>JAVQMG010000114.1:17322500-17947500 GCA_032878915.1 Castanopsis chinensis
CATGGACTACATGCATCACACTTGGCTTATAAAAGATGCTTTACATGCAAGCTTATATATTTTTCCATCCAATGCAAAAATTATTTACTTAAACATTTCCTTTTTATATAACTAATAAACCTCTTTATATGTTGAAATTGAGGCTTTAAAACACTCTACACTAATTAGAAATTAAAATAAACTAGAATATTAAGTTAAAATAAAAAGAACTATAGTATAGCCAATGTAGTGCTCATGGGCCCAAGACACGTACTGGGCCGGCTCGAAGGCTCTCACAAGAAGGGAAGTCCAACCCAGCATCATGAAATGGTCCGAGAACATAATAAGGTTAGCCTACGAAGTCACGTGACGAAGAAAGGTGCCATGCATGAGCAGAACACCACAAAACATTACGTCTGAGGACGATCTAGTCCTCGGCAGCATGCTGCCGAGAACGATGAGAGTGGTCCGATGGATCAAGGGATTTCGTACCAAAGACCTTAGACATAGAAGCTGAGAAAACGAGGATAAGGGATAAAGGGAAGTGACAGACAAATATTAAGGAAAAAGCTACTACCACTGCATTGAAGGCTCCACACCTACCTCTCTGACCGCATTAATGAAGAAGTGACACCTGAATATTGAAATGCAACCCCACACTTACCGCCAGAGACTTGGGTAAGAAGGAATGATGGGATAAGTATCCAAGGGAAGGATCTGGACCACACGTGGAAGGAGGGAGAAAAAGATGCAGGCCTATAAGCAAGGAAGTCAATACCGTACCGGAGGCTGTACCGGTTTGGCCACCGGTACGGTATATTTCAGATACCGGTCAATACCGGTGTACCGTTTCGGATTTACCGCTATTTTATATATTTAATATATATATACACACACATCAAATCCAAATTAAGTAAAAAAAACTGGAGAGATCAAAGGTTAGGTAAAATAATGAAATTATCTACAAAATACTTTCATTATTGATTATTTTAAAGACAAAAACTTCCACAATTACAAAAAAAAAAAAAAAAAAAACACAACATTTTTTGTTTCGGTTCGGTACGGCCGGTACGCAGCCGGTATGGCCGGAATTCGCCTATAAGAGGCAAAAGGGAGAGAAAAAGGGGGGGGGGGGGGACCAAAAAAAGATAGAACTTATAAGAAAAGACCAAGGATTGTCCTCGGCATCCATGTATACAAAGCAATATTATGTTTATGTATGAGATTAGTGCATGGGTTTTATGATTGAATCCAACTTTTGTGTTATCTACCGTCCAAAGAACCTAGATTAGAAGCCCACTCTCTATAAATTCATTGTTAATGGCTCATTGGGTTGGTCTGAAAATCCAACTTTGGTCCAGCTTGATTTGTGTCCTTACAACCAAAATAATATATAATTTTAAATTATATTTTGATGTCTATCTAACTAATAGAATTTTACAAAATTCGTACCTTTTCCCCGTCAATTACATAACATAAAATTGCATTGTTGTACTTTATATTTATTTAACAACTTAAAATATTTCCATTTGTAAGTAGAATTAAGACTTTGAAAAAAATGGATTATATATGTGAAAAACACTCCTATTAAATAAATAATAATAATAATGAATATGATATTTTTTGTGGGTTATTTATTTATCTATTAATTATGCAACTAACTTTGACAATATCAAAGTTGTTTTCACATCTCTCTCTCTCTCTCTCTCTCTCTCTCTCTCTCTCTCTCTCTCTCTCTCTCTCTATATATATATATATATATATATATTTGGAGTCCGGCAGAATTATAAAATCAATAAATTAAGCATTACATAAGCTAGAGATTGACAGTGAGATTAATCCAATTATAATCGTTTATGGGGAATACAATGTGGTGGTGGGACAACATATAAAACTGTAAGTAAACGAATCCCGTATGCAATTCTCTAATCTGCAAGAGTTAATTTCAATGTGTTGATGGACATTATTATAATTTGTAAAATCTAAAATATTTTCTTGATATAATTGAGAAAATTGAGGAATAATATGTGAAAGAGTTTCAAGTCAATTCAATAGCCTTCAAAAGGTATTAAACGATCCTACGGCTAAAGATTAATATCCCTAAGGATCCCACATCCATTCGCTCTCTAGGGTTTAATAAGGTTTTATGAATAAGAGATATCTTGGAATGTAACTAATGAACCAAACATGTTGATGTTATATTGGTGTAATGTGATCACATGAACCAAGTATGTAACATTACAGTTCAATCTAACATTACGTGAACCAAACGTCGTCTTAGTGTTTGTCCATCAGAACTACAATGTAGTTCTACAAACGATTGGCAGAACTAGAAAAGAGAGAGAGATGAATATCCCAGGAGGCAGCACACTTGATATTTATTTTAAAATTCAAAATCCATGATTTTGTGGTATAATGATTATTGAAACAATTTTTTTCGGGTTTCGGCGAGCTAACAGCGAGAGGTTATTTCATAAGAATTGAGATTGTCTTGAGTTCGAGTTCTGCCAACGACTTTCTGTTGGTGGATATCCTTAGTGAGGGGTGTACTCAGAAATGAGGTGACTCTCACACGCATAAAAATAAGTAAGTAGTTTTCTCAATTTTCAGACGCGGCAGTTCTGTCCGGTTTTATAAAACCTCCCTCTTGCAACATGTGAAAACGCCCCTATTTTTTTTTTAACCAAAAAAAAAAAAAAAAAGAGATTGTCTTACAAAACGTCTCTCTTGCAATATGTGAAAATCATAAGATATTTCTTTCAAAGCATGTGTAGATCTCGTACTTTTAAGTTTCACACGTGTGAGTAGGAGGTTTCATAAAACCATTTCATGGAATATATTCTCTTGTCGAATTAAGTCCAACAACGCTATTGAGGCCAATCTTGTCATGCATATATGCATCATATCCTTGACAACTAGAAGCCTTATCGAGAATTAATGCAGCAAATTGGTGATTGCTGCAACTGCATGCGTTGCTCAATCTCGTCATCATAATTTACCGATACGACATGTTGCTTTTGGCTTTCTCCAAGACATTGCGAGTACATATATTCCAGGGACATGCTTCCACATAATGACAGCTTGTATGGCGGCCTGCCAGGTGCTTCAAAAATTACTGAAATTTTTCTGAAGGCCAAAAATAAAAATAAGGATTACTTTCCGACAGCACGGGCATAGTTTGGATTTATACTTTCCAATAATAAAAACAATTTTTAACAACAATTTAACTTTCACTATGAAAAATATTATTGCTAGAGTTATTCCTTTTTTATAAAGTCCAATTAGTTAATTACTCAATCATCATTTTAACCTTCATTTGGATTGGAAAGTTTTTTCATTAGGAAATTATGCTACAATAAATCAAATTATGCAAAAAATTATATTTGAAAATATTGCAAGAAAAGATATGTTATTAAAAATATTAGCATTGAAGGGATCTATTAAAAATATTAAATTCCGAATATTAGATAGTAGAGTTAATATATGGAAACTCATTAAAGACTATTGAAAACACCCTTTAAACAATAAATTAAGAATATTAAATTCCATTACCCAATTAGGTGCTAAGTCTAACAAACGAGTATGGAATAGTGGAATCTGTATTATTTTCCTTCTCATTTTCTCATTTTGTTGCCAAATGTTTATTTATTTATTCTCACCCTAGCTATTATGATAAAAGGTCGTTAAATCATTTTTACATATGTTGTGACTCACTGTTTGGCAAAATTTGCTAGAGGGACTGTTGATGAGGTTGTATGGTTGGAGAAAACCCCTCCTCCTGCACTAGAATCTTTGAACGTGGACTTGTCTAAACTTTAATGAAATTCATTCTACTTTCAAAAAAAAAAAAAACGATAGCAATAACATTAATTCAAGAAGAGCAAACTCTAACACATTAATTCAATAAGAAACAAACTCTAACACAATATTAATTCAAGAATAAAGAGTACATAATGTGGACATTGCCCTTTATTCTAAAGGAGAAGGAAAATCCAATAAAAAGAAGCAACTAGACTAGCGATGATGATTTTTTTTTTTTTTGGCATTATTTCCACGGGTAACAGATATCATATTTTCCACTCTCAAAATTGAAGAGACAAGGGCCAGCCTCTTTAACACTCCATGGGCAATCGTGTTTGCATCGATTTCCATCTACTTTGTAGTTATAAACGTCAAAATGGTGTGATGCACCTTGCCAATCCATACTGCAATAAAACAGTGTAGAGCCCCCATAATTAGGGCGGAAAACAAACTGAAACGCCCCACCTTTAGAGAGTGCATGGACTCCAAGATCGTTGTCCTTGGATTGACAATGGAGGTTCAACAACAAACCATTTTCCAAATCATTGGTGATTTTCATATGTACCTTAGATGGAAGAAGTCCTCCTTCACACGTAGTTACCAGCAGTAAGAGAAGTAGCAACGATGCTAATCTAATGAAAGAACTCATGGTCGATGTTGGTGGGAGATAACTAATTGTTTTAGAATATTGGTCTCTGTCTTTTTGAGGTCTTATTTATAGGGCAACTTCTTCATGGTACGTAGCTAGTGACATGCATTTCTATGCTATGATTCAGGAACAAAGCATCAATTTAGGAGTAATGTTTCAAATTCATTTAGGAAAATATGGGACGCCATTTTGGTTGATTTCCCTATTTTATATATTATTACTAGCATTCATTTAGGAATAATTTTTCAAATTCATTTAAGCAAATATGGGATGCCATATTTATTGATTGGGGGGGGGGGGGGGGGGGGGGGGGGGGGGGGGGGGGGGGGAATCAGATTTTAACAAAAAGGTAAAAAATGCAGATTTCTTGGGATGTGTTTTGTTTCCTTCCATTGATGTGTTATGTTTCATATATATATATATATATATATATATATATATATTAAGGGTACATATGCTATTTTAAAAAGAAGTCCATAATGGCAATATTATTTGTGTTGTATCTACTAAACTGTTATGAATAAGATTATTTGAAATACAGTATACATTCTTTTCTTTCTTTTTTTTGAGAATCCAGTATACATTCAACTTCAAAGTATATTTCAAGTTGAAATTTTCAACCATTATAATAGTACCAACTCTCAAGAATTAAATATTTATAATTCTTAAGAGCTTAAAATTTTAAAAATTAATAAATATTTTGAAATTTAATAGGTCAACAAACCATTTTTTTTTCTTACTTATAAAATGAATAGTGAGAAATGAGTATTTGTATAATCTACTAATTGATATTCTTACACGTTAATTTTCAAGTTTATCAACAATTTTATAAAAAAAAATATTAATAAATAAGTAGTATAAAAGTTAGGTAAAATATTTTTTATATGTATCTATTTGTGATTATTCTTCGACACACCCATAGTTAGAAGCTAGTCGTCTATGTTCTATAATATTTCTAGCATTATGGGGGTGTTGTCTAATGATAAGTCATCTCCATAATGAACAACTTTGGAGTCTTATGTGCTGTATTTTAGTGGCAAACATGATCTCATCAACATCGTTTCAGTTTTTAACTTTTATGTGAAAGATTTCTCAACATTTTCACTTTATCTTCCACATTAACGAAGTTATAATTGTAAAATTTTTCATCAAATGAGGGACCTCACTGCATTTTATCTTATTCTTGATTTATTAAACATGTGGAGTACATGTAAGAAATTACATATATCATGCATCTGCAAAATAGCTATAGGTCTGAACGTTGTCAATGATCAACCTAACTGCAGAAATCGTGGTTGCCACAGCTAGGAACGAAAAAAAAGCAAAATGTTGAACCAATGCCACAGCTTCGTTTTTAGTCTAGCTGACTTTCCCTTTACCTGTACACAATGATAAAGCAAATACAAGTTAGTTTTACTTCTAGCTTCTTTAATTTCTTTCATAAAGCAGTCCAGAAAAGATATGTTATTACCTTGATATAAATCATACTTGGGAACACTTAAGGTTTTAGGTACGACCATAAACAATCCCAACAAGTTTACAAAGTTCCCCATGAAAGGTAAAGCTGCTGTCACAAATGTATTTAATATGAAGAAGATTGCTCGCAAGAGGAATCTACGTTTGATGTTTTCAATTGAATTCATGCTCTCATCGAGCTTGAGGAACTTCTGAGTTCATTATATCAACAAAAGGTACGAGAATTAAGTTGAAAAGTTCTTTCAAGTCATAACAGTAATCAGCATCCACGAACTCGATATCAGCACTCT
This sequence comes from Castanopsis chinensis, assembly GCA_032878915.1. NCBI lineage: Eukaryota > Viridiplantae > Streptophyta > Magnoliopsida > Fagales > Fagaceae > Castanopsis > Castanopsis chinensis. Next base: position 17,328,696 of record JAVQMG010000114.1, read on the forward strand.
TAAATTTTAAAAACAAGAGTATGTTGTAAAATAGTTGTTTTGCTACATACTTTAAAAATAAATGTTAATTAGTCATTTTGCCATTTTGAGAACGAGGTCTCATAAAACCGTCTCATGGAATATTCTCTTATAAATGTTAATTAGTCATTTTCCTAATGCAAGTCTTTTGAAAGTCAAAGTTTCCTTTATTTGCTCTTTGTTAATTTTTTTTTTTTTTAATAATAGAGACCGAAAAAAATACAAAAAACAAATCTGACCCGAGACCAACCCGAAACCTGACCTGACCAGGATCCGGATCCTCTCCATTTCTCTTTGAAATGGAGAGAGTCTATTTCACGGTGAGGATTTGTTTGAATATCATCAAGGGTCAAAAACTTGCCACTTCATTTAAAATGTAAACATAAACTTAACTATGGTTAAAAGACTTAAACCAGAGAGTTACAAAACCTACTGGAAAACAAAAACACCTTTTAGGAGGGAGAAGAGGACCTATCCATGCACAAAACAAGAAACCTTTCTAGCAGATACGTTCTAAATGTACAGAACCCCAGAAAACAAGACAGCTGAGAAAACAAGATAATCCATTGGTATTCCTAACTACAGATAACAATCCAGTTCTAAAAATCAATATCAGAATCAAATTAAACCAACAATCTGAACCTCAATCAAAGACATACAAATCCAAAAGTAGACTACACCTTTAGAGAGAACTAATTAAGACAAAGAAACCAAATGAGCCACTTGATTAAAAGCCAAACCACCAAAACCCCAACACCAAAAAACTAAAACCCAATTAGAATTAACCTTTATCAGACACCCTTGATGATCACAGATACCAAAAGCACAGAAATTTACATCTAAAAATCAATCAAAACCAAAACAGCCAACATAATCATTCAAATTAGAGATAAGTAGCCAAAACTGCATTCATTGAGAATAAAAAAATTACACAACCTCAAACTAAGTCTACAAAAATTAGGCAGCGCCGAGATGAGGAGCAATGTCAAGATGAGGAGAAGCGGCATCGGAAGAGCGATGCGGCGGCGGAAGAGGCAGCGACGAGATGAGGAGCAACGTCGAGATAAGGAGCGATGCGGCGGCGGCGGAAGAGGCAGCGCCGTTGAGGATGGAGAGGAATCCGGAAACCAAACACACGATCAACGAGATGAGGAGCGATCAAGAGCCGATCTAGGTCTCGCAATCGAAGAACGACGATATAAAAACGAGGTAGAAAGGAAAGAGAGGACTACGGATATGAAACTGAGAGTTTCAACTTTGAAATTTCAGAATATGGTGGCACCGGCGACTGTGAGGACCGTGGGATGGAGAGAGGTCTCTGTCCTTAAAGATGAGAGTTTAAACTTTTGAAATTTCAGATGGGAGAAGAATATGCTGAGTTAAGCTCGGTTTAACTAGAGTTTGAAGTGGTTGGGTTAAGTTTTTTACATTTTAAATGAGTTGGCAGGATTTTGACCCTTGATGTTGTTCAAACAAATCCTCACCGTGAAATGGACCCTCTCCATTTCCAAGGAAATGGAGAGGATCCGGATCCACCTGACCATGGGTCAAAAATTTTGGGTAAGGTCAAGTTCCTCCCAGAAAATACTGGTTAGGGTTTCGGGTGGCTGGGAAACCGACCCAACCTGAAAAAAGCTCAATCTTGTCATCGTGATTTACCGATATTGCAAGTTCATATATTCTAGTGATATGCTGCCACATGGTGCTTCAAGAATTACTGCATTTTTTATTCAGCAAAAAATAAAATAAAATAAAATAAAATAAAAATAAGACATCCTGGCTTTTACTTTTAATTAAATCATCATAACAAAACACTTTCTTTTGATTCAAATTTTACTAGGTTTTTATCCTTTCGCAACACTTTTACGCGTTAAAATGTGGAAAAAATTTTAAACTCTAAATATTCTCATATTAATTGTGAATATATATGCGAAATAGTGAATGTAAACCAATGTGAAATGATATTTGCTCAATTCTTCTCCTTCTCAATTGCTATATATAAAAATAAAAAATAAAAAAACCGGACTTTTATGACCTAACTCCATAGTATAATGTATATGATCTAGAAACTTTTAGTGGATACTATCATTTTTTGAATGAAGAATCTCTCGATGATTTACAAATTTTTACACCCGATATTTGTGGTTTTGTGTTTGTGGTAAGTCCAATCGAGTGCTTTCTCAAATGCTAGTAAGTGAGATGTGAAAATTTTTGGTGAATTTGTCTGTAGCATGACTGTTTTCTAAATGAATCAAGGAAAGCATCGTTAGCATGAGTCTTCATTGTTGTACATGTATTGTTGGCTGTCAATCTCCAATCCAATCAAGTTTGAACCCAAGCCCAATCTTTTTTTTCCCCTCCTGCTGAAAAAGGTAAGCCCATTCCATTTAGTATGTTCAGGCGGACATGTATACGTATTCCTGGGCTCGAGTCAAATGTGGTTGAGGCTAAACCCATCCCGCCCAAAGCCTTTTAATCTAGGTTGTTAACTATTGAGTTGTCAAGTTGTATTGATTCTCCTTTTGGATTAACTACCGACACAATTTTTATTATATAATCACAATTTATGAAAAAAATTGTGACTCTAGATTTTATTGAAGAGTATATTCACAGGACAAAATATTAGGAATTTTACACCTTACGTGGGTAAACATTCTTGCTTCATTTAAGTCTACCACAAAAAAAAAAAAAAAAGAAGAGCATGTAACATTTCTTAAGAACTCTTTTTAAAAAAGAAACAAACACACATACACAAGGGGGGAGAAAATGAAATTTTAACACAAAAATACACTATAAACTCCAATAAGTCTTGGTTTTGCAACCATTCTTTAAACAATCTTATAAATATATCCAATTTCACATCTTATTAAGTTGTCAACTTATGATGAGTCTTGACTCTTGAACCTAATATCATATTTACATGGGTCTATCACTAATCAATTATCATATAATAATCACAACTTAACACATTAATTGTGTACGTAAAATTAGATATTTCCCTAAATTTATTGTTGCTTTTAATGATCGAAGATAGTCAAAGCATGTGAATACTCCACAATCCTGCTCGTAGCCACGTCATCAAAGTCAGGTCGCATGTCTAAGTCTAATCCATTTCCGGACTCTCCAGATTACTACTTGTATTGTGCCATCAAGTTCTGATGGTGTGATATCATAATCATTTTTTTGAGAAAGAAATATCATAATCATTTTCACTTTTTTTTTTTTTTTTTTTTTTGAGAGAATAATCATTTTCACTTTGAACATTGAATTGAAGAGCCAAAAAAAGTTCGATAGGATTATGGGATAAAAGTAGAAATAATAATATTTAACTCCCCCAGTCATTTGGTCCTGGGACTAATGTCAGGTTTTTTTTTTTTTAAATTTTATTTATATATTAATTTCAGGTATTGTTATTCCATTTGATCAAAATTTTGACTACATAATCCTGAGCATTTGATTACATAATCCGTGCACACGTTAATTTATCAACCCATTCCCTATGATGTACACCCTCTCTCTAACTTGTATATACGATGTTTTAATTTCTTGGTGTCAACAATAAGGTTTATAAAGTTACAAACTACTGTGTCTCTAATCACAAAAAATTAATTTACATATTTTTTTTTTTTTGTGTGTGACAATATTCATATTTATTACCATTTTTTTTTTTGGTAATAAAATTGGGGAAATTACTAAACTTATTGACAATTTTACAATAAAAGGCTAACAAATTGTTGTTGAGATTTCTTTTTGTAGAAGTTTTGTTAGAATAAGAAATTTTACACTTAAATATTTTGTAATTAGGGTCACAACACTTGAGCAAAATCCACAAAGTAGGTCTCAATGAAAATAGGTTTTATTAATACTTAAAACATTACACATGCATTCTCTATAAAAAAAAATATAAAAATAAATAAAAATAAAAACATTAAACACACTTTGTTATACACAATCCAAAGCAAAATCAAGGAGACACGACATTAAAAACATATCACCTAAAAGGATAAAAGTAAAAGAAAGATTTGATACATTCGAAAAACTTAGATGGTGTTTGGTACATATGTTTGAAAACATGTGTTTTGTTATTTGAAAATATCTATAAAAATATTTATAGGTGGAAAAATATATAAAAATATGTATAATATTATTTAAAAATTAAAAATGTATATTTTAGTACGTGTACTACCCTTATTTCTCCTTTTGATAGTCAAAAACAACAACTCACCTACTAAAGTGAGAAAATCATCTCTTTCTTATCTGTAGTCTATCACTCCACCTAAGCTAGTAATTAAAGATGTGCAAACTTACCTAATTACGCTTATGTAAAATGCTTTAAAACAAATTATCCACGTTTTTCTAGAGTTGGTACTTTGATAAGCATTTCAAAAACTTAAGGAAAATGTTAAAACTTAAAACTATTTCTAATTTTACTACAGGAGCTATATATTTGATATGGTAATAAATGTGAGGGATGCCATAAAATTTTATGGCATAGGCCTTATAAATTAATGTATCACTAATTATAAAAAATAAAATAAAAATATTAAACACTCATTGATTATCTTATTAAAGTTGCACCAATCAAATTTATTATCACGTTAGTTTTTAAAACTTTTGTAGTAAAATTTATAATAATTTTAGCATTTATAATAAATAAAATTTTGAATTAGATTTTTATGAATGGTAATACATAATTTTTTTTTTTTTTGGAGAAATATGGTTAATACATAGCAATAAGAAGGTAATACTCTTCTATATATATATAAAATAAAAAATAAAAAATAAAATAAATCTATAATATCTGTAGCTGACTCGGCTCTTTTTTCTTTTTGCTGAGAGTAGCTGACTCGGCTCCACCTCTGTACTAGCTTTGGGATTGCATGGGAGCCAAGCCAACAGGATCGATCAGAAAACTCTCGAACAATCCAACCACGTATTTATCTTCGTAGATGCTACCTTCTTCGGATAAACAAAATGTACTAGCTAGCCTGGCAGTACCTGCGTGTCTTACACTACAATAATAGAAAGCAGAGACCAATCTTACTGGTCAAAAATAATATCATAGATTTTCTACTCTATAATAATCAAACTGGTCAAAAACCATATCTTTTTACTCTTTCTAAAAAGACAAGCACATATATATATATATATATATATAGGATTCCCCATCTGGCTTTAAGCCGTAAACGTTTTTTCACCATATTCTCTGTATCTTAGTCTCTGATTTTGATTTATCTTAGTCTCTTTAACAAGTTTTTGCTAACCCTTTTCATCAAAGCAAAAAGTCTAAGTAGTGCTGGTGGTGTTGGAGGTGAAAATGACGATCACAGCCACACCGATTGTTAATGATGGTTGTCTCATGGTGAGGGGCAAGGTGGTGCTGACCGGAGTGCCTGAAAATGTTGCTGTTTCTCAGGTTGGCTCCGGGGGCTCGGCTTTCTTGGGTGCAACTTCAACTACTCCAAGTTCTCGTCATGTTTTCAGTCTTGGTGTTCTTGAGTGAGTTTCTGTTCTTTCTTTGCCTTTACATTAGTTTTGATAAAAAATTGTGAATATAATCACTTAACCATTTAAACTACTGATTGTCCAAAATCTTAAGCTGTTAGGAAAACAAATTTCCATCCTGAAATTTCTTTGCATGCTTTTCTATATTTTCCTTTCATGATATGTTTGGATGGTAAGAATATGCATCTTGGAAAGGGTAAAGCAGAATGTTGATACAACAGCATTCAAACCCAATTCCCAAGTTTTTGGTAATTTTTTTTTTAATGATTTTTTAGCTATTGCTTGTGGCCTTGTTCTCATATTCTAATTGATGAATTAAATTAACTAGTGAGACTGTGTTTCAAGGAATTTGGAAAGATGTGTTAGGTTGAGTACTCATAGAACAGAATATTTTCATTCTGACTTTCCCAAATTCCAAATTTGTAAATCTTATATGTCACTAGTGATGAGTACTGAAGGAAATCAAGGACTTGTAATGTAAAACATTAAATGTTACTATTACTGGAATCATATCCTCAAAGTGAAAAATCTATGTTACTGAGAGTGGTGCTAGTGATTATTAAATTCTGTTTGGTGAAGTTCAATATGAAGGTATTTAGACATTACTTTGTCCTGTTTATTATAGTTTGACATGAAAAACATGTGGCCTTCACAGGGGAGGATACAAGTTCTTGTCTCTCTTCAGAGTAAAAATCTGGTGGATGATACCACGTGTTGGGAAATCGGGTAGTGAAATTCCACTGGAAACGCAAATGCTTCTCTTGGAATCAAGAGAACAGTCTGCCCTGCATGATGAGATTTCTTCTGATCCAAATTATACTGAAAACACCTTCTACATTCTTTTCTTGCCTGTGTTGGAAGGACAATTTAGGACAAGTTTGCAAGGGACTCCTGCAAATGAGCTTCAGTTTTGTGTTGAAAGTGGTTCGTCAGCTCTTCTATTAGCTCCTTTTTTTCTTTAGTTTTCATATGATGAACTAAATTTTATTTTGATTCTGGTTTGCTGTTTTGCTGTTCTAATTTCTTCAGGAGATGTCAATGTTCAAACCTCCCAATCATTGGAAGCAGTATTCATTAATTCTGGGGACAACCCATTTGAGCTCCTTAAAAATTCTATCAAGTATGTTCACTTAATTGGCCTTTCTTATATTGTGTGCCTGTGTAAAGTAGTCAGTTACACATTCTAACACTTCCACATGTATAATGATGTAGGATACTAGAGAAGCAAAAAGGTACTTTTAGCCACATTGAAAACAAGAAGGTAATAAAAATCCAAATACTTTACCATTTTGAGAGCATGTGTATATTGCATTCCAATTAATTAACCAATTGTGATTGGATCAGTAGATGCCAGCCCACTTGGACTGGTTTGGATGGTGCACTTGGGATGCTTTCTACACTGAAGTCAGTCCACAAGGGATCAAAGAGGGTCTTCAAAGGTACTATAAGAAAGTCATATGTACTTGAGTCAGTTATTTGAATAAAATGTGCACCAATTAATCCGAAACTTAATCCATTTTTTTAATTATTGTTCTATCTTGTATTCTGAATTCTTCAGTTTCTTGGAAGGAGGCTGTTTACCTAAATTTCTGGTCATTGATGACGGATGGCAAGAGACAGTAAATGAGTTCTGCAAAGAAGGTGAACCGTGTATTGAAGGGACCCAGTAAGTCTTCCTTCTTTTCCAAGTTTATTTACCTTCTATAAACTAGAAGCAATCTGTATCAGTTTGGTTATCATCCACCTTGTTTCTTTGGTTGGTCCATAGGTTTGCAAGCAGATTGGTGGACATCAAAGAAAACAGTAAGTTCAAGAGTTCGGGTTCAGATAATACATGCATTGATCTCCATGATTTTATTGATTCAATCAAAGACAAATATGGAATAAAGTAAGTTTTCCAATCTGGATGTGGAATTTTATTTCTGCTTAAGATCTAGTTAAAACTTTCAGTAATTTTGACCATGGAGACTTAATTATCTATTCAGATTTGTTTACGTGTGGCATGCTTTAGCTGGTTATTGGGGTGGTGTGCTTCCATCATCGGAAACAATGAAAAAGTACAATCCAAAGATTTCCTATCCAATTCAGTCACCTGGTAACACAGGGAATCTTAGAGACATTGCCATGGACAGCCTGGAAAAATACGGAGTAGGGATTATGGAACCCCAAAAACTCTTTGAGTTTTATAACGATCTCCACAGCTATCTTGCAAGCTGCAGTGTGGATGGAGTCAAGGTTGATGTTCAGAATTTGATAGAAACCTTAGGTTCTGGGGTTGGTGGACGGGTGTCATTGACTAGATGCTATCAAGAAGCACTTGAGCAATCTATTGCAAGGAACTTCAAGGACAATAACCTGATTTGCAGCATGAGTCACAATTCAGACTCAATCTATAGGTTTGCCTGCTCTCTTGATTTCATAAACATATAATCTTATGTTACAAAGTTGGAATGTAGTTTCTCATTGATTTTTTTTGCTTTCAGTTCAAAGAAGAGTGCAGTTGCAAGAGCATCAGAGGATTTCATGCCAAGAGAACCAACATTTCAGACTTTACATATTGCTTCTGTGGCTTTTAATAGTCTTCTTCTAGGGGAGATTGTGGTGCCAGATTGGGACATGTTCCATGTAAGATTTCCTACACATATATAATTCCCTTCAGACCAAAGAGCTGCAGTAACTTGTTTTGATTGATAAAATTGCTGAATCATTTATTCTACAGTACTCATAACAAGATATTCAAATCTGACTTGACATACTGATAGATACTTGACCCACATAATTATCCAACATCTAGTGCATTTCTACAATGTAGTGGAAGCTTAAAACCATGTGGGTTGCAAAATCTAAAGTGTTTGTCTTTCTTCATTCAGAGCAAACATGATACAGCTGAATTTCATGCTGCAGCAAGAGCAATAGGTGGGTGTGCGGTATATGTAAGGTGAGACACAAAAGCATAGATTTTGATTAAATTTACATGTCTTTGAAAGAGAATGATATTTTATGCTTAGCTTTGATTCTCCAATGGTGAGGAAGAAAATTCTTATGAGTTATTCAATTTCAATACAGTGACAAGCCTGGCAAACAGGATTTCAAAATTCTCCGAAAGCTAGTATTGCCTGATGGATCAGTCTTAAGAGCTAGATATGCAGGCCGGCCTAGTCGAGACTGTTTGTTTATAGACCCAGTTATGGACAAGAAGAGGTAAAGTAATTTCCTAAGTTCTTATTTACTCAATCTGAGACTAAATTATTTTTTCAATTTAACATTAGTGTCTCCTAATTACCATGTGCATTGACTATTTGCAGCATGTTGAAAATATGGAACTTGAATAAGTTATCTGGGGTCATAGGTGTTTTTAATTGTCAAGGAGCAGGAAGTTGGCCACTTAAAGAAGTAGCTCAAGATATTTGTAATGCCACATCTACTTCTTCATCCATTTCATGTCATGTGAGTCCCCATGATGTTGAATTTCTTGAAGAGGTAGCTGATGAAAGTTGGAATGGAGATTGTGCAATATATGCCTTTAATTCAGGTTAACTTTCTAGTCCATGTTAATTTGACCAAACAAATTGCGTCCAAAATCAATTTCTCTAGAATAACATCAAGTCTATTATATTTCAGGATCTCTTACTAAATTGCCAAGGAAAGGTTCGCTTGAAGTGTCCTTGAAAACTCTTACATGTGAACTATATACCATCTCTCCAATCAGGGTAAGCAGTTAAACCAACATTTATTTCCTATGGATTTTCTTACTATTTAGGTCAATGCAAATCATGTCCTGTATGTTGTGAACAGGTTTTTGGTAATGATCTTCTCTTCGCTCCATTGGGACTGCTTGACATGTATAACTCAGGAGGGGCAATAGAAGCTCTGAACTACACCAAGGATCTTTCAAGTTGCACAATAAAAATCAAAGGGCGAGGCTGTGGCCTGTTTGGAGCCTATTCAAGCACCAATCCAAAATGTTGTATGGTAAATATGAAAAAAGAGGAATTCACATACAATGTTGAAGATGGATTATTGACAATTAAAATTCAAGGTGAATGCAAATTAAGAGACATTGAGTTTGTCTATTGAGGTGTCTATGTCTGAGTAATTATGCAACGGATGAAGGACTTTGAAGGGTTGCAATTGAAGAATATAATGTGTTTATCTGTTGTAAACAGATTTAGATAGAATGTATAATAATGTAAACTTGTTTACTTGAATATAAATATGCAATATTGATGTTAGCCAATTTGTTTTTCCCCAAAACAGGAATTGATCTTGGTCTGTTTTTGTCATTTGTGGGAGTTTTGCTACAATTTCTGACATATCAAGCATCATAGGAAAAATTTCTTCTTTATTGCTAGGCAAATGAGAAATATCATTAGTGCATAAGTAAGCCAAATGGTAAATGTTCTTTTGTGTGTGATTGAACAATTTTTAAATAATAATAATAATACATGCCGCAGTTGTTCAATTTGGTGTACTAAAAGAAAAGATATAAAAATAATGCTACATTAAACGTTGGCTACTGACATTGAGATGATACCATTAGGATGTCCATCCAAATCAATTTGTCCCTTATCTACAAGGGAATTTTATTCCATGACACTAGGTTACCACTATAGATAAAAAATTTGCCATAGTCATTACAAAATTTCATCCGAGTGTGATTGCACTAAAGCTCGTGATTTTCCATCTATAGATAGTCCAGCTTGAGGAATTATTTTACTCTTCCATCTTGACAGGAAGCTTTTTTTTTTTTTTTTTTTTTTTTTACCTTATCTTTTTGGACAATAATAGCATTTCCAATTATTAATTTTTAATTTTGGGATGGTAATTGGTTTTCTAAGTCACCTAAGGTCACGGCCTTTTCACAACTTGGCTAGTCGCAAGATGGTCGCGGCTTCGCTGGTCGCAAGATGGTCGCAACTTACCTAGTTAGCACTCTGATCCTGGCATTTTGCCACGTGTTACTCGCGTGCAGAGCAGGTTGCCTGAGGTTGTGAGATGACTCTAAATGCACCTTTCACAAAATGCAGAGAGGCTCAAGTACATTCTACCTCAAATACAATTTAGTCTCATAAGATACGTTAAAAGATTAAACAAAATACATACAAATTTGTCACTAAATAAAGCAAAAAAACACTAAACTAAACATAAACATAAACTTTTCACTCTCTAATCAAAGTTAATCCATGGAAAATCATTTACTGGTAACTTCGATTATTTTCTAGCTACACGTGCTACGATTAAGCAAAACATGAAGACTAGGGTTAAACATGTGGCTTCACAATTGCCACAAATATTAATTTCATCAAATTTTAAAAAATGTAGGTCCCCTATCTCATTAGGTGTTTAAAACAATAAGAAGCTCAAAACAAAAGCTTGATTACAAAACAAATAACTAAAGAAAAAATTGAGAGTGTTCCGGAAGCTTAAAAAATTACAAAGCATATGAAAAAGGCCTACATCACAAGCCTAAAAATACAAGACAAACTGAAAACAAATAGTAAAGAAAAAATTCTACATATCAAAGATAAAGTCTCTAGGGCATATCCACTCAAAATTGTTGCTTTTAGTGAGGGAAGTAACTTTTTCCTAGAGAGTTGAAATTTATGCTTTAGATTTGGACAAGGTCTTAAGAGCTTCATCAACACTGTCTCTTTGGAGCAAGAATTGTTGAACATAAGCAAGAATTGTTGAACATAATCATGAGCCTTAATTGTGTTCTACCTCGCAACCTCAAGTTGCTTTTGATGATCTCTCAATTCTTGCTTTTTATGTTTTTCATTTTTAGATGCTTCATCTAGCTTAAAGTTAGCAAATTTAAGTCGAGACTTGTACTTATCATAAGTTGCAGAGTAGCTTCTCTACCTGCTTCGAGGTTGCCTTGGCCTAAAAGAGCTGGGAAACTATGGTATTAATGCTTTTCAAAAATCTATTGAGCTCATCCATTTGCTTACATCATTTTATTGAATGTGAGGAAAAAGCAAGAAACTTAAACCTTAAAAGTTCTGTTTGGTGTTTGTATTGGGAATGACTTGAGTAATTGGAATATACATGTATTTCTTTAGGCTCCCAAAAGACTTCTTCAATTTGTCAAAAAAGATACTTGAAGAAGCATTGGTTGAAGGAGATTTGATAGCAGCGTCTCACTTTTTGATATTTGTAGACATGTCCTCAACAAGCTGGTCATGATCAACTTGTTGGAGAATAGGAATCTCTTAACTTTAAAAACAAGGGCAGTGAACCATAAAACAAAATATAGATGTAAAAAGAAAGAAGGGAAAAGAGAATGGATGCTTACAGATACAAGGCTGGTGGTTGGTGTAGAGGTTTGAACAATTTCTTCTGCATTTGAAACCTTGATAGCACCTAAAGACATAGAGGATTGCACTGCATTATGAGACCCTTTAGCTGGGACAATAAAAACTAGATTGGCATCAATACCATCTCTATTTTTATTGTCATCTCCTCCCTTCTTGGCCTCATCTTCTTTTTCATCATTTCCTTTTACTTGTGCTTCTTCATCACTTTCATTTCTTTTGGCAGTATTTTCCGTAGATTGATATCTAAATGCATCTCTCTATTCCACTACTTCTGATTATGGAACTTCTTTTATACTCACTTAAGTTGCTCTATTTTTATCATCTTCCTCAAATATCTTGCCTTCTCTATCAAAGATCTCTTATGCTCTCTTTTTCTTTTCTCTATTAGACTTCATTGATTCAAAGGAAGTCTCGAAACCATTAGTTTGTTTTCTTCTAACTAGTTGAATAGCTTGAGATAGTGTTTCTTGGGCATCTGATTCTTCTGAATTAACACTATTCTCAAAGTTAGATGGAATACGAGGTGTTGAGGATTTCTTGGCTGCTATCTTCCTTGGCAGATTTCTCTTCTTAGTTGCTGACTTCCTTTGAGGATTTCTCCTCTCTTCAGGTTGTTGTGTCGAGCCTTCAATTCTAGATAACATTGTTACTTGATCAGCAAGTTCTTCGGTTTCATTAGCTTCTTCTTCTAGATCAATTTATATGCTTTTGTGAAACACATCTTCATTTGATTCTGTAGACTTTTTCAGCTCATGACTAGTTATCTTTTCAAATACTACAATTTGCATGCTTTGTTCTCTTTTCCATTCTTTGCATACTGTCAATGCTTCTACCCATGGCAGCATAATGAATCTATTCTACAATTTGCTTCACAACTTCTTCCCCTATGTTCTATTCTTCTGCAATTTCTTTCTTTTTCTGAACAATTTCTTTATATATAGCTTTAGCTCCTTCGCATTTTCCTTCTTGCTTTATTAAAATTCTTTCCTCTGCCTTTTTCTTCATTTTTTCAACTTGGCCCTTCAAATTAGTACTCTTATTAATTGGAAAAGTAGAGGTAACTAAGATGATTTCAAATTCATCAACATCACTTAATTTAGCAACCATTTCGATTGGTTCAGTGATAGCAAGGGCCATCTCGATTGGTTCTAAGTTTAAGACATTTTGCCTTTTGGAAAGTTTTTTATTTTTTATTTTTTTATAGAGACAATTATTTGGCTTTGGTTTTCTTTGATGGATGATTCTAATGGTAGGTTTCTTTCTTTTTCTAAAGAAAGTTTTTTGCTGCAAATTTTTTCCTTGGACTTGCTTTAACAGGAGTTGAAGAGACCTTAATAGCTTCTTCTTCTTATGATTCATCATAGTTAGACACTTGTAATAAAGATTTCTGCAATAATTTTCAAAGTTAAGGAATCTCAACATTGTTAAGAAAGTAAAAGGGACTAAAGATGCTATAGTTGACTTTATGAGAACAATGAGTTCAGACTATTCCATGAAGAGTTTCTCTAGATCAGCATCAAGATCTGGAATGGCAACGCCACCTAAAACAAAATTAATCTAGAAGTCTAGTTTGATTGAAAGAAAGAGGATTAATAAATAAAGTAAGCTTAACAGAAAATTGATAAAGGAAGATTTTTGGACAATAGGAATTACGAGCTTTATTCAATCCCTTAGCATCATTGAATTCAATGACTTAATTTGTATTCCAAGTGGCAAAGTTGTCTGAATCATCATAAATTATTTTGTACGGAACAGATTTGAAATTTCACTTTGAAATTTCACAGCTTTCAATTACTAGATTGCATCATATTGGGCAATTATTTTGCATTAGAGGAGGCACAAGCTGGCTATGAATCATTAGTAGTCCAAAAAAGAGGGCAAGGACTTGCTTGAACAAATCCAAGTTGTCTTAAAGAAAAAGCAAAGTAAAATATTCAAAATAATATATTTGGTAATGGATCATAAGAAGAACACATGGAACGAGGTAACTAGCTAGGATTGAGGCAGAAGGATCTAATTAATTGAACTAATGGAATTTTTTTGGCCCATATTTCCTTTCAAAGAATGGCTTAAAAGATCGAGGTTCCATTCCTTTAGGAGTACAAGAGAAAGTATTAAGGGCAGGAATGTTACCTTGAAGATAACGCCCTTCCATCCACATCTGTTCATATGTGCCGAGCTTAGATAAGACTAAGCAGAGAGCCAAATTTGTATGGACCAAAGGGGGCCTCCTCATCCAAGGCTAGGCTGTTCAAAAAATCTAAACATGGCACAGTACAACTTGCCAAGGAAAAAATGTGCCAAAGCAACTTTATATCAGAAGCCAAACATTGAGCTATTGGGATAAAAGGTATCAAAATCATTTTAGAAATGCTTTAAGTCAAGAATTTACATATTCAAACAGGGTAAAACACAAGTTCTTCTTGAAAGTTGACTAGTCCACTCTCTTCGCTATCTTAGCAAAATAAGTCACCATACTCTATGCTCGTTTTTGGTGAAAAGTTGGTGTCTACATCTTGTTTGAACATTTTTGGATGACAATTTCTTCCATTGGGAGGGAGGAAGCTCGGGAAGAACAATCATGTCCTCAATTGTTGATGTCAAGAACCATTCAAGGAAAATACAATCATTAATGGAAGGAGACCAGAATAGCAATACAACTAGAAGGAGTGTTGGGGGAAGAGGACCCCAGATATCAAAGAAAGGATTGCTTCCTTGATCTCGAGCTTTTCCCATTTCTCTAAACATTTCTCCTACGTACGATAAACCCATTTTATCTGAGAAGTCTATATTAATTGCCTTTATTCAGTCACAAATTAGTATGTATTTTATTTTATTTTTAATGTATCTTTTCGAAACTTAATTTTATTTGGGGTAGATGTACTTGAGCCTCATCTACAGTTTGGAAAGATGCATTTAGAGTCTACTCGCAACCTCGAGTGACCTGCTCTGCCCGTGAGTGATTCGTAGCAAAAATACCAAATTAGAGTGGTGACCAGCCAAGTCGCAATAAGGTCGCGAGTTTCACAATCAATGTACTCTGTTTTCTTACCATTTTTTGGCCATTATAATGATGACAACACACACCAATACACCCTCAACCTTATATATAGTTCCTTACAATCGAAAGCTTCTTGCATTTTGTTATTGACAAAGGAAAGCTAACGCTACATATAAACTCCTTATCATTTAATTTTCTCTGCCTATCTTATGTCTTTTCTGTTTCCTTTGGGATTCTTCCGACGTTAAATATTAGGTGTAAATAATGGTAAGTTTGTAATTGAAAAAAAGAATGAGTAATGGAATCACAAGAATAATTTAAGGATATTTTTTAATTATAAAAATTAAGTAATTTAAAGATGGAGTAGTGCACATAATGTAGGAAGGTGGTGCACGCTTGATTGTATTGCATTTAATTAATTTTAGGAGACCATTTTGTAGTTTGCATTTAATTAATTCATTTTAATAGTCCTATAGGGTGAAGGTGTATGTGTATATTCACATACTATCTTTATTTTATTTTTTTGCTTTTTAGTATTCAATATTCACATGAATGTTTGGGTAGAAATAGGGGTGTGTTGGTTTGGTTTCGGTCGGTTTTCTCAGTGTTGGTCAACTGAAACCGAAATTTTTGGTTTGTGAAATTCTCAACCGAAACCGACTGAAGTAATTGGAAATCAATCGGTTTCGGTTTCGGTCGGTTTTGTTGGGTTTTTTCGGTTTCCTTATCATTTATTTTCTAAGAAAGCAAACAAAGAAAAAAAATTAACAAACCCAGAAAATATTAACAAACCCAAAACCAAAGAGAGAGAGAGAGAGAGAGAGAGAGAGAGAGAGAGAGAGAGAGAACGGCGAAGCAGCGTACCAGCAAAGAAGTGTACTGAAGCAATGTGATAGAGAGAGAAACGACGACATGATGGAGAGAGAGAGAAATTGAAAAAACCGCTTCAAACCACCATGTCTCTGTAGTGATTTTTCAATTTGCATTGAAGAAAGAACAGAGATATGTGAGAGAAAGGCATGGGCATGGTCCATGGGACTTAGAGAACGAAAAGAAAAGAAAAGAATGAGGTGGTTGAACTGAGAAGGGCAGAGACCAGAAAGAAAATTGGGGAAGGACCGAAGGGTAGAGAGAAAAAATTGAAGCGAGAAGGGTAGAGAGAGACAGAGAAAAAATTGAGAGAAAAAAATGGGGAAAGGGGCGGCTGAAGAAAAGAGAATAGAAGAATGGGGAAGGGGTATTTCCGTATTTATGCTACTACTAGGGTTTTTAAAAATTAAAAAGCAAAAAATACCCACATCCCACGCAAAGGCTCGAACTTGGGATCACCTCTCCAAACCTCAAGGAGTATACCACTAAGCCACTGATCAGTTGTGTATCAGGGTTACATAAATATGTATATATATTTTGGTCGGTTCGGTTGGGTTTCGATTTGAAATAGTCCAGCACTGAAACCGAAACCGAAAATTTCGATTTTTAAAAAATAAAACCGAAACTAAACCAAAATTTTGGACATGGTTCGGTCGGTTTTGGTCGGTTCATTCGGTTCCTCGGTTTTTTGCACACCCCTAGGTAGAAAGAAGAAATGCTCTGTTGACAATTATGTCACATTCTCAACCTAATGTTGTTAGGTTCTTCATAAAAATTTTTTTTTTTTTTATGTTATTAAAATAAAATTTCTAGTATAAATGATGGATTTACTTATATATACTTTCTCTCTAGGTCATTCAAGACATATAGAGAATAAACCATTTGTAAAGAGCACTAGAAACAAAGGAAAACCACACATTACATTATTTACAAAATATCTCACCTTATATAATTATTAAATGTAAAATGTATTATGTTTCCTTTATTAAAAAAAAAAAAAAAAAACTTACAAATTTTAAAACACTTTTTAATGGCAAATATAAATAGCTTAATTTAGAAAATCTAATATATTGTATCAACTATATTTTATTAAAAAATAATCACATAATTTTAAGAAGGCTTTGGGACTAAAAACACTTATAAGTCTCATCTACAATTTTCATTTTTCACTTAAAAAAAAAAGTAATGGTCAAATTTTTCCCACATCTTGGGTTTGAGACTAGCGATTAAGTAACACATAAAACAACAAAGAAGTCTATTGCTTCTCAAGTATACACCTACTTACTTTGGTCCAAAGGACATTGGCATAAGAATCACTTGACTGCCAAATGAGAGCTTCTTACAATTTTGTACATTCTAGTCTCGTATCTTACACCAGATAACAACTAGTGCACTAGATACCGCTCCAAAATGTCCTGCAAAACTTGATCTTTGAAGTCTGAACATCCTGGCATAGGGAGTTGCTATAATTAGAAAGTGCACTAATCCAATGGAGGATTCTTGACAATCCCATGAAAGTTACAAAGAGGCACTGCTGATTGATACATGTAACTTATGGGCCTTTATTTGAAAGTTTGAGAGGGACACGTATGTTACATGTTATCTTGTACTTTGTCATACTTTGCCACCCATAAATAATTGTTGTATTTGATTTTATTATGGAAGTGTCAGTTTTGAATCTATTTCCAAACTGATGACAACCTCTGCAATCAATAGGAATGAGATTCATTCGGTGCGGTGTTCAATCTAGTTGTGCTCAATATTTTTGTCTTGAGTTTAGTTCCTTAAAACTATATATATGGCACTAAAATCTTTATATGGGTTACATTTGTATCATCCAAAAGTTGTGTATTGTAACAAAAGAAACAGTGAAAAGTAGAATAAGATGACCATCACTGAAAGGCCTAGCATCAAAGATAGCTGCCTCATGGTACGTGACAAGGTTGTACTGACTGAGGTTCCACCTAATATCATCATTAAATCAGTGCACAGTGAAACAGTTGCCTTTATTGGAGCAAGTTCAGCAGAGTCAAGCTCTCTTCATGTTTTCTCTCTTGGAGTTCTTGAGTAAGTATCTGCTAGTTTGGTATTCTATGTTATATGGTTTTTGTTCCAAGTGATATCATGGAAAAATAGTAGTGATGATCAGTATATATGTTGTTAAATATAATATTATTAGCAATGCAATGTGTTATACCATATTATATATGCTAGAGCGGATGCGGAAGAGGAATCATAAAATAGAAACATCAAGAACACGAGGGTTACATGATTCAGCCTTGTCAGCCTACATCCACGGAGGAATCTCTTAAGGGTTACATCTTTATTGTATAAGAGTGTAGTACAATAACCTATGTTACAATAACCTTAACATGTGTATATATAGGCGTCTAAACCCTAAACTATTAGTACAAGTAGGATTGGGCTTGGACCTATTACATTGGGCTAATATGTCTAATATATCTTTAACACCCTCTCTCAAACTCAAGGCAGAAGCTCAATGAAGGCTTGAGGTTGGATAATCATGAAAAGATCACTTGAAGATGCCTTTGAAGAAACCACAATGAAGAATATGCCAAAAACTGAGTTTAGCACCTTAATTTATGTCTAGAAATAAAAGATGGCTTAACAAGTTTTCAAACTAAGTTTAGCTCCCCTCTTGGTTCCTTAAGAGTTAAGATTATTTAAATGAACTTTAGTTGATGGAGTAGGAAATTGCTAGAAAAAACATTGAAAATTTATTTGTCAATGACATTTTTCTTATTAACAACATGCTATTGTTTCATGTCATTTTAGTGGAATACATTCTTTTCTTAAATGATATGCCCTTCTGGTTAGAGCAATGCTATGTATATTTTTTTTTTTATTAATACAATTTTCACAACTTAGTGGAGTGTTATTAGAGTAGCATCACTTTTTTATGGACTCACTGGAGTCCATATTTAATATGCAATATGTACTAACCGTGACACTCAGTAGCTGTGAAAAATTTTTCTGCACTGGATTTTTTTTTCCTATTCTATAAGAGCATATGTTTCTTTTGTGCCAATTTGTCATCTGTGGCAATGTGACAACTGCAGGGGATTCAGGTTAAATTGTCTCTTCAGATTCAAAATCTGGTGGATGATCCCAAGTTTTGGAACGGCAGGCTAGGATGTTCAAATAGAAACTCAATTTCTTCTCCTAGAAGCAAGAGATGAGTCTAGCATCCATGATGAAAATTCTAAGACAACATCTGAGAACACCTTCTACATTTTGTTTTTACCTGTGTTGGATGGACTATTTCGGACAACATTTTAAGGACCAAGTGCGAATGAGCTTGAGTTTTATGATGAAAGCAGTCGGTTTAGATCTTTCGTAACCTTTTCTCCCCGCTTTAGATAGCACATCATTTTATTGCTTATGATTCTTTTCATTTTTTTTTCATTTGCTTAACTGTCCATTGCCTTATATAGGTGATCCTGATGTCCAAACTTCCCCAGTGACAGAAGCAATTTTTAATAAATTCAGGAGACAACCCATTTAAGCTAATCAGGGATTCCATAAAGTATGCTTATATTAATATCCAATTTCCGTTAGTTTCAAGGGGAATGTGGTGATTCCTTATGCTTTAGTACTACTTATGAGTACACAGGATATTAGAGAAGCGCAAAGTACATTCAGTCACATAAAGAACAAGAAGGTAGGGAAACCTGAAATCACCATCTCCATGGCTAGTATTAACTAAACACTAATAGATTAATTGTTCTTTCAATTGTCAGCTCCCAGCACATTTGGTTTGAATGGAACACTTGGGATGCATTTTGTACTAATGTTAGTGCAGAAGCAATTGAAGATGGGCTTAGAAGGTACTATGGAAGCAAATGTGCTTTGTATAAAAAGTATCATCCATGCAGATTCACATACCAAATCTTTTCCCTTTTTTATGTAGCTTCTCAGAAGGAGGATGCCCGCCAAAGTGTTTGTTCATCGATGATGGATGGCAGAACACAGCATA
Source organism: Castanopsis chinensis (assembly GCA_032878915.1). Lineage (NCBI taxonomy): Eukaryota > Viridiplantae > Streptophyta > Magnoliopsida > Fagales > Fagaceae > Castanopsis > Castanopsis chinensis. Next base: position 17,348,404 of record JAVQMG010000114.1, read on the forward strand.
TAAAGATGATGAACAATTCACTAAAGACACAAAGTGAGAATTATATTTCATACGACTATTCATCTTTGATATTCTAGTGAGATTTTGCATCTAGTTGCTAATCATGTTATTTTATCCGTGTTTCTAGGTTCATTTTCAGATTAGTAAATTTAAGGAAAATGCAAAGTTCAAGGGAGAAAAACCGTGTGTTAATCTCCATCATTTTGTCAAATTCATCAAAGAGAAATATGGGTTAAAGTAAGGATCCTACTTTTAATCATTTGGATAGAGTATATCTACATCATGTACTAAAGAGAGTAAATATGCTGATTAGTGTATATATGGCATGCTTTAAATGGTTATTTGTTGGGGGGGGGGGGGATTTCTTCCAGACTCTGAAGCATTGGAAAGATACAGCCCCAAGTTTGCTTATCCTATTCAATCCCCTGGTAACCTAAGCCATATTATTTGTGTTACCATAGACCGGATGCAGACGAATGGAGTTGAATTTGTTCTTCCTTCATAGATTTTCGATTTTTGCAATGATGTACATGGCTACCTTGCGAGCTGTGGCATAGATGGAGTCAAGATGATGTTCAGAATATAGTGGAAACTGTTGGTGTTGGTTATGGGGGAACACGTCACATTGATAAGTCATTATCAAGAGGCTCTTGAAAAATCTGTTATGAGGAACTTCAAAAGCAATATCTGATTTTCTCCACGAGCATGAGTAATGACTATCTATACAGGTTTTATTAATCTTTATTTCAAACATAATTTAGAAATCAGAACTAATTTTTGAATGAGAAAGTTGGCTATTTTCAGCTTAAAGAGGAGTGCAGCTGCTAGAATATCTGAAGACTTTATGCCAAATGAGCCCACATTTCAAACCCTACACATTGCTGCAGTAGCTTTTAACAGTCTGGACATCACATTTTTGCATTAATCACAACAGATCAATAATGTTGTACCAGATTGGGACATGTTTTATGTAAGGTTAGCCAAGGAAGCTACTGATTGAACTCTCTCTCTATAGATGATATATAATGGTCATTTATTGAAGAAATACTGGTTGGTTTATGAGTTTGTTTGCTTTTAACATATGAAGTGACAAGCTAGGCAGTCACAATTTCAATATCATCAGAAAGCTTGTATTGCCTAATGGCTCTATCCTTAGAGCTAGATGTGCAGGGCGACCTACCCATGACTGTTTATTCAATGATCCGGTAACAGATGGGAAGAGGTGCGATAGTCACTCTTAAATAAAAGAATTTTGATATGAAATAATAGATAATTAAAATTCTCTTTTTTTTACTATTCACATATTGACTCATTGCAATCTACTCAAGATTTGAAACTTGAATAAATTATCAGGGATCATTGGTGTTTTCAATTGTCAAAAAGCAGGGAAGTGGCCACCTGTACCAGGTTCTCAAAATCTACCTCCCCCAGGATTTGCACCTTCACTTGAGTGCCATGTCAACCCTATGGATGTTGAATTTCTAGAAAAGGTTGCAGTTGAAAGTTGGTATGGAACCTGTGCAGTATATGCATTCCATTCAGGTCAAGTCCTATATCATGCAAGATGCCACCTTTGTTTCTGTATATATTACTTTTTTGCTCAAGCCTGACCCATCAAGTTCATCATCATGCAGGATCTCTCTCTATAGCACCAAAAAAAGGAAGATTTGAAGTTTGCTTGGGACTTCTGAAGAGTGAAATATTCACTACTTCTCCTATTAGGGTCAGTAACAATTGGTCAGTCATAATTCTAGCACTCTTTTTCACGTGTGATCTAGAATCCGTAATAAATGGGGTCAAATATATAGAATTTTCAACTTTTTAAAAAGGAAGGTAAAGTAGAGACAAGATTCAAACTCATGATCACATGCTCTAATACCACAATATATCACTGATTGACCCCAAAAACTCAAGTTGATAGGAAATTGTGAACTTAATAATTTAATCAAAATTCTAACTATATATGTTTTGGGTATTTTACATTACTTCAGAAGTGTGTTACTGCAACAGGTGTTGGGTCTGATATACAATTTGCTCCAATCGAATAGCTTGATATGTATGACTCTGGAGGAGGGTGTTGATGTTTTGGAGCCTATTCCAATACAAAACCAAGGTTTTGTACTGTAGACTCAAAAGAGAAACATTTCATGTACAATGCCCTTGCTAGCGATGGGCTATTAATAATCAACCTGCAAGGCAAATGCAGTTTCAGAGATACTGAAATCGTTTATTGAGATTGCTGTGCTGCAATCTCTACTATCAAGAAGTCTTAAGGGCGTTTAAGCTTGTTGTCAAAAGTATGCTACTGAAGCCAGCATGAAATGTTAGCTATGAGTTGTAACATAATATAATAGGTGTGGTGTGAATCATGTATGTAAAATATGAGTTACTCTGTTTCTGTACTGCTACAATGTGAAGCCAATGCATAATATGCATTACCTTCTTTTTCCTCATTGGTTGTGCAATGTTGCCATGACTCTTAATCCAAAAACAAAAGGTGCAAAGTAATGTTGAGGAGAGCCAATTAGCTATGGAAAGTTCACCAGTTGCAAACTTGCAAAAAAGCAAAATGCAAAATGAACATCCACAGAGAAATTGTTTATATAAGCAAGCTTTGAAGATCTAAATCGTTGCCTCTTTCTTCATCATTTGGACTATCCAAGGGTGATTCTTGCTTCTCATCCCTTGATTGAAGATAATTATATCATATGGAGTTATGTTACAAGCACTAAAACAATTTTGACTCACTAGTTGCACCGTTTTCAATCAAGAAAATTCTTCTCAAATTGAACTCTGTAACAACATGGTCAAATGGAGATATCCACCAATGTTATCTATTGCATCTTGCTTTTGAGCTTTGGACAAATCTCAAATGAGTGTTTTCACAGGTAAACAGTCCACAAATATTTCAATTAGGGCAAACCATTTATAATCTAGTTCAAGATACAATGTTAATTGCTAAATACTTCACCAAATTGAAGTGATTTTGTGACGAGGTCTCCGCTCTACAATCCATCCCTACATGTTCTTGTGGAGCATTAAAGGGTATCATTTGCACTACTAGGACACCATGAAGTTTCTCATTGGGGCTCAACAAATCATAAGCACATACTTGGCCAAATTTTATTCATAGATCCCATTCCCTCAATCAATCTAGAGTATGCATTGATTCTCCAAGAACAACATCAATGTACTATCCCTTTTTTTCATCCATTTCTTGTTCCAGTAATGTTGGCAGCCTCATCCCTCAGGGCACAATTCTTAACAAAGCATGTATGAAGCCCCCCATTCACAAGAAGGGACGACCAAAGTGCAATCACTGTGATTATGAATGACATATTATGGATCATGTTACAAGCTTCTATGGGTACCCAACTGGCGCTAGAATGGCAAATCAAACTCCAAACCTAATGCTCACCGAGTCACCTCTCACAAATGTATAGAAGCTTCTAACATATCTTACCCTTCACGTCTTGACCAATATCAGCAACTCCTCTCCATCTTAAGCAATATGGCTAATACACCATCCATGACAATTCATTATGGATCCTAGATAATGAAGCATCAATCTCATGGTTAGATCTCCATTTTAATTCTCTGCCATTTATACACAATTGATCTAACATATACTGCGATAACAAGGATTCCATTCACATAGCTTTGAACCCAATCTTCTTTGAACATACAAAAGATAAATTGTCATATATTACATGAAAAACAAAACGAGCTCATCAAAACTGCACTCTGCACTCACTCTATCAAATCCATTGAGGTTAACTGGCCTTTCATCAAGTCTTGTGGTTTGGGAGCTATGAAGCATGGACGCAGCTGGGAGGGTGCCGCATCGAAGTCCGACGCGGCCCAACGTGGGACACGGCGTCTGACTCGGTTGCCCGAGCATCGACTCGGCTCGATTCATGTTGAATCGGCTTCGATTCGCACCGAACCGGGAAGATTCGGCCAGAATCAAGCCATATCAACCAAATCGACCAGCGACGAAACGGCCGAAACGTACTGAAATGGCTGAAACAGGCCGAAATATGCCTTGAATCATGCCAGAAACAGTCGAAATTGGCTTTAAATACGGCCCAAACATCCTAAATCTGTTATTTCTTAATTTTATTCTGAATATTTGTTGCTTCTTTTGTGTTTTTATTTTTATTTTTATTTTTTTTTTATGTTTTGTGTTTCTTGCCTTCTTCTTTCTTTGTTTTGTGAATCAAGACATAGTAATGTGTTTTTTAAGAATATTTTAATAGTAAAAATATATAGAAAATATAAATAAATTTTTTTTTATAATTTTTTAATCGTCTCACCCCGCCACACCCGCACCCGCACTTGTGCTTCATAGTTTGAGAGTGTGTTTAGTTCAACATTGGAACACTTTTTTTCTTCCAAAGTTAATATTTAGTTGTTTAAACGACACAACATCTTCTTATGGCGTTGACATAATCTCTTTGCCAATGCTGTCGGTTATTCAACTCAACGACAGCTTTTGTTGCTTTTTCTTAGTTTCTTTTTTCAACAACCTAACCTCTTTGTTTGGTCTAGACTCTAGGGATAGTATAAGATACCCAACTACCCATCAAGTCAAGTTAGCCGAACAAGGTTTTGTCAACGACACATCTAAGCCCATAATCTTCACAGCCCTTTTTGTTGGACTGGACCCAAGTACAAAAATGAAAAATCTACAAGTTTTGTAGCACACTGAAACCTCTCTCTCACTCTCTCTCCACCACCCCTTATCTTCAACCCTCCTCTAAAACCCTTCTCGCCCTCTAGAAATGGCTTCTTCAGCTACAACAGTCTTCAGACCCATGTCAATGTCAGAGTCATCATCATGCTTAATCACTCTTCCCTCACTCTTCACCACCACCACAAAAAACCCATCTCGAATTCTCTCTGTACCATCCAAACCCATCAAGCTTCACCTCTCATACTCCCACACTTCACTCTTGTCCCTCACAAACAAAACCCAGTTTTCCTCGATAGCCACCTTTGTAGCCCAGACCTCAGACTGGGCTCAACAAGAAGAAGACAACAACACCATCACCATTAACCAACAAGGAGAAGAAGAGCCCATCTGGGAAAACCAAGAGACCAATGTTTCAGGTTTTGAAGCTGAGGGAGAGGACTCAATTATTGAGGGTGGTGATAAAGATGGGGTTTTTGAGGAGAGAGATGAAGAGGAAGAGTCTTCAGTGGAATCCCCAGAAGAAGCTAAGCTATTTGTTGGAAATTTGCCTTATGATGTTGATAGTCAGAAATTGGCTGAGCTTTTCGAGCAGGTTGGCACTGTGGAGGTAGCTGAGGTAATGTTTATGGCTTTATGGTTTTTGTATTTTTTGGGTATTTTTATGGTTTTGAGAATTATGGAAGGGTACGATATTTGGGCGTGTTTATGGTTTTGTTTATGTGGTTGTAGGTTATTTACAACAGAGATACTGATCAGAGTCGTGGGTTCGGGTTTGTGACAATGAGTACTGTTGAAGAAGCTGAGGAGGCTGTTGAGAAGTTCAGCAGCTATGTAAGTTGCCTGTACTTCTTTTCTTTCTTTTCTGTGTTGAGTAATCCATTAGTAGTTCATTTCAATAGTGTTTTTATGAAGCTATGGAATTGAAAAGATACTAGAGAAATCAAGTAGGGAAATAAACAAATACACAATGATAAAGGGTTCCAATATTAAGATGGGAAAATATTGGAAGAGAAAAAATACTAGGTTTGCAACCATAGGAGCAAGTAGTCATAAAAGAGCAATGATGAGAACTAGGGTGAGAGTCTGATCTTTTGAGGGTGAAAGTGCTGAGTATCCTAAACTGGCAGAAAGTTGTTTCTCATTGATGGAAACGGCCAGGTTGACAATTTCAAGGAATTGAAGGTATAGAGAGAGAGAGAGAGAGAGAGAGAGAGAGGCAGTATACCTGATGTTGTCGATTTTTCTGATTGGAAAGTTGCATAGGCACCCAATGGGTCTACATATCAAAACAAAAACAAAAAACAAAAAAAGGCACCCAACGGGTCTTCAATCCATGAACTCACCCTCCATCCCATTATTATGAGAGGGGGAAGAGCCAATTGAGCTTTAGCTCATTGGTATTTGGTTTTATGTTCCAGGAGAAAACAAAAGTGTTGGTGGCTATGAAAATATGTGTCAATTTCAGCAGCCAACATAAGAAGTTTATAAATGGCATTGTCCAGATGTTCACATGAGGTACAAGTATTATGATGTTAATTGGTGATTTGCAGATAGCAATAAAGCAGAAGCAGGGAGTGGTGTTTGTTGGTGATTAGTAGCATGTTGAAACCAATGCCTATAGCTGAACTACTCTTGTGATGCTCCTTCTAGTTTTAGGCTTTAGGTGGACATTGGTAACATCCTGTCAAGTAATTATAAAAGGGATTGGTTATTTAGTCATTCCATTTGTTTGGAGTAACAGAACCTAAGATGATCTACATTGAGGTTAGTAGGCACAGCAATGCTGTCTGCCAGAATAGTGTGGAGTGTGGACGACCAAACAGAGGTTGGATCATTGTATAGATGTATGGAATACTAAGGTTGATTGATATGCCATTCCCAGTGTGGAAAACTCTTGGTTGGGGCCTCTCCAAAAAAAAAAAAAAGGATAAGAATTTTTTACTCAAATAAAAGCAAAACACAGTTAAACTCTTATATAATCACTTTCTCATAAATTCATTTTAAATAAAAGAATTCAATAATCACGCAATTGTGTCAAAATTAGAACTTAAATTGTTAGCTCAAAATGATTTTCATCTATGACTTCTCTCCTTGTGGACTGAACCTTGTTATTGGTCAAGTGCCCATTGAGAAATGGGCCTCAAGAGTCAAGACTAATATAGGTGGCTTTTGTACCTGTGATAGCATTTGTAACATCATTGTAATCTTGTCTGTAAGGCTGCAGCTTGAGACAAGCCTCAAGAAGAGATCTGATCTTTCCATTTATACATGCATCAGCATTTGAACTAAATTTGAGTCTTTCAGCCAACAAGTCCATTGAGCCCATCAATAGTTTTCTCCCTTTTACAACCTCCCCCCTTGCTCATCTGACCTATTTTTGATTATGTAGCTCTATGGAAGTAATATCTATTCACTCTTATTGAGATGTTTAAATTGACATTATCTAAAGATTGGCATAATGTTACAGAGTGTTCAAGTGAAGGTGCACTTGTTGTCCTTAACAATGTGAATGAAATGTACACAGACTCTATTCTAGTATTTATATCATAATGCTCTATCTTTGTAATCTAGTATGTGGTCGTAAGAAGTAATATGCTATAAGGGCTTTCACCCATCCATTGTAGCAGTGGAATGGATTTGTATTAAGTTTTCTCCTTTTATTGGAGTGCGGTGTGTTTATTTGTTGGCTTGCAATCGCTCAAATTTTACTAGCATGCATATAGATCAAGCATTTGTTTAACATCCCAAAACCCTTCTTTGGTGCTCCTAATGTTTGTCTCATTTATTCTTGATTGCAAAAATGGCTAGTGTTTTACCTTTTGGTTCTTGATGGCTACATTTTCTGTGGGAGAAAGTATGGTCATTTAAATTGTGGAAGCTATTTCCCTGGAAAAAATATTATCAATCATATGGTGCACAAGGATTTTACTTAGCTGGAATTTTTCCCTTCAGAATTGCTCTAATAAATTTTTTATATATTTATTTTTCTTTTGCTTTTGTTTTTTAAATTTGATCTTTGAGTAGCCAAATGCTCTCATGGAATAAGAAATTTCAGTAGTCAAATCGACTATGGTGTTCAAGAACGAATCTGCATATTATTTACCAGAATTTCATTCCTTTGTTTATATGATAATATGGAACAACTTATCAAAAATATATATATATGATAATTTGGAACCCTCAAAATGCGTCTCTGTATATTTGAAACCTACATCCCTAGGAAGAGGGGGAATTCCCTCAGCACCGCTTTAGAAGAGGAAAGACGATCTTTCATTTTGTAGGAAAATAATACAGACATTGAAGCATACAAAACCTTAAGCCAGCACCCACCACTTGACAGCTGTTAGATTGTGGGTTGTGCTTTTTTATATTGTAGTTACATTTTTTTACCAAAATTTTCTTATACTTTTTATAAAGGACTTACCCTGAATGATGTGCTCTATCTAATTACATTGCACTTCCCCAATTTTTTACTGTGCTACCTTCACATATACACACGAAAACACATACTTCCTCCAATTAACATGTCTTAAGGAATGTGTTGAATCATCTGAGGGTTTGTCTATTTCTCTCTCTTTATATAGGATTTAGGTGGAAGGCCGTTGACTGTTAACAAGGCTGCTCCAAGAGGAGCTCGGCCTGAGCGTCCTCCTCGTGCATTTGAACCTGGCTTCAGAATTTATGTTGGTAACTTGCCATGGGATGTGGATAATGGTCGCCTGGGGCAGATTTTCAGCGAACATGGCAAGGTGGAACAAGCTCGGGTAGTTTTTGACAGAGAGACTGGCCGTTCACGTGGTTTTGGCTTTGTAACAATGTCAAGTGAGACTGAAATGAATGATGCCATTGCTGCTCTTGATGGACAGGTATATGCCTTTTTCCTTTCCTAGAACAATTAATTCTGTTTCATCCAATATGGACTCCAAAACCTGAAGTTTTATTTCATCAAATTAGCATACACCATATAATTCATCAAGTGATTATGGTTAATAAAAGGCCATGGACATAACTCATGAGAACTTGTTGTAAAGACTTGTGTCTCTGCCATCTAATGTATTATCTCATTTGGGTGTGTGGCTGATGCAGAGTTTGGATGGGAGGGCGATAAGAGTGAATGTTGCTGAAGAAAGACCAAGGCGTACCTTCTAACTTCAGCTAATATGAAGCCAAAGATCTGCATCTGCTGGTTCTGGTGTCTTTTTCGATAGTGCAATTTTAATATGAAATTTTTGTCAGCTAGTTTTAATAAAGAATTTGGCGTTAATTTTGTTTTATATATTTTTTTGTTCAATTCGAAATGATATTAAAATCACTATTGACCCCATAATATTTTTGGGTAATTATCGTTTTTATCACTGTTTATTGTATTTTCGTAGAATGATATCATATTTTTCTTTCTTTTCTTTTCTTTTCTTTTTCGGGCTCTTCACCTAGATGCAAAATGGTACTAGACTGCCTAAGCTATTGGTAACCCACAAATTATAAAAGCTTGGAGATTGGCTACTGGATCTAGTGTTTATGCTGCCTGCCTCTGGACAAGATGAATTTTCTTTCAGGAAAGAATGGGTTCCCTTGACATTGACAAACTTTCTTATTCTAGACCATCAATGTGCCAAACTCTCCACAACGAAATCATTTAGGCCTTTTCAGTTACACCCATGCAACTGGCGATCACTCTGAGATTTAACAGTAAACCCTCGCCAAGCAAATGGCCAGTTGATAAAGACTTAAGGTACATTCACATCATGGCATAAAAGAGAAATTACGGGTTTCAGAGACACTTAAGCATCTTATGTCACAAATTAAAGGAATGAGCATCAGATTGCAATTCAAATTAACTTCCTCTTCACTGAAAATTACGAACAATTTGAAGAGATTCACCTCGTCATTGGTTTTAGAGACAAATTGCTTACTATTCTGCTCAAGATTGAATATTGCAATACTATTGTTAAGGCCCTGTTTGGATTCAAAAAATTGCTCACTCAATTTTCACCACTCATCACTCATTACTCATCACTCATTATTCTTCACTCATCACTTATCACTCATCACTCATCACTTAAAAATATTATACCCATTTAGCACCATCACTCAGTTTTCATCACTCATATTTTTCACACTATTTGTAGGTCCCATGACTGTCAATCAATGCAGCCTTTTTTTTTTTCTTTTTTTTTTTTCTGGGTTTAGGTGATCCGGTACTGAAGAAAAAAAAAAAAAAAAAAAAGAAAGAAAAAAGTGAAGACCGAACCCAGAAAAAAAAAAAAAAAAAAAAAAGAGAACAAGAACGTTAGTTAACGTTGAACCCAGAAAAAAAAAAAAAGAAAAGAAAAGAACAAGAACGTTAGTTAACGTTGAACCCAGAAGAAAAAAAAAAAAAAAAAAAAAAAAGAACGTTAACGTTGAACCCAGAAAAAAAAAAAAAAAAAAAAAAAAAAAAGAAAAGAACAAGAACGTTAGTTAACGTTGAACCCAAAAAAAAAAAAAAAAAAAAAAAAAAAAAGAAAAGAAAAGAACAAGAACGTTAGTTAACTATGAACCCAAAAAAAAAAAAAAAAAAAAAAAAAGTCAACGGTCAAAAAGTTGGGCTACTCCCCAATGTGTGTTTAATTACAAAAATGCCATTGAGTTATGAGTTATGAAAACTGAAAACAGTTAAAATGTGTTTTCAATTTTCATAACTCATAACTCAAAAATCAGAGAATTGAGTGATGGAAACAGAGTTATGGAAATTGAGTTATTTCCACCCAAACAAAGTTTCAGCCATGAGTCCCACCATTTTTGAGTTATGAGTTATGAAAACTGAGTTATGAGTTATGGAAATTGACAATCCAAACACCCCCTAATTGTCCAAGTATGGAAATGGCAATGGCAGCTGTGCTAAATGACAACTGCATCGCCAGATGAAAGAGATTCTGAAGTGTACAAAAGAGTAAAGATCAAAGATATTATGATTGAATGAATTAACCAACAGGCTTAAGACCATTATTATATAATCACATATGAGTATTCATAGAAGATCTAAAAGCATCAAATATATACAAAAACTCTATTGAACTTGTAGCACAACCCAACTTCGACTATAACTAGAGACCTCCAAAGTCTAGATAATTCCAGGTGTGAAATTTACACTGCCCTCAGGCATTGCGCAACTGAGCATCTCGACTAGTGAGAGGTACATAACGAACAGAGGTCTCAGTTCGGACACTCACAGAACCATCCAGGCTCTTTTCAACCACCTTCAAATCTTGGAATATGCTTCCAACAGGAATAACCATTCTTCCTCCAGGCTTCAACTGGTCAATAAGTGCCTGTGGGATTTCTGGTGCTGCTGCCCCAACATGAATAGCATCATAAGGTGCATGCTCTGGCCAACCTTGCCTTCCATCTGTCATTTGGATATCAAATCAACATTCAACAAGAATACATACCAAGCTGATTAATATTTCATGTTTTCACCACTAACACATTTTAAGTAAATCAGGAACCATGCAAAATTGAAGCATTTTGGCAAGCATCTTTCATTCAATGTCTCAAAATAAGCAAATGCACCATAGGCCAACAAAAATTAATAAGAGGGAGCCTACAATAAATTAAGTTGAATATAATTATGCTGGGGATTGGGGGGGGGGGGGGGGGGGGGGGTGTGGAGAGAAAAAAAAGAAGGGCAAGATCCACCTAGATCATTATCATCATCAAATTTCCCCAAAAATTATATTTGCAAATAGACCTAAATAATTTGAAACATGGTCCATGTAAGGGCATATTCTTATTGTATTATCACTTTATGGCATTCTTATGCCAACTAGGTTATTAGTATATTCTCCTATTGCATACATTATCTAAATCTCAAACTATGTGGGTTCTCAAATACATACCACCAACATGCACTGCAAGGGAACCTTCTTTCAATAATGGAGCAGCTGCACTTTTCTGAATATTCTGGATTGACGAAGAAACCAACTCAGGAATATGTTCCACACCAACTACACGACCCTGTGGTCCAACCATCAATGCAAAACAAGCTGTCAAATACCCAGTTCCTGCACACACAAAATGACGGCAAAGGTTAAAAAAAAGGGCAATATGAAATCTCCAAACTGCAGTTAATTTAAAAGGTAACTGCATAAGATTACACAGTTGCCTCAGATAATGGCATAAAAAAAACACTTAAGAGATTTTTTTTAGACTATTAGTAGATTATCTAGATAATATATGATTATGGGAAACCATGATTATATAACAACAGAAATTATGAAGATATAAATTGGCACTTAGCTTTTCTTTACCTTTTTGTTCTGTAATTAATGGAATAGCAGGGGTGAGGGAGAAATGCAATCAGCTGCAGCTTCTACTTCTTATTCTTAAAGAAGATGGATTAAAAGTAAAGACATAGTAAAACTAACTTAACCACAAACTGTCTACATGTCACATCATGCAGGTAAACCAAGCATATTTTCACCTGTCCATTTTATTTCAGAGAATCCCAAAGTTCTCAAATGGTTGTGTGATATTACAAGGAGAAAATTCCTCATGAGATGTAAGGAAAGGATAGAAAATCAATATTAGTACGAAAACACAATAGATGGTGTAAGAAGGGCACCTGAACCAACATCCAAAGCATGCATGCCAGGCTGCAAATTCTCCTCCAACAATTGAAGGCAAGTGGCGTGCATATGAGGGGCAGAAATAGTAGCATTATATCCTATAGGCATGGGACTGTCATAATAAGGAGCATTCCCACCAGGTACAAACAAAGCCCTATCAACTTTCTCCATTACTTCAGCTACCTTCTTCGATCTGACCACACCATAAGTCTGCAAGTTCTCCACCATTGCTTTGTTCTTGTTAATGCCACTTCCACTCCAGAATCGCTGAACATTAGCCCCAACCACAAAAAATAAAATAAAAAATAAAAAGCTTCAGTTGAATAATTCCTTTTGAATCAAACTAAAAGAGAAAATTGAAGCCCATTTCATAGAATGCACACAGAAGCCAGACAGCACAATAAATTAAACCAAATGGAGCAAACTTTAAAAGCCTGCTACATACAATAGCTGTAAATACCACTTCTACTAATACACAAATATTCATAAGCAACTTTACCAATGTGGCACACACACACATATTTGCATCAACCCGGATGGCAAACTTGAACTCAATCTCATTGACATATATACCTTGTCAAGTTGCATAGCCTCCACAGCAGTGGCAGCTATGGGAAGAGTTTGTGTGTCCAAGGCTTTGGGACATGCATACAGTTGGATATCATCATTATAGAGGGTGCAATGAACCCCAATAAAAATGGTCAGTACAACATAATATGTCCACACTACTCGGTAGAAATTTCCCTGTAAATACACAAATCAGACAGTCCCAACAGAACCATATACACCAATCATCTCAAGGAACACTTCTTTTGCACCAATAAATGGAAAATACGAACCCCATATAAATAATAACCAGAAATACAGTTGAGAACCTGATGTATTCAGAAAGCACTAATTTTTGCAGAATACCCAAATGAATCAAATGCTAGCATGAATGAAAAAAAAAATCAAGGATGCACTCAACGAACATATAATTTTTGCAGAAAAAAGCACCAAAAAAACAAGGCTTGAATGCGTTTTTGCCTCCAAAATTTGGTCCCAAACTTGATTTTCATTCTCCAATTTAAAACATCATTGTTTCCAAAAGAATTCTTAAATATATCAATGGAATTGACAAAATTAAAAAACTTTGCGAAAAAATTGCAATTTTTTTTCAATTAGAAGATGAAGATTGTACTTCAAACAAGGGAAAACACCACCACAAGATAAATAAATTTCTTAATTACTTTTTTTGTTGCGTTTTCAAAAACTGACACATTAGTTTCCAAGGACCATGTAGTAAAATTTGTATATCTCTAGCATCACTCAATCCAATATGAAAATGATAAAACCACAACCAATTTCACAACAAAAATCTTTAAAAATTTTAGGAAGCACATACGCTTCATTTAAGGTGCCATACCTGCATCGTACCATTTCATACTGTGCAATTTCATGTTATAATTTTTCAGAAATTTCTCGTGTCACTATGTCGTATTGTGTACCCGTGTCAGTGTTGGTGCTTCTTAGAAAAACTTATATATCAATGAATGTGATTGATGTCATATCGACAACATAATAAATAATTTTTTTTTTGGTTATGCTTTGACCAATTGACCCTAAATAGTAAAATTTGTAGAATCCACAACAACTAAAACTTTTACCAATTTCACTACAAAAATCTTACACAAACTCAAAGTGTCAATGAATGCAATCAACACCATCCACAACACAATAAATTAACCTTTCATGTAAAATTTGCTATATTTCTGGGATTATTCAATCGCAAACGCTAAAGCAACCACCAATTCTAATAAATTTTAATCAAAATGCTCGCGCAGGTTAAAATTTTCTCATGCCTTTCTCAGAAACCAAACAATCCAATCAAACAAGAAAACTGTTCATAGAGAGAGAGAGAGAGAGAGGGGATACCTCCATGGGGAAGAAGAAAGAGTTGCCCGTGAGGAAATTAGGGTTTGGGAAGTGAGGAGAGAGAGAGCGATGAAGAGTTTTGGGATCGCGCGATAAGAACAGAGAAGGAGAGGCAGAGAGATAACTGTAATAGCGACTTTGGGATTGGGGTAGAAGGAGAAGAAGAGTGGTGAAGGTTAAGCGTTTTAGAGGAGAAGATGGGTGCGCACGATAGCGGCAACCATACGCTAACGATGCTTTTGCCTTTGGAGATTGAACAAATACGTTCATATTTTCTCTCTCCTCTTTCTCTCTCTCTCTCTCTCTCTAGCAATTTTCTAAATTCTAAATTCTCCCACATGGTTGCCACCTATGCCACTCAAATACTCTCGACTTGACACGTGTCATGCACTCTCTTTTTTGACAGTAAAATCTATGAATTATTTTGCGATATTTTTTTTACCAAATTATTGATGTGACAAATTTTTACTAGTTTTAATCTAGACTCATCAATAATATTATTTTTTTACTTACTAATAAATAATCACCCAACATTACTTTGGAGTTATTTTCTTATGTATAGTTTTAGTCACATAACTTTTTTACTGCTAATCTATACTATTTTAAAAGGATTTCCTTCTTTGAACTAAACTTTTATATAATTAAAAAATACATTCAGTAACTTCTTTTAAAAATAGACTTATAAATGTCGAATAAATAATCAATCTATCTATACTTTCTACAACATCTACAGTTATTATGTTTTGAATTCAAAAAAAGAATTTCTAAATTTTAGGCTTTTGTTTCATTCACGTTCATCTTTTTATTCCCTAAAAATTAGCCCTTCCTCCAATTTTTTTTTTTTTTTTTATAACTAAGATAACTGCTAAAATTTAGTTTTCTTTCCCCTCATGTTCATCTTATTTTTCCTACACAATATTTTCTCTATACCACTACACCACTTTCAAACATACATTCAAAAAAGAAATTTCAGTTATTGCTTAAATTTTTTATTAAAAATATAGAAGAGCTGCTTAACATGCGCAATGTGTGTGCATAGAGGCTAGTACATATGTAGTCTTATAAATATATTTGTAACCAAACTTTGTGTCCATGATGTTATAGATACCACAAAATTTAATATGTAGATTTTACAAAATAATGTGTCATGGTCACGGATTACCAAAAAATAAAAGGAAGTTGAAGTCTACCTACTAATCATATTAATTGTTACATCAATTTATAAGTTTTACGTAGTAAAATTTGTAATACTTCTCTCCTTCTCTTCACAACAATGTTAGAAATACTAATTTTTTTTATAATTTAATAATTACAATGGGAGATTTTAACCCTAGACTATGTGGTGTTCATTGAGTTACTATCTCCTAGCCTTTTTATTACTTTTCTACTACTTGAATAGATGATAAGTTGTTATTAAAACAACACCACTTTTATGTTGGCCTATCTATTTTTATTATACACCAATTACTATTATCTTAAAGATTATCAAAAATATTTGTTTATCTATAGACTTTGTTCTGTGTAAGAATTGATTCTATTTCTTTCAACTTCATCAATTGAGCTAGTTTTAGTAGTCACACTTATAAAATAGATAAATAACTTTAATAAAAATGCCAATTGATTCTAGTATCCTATGGAGAAACACGTGTTCAATTAATACCATTCTAAAAGCAAAATGTGCGAGTCGAAATTAGACAAAGCACTTAATTAGGGTCGCATTTAATTTGTATTATGGGTTGATAATAATTCACAGTGGGAGATTTGAATAAGAACCAACGAATTCTACATAAAAACCATGTAAAAATGTGTATTCTATATATTTAGGAATAGTGTTACAAGCTTTCTCTCAAGAACAAACCTTCTAAGGTTTTCTAATAGTTCTCCCTCTCTTTCTCAGTGATTTTTTTTTTTTTCATCTCTGTCCTTTTGCCCTTATCCTCTCTTATATTTGCCCTATCTTCTTCTCTAGGATGTGTTGTACCTACACAGTTGGATAACTTTATGTCCCATCAGGCTCTTCCTTCCTCACATTCATGATGAATGGAGACTTTTATAGCTTATTTCACTATTCATGTCAATCATTTAGCATTAAATGCAACTGTGCTAGGCAGGCGACTCTTATTAACACGGAGATTACTGTAGAATCATCAGGAAGCTTTCCTCGGACAATCTCATACCTTCTAGAATTCTTCCTCAGGAGCTCAACAGGTGTTTTTCCTCTGTTAATTCGGCATGGATCTTGACCTCGGATGGAGTACTTGGTTAAAAATAATCCTCAGGGCTAAGGTGGCGCCCACCATCTAGTTTGTGGTCCAAGGTTTGATTCTTTTAGGAAGGCTTACTCTTAAAGTGGGCCAGTCAGTATTGGCTTATTTTTGCCCATGGCCTGATGTTATTTGGACCATATAAACCATGTTCCTGCACTAATCATTACCTTAAACTTAAAGAGACAATTCTACCTTAACGTGCAAGCCACTAAGGCTGTGTTTGGCTCGACGAAAATCCTTTTTCGGGTGGAAAATCATTTCAGGGGAAATTGTTTTCCTGTAAAGGAAAATTTATTCAGGCTGTTTGGCTGCCTCGGAATTCGTTTTACAGAAAATAAATTCAGGTGTTTGGTTTGTTCAAACATTTTACGAAAAATGCTCTCCGTTTTACTGAAAATAAATTCCCGTGTTTGGTTTGTTCAAACAGTTTACAGAAAATGGTCTCTGTTTTACAGAAACTCAATTCCCATGTTTGGTTTGTGGGTCATTTTACGAAATGTATAAAATGCCTTACAAATTCAGTACCTGCATTGCCTAGACAAACCTGTAACAGTACGAAAATAATCATCCACTTCAACATTTTGGAATAATCATCCGAATATACCCATAATATTTATATCAAAATAGCCACATCAATCTTTCACCAGTGGCATTACACCTCCATGGTGTACAAAAATGATACCTACACATGGTATCTGAACAGTACAAATATATAATTTGGGCAATTGTATCGTCCCAATAATACAAAAGACTACATATATAATATAATGGTCCCTGAATAGTAGTACTACAACATAAGTTAATTCCTAAAGCTAACGTCACAGTTAACATGAAACACAAGTCAGAGTTGGTTAAACAAAAAACCATCCACCCACAGCTTTCTCAGCTTAGCATTCTTTGCTAGAAATCCCCGTGCTACTTTCTTATTTTCACAAAGATGGTCAAACACAGTTGCAAGCATGTCTTCACTATACCCATCTTCCATCATAGCCATGACCTCATTGTAAAGACATGTGTAATCCACCGGGCCCCGGTTGATTTCTTTCAAAGCCACAGCTATTTCCTTCAGTTGATCAAACAGATCAGTCAGCAAACTCTCACCAGTGTTAGAAGGTGCACGCCCTCTTTTGCGGGACTTGGAAATTCTTGACCCAGTGGTGGATGACTCGACTGCATTCTTCCCTTTGTCCACCACACCTTCCTCCACATTGTTCGCCACAAACTCATTCTCAATATCCACATTCTCTGGCTCATTCATAATATCCACATACGACTTAGAAAAGCTACCCGTGGCTATATCCTTCCCCACAACAATAGCCAATTCATCATACATCTCAATCTTTTTGTTCAGATACTCCGCATGCTTATGATGCGCTTGTAAGGGAGAAAGGAACGTATAATAACAATGCAATAATCTGAAACTCATAATTTCAATGTAATGTTACATATAGATGCCATTAGATTGGATCTAGGTCAATGTTACATATAGATGCTAGATTACATAACCCATGATTTTGAAGATAAGTACAAGTGAGAATACAATGTACAACTGCTAAAAAACAAATTTCACAATAGATCCGTACATGAAAGTTATAGTTGAAAATTTGTAACAGCAATGGAATCCTAGAAACAATGACACTATAAAAGCCAAAAACAGATATTATCATTTATATTAAGAAAATATAGTTGGAAGCCATACCATGACTTCTTCTTGATATGTCTTCGCATCGCATGTTATCATTTTTAAGTTATCGTCCCAGCCGAAACCACTCTTCTTCCTAATTGTTTGAATAATGGTCCACATGGTCCACAGAGTCTGCATCTGATTCTCTACGTAAGAGGGGTGGCACTCGACCCCAAATTGAGCAGATATCTCATTCTCTTCAAGAGTAAAGGAACCGGTCTCAAAAGTGTTAGAAGGCTTGTTGCCCTTCCCAACCTCCTCAGCAAGTATCCTAAGCATAGTCGTGTGCATGGGGGGCAGCCACTTGAATTGTTTAGTGACACCCACCTTCTCTTTTCCCTTCGATATTACTATATGTGAAAGTTGTATAGTGAGAGTAGCATTTAAAAATGAGAGTAGCATTTACTAATTACACTCGGAATATGAACACCAAATGAAACACACACACAACCACACTTATAGATGTGCACAATAGAATGAAACATGCTAACACTGGAAATAACAATGTAATGCTGATAATACTTTTTCCTTACACCACCAGAAGTTTATAGCAAATACATTGTCCTTACAGAAAAAAAAAAAAATACAGCACATATTACAATCATAGATATAGAAATAAAGTACTACTCTCCACTCCTAGTATAATCAGACCACATAGCTTGGCATATCTAATTTCTCTTAGCAATAATGTGACTGTGTTTTTTGTTGGGGGCCACTAGACTCTACTTGGTTCATTGTAGCTTCCATAATATGGTCATTTGGTTCAACCCCCATAATGCGATTATGAACCACACAACATGCTAACACTACTTTCACTTAGGTTTCAAAAGGCCAAAATGGTTCTGCATCCAACACTCGAAAACGTTTCTTCAACAATCCAAACCCTCGCTCAATGGTAGTTCTTAATGAAGAGTGTCAGAGGTTGAACAATTCTTGCTCATTCTCAAGAGGACGATCACTAAACTCTTTCAAGTGATATCCAACACTCCGATAAAGTGACAAAATTCCATTTTTATTACCATATCCAGCATCACCAAGATAATATTTACCTACATATATTCAAAAATTAAACGAAATCACTACTATGCTTAGGAAAACACACACTATTTATTAAATTAATAAACGAAAAAGGTAAAATAATCCTATAATACCTTTAGGAATTGAAAATCCCCCTGGCCTAGCAAATGCATCATTTAACACACATGAATCATGTGCACTGCCTTCCCATCCAGCCAATACATAAGTGAACTTTAAGTCAAAACTAATGGCAGCTAACACATTTTGCGTGGTTCCATCTTTGCGACCACGAAACCTTCCTTGTATTTCAGGTGGCACAGATGCACGAACATGTGTACCATCTATTGCTCCAACACAATCCTAATTTTCGACAGACATAATGGTTTAAAACTACACAAATCTTCACAATTTACAAAAATACACAAGTCACAATATTTACCTTGAAATATGGGTAGAACCTTCTGCTATTCCTTATCTCTGGGGGTGTATCTTCGCTAGGCAGTCTTATTAGAGCTCTATATAATTTTAGGACCCCCCTAAGGACGACCTTGAAGTATCTATGAACAGTCTCAGTCGATCTATGGAACCGACTACCAATTACACGAAACCTCACATTATGACCAATAATGTGCAAGAACATTAACACTTGCTCTGTAATAGACATGTGAACAGTCGGGCGTACGTGCTCCCCCTCAGTGACAATGTGACATAAATGGTGGAAAGCTATAGTCTTCATACTAATTTGATTCACACAATGTCTCTCACTTCCATGCAGAATACTATTTATGTATTCCTCTCTCTTGGCTGCATGATTAACATAAGGCGCCCTAGGCAGTCGTCTATGCCACAATTTCCTTACCAATGCAATCGCCACAACGAGGATAAATGCAACTGAGGCAAAAACGACTGCTTTGATTTTTTTCTTCATCTAAAAAATCACAAACACTGTGGTCTAAGAGGTATGTAAATAGTGTGGTCTAAAAAAACACAACCACTGTGGTAGTGTGTCACAGTATTCACAGGTGCCATATACATTGACCCAAACATCCAAATCACATTGATATCAAGTATTCTACCAAATTTTATGCATATAAATATAGTGGTTAATTGTAACATCAACAACGTACACAACAGAAAACCAGCATAATCAATATTTACACCAACACAGAACATTGTATTCTATTTCCCATCACAATCAATATTTTCCACAGTCTACACAGAAGATTGCATTCTATTTATCATCACAATCAATAATGGCAGCCAACACACAACATTGCATCCTAAAGCTACCATGGCAATCAATATTTATTACATCAACACCAACATTGCATTCTATTACACCAACAAAAGTTTTAATTTTACACTTTACACTGTATAATTCTAACACCAATAAAATTTTAATTTCTTCAATCAATAATTAATAAAAAATGGATAATTAAAAAAAGTAAATTAATAAATAAATACATTTATAAATAAAGAAATTTATAAATTTAGAAGTAAATAAATAAATATAATATATATATATATATATATAGATTGGATCGGAAGGGAAGTGAAAGTGAAGGTGAGGTGAGGTGAGGTGGGTGGGAGGTGTGGTGTGTGAGGTGGGTGGGTGGTGGTGAGGTGTGTGAGGTGAGGTGAGGTGTGTGGGTGGATCAGAGCTTACTATGGACTAAAAAATTAGTTTTGAAACTCACCTTGGGAGGATCGGAGTTGCTGTGGTTGGCACGATGAAGAGGTGGAGGATCGGAGTTGCTGCGGTTGGGAGCTGTTGCGTTGGTGGAGGATCGAAGCTGCTGCGGTTAGGAGCCGCTGCGTTGGTGGAGGATCGAAGCTGCTGCGGTTGGGAGCCGCTGCGTTGGTGTTGGATCGGAGCTGCTGCGATTGGGAGCTGTTGCGTTTGGAGGTGGTGGATCGGAGCTGGGTGTGAGGAGTGCATGTGAGAGAAGGGGGTTTTCTGTTTGAAGTGTGAGGAGTGCGTGCTTGTTTCGGTTTGAAGTGAAAATACCAACTGAAAAGAATTTCCACCCCGTAAAGCCTATTTTTCGGTCAAACTGAATACATTTTTAGTTTGACCTAATTTTTCAAACCAACCAAACACTCTATTTTATGGCAAACAATTTTTGAAAGTGTTTTTCAGTCAAAACAAACACACCCTAAGACATGGAAACTAACAAAGTGACTTTTAACTTTAAGAGATGCAATATTGACAAGATAATGAAAATAACAAATCAATTGGCTCAACAATAATGAAGAAGAAAACCAAGTATTTTCATAATAAATTCCATCCAAACAAGGCCTTAAAATGTTTGCCAGATCTAGGTGATATATTTGTAAAAAATGTAAGGGATTGACTTCCTTCAACAGAAACCAAATTCAAAGAAAGACATAATAACCTTAACCTATTTGATCTCTTCTGCTGTGACATTTGCGATAAGGTGCTCTCTTTGATTACATAAGATTTGAGAATTCAACAAAATAGAAATTCAAGAAATAAGGATTGAGGACCTAGGAGTTGTTTATAGAATTCACATCAAGTTTTTTCAGTTGTATTGGGCCAATATCAATGCTCTTTCCTTGTTCATTCTGTAGGTACTTGACTAAAATATTCAAAGTTCTAGTAATTACAACTTTGTGGAAAAAAAAGAGTACTGGTACTTGAGATTTAGCAACTAATTTTAGGCTTTTGGAATGCTTCCTTAG
This sequence comes from Castanopsis chinensis, assembly GCA_032878915.1. Taxonomy (NCBI): domain Eukaryota; kingdom Viridiplantae; phylum Streptophyta; class Magnoliopsida; order Fagales; family Fagaceae; genus Castanopsis; species Castanopsis chinensis. The sequence continues at coordinate 17,370,292 of JAVQMG010000114.1, forward strand.
TAGGGGTAGCTCTACATGAGGCTTGAAAAAAATAATTATTATAATCTATAAAGTTTATAAAAATTATACTTTTTTATCCTTAAAACATTTGTGACCACCCTAAAATTTTCACAAATTTTTTTTAGGCCCAAGGCCCAACATAATTAAACTTTGGACAAAGTTTGATGACAAATTTTGACAATAAAATTTATTGTAGATTAATGATACAACTCCACTCAATATTTTTTATTGAATGTGAATTTTGACAAATGCACTATTTGATTACATTTTCTTCTTATATCCTCCATACTTGCAAAATTTCAAGAAGATCAAAAATCAATGACTATGTCATCAACCAAATGTTTAAATTTCGAGTTTTGTAGTCTAAAATTATACATGTAACATAAGTTTATGGATCAAATAGTAAATAACATCCGATTGATATAAAATTTGACATGCATTTTAAGAATATAAAGAACATGAAATTTAATTGTTAAATTTCAAAATATGTGATCATGTTGCTTTATTTAGTGAAAGTTATAGCCTTAGGCTATAACTAAGTTTGTAGCCAAAATTTGTCCTTAAATTTTGGTACCCTTAACAATATATATATATATATATATATATTAGGTCGTTACACAAAAAAAAAAAAAAAAGGCCCAAGACAAATTTTATTTAACTAAAATTTTAAGAGAGATATAGCTTTAAACATTGATAATGACACTATCATGCAACAATTTCAAAATAAGAAAATTCGCAAAAGGAAATTGTAAGACTTTATGTATTTGCATTTTTTTTTTCAATCTAGTTTTCTTTTTATTATATTTTTTTAATTTAAATTTATTAATGACCACTCTGAAAAAATTACTGGAGATGCCACTATTCCTTAGCATTACTAATGGGCACATGGTTTGTACAATACCTCTTTTTTCTTTGCAATAAGATTGAAGTTCCTTAGAAAGGATTGCAATTGGCTTTTTACTGGTTCTAACTCCAACCACCACAACAAAAGTGGGCTATGGTGATAAAACATTTCATCACCATATGTCCCTATTTCGTCACCAAAGACATATGGTGATGAAACCACATTTGTCACCTAAGCCACGTCACATAATGTCCTGGTGACAAAAATTTTTCATCACCAATAAAAATATGATAGGTGACGAAAATTTTCGTCACCAATTTATTTTTATTTATTAATGTTCTTTACTGTTACTTGCCATTACATTAACCTGTTCATTTTCAACTGCTTCCATAAACAAATCATCCATACAATTCCAACCTCATCCATAAACAAATCATCCATTCATTTCCAACCACATACATAAAAAATCATCCATACAATCTACAAAGGAAATAAAGAACCATTATACTTTTAAAACCATTGAACCGAGTTGTTCACAAAGTAATTACAACCATTTATATATAAATGATGTCTTCTCATACTTTACAAAAAGTGATTTGAGTTCAAGTAGCGCCACAAAAATTGTCTTTTTGCCACCAATCTCATATCTGCACAAGTATAAAGAAAAATACATTAATACCATATCTACTGAAAGAAGCAACTACTTGTACAACTAATCCCAAGATTGCCCAAAGTTCAGCTAAATTTAATACATTGATATTACTATCATAGATCCAATTTAAAAATAAAGTTTGATACAAGGAATATGTTGCCCAACATGTTAAAAGCTTCATTATCATCAGTGTGTCAAACACTAAGCTTATACTGAAACTCTACTAACTAAGTAATCTATTTATAGAGAAGAATTCTAATATGCCTTTAATGGCTCCAAAGTTCATTCTTTCTTTAAGTTGCTCCAAAACAACAAAAGATACGAGGAATTACCAATAACAACAAAGGATTTATAGTCCAGTCCATTTAGATTGCAAACCTATATCCTTGATAAGATGTACAACAACAAAAAAAATAGCCATAACTATTAGTAAGACAATGCCTAAAATGTCCACAGAAAACCCAATTACATAATGTAACTAGTTATGCTATCTAAATCACATAAACGAATGAAACAAGAACTAACTATACTGCACAAACATGACCCAAACAACTAGAATCAAATAGAGATAGAGGCAAGGAAATTAGTACCTCAATAGTCCAAATAAAAAAAATTCTAGAGAATATCCAAAAGTACCTAAACCATTTGCAACCAAAAAATGTTTGTAAGATCTCAAAATCCCACAAATATCCAAGACAATGAGAGGTTAATAAACATTGCTTATTAGGCAAGAAAATAAAACACCAACCAAGGTGTGTTCTAGTTAGTAGATGAGCTCCCCCTACTACCACAAATGTCATTGAAACCCTTGCTCCTCAAAAATTGTATGATGCTAGCTATCTGAGTATTTTGCAAGTCTATCTTCTCCTCCTACCTTATGTTTGCATCCATGAGCTTATCTTTCTTCTCCCCTTGCCTTAAGTTTACATCCTCAACCTCAAGCTCATCTATCTTCTCTCCCTGCCTTAACTTTGCATCTTGGAGCTCATCTAGCTTCTCCTCCTGCCTTGAGTTTACATCCTTAAGCTCATCTATTTGACTCTCGAGTTGTTGAATATATTGAGTTGAGGAAGAAAGGCAGAAGTCCTAAGAGATGAGGAATGCCTCATGCCAAGTCCCTTTACGTAGCCAGATCTTGGCTTAAGAACCATCATAGATATCTCCTTTTCGGTCAAAGACTTTGCATCAGGAGTGCCTAACATTCCCAAACTTCTCTTTATTAACTCTTTTCAACATAGCTTTGATAGCATTTAACTTTGAGTAAAGTTGAAACATATGGGAGAACCAGCATATCACAATAACAAATTAAAATTATGCACTCTAATTTTTGAAAATCTAAATTTGAAAAAAAAATAGATATCTATCAATAACAATAACAAAAACAAAAACAATATCAATAACAATAACAATATTAGAGCTTCATGCTCAAGAAGAATTCAGAATTAAGAATGATTATTTCTAAATAATAAATACATCAATAATTATTTCTCAATTGAAGCAAATATATTACAATAGACTAACTAATTATAACCCATCATATGGTGGTTTCAATACTTTGTTTACTAGTATAACAACTTGTGCTAACATAGAGTAGGTACACTAAACAATTACTTAGTCTCTTATTTATAGAAATTAAATTAGCTTACCCAAGGATGTTTCCATAATAACCCACTCCTCCAATTTTATTGTCACTTTTGTAGTATTGTCTCTCACATCTATGCACTTTTTTGCAAGATTAGTAAGTTTATTTTGTTGCTCTATATAATCTCATTGACAATAATCCTAAAAAATGCTTTCTAAAACACATTTATATTTTCAACTCTATAAAATCTTGTGGTTTTCAAACCTTTCAATGATTCCAGATTCTAACTAAAACCTTTTTCATCTTGAACCTGTCAATATTGCGGTTTTCAAACCTTTTAGTCATTTCAGCTCTAGACAAATCCGTTAGTATAGCGTTTTCCATCAGTATTATATTACTTGTCTATACTGCAGTTTTCAAACCTTTCAGTGATTCTAGCTTTTAGATAAACCTATCAATATTGCATTTTCAATCGGAGTTATGTTCTTTATTTTATTTGTTTATATCTTTATCATGCAATTAAACTTTCAAGTTTAATTTTTCCCTTATAAGAAAATTGTAACATATTAAATCACGAGCAGCTCTAATTTTCAAAAACCAACAACCCTCATCAAGATCATATTGCATTTTCTACAATTTTATTTTCTTCTTCTTCTTCTCCTCTTATTATTCAACTTCAATTTTTTCCCCTTTTAAGAAAACTATGACATGTGAAATTATGTGTAGCTCTAATTTTTTAAAACCTTCATTTGAAAAAATAAAAAATAAAAAATAATAATAATAATAATAATAATAATAATAATAATAATAATAATAATAATAATAATAATAATAATAATAAGGACACAAATCAAGCCTAGACCTAAGTACGTGACAAGGCCGGCCCAAATGGCCTAAACAATAAAATTTGTAGAGAGTGGGCTTGAAGCCTAGACTTCTTGGGATGGTAGAAAGCAGTGGCATTTGGGCTAGGTCCACAGTTGGCGTGCAACGAGCTGGTGGAGTAACTTTGGCTTTCCTTGGACGTAGGCCAAGGAGTCTCTGTCCTTGCTTCCTCTCTGCTATTTGGGAGAAAAGTCTTCTTTTTTGAGGAAAACCAGATCCCTTTCCAATGGCCTCCCCTTCTCTATTTATACTCCCTATTTCTTGTTCCTATTCATGGAGCCATAAATGTAGATCTCTTTCCCATCCATTGTCTTCTTGGAAACTTCACATTGTGGCCATAAGGCTGATCATCGTCCCCTCAGGGGTCACTTCCCCATTAATGCGGCCAGGCGGGTAGGTGTGGAGCCATTAATGCGGTGGTAGCAGCTTTATGCAGAGCACTTCCTACTTGTCCCCCTCCTCGGCGACCCGTTGAAGTGTAACATGACTTGTTGAGCTTCAAGAGTTCCTCCCTAAGCATCATGTTGCACCTTTTGGTCCTTGTTTCTGTTGTCCGAGAATGCCTTCTCCTCGGACTCTCCCCAATTGGCCAATGACCTGACTGGTGGGCCGCTGGGCCCCTTAAGTTAGGTGATCTCATCCCCGCCTCGCAACCCTTTGGAGGAATCAACGTCCTCGGACCAGGCCCAAGGCCCATGTAGGTGTCTTGACATTTCTGCCCTCACAATAACCCCTCAAAAATTCATTTGACTTCGATCCGAGGAGAGAAATGAGTTTTTGACCCGCGAGTGCTATCTTCGTATGACCTCTCAAATACAGCACGTGCGAAGTTCCCCTGCGCCTTCTAGAAAGGCTCCTGACGCTTCGTAACCCGCAACGCCTACATTAATTGCACTGAGTAACTCCCTGTCGCCCACGTTCAATGGTGAGATGTGGATCCAACGGCTCGGGTTTATTCCCAAAAATTTGAGCGAGATGTTTCCCACGAACCGCAGTCCTTTAATCATTCAAAACGCTTTGGTAACCGTGACATCCACCATTTCTGCCAAAGAGCAAACATATTCTGAAGTTTTCAATCTCATTCTCTTTCAAGAAGTTCTCCCAAGTTCGTACACCCTTCTCCTGTAAGTTTCTCCTTTCCTCGAACCTTTTTCTCCTCAGCCGTCAACCTTTCTTCCCTTTCTTTGTAAATCTTTGCCTTGATTTTCGACCCAATAGGTAGGTTTAAGTGTCTAGTGGATACGGCTTCTGGCATGGAAGGATTCCGGTCTAAATACCACATTCCTCCGGATGTGGGTCTGGAATACTGCCCCTCAGAGGCCGTGGCAGATTCTAGGAAAGAGGGGCAGGTTGTTATCCCTATAATCACCTTCTTAGAAGGTGGGATGACATTCCCCATGAAAAACGTGAACAGTGAGTACCTCTGTAACCATAGGTTGTGTCCTGACCAGTGTACTCCCAATATGTTTAGGGTATTAGATTGCGTCGATGCTCTAAACGAGCAGATGGGCCTGCGCCTCACATGGCGCGATGCCGTTTATCTATATGAGTCCCACCGGCTGAGGGATGTGGGCTATTACCTCAAGTCGAGGTATAACACTGCCAGGCTCATCTCTTGCCTGCCCAAGTCTAATAAAGGCATGAAGGATGACTACCTCATTGCCACCGGGCGGTGGTATGACGGCCCCCATTGCCTAATGAAGGAGGGGCAGCCAGGTGTGACTTCCTAGGACTTAGAAATCTTGGTTTAAAGTTTTGCCCCTTTTAGCTTCTCTGAGTAGATTCGTTGCCCTTGTGGTGCTTTCTTTGTTTGGCTTATCATTTGTGTCTGATCATGTCTAACTTCCCTGCCGTTTCCTTTGCAGACAAACGGCACATGTCGCCCCGCTTGAGCGAAATCAACATCTCGAATCTTAACAGGATTTTAAGATCTGAGGTCTTTGTGAACGGAGACTTGCAGGTGAGGGCCACCCACCTCATATTGGGGTACGAACCGATATCAAAGGTTTTCCAGGAAGTTGAAGACACTATCCTCGCAGGTGATTGGAGACGCACGAGGATAGACGTCTCCTAACCCGAATTCCTTGCCCCTCACGCTAGACCCTACGCACCATCCACCATCCTCTACGGTCGGACCGTTGAAGTCATCCTTTTGGCAATGAAGCAGGAAGATCAAGTCGTTCGAGGAGAGTCCGTGGCTTCCCCTTCATCCCTCGACGAAGAAATAGACCGGTTCCGCTTGGAGGAGGCCGAGAGACCTTTGGAGGGCCACGTGGTCAACATCTCGGACGAAGAAGAGGGCAACTCGGACAGGAACTCCGGCATTGAAGGTTTAGTTATTGCTCGACCAGAAGACTCCTCTAAGGAAGACGACGATATGGAAACTTTGAAAACGCTCTTCGCCAGGAAGAGGGGCACTCAAGTCTCCAAGGTGGACACCTCGGGGTCCCAGCCGAGGTTGCCTCCGCCTCCCCCTCCTTCTGACCCATTCCTTCCCGCTCTAATCGCCCCAAAGAAGAGGAGGAACAAGAACGAAGAGGCGGATAAGGAGCAGGAGAAAAAGCAAAAACACCAAAAACAGCAACAGCAACAGCAAGTTGCTAAGGGTGGGGGGCGTGCTTTGTCCGTGGAAAGCGGGGAGCTCTACGGGCAAGCCGAGGTCCACCGAGGGAGTCTAGCTAGTCCTCTGTGCTAGAGGTGGACGGGGCTCCGATACCTCTCCAAGCGAGCATAAGGGACTTTCAGGGGGGTCATGCCCTTCATCTGGCCAATGCTTTGGAGCAGCCCCTTCTCTTGCTAAGGGACATGGAGGACTGGAGAAAATGGGTCGGACGCGCCTCTTTCTTTCCCTCAAGAGGGACCTAGGCCTGGTACGTGTTACCCCTTTAATTTTTGTTGTTATTATAACCTTCGCGCATTACACTTTCATGTTTTACTGTGCATCCTTCAAAACTTCTCCTTGCAGGCCATCTAGGAGGTTTTTACTGCAGAGCAGCTAATGGGGCACTACCAGAACTAGGTAGCGGCCGAGCAGGCGGCCAAGGCAGAGGTCGAGAAGGACTTGGGTCGCACTGAGGGGGAGAAAGGGAAACCTAGCCGCTAAGCTGACCCAGGAACAGAGTGAGAGGAGGAGCGCCGATGCTGGCTTGAAAAACGTGGAGGCCCAGGTGGAAAGCCAGCGCAAGCTTTTGCACAAAAAAGACAAAGCACTGTCCAAAGCTGGGCCGGAGATCTCGGACTTAAAAAGAGAGCTTGCCCAAGCCCAAGAAGCGGCTCACACCATAAGAGAGGCCGTGGAGGCCGCCACTAAAGCCGCCTACAATGAAGGGGTCGAGGCGATGGAGAACCTCCTGACCGAGGAGCTGGCGGAGTTGTGTAGGGAATACTGCCAACAAGTGTGGGCGGAAGCCCTAAATGCGGCGAGAGTTCCTGCCAACTCTGAGTGGAGGGGAGCAGAGAAGGTCTGGTATTCGAAGGATATCAGGTTTATCGAAGACGCTCTGGCCATTTCGGTTGCTCCTAAGACTGCAGCCCCGATGCTGCCTCCCTCCTCCCAAGAGCAAGTCCATCCTACCAAGGAAGCTGCTGCTGCCGATAAAGGGGCCGAAAAGGGGTCGGACGAGCCAGCTGGCCAGGTCATACTTCCTCCCAAAGCTAAAGACAAAGGGAAGCAAGTCTAGGTTCTGTCCGAGGCTGGGGTGAAAGAAGCTGAAGTGGAGGGCCAGACCAAGGAGTCCTCGGCGAAGTTGGGAAAGGACCCCCCACTGAAGATAAAGGGATAGGCCACCTCGGACACCCTCCTTGCGTAGTTTTCCCCCTTAGAGAGTTTATCATTAATTATTTACCTTGTAATTTTCATTTCTAGCTTTCAGTTTTAATAGCTTTCAGTGTTTCACTTCTGATAATGTAACTTCCTTGATGAACTATGTTTATTGCCGTATAATTTGCCTTATTGCTTGTGAATCCTACGTAACTCAACACCCCTTTTTGACATAATTGGGTTAACACATAAATAGCTAATTGCGCAGAAGCGTGTCAAAAATCAAGGTAGGGGTGGCTTTACCATAAGAGCAATTTGATAATGCATACTTTAACAATTACTTAAAAAACGAAGTGCGTGTAAAATTTACCGAGGCCGAAGGTCCAAAGAGGTAGTATCAACACTTAGCTAAAGATAAATTGAATGTTAAATTTTCCCAAGGCAGAAGGTCCGAGGACCTGGCATAGCCTAGGTTGACATTAACATTTAGTTGAAAATAAATTGGATGTTAAATTTTTCCAAGGCAGAAGGTCCAAGGACCTAGCATAGCCTAGGTTGACATTAACACTTAGTTGAAAATAAATTGGATGTTAAATTCTTCAAAGGCAGAAGGTCCGAGGACTTGGCATAGCCTAGGTTGACATTAACATTTAGTTGAAAATAAATTGGATGTTAAATTCTTCCAAGGCAAAAGGTCCGAGGACCTAGCATAGCCTAGGTTGATATTAACACTTAGTTAAAAAATAAATTGGATGTTAAATTCTTCCAAGGCAGAAGGTCCGAGGACCTGGCATAGCCTAGGTTGACATTAACACTTAGTTAAAAAATAAATTGGATGTTAAATTTTCCCAAGGCAGAAGGTCCGAGGACCTGGCATAGCCTAGGTTGACATTAACACTTAGTTAAAAAATAAATTGGATGTTAAATTTTCCCAAGGCAGAAGGTCCGAAGACCTGGCATAGCCTAGGTTGACATTAACACTTAGTTGAAAATAAATTGGGCATAGCCTAGGTTGACATTAACACTTAGTTAAAAAATAAATTGGATGTTAAATTTTCTCAAGGCAGAAGGTCCGAGGACCTGGCATAACCTAGGTTGACATTAACACTTAGTTGAAAATAAATTGGATGTTAAATTTTTCCAAGGCAGAAGGTCTGAGGACCTGACATAACCTAGGTTGACATTAACACTTAGTTAAAAAATAAATTGGATGTTAAATTTTCCCAAGGCAGAAGGTCTGAGGACCTGGCATAGGCTAGGTTGACATTAACACTTAGTTAAAAAATAAATTAGATGTTAAATTTTTCCAAGGCAGAAGGTCCGAGGACTTGGCATAGCCTAGGCTGACATTAACACTTTTGTTTGGAGTTAGAGATTGACATATTAACAACTAGCACAATACAATGATATCCAAATGCATGGCGTGTTTGCCTTTCATTAATAGTAGTACATTCGAAAGTTATTTACATTCTATGGCCATTTTACAGGTTTGTCTTCTAAGTCAGCGAGGTAATACCACCCTATGCCGGCCATGGAAGTTATGCGGTAGGGCCCTCCTAGTTTGGTCCTAACTTTCCCCAAGCTGGGTCTTGATAACGCCTTAAAATGTATACTTGTTATATGTTTACGTGGGCGTTATCTCCTTATTACTATGCTTAATTTGTATAATTAAACCATTATTTGCATTAGTCCCTATTATATAGCTTTACATAATTTCTTGAATAAGATGCTATTCATTGTGTGTAATTTTCTACTTTCAGGAAATTATGTGAGAAAGATGAGTTTACAGGAATTTGTGAGAGAATGGAGGCCAAACTATAATTAAAGTGGAGCTAAAGAACCATGCTCAAATGTCTAAGGAGCAGCTGGAGTGCTTGGATCATCTACCATGATTGGAAGCTTCAAACAAGGAAAGAAATCAAAGAGGCAGAATCTGAAAAGGAAAAATCTGATTTGAGCACTGATCAGTATTTTGGACGTATCTCACTCATCAAAAATCCAATTGATACAAGGCCAGATGGGTTGGAACCATGATTTCATTATCTACAACTTTCCAGTTTTGAGTTTTTCCAAATTCGCAAGTTTTGAAGGCCGAAATTAACTCACAAGTTACCGCTGTAAACCTCGACGGAAATTAAAATAGAAAAAGTTTTATTTTCTTTAGATTTTTTGACATTAGGGTTTTGGAGAGGAGGCTGTGAGAACGAATTTTGGGCAGAAAAAACTTGTATTTTTCCTTCTCTAATGGCAGCCTAAACCTTTTGCTAGGGCTAGGGGTTATGTTTCTTCTATACGGTATGAATATTCAATGTGATTTTTTCTAAGATTTTATCAACGACATATTTGATTGTTCAATTAGATTTCTATTGATGTATTAGTTCTTCCATGCTTTCAATAAGTTCAATCATGTTTTTCTTATTGTTTAGATGAATTTCTAATAGTTTCAAATAGAAATCAGATTTTAAAGTGAATGGGTTTTTCTGAAAAACTTTTCTAACCGCATTATTAATCGAGGTTATAATGCGTTCTTGAATTGTCTCAGTTCAACCGAATCATAAGTTTTTAATTGTATAAGAACAATCAATTATGAAATAGATATTTTCTTAGATCACAAAGAATCTCATATCGATATAGGGAAACTCCCCGATGCTCTAGTGTATACATTATTGATTTGAATCAGTTTTTATTATTATTCTTGTTAACAATCACCAAGCAAAAGTATTTTTTTTCTCCACGTAAATTGTCATTTAATTATATTGTCTTTGAATTTACCCTGCTCCTTGTGGTTCGACCTCGGTACTCCGAGAATTATATTGCTACGATCTCCTGCACTTGGGAGTGAGCAAGCAATTTTGGCGCCGTTGCCGGGGAGCTGCTGCGTGTTCAGAGGCAATTTGTTTTTTTTTTGGAGCAAAGAATAGCTGGTGGAAATTCTTCTATTGGTAACTTCGTTCCATTTTTTTTCCCCCTTATTTTGTTTTTATTTTTCTGTTTGTTTTTATTTTATTTTATTTGATTGTGTATTCATTGTTGCATGAGCATTTGGGTTAGAAACGAGAGAGGCAGATTAGAAATTTTTGAAACTTACTTTGGTAATCTTTTTGACACACCATCACCTTCACCTTCTTCATCAATCATGGGTGATGAAATATGTAATAATCATGAGGAGAATAGAAGAACTATGTATGAATTTTTGCATCCTACACAAAATTCTGTTCCTTCATGCATCATGTTTCCACCTAATGCACCACACGTAGAATTGAAACAAGGTTTATTAGCAATACTTCCTGAATTTAGGGGACAAGAAAATGAAAATCCTTATGTCCATGTTAGAGCTTTTGAAGAGGTAATTAGTAGTTTCTATGCACAAAATGTTATTGAGACTGCTAAGTTACGTTTCTTTCCTTTTTCTCTTAAGGATAAGGCAAGAAGTTGGCTTTACACCTTGAAACCTAGGTCTATAGGTAGTTGGGGGGAGATGGCCAAAGAGTTTTTTAAGAAACATTTTCTTCCCCACAAAGTCCAGCAAGTAAAAAGAAGAATAGCTAGTTTTGTCCAAGGAGAAAATGAGACCTTATACCAAGCTTGGGAAAGGTACAAAGATCTTTTCAATTTCTGCCCAACTCATGGGTATGAAGATTGGAGGTTGGTTAGCTATTTTTATGAAGGACTTACATCTAGGGATCGACAGTTTGTTCAACTCTCATGCGGAGGGGACTTTTTACAAAAAGAACCTGAAGATGCAATAGATTATCTTGATGAGATAGCTGAAAACTCTAACACATGGACTGGACCTAGCCCTATGGACTCCACTGATAGGACTAGAACTAACACTACCACTTCTAGTGGAAGTGTTTTCAAGTTGAGGGAAGATGATAACATGAGTGCAAAAATTAGCATGTTAACTAAAGAAATTGAGGCACTCAAAATGAAAGGAAGTAAGAGTGTTAGTGCTACCTTTAGAGAGGACCCTATGGAGGTGTGTAAAATCTGTCATGAGATAAACCATGCTACAAATGAATGTGCATCGCTTTCATCATTTTTAAATGTGCCAGAAGAACAAGTACATGCATTTAATTCATATTGGCCAAATAATTCTTCATATTCTAACAATTATAACCCAAATATGCAAAACCATCCGTATTTGAGTTATAAAAGTGACAATGTGTTGAATCCTTCTGCTCCAAGGAATTTTAATTCACCACATGCATCATCATCATCATCATCTAAAAATTCCTTGGAGGATGCACTTAGTACTTTCATTCAAAAGCAAAGTGAGCAAAATCAAAAGTTTGAATCCATGCTCACTAGGCTAGATGAAGAGGTAAGAGAGACCAAGAATCATATAACTAGGCTTACAAATTCATTGAGTGGGATAGAGAGAGGGAAACTTCCTTCCCAAACTCAACCCAATCCCATCAATCAAAATCTAAAAATTGGCTCTAAAGATAAACATGAGGAAGTAAAAACTGTGACCATTTTGAGGAGTGGTAAAGAGGTTGATAAAAGTTCTCCTTTAGTAACTAAGAAACCTAAGGAGATCCCAGTTGAAAAAGAGAAGGTTGAAACTGAGTCACTTGGGCTTGATGACATTGAACAATGCCCAATCCCTCCACCATTTCCACAAGCCTTAAAATTACCTAGGAAATTGGACACCACATTTGAGATATTAGAGCATTTGCATCAAGTCAAGATAAATTTGCCATTATTGCATGTTATCAAGTAAGTGCCTGCATATGCCAAGGTAATTAAGGACTTATGCACCATCAAGAGAAAGCATCATGTGAAGAAGACCGCATTCCTAACAGAACAGGTAAGTGCAGTTATTCAACATAAGACCCCACCAAAGTATAAGGATCCAGGTTGTCCTACGATCTCTTGTACTATTGGAGATTACATCATGGAGCATGCATTGCTAGATCTTGGGGCAAGTGTTAATTTGATCCCATTCAGTGTATATCAAAAACTTGGACTTGGTGAGTTAAAACCTACTTCAGTAACTTTACAGTTAGATGACCGCTCTGTAAGGGAGCCGAGGGGGATGGTTGAGGATGTGTTGGTAAAAATTGAACACTTTTATTATCCAGTTGATTTTATTGTTTTAGATTACCAACCTGTTTTACATCCTAGTGCTCATACCCCTATTATTTTGGGTAGGCCTTTTCTTGCCACAGCTAATGCTTTAATTAATTGCAGGAATGGAAGGATGCAACTCACTTTTGGTTCCATGACTTTGGAGCTAAACATATTTCATGTGGCTAAACAACCACATGGAGATGATGACTGTGCCTATGTGAACCTCATTGAGGCAGTGGTTCAAGAAGAGTTTAATAAAAATTGTTTTTCTGATCCTCTTGAAGCTCTTCTTAATAATTATGTTGATGCTTATGATTTAAAAAGTGATATTCATTTATCTGAAATTTGTTCTTTGTTGGATTCCTCACAGGTTTTGGAAGGACAACAGGTGATGGCAATTAATGAAGGATGGAGACCTTGCTTTGAGGAGCTACCAAAGAGTGACAAAAAGCGTATGCCTTCAAATGAAGAGACACCACAGCTAGAACTTAAGCCATTGCCCAATGGTCTTAAGTATTCATATTTGGGTTCAGGTGAAACTTTTCCTGTAATTATTTCTTCTGCATTAAATGAGGAACAGGAAGGTAAGTTACTGAATGTTTTAAGAGACCACAAATCAGCCCTAGGATGGACCATAGTTGATATCAAGGGCATTAGCCCATTGATTTGCACACATAAAATTTACCTAGAGGATGATTCTAAGACTTCTAGAGAACCCCAACGTCGGCTTAACCCAACAATGAAAGATGTTGTTAAAAGTGAGGTAATTAAATTGTTGGATGCAGGTATCATATACCCTATTTCTGATAGTAAGTGGGTAAGCCCGACGCAAGTGGTTCCTAAGAAGTCTGGAATGACTGTGGTCAAGAATGAAAACAATGAGATGATCCCAACCCGATTAGTTACAGGTTGGAGAATGTGTGTGGACTATAGGAAGCTTAATGCTGTAACTAGGAAGGACCACTTCCCCTTACCTTTCATTGACCAAATATTGGAAAGGGTAGCTGGCCATATGTTCTATTGCTTCCTAGATGGCTATTCAGGCTATTACCAGATAGAGATTGCCTTAGAAGATCAGGGAAAGACCACTTTCACTTGCCCTTTTGGTACCTTCACCTTTCGAAGAATGCCATTTGGGCTATGTAATGCACCAGCCACTTTTCAAAGATGCATGGTTAGTATTTTTAGTGACATGGTTGGGAAATTTTTGGAAGTGTTTATGGATGACTTGTCTGTTTTTGGTGACTCTTTTGATGACTGTCTTAATAACTTAAAGTTGGTTTTAGCCCGTTGTGAAGAAAAAGGCTTAGTTCTTAATTGGGAAAAGTGTCATTTTATGGTCACTTCAGGAATTGTTCTTGGACATGTAGTGTCTTCTAGAGGCATAGAGGTGGACAAAGCTAAAATAGACTTAATTCTTAATCTACCAACCCCTAAGACAGTAAAAGATGTTAAATCCCTTTTAGGGCATGCTGGCTTCTATAGGAGATTTATAAAGAATTTTAGTTCTATATCTAGACCTCTTTGTAATCTCCTACTTAAGGAGTCCAATTTTGAGTGGACGGAAGAGTGTGAAGTAGCCTTCAAAAAGCTAGTCCACATGCTTACATCTGCCCCTATAATGCAAGCTCCTGATTGGTCTCTACCATTTGAAATCATGTGTGATGCTAGTGATTATGCAATAGGGGCAGTCCTTGGACAGAGAAAAGATAAAAAGCCTTATGTGATATACTATGCTAGTCGAAGTTTAAATAGTGCACAAATGAACTACACCACCACAGAAAAAGAGTTACTAGCTGTAGTATTTGCTCTAGATAAATTTCGCTCATATTTGATTGGTGCACCTATTGTTGTTTTTACAGATCATGCCGCCCTTAAATACCTTCTTTCTAAGAAGGATGCTAAGGCGCGATTAATACGTTGGATTTTACTCTTGCAGGAATTCAACATTGAGATCAAAGATAAGAAAGGAGTGGAGAATGTAGTGGCAGATCATTTATCCCGACTTACTTTTGATGAGGGTCTAAAAGAAATGCCTATTCGAGACTCATTCCCAGGTGAGCATCTTTATGCTGTTACTGAGCTGCCATGGTATGCACATATAGTGAATTACCTAGTCATGAGTGCCATTCCTGAGCACTGGACCGCGCAAGATAGGCGAAAATTCTTTGTTGAGGTAAGAAACTTTTATTGGGATGATCCTTATTTGTTTAAATATTGCCCTGATAAAATCTTGAGAAGATGCATTCCTAATAATGAGACCCATAATGTTATAAAATTTTGCCATGCAGAAGCTTGTGGTGGCCACTTTTCAGTGAGAAAAACCGCTGCAAAAATCTTGCAGTGTGGATTTTATTGGCCTACTATGTTTAAGGACACTTACAACTTCTGTAAGAGGTGTATAGAGTGCCAAAAGTTAGGGCGTATCACACGTAGGAACATGATGCCGATGTCCCCTATCCTTGAGATAGAAGTTTTTGATTGTTGGGGAATCGACTTCATGGGACCTTTTCCCCAATCTTTTGGTAATCTATATATTCTTTTGGCAGTAGATTATGTATCTAGATGGGTTGAGGCCATAGCATGCAAGGTTAATGACCATAAAACGGTTTTGAAATTTTTGAGAGAACACATTCTCTCACGATTTGGAATGCCAAAGGCTATAATTAGTGATAATGGAAGCCATTTTTGTAACCGTTATTTTCAAGCATTGCTGAAAAAGTATGGAGTGGTGCACCGGTTGTCCACCCCGTACCACCCTCAAACTTGTGGACAAGTTGAGCTTGCAAATAGGGAGATTAAGCAAATTTTAGAGAAAACAGTCAATCCAAACCGTAAAGATTGGTCTTTAAGGCTAGTTGATGCATTATGGGCTTACCGAACAGCCTATAAAGGACCTTTAGGAATGTCTCCCTATCGTCTTGTCTATGGGAAACCTTGTCATTTGCCCGTAGAGATGGAACATAAAGCTTATTGGGCTATTAAAGCCTTTAACTTTGATCTACAAGGGGCTGAAAAATTGAGGAAATTCCAATTGAATGAGCTAGAAGAGCTTAGGAATGAGGCTTATGTGAGCACTCGCAATTATAAAGAAAGGATGAAATTATTTCATGATAAAAGCATTGTGAGGAAAAATTTTGAGAAAAATCAGCAAGTCCTTCTTTATGATTCGAGGCTTCATAAATTTCCAGGTAAACTAAAAGCTAGGTGGGATGGACCTTTCATAGTAAGGGAAGTGTTTAACCATGGAGCTGTCGTAGTTGAGGACCCTAGAGATGGTAGAATTTTGAAAGTAAATGGACAAAGGTTAAAACCATACTTAGGGAGAGTTATACCAGAGGAGGAGACTATGTCGCTTGAGATCCCTGCCTATTGGGATGCTAAGTGAACTCTGTAAAAGCCTTATGAAATTGTACCATATTTGTTTCAATTTTTTTTTTTCTTTCTTTGTTTCCTTTTTCTTTTTGGCTTTTGTTTTTGTTCTTGTTTTTTTTTGTTTTTTTATTTTGTTATTATTTTTCTTTTTTTGAGCTAACACTTGCAGGGGTGAAAGAAATTTCAAAAAAAAAAAATTAAATGCTTAAGGTAACTTCTTCCCTTTACACTTGAATTTATTTTGGCTTTGATACATTGGAGACAATGCAATATTTTAGTTGGGGGGAGAGGTCTACACATTTTGTTGCACCTTGCATGATTTTTTTTTTTTTTTTTTTTTTGTTGCAACTTTTCAATTCTCTGAAAAAAAAAAAAAAAAAAAAAAAAAAAAAAAAAAAAAACCTTGAATTTGAATGCAGAAGAGTTATAAGCTTTATTTTCATATCATATGATGGAATGAATAATGCTGAGTTGGGTATACTATTTGCTATATTAAGACTTTTTCATAAAGAGCACAATTGAAAACTTTTGAGCACAATAGCCTGGTTAGTGGACGGTTGGATGTTGGATATGCATGGATCATGAACAAGCTAGATAAAAGCTGAAACTCAACCCATATAGAGAGTTCTTGAGCCTTACTTTTCTTTGTGAGAGTATATCTTTGTTTGAACTCTTAAATTTCTTTCATATGCTTCAATATTTGTAAAAGATCTCTATATTCCTTTGGTTGACTACTGGAAACATTATGGGGAGACATACCATGATCCTACTTATTTTTGTCCTTAGGCATGCTGGTTTATGTGAAATTTTAGGAGATGAGAGCCTAAAACCACCAATTTTATTTTTTTGTCACCAGCTAAACAAATATTCAGCCTACCTTTACATTAACCTTTGTCACCATCATTTGAGCCATGGGAAATACTTCTACAATACCACAAAACATTTTTATTTATGGGTATTCTCATGGGGGTTCAAGTTTTGAGCAATTGATATGTTAGATACCACCACTGTCTCTCTTTTCTTTCAAAAAATAAAAAAGAAGATCAAAAAAAAAAATAAAAAATAAAAAAAAAAGATCAAAAAAAAGAAATAAAGAAAAAAAAGAGAAGAGACAGAGAGAAAAAGAAAAAGAAAGAGGAGACATACATAATCAATCAATAAATCCTTGGTGTCTTACACATCTTTCATGTATTTCAGAAGGGTTATATGGTTGAGTAAAGGTTATATTGATTTAAGTTGGTTGCCACAGCTATGAGTTGGGTTTGGTTTGAATTTTCTGCGTTTGATTCATATACCTCATATTTCAAAGAGAGCAGTTTACCTTCATAAGATTATACTACCACTGAGCTTAAAGCCCTACTTGATCCTAAAGGTGCATGGCTGGTATGTGCTTGGGATAAAAACTAGGGATGAGAATGGTATTAACCTCATGTTTCCAGGAACTCAACATCCTTTCCAAGAGATCTTTTTCCGTTGTTTTAGCGGCTGCTTTAGTATACACATGTGATATTCTTAAAATTTCTTCTTTCCTTTTTATTCACATGTGATTTGAAGAAAGAAACCAATACTTCTATGTGTGTTCTTTCAGAGTGTTGATGACTTAAGAGAGGTTTTGGAGTAGAGGCTCTAATCTAGATTATTCTTGGTCTATGCATGTTTGGAAAAGATGGTTTGATTGGATGGGCTATACACACACACACTCCAAAAGTGAAGCTAGTGAAAACTTTTTAATATGATGAATAGTATCCCAACTCAAAAATTGAAAGTTCATTTGTATGATATAATGATAAAGCAGACAAACATTTGCTGCAGGAATTTTCAAGAAACCTTTGACTTTTGTGGGTAGAGTCACTGCAAACCCTCACGAGAGTAAACTCGTCCACTAGGGTGACCTAGGGGTTCAAAGACTTACTGCATATGGGAAGTACAGTCGTGTAGCCTACGAAAGTGGCTTGTATTTTAGGTTTAATTTTTCACTTTTAGTAGACATAGGTGTTTTGTGGATTGCTAGGGACTAGCAAGATTTAAGTTGGGGGGTGTGATAACGCCTTAAAATGTATACTTGTTATATGTTTACGTGGGCGTTATCTCCTTATTACTATGCTTAATTTGTATAATTAAACCATTATTTGCATTAGTCCCTATTATATAGCTTTACATAATTTCTTGAATAAGATGCTATTCATTGTGTGTAATTTTCTACTTTCAGGAAATTATGTGAGAAAGATGAGTTTACAGGAATTTGTGAGAGAATGGAGGCCAAACTATAATTAAAGTGGAGCTAAAGAACCATGCTCAAATGTCTAAGGAGCAGCTGGAGTGCTTGGATCATCTACCATGATTGGAAGCTTCAAATAAGGAAAGAAATCAAAGAGGCAGAATCTGAAAAGGAAAAATCTGATTTGAGCACTGATCAGTATTTTGGACGTATCTCACTCATCAAAAATCCAATTGATACAAGGCCAGATGGGTTGGAACCGTGATTTCATTATCTACAACTTTCCAGTTTTGAGTTTTTCCAAATTCGCAAGTTTTGAAGGCCGAAATTAACTCACAAGTTACCACTGTAAACCTCGACGGAAATTAAAATAGAAAAAGTTTTATTTTCTTTAGATTTTTTGACATTAGGGTTTTGGAGAGGAGGCTGTGAGAAAGAATTTTGGGCAGAGAAAACTTGTATTTTTCCTTCTCTAATGGCAGCCTAAATCTTTTGCTAGGGCTAGGGGTTATGTTTCTTCTATACGGTATGAATATTCAATGTGATTTTTTCTAAGATTTTATCAACGACATATTTGATTGTTCAATTAGATTTCTATTGATGTATTAGTTCTTCCATGCTTTCAATAAGTTCAATCATGTTTTTCTTATTGTTTAGATGAATTTCTAATAGTTTCAAATAGAAATCAGATTTTAAAGTGAATGGGTTTTTCTAAAAAATTTTTCTAACCGCATTATTAATCGAGGTTATAATGTGTTCTTGAATTGTCTCAGTTCAACCGAATCATAAGTTTTTAATTGTATAAGAACAATCAATTATGAAATAGATATTTTCTTAGATCACAAAAAATCTCATATCGATATAGGGAAACTCCCCGATGCTCTAGTATATACATTATTGATTTGAATCAGTTTTTATTATTATTCTTGTTAACAATCACCAAGCAAAAGTATTTTTTTTCTCTACGTAAATTGTCATTTAATTATATTGTCTTTGAATTTACCCTGCTCCTTGTGGTTCGACCTCGGTACTCCGAGAATTATATTGCTACGATCTCCTACACTTGGGAGTGAGCAAGCAGGTCTTTAGCGGTTCCAACGACTTTCTTCAGGACTAAGCCTCCAGGAGCAAGGGGCCTGGATTTTATGTGGGAATCGTACCCTTGCTTGAGCTTCTACTGGTAGCAAGCTAGCCGGACCATAGCATTCTCTCGCCTCTCCTCTATCAAGTCCAGCCCTATTTGCAGCAAAGTATCATTATTGCCTAGGGCGAAGGAATGAGTCCTCATTGTTGGAAACCCCATTTCCAAAGGGATTACAGCTTCAGCACCATAAGTCATCAAATAGGGCATCTCCCCCGTGGATCTTCGTGGAGTAGTTCGGTATACCCATAATACGTGTGGCACTTCTTCTACCCATCTACCTTTGGCGTTGTCTAGCCTCTTCTTCAGCACATTAACTATCGTTTTGTTCACTACCTCGGCTTAGCCATTCCCTTGCAGGTAGGCTGGGGTAGAATTCCTGTTTGTGATGCCGAAGTCCCCACAGTATTTTTCTGAAGGCTCTACTGTCAAACTGCAGGCCGTTACTCGAGACGAGGATGCGTGGGATCCCAAACCTTGTAATGATGTTTTTCTAGATGAACTTCTTTGCATCCACGTCTTTGATGTTCGAGAGGGGCTCTGCCTCAACCCACTTGGTGAAGTAGTCCGTCCCGACGAGCAACCATCTCGTGTTTCCCGCTGCCCTCGAAAATGGTCCCACTCTGTTCAAGCCCCACTGTGCGAACGGCCAAGGGCTGACCAAAGGGTTAAGGACTCCCCTAGGTTAGTAGATGTTAGGAGTGAATCTCTGACATTGATCGCACTTCTTCGCGTAATCCTGCGCCTCTCTCTGCATGTTTGGCCACCAATATCCCTAGGTGAGGGCTCTATGGGCTAGTGATCTTCCTCCCGTGTGGCTACCACATATTCCTTCGTGCAACTCCTCCAATAGCTTCTTCGTTGCCTCCGAGTGTACGAACAGCAGGTAGGGTCCCGAAAAGGAGCGTTTATAGAGTTTCTCTTCCTCGGATAGCCAGAACCGAGGAGCCTTTCTACGGATCTTGTAGACTTCAGACCTTTCTTCTAGTAGAGCATCATGTTTAAGGAATGACACTATCGGGTCCATCCAACTGGGTCCCATTCTGACTTGGTGAACCAAGAGGGCATCACCACTTGGCCTAGCGGGCTTGAATAGGTCCTCAACTAGGATGACCCGAGGCAGGCCTTGTGCCAAGGAGGTTGCGAGTGTGGCCAATGAGTCGACGTGGGTATTCCCATTCCTGGAGATATGCGACAATGCAAAAGACTTGAATTTGGACTAGAAGTGTTTGGCGCAGGTTAAATACTCTCGCATTCTCGGTTCTCTGGCCGACCACTAGCTGCGAGTCCAAGAACGCCTGCACCGTCTTTCCCCTCATTTTTTGAACCATGTCCATTCCTACTAGTAAAGCTTCGAACTCGGTCTCATTATTGGTAGCCGAGAATGCTAACCTCGAAGACTTCTCCACGACAATTCCTTCCGGGAATAACAAAACTATCCCTACACTTGAACCTTTCTGGTTGGTTGCTCTATCCACAAAAACCCTCCACATTAGAGGTTTCTCGCACGAGATTACGCCAACTGATTTTCCTTCCATGCCCCATTCCTCCAGGTTCTCCTCTATGGGAGGCTCAGTGAACTCCGCCACCAGGTCGGCTAAGACCTGCCCCTTCGTAGAGGTGCGAGGCATGTACTTGATGTCAAAGGCTCCCAAGATAGTTCCCCATTTGGCGATTCTGCTAGAGTAGTCAGCACTCCGCAACATGGTCTTAAGTGGGAGCTAGGTCAGTACGACGACCGTGTGAGATTAAAAGTAGTGCAGGAGCCGACGCGTCGCGTGCACCACAGCTAGAATCGCCTTCTCTAATGGTAGGTACCGAATCTCGGCCTCCTGCAGAGACTTAATCACATAATAGACTGGTCTCTGTATATCGTCGTCATCCCGTATCAGAACCAAGCTGATGGCGTGGGCAGCCACAGCTATGTATGCAAACAATACTTCATCTAAGTTGGGGCGAGACATAATGGGTGGCCAAGAGAGATATTCCTTTAGCTGCCGGAAGGCTAGGGAACACTCTTCGGTTCATTCGAATCCCTTCCATTTTTTCAACAGTTGGAAAAATGGTCGACATCTGTCCGCAGACCGGGAAATGAACCTATTGAGGGCGGCTGTCATCCCTGCTAGCCTTTGGACCTCCTTTGGGTTTTGAGGAGGTTGCATATTGCAGATTATGGTGATCTGGGTGGGGTTGGCCTCAATCCCTCTATGAGTGAGCATGTAACCTAGAAATTTGCCAGACCCCACTCCAAAGGAGCATTTGGAGGCGTTCAAACGTAACTTGTGCTTCTTTAATGTCTGGAAAGTGCTGTTCAGGTTGGCTACATGCCCAGATATAGCCTTACTCTTTACAACCATGTCATCCTCGTACACTTCCACATTTTTCCCTAACTGTGCCTCGAACATCCTAGTCATCATCCTCTAGTAGGTAGCCCCGGCATTCTTCAAGCCGAAAGGCATCACCTTGTAATGGTAGTTGCTAGTGGGGGTGATGAAAGCTATCTTCTCTTGGTCCTCCGAAGCCAAAGGTATCTAGTGGTACCCCTGAAAGGCGTCTAAAAAACTCATATGAAGGTGGCCGACTGTCATATCCACCAGCTGATCTATGCGGGGCATTAGGAAAAAGTCTTTGGGGCAAGCCTTGTTCAGATCCGTGAAATCCACACAGACCCTCCATTTCCCACTTTTCTTCTTTACGGCTGTGTGCGCCAACCACTCGGGATAGAATACTTCCTTGATAGCCCCAGCTCTCTTAAGCCTGATAACTTCTTCTTTAACGACGTCGGAGTGTTCCTTGGAAGAGCGCCGAAGGGGTTGCCTCTTCGGCATAGCAGCCGGGCTAACATTCAGGTGGTGGCAAATGAAGTTCGGGTCAATCCCAAGCACCTCGTACACATCCCATGCAAACACGTCAAGGTTCCCCTTCAAGAATGCGACCAGCTCCTCTTTTTCCTCGGCCAGCAGTTGGGCCCCTACCTAGAAGAATCTCTCTAGGTCACTATCCAAGAGAATTTTATCTAGCCCTTCACATGTGGGCTCTTCTGCTACTGTCCCTCCAATTGTGGCAAAAGGGGTTAATTGCTATGGGGTTGGTGCAACCGAGGCCGAGGATTCAGGTTCCGGCCTACGCAGAACTGCGGCTGTTAGGCACTGTCTCGCCGCGGACTGACTGCCGATAATTTCTTCAACCTGGCCGCTAAAAAGGAACTTCACCTTGGCGTAAAGAGTAGAGGAGATAGCCCTTAGGGCGTGCAGCCAAGGTCTCCCCACAATGGCCGTGTAAGGAAAGTAGGCATCAACCACAATGAAATCCACTTCGACTACCACTGGGCCTAACTGTACAGGTAACCTAATCTGCCCCTTCGGGATGACTGCCTTTCCCTCAAGTTCAACCCCTTAAACAGATCAGAGTACATAATGTTTGTGCCACTTCCTTGGTCTACCATCACCCTCTTCACATCATAACTTCCAATTCTTAACATTATGACTAAGGCGTCGTCATGTTTTTGGATGGTCCCCACCTTGTCCTCATCTGAGAAGCCTAGAATTAGAGGCTCGTTACCCTTAATTTTCTTTGGCTCGGATCTAGAGTCCTCGGCGAGGGCTCGTGCCATGGTCATCACCTTGGAAGGGTAGGAACCAGTCCTCCTAGGAGCAACGAGAATGACATTAATGGTTCCCAAAGGGGGTCTCGAGGTATGGTGGCCCTGACTTGTTGGCCCGGGATGTTCTTCCTGTCTGCCAAGCCGATACAAGAACTGTTTCAACCTACCCTCCTTCGCCAATTGCTCCAGGTAATTTCGTAAATTTCTGTAGTTCTCTGTCATGTGGTTGTTTTCTTGGTGATACTGGCAATGGAGATTCTAGTTACGCTTCGTGGGATCATCTATCATTTTGCTGGCCACCTGAAGTAGGATTCATGACGGATTTTCTCAAACACCCGTTGTATGGGTTCGCGGAACACGGTGCTGACCACCTGCGTAGGTGTCGGACCAAGCTGCCCAACGAACTCTCTCCTCGACCTACTGTTGCTGTATCGGTTCGACTTGAAATCCCTCCTCTTTTGAGGAATAACCTTCACCTTCCTCTTTCCTTGCAGCTGATCCTCTTCAACTCGCTTGTACTTGTCAATGCGATCCATGAGCCGACGCACGCTCTTGACAGGCCTTTTAGTTAGTGATTTCCTCAGATCGTGCTCGTTTGGAAGGCCGACCTTGAAGGTGCTTATGGCAACTTTGTCGAAGTCCCCATTGATCTCGTTGAACATCTCCCAACACCTGTCGGTATACGTCTTGAGGGTCTTTCCTTCCCTTATGGCCATGGATAAAAGTGAATCCAGAGGCCGAAGTACCTTACTACATGTGATGAAACGTGAGCCAAACGCCCTGGTGAGCTCCATGTAGGAATCGACAGAGCTTGCCTTCAGACCATTGAACCACCTTATTGCGACTGGCCCCAAGTTGGAAGGGAATACTTTGCACATCAAGGTCTCGTTCTTAGAGTGCACCACCATTCTCTGGCTGAAATGGCTCACGTGTTCCACTAGGTCCTTTCGTTCGTTGTAAATGGTAAAGGTTGGTTGGGTGAACCGCCTTGGGAGCTTTCCCTTCTCAATCCTCCGAGTGAAGGGCGACTTGAAAATTTGGTGGAGCGCCTTGCTCAAAGCATTGTTGGCCAAACCCCTAGAGGAGGTCCTCTTACCCTTAGGGTCGCAATGGTACTCGTCCTAGTGAGAGGAGGACTCGTTAAGGGGGTCCTTGACCTGGAACTGCCGATGCTACTGCGAGTATCTGCTGAGGACTGGTCTAAAGGGGAGGGCGTGCACCGTCATTTCTCTCGATGCAACTTCTTTTTCAGATGGTCAATTTCCCTTTGCATGGCCTTGACACTTTTTTTCGAGAGAGGTTCTGTTTTCGTCCCGTGCGTGACTCCTCCCGCGCGTATGTTCTGTGCGCACGCTGGCTTCACGATCTCTCTCCCGCTCTAGCTGCGAGAAGTGAACCTCGGGCTGGGATCCCATGGACTCTGCACGACGCGAACCCGAGCCTTCCATAATGCTTCACATCCCTTTACTCAAGGCTCCCCACAAACGGCGCCAATTGTAAGGACACAAATCAAGCCTAGACCCAAGTACGTGATAGAGCTGGCCCAAATGGCCTAAACAATAGAATTTGTAAAGAGTGGGCTTGAAGCCTAGACTTCTTGGAATGGTAGAAAGCAGTGGTGTTTGGGCTAAGTCCACAGCTGGCGTGCAACGAGCTGGTGGAGTAACTTTGGCTTTCCTCAAACGTGTGCTGAGGAGTCTCTGTCCTTGCTTCCTCACTGCTATTTGGGAGAAAAGTCTTCTTTTTTTAGGAAAACTAGACCCCTTTCTAATGGCCTCCCCTTCTCTATTTATACTCCCTATTTCTTGTTCCTATTCATGGAGCCATAAATCTCAATCCCTTTCCCATCCATTGTCTTCTTGGAAACTTCACATTGTGGCCATAAGGCTGATCACCGTCCCCTTAGGGGTCACTTCCCTATTAATGCGGCTAGGCGGGTAGATGTGGAGCCATTAATGCGGTGGTAACAGCTTTATACAGAGCACTTCCCACTTGTCCCCCTCCTCGGCAACCCGTTGAAGTGTAACATGACTTGTTAAGTTTCAAGAGTTCCTCCCTAGGCGTCATGTTGCACCTTTTGGTCCTTGTTTCCGTTGTCCGAGAATGCCCTCTCCTTGAACTCTCCCCAATTGGCCAATGACCTGACTGGTGGGCCACTGGGCCCCTTAAGTTAGGTGATCTCATCCCCACCTCGCAGCCCTTTGGAGGAATCAACATCCTCGGACCAGGCCCAAGGCTCATGTAGGTGTCTTGACATTTCTGCCCCCACAATAGTAATAATAATAATAATAATAATAATAATAATAATAATAATAATAATAATAATAATAATAATAACAAAAACAATAATAAATATTATTAAAAACAAAAAAATATAAAAATAATAAATAATAACAAGGATCACAATAACAATAACAATAATAAAAATAGAATTTTATGCTCAAGAACATTTGAAACATTTTTCAAATGATTTGGAAATGATCCAATAATAAGTAGGGAAAATAGCACTTTTTCGTGAAATATTTAGTAAAATAGCACTATTCGTAAAATATGTAGCAGACTACCACTCTTTTGAAACTCAATTTTTCTGAAAATCGAGTTCCACATATAACTTGAATTTAAAGAGATTGAGTTCCATGAGTTTTTGCCACAATGGCACCCGATGATGTGGCTTTTCACAATAAAAAAATGCCACATTGAACTTGATTTTGTGAAAATTGATTTGTGCAAGGTGGAACTCAATTTTCAAAAAATCAAGTTTTGTGTAAATTTGTTTTAAAAAATATAATGGAACTCGATTTTCAAAAAATCAAGTTATGTGTAAATTTAAAATATATATATATATATATAGTGAAAAAAGCCTATGTGGCATTTTATCAAACATCTTACGTGCACACATACCATCTTTATATGAAATAATGCATGAACATGTGAAAAATCTACCTTTCTACATGTTGAACTATTTGACAATGACCAACATTCAAAGAACTTCATCAAAGATATAAAAAAAAATGGATAAAAAATCGACAAGAGAAAAGGGGGTGAAGAGTTGTAGTATTGGTGTTGGGATGCCACGGGCTTGAGGAGGAAGGTCGCCTGAGGAGAGGAAGGGGTGAGTCAAAGGACTCTGAGGCGCTCCTAGTGGGAAGAAGGATCTGAAGAAAGAGAATCAGTGATCATAGGGGAAGTTTCCAGTTTGGAGTAACCTATTGCCTTTACATTAAATGGTGGGCAACAGCTTTATCAGCTACATCGATGAGGAAGTGACCTGAACAATATAAGTCACAGCTAAGCATACTTATTCTACCACCTTCTTTAGATGCAAAAAGAGACAAGTGTCGTGAGGGGAGATTTGTTAGGTAAAGATGAAAGGTTGAGATGTGAGGGAGGAAGGAGTATATAAGAAAAAGAGGGTTTATAGAGAAAAGGGGGTAGACACAAGTATCAAGATATAAAAAAGAAACAAGAAGAACACTGAGGGAAGAGAGTGTACAGTAACATTTCTTGTATAACTGTGGCCTCCTCAGGCCAACTTGTATAGAGAAATGAGCTCATCCATTTAATTACATCTTCTTTTTCTTCCTTATTTTCATCCTCGAGCAGAGCCTCCCTGTTGTTGTTTGTTTCCCTCTCTTTTACAAATTCATTGTTTTGGGCCATGGTTGAACTGATCTAGCCACTATTCTAAGTGGGCCTAGCCGCCAGCTTTTCTGGTCCTTACAAAAGTGTTGACACCCCATTTTGCAATCCATATTTAACCTCACATTGAGGGTAAAAGGGTAATTTCACCTTGGAGATAGGCACCTTAATTGTGGCCATTAGATCCTTAATTTCATTTCATCAAAATGATCTTGATATTGTAACGGTCAATTCGTCTGGTCATAAGCCTTAATCGAACTATCAAATTGAATGTTATCATCAAATCAAATTTTAATGGCCGAGATGCACTATCACAAATTAAGTCCGACTATATGTGATTATGAACAATTGAATTTTTTTTTTTTTTGAGCAATGAACAATTGATTCCAATTAGTTATAATTATAATCAACTTGAGATTAATGATGTGTCATAATTTGATTGGCTAGGACTACATCTTTTGGTAAGCTTGCACACATTTAATTAATTAGATAGTCAAACATTAATTATTCAATGAGTAATTTGTGTAATTATATTTTTAATTATGGTAAATTTGGAACTAATTAAGTTTGAAATGGAAGTGATTGGAGCCTATTAATGTTAATTGGGAAACTAATTTGGGACCTATTAATGTTAATTGCGCTGAAATTATCTTCTAACAAATGACCTCTGCTCTCCATTTCATTGATATCTCTTAGACTGTTTTGAATCTGTAAGTGAGGTTAATTTTTTCATAAACTAGACGTCTAGGGATTCAATTTGAGCACACGAAAGAGATAAATCCGATCAGAATTGAATAAGATATGATTTTTTGAATTTGGCTTTGCAGGCTGTTACAATAGCTACGGGAAAAACCGAATTTTGCTTGCTCATCACTCTCACCAATCTCTATATTTAATGCACCAGCTTTTCCCAAAGTCTGAAATAGGGTCTAGGTTCATGATTCTTTTTAATCATTTTTCAGCCCTCATTAAATGACCTTTCATTCATATTTTTTATATTACAACTATATAAACCCCCCCCCCCTCTCTCATCCATTCCAAGACACAAAAAAACTCCTTTCTTCTCTTCTCTTAATTTCTAGTGAAAAAGAGTAGTCTTGTCTAAGGTTATCCACAGAAAACCGGTACCTGACCCACCTGCAAAAACCGTCCAATCCACCTCCAAAACTAGTAGACGGTGGGTCGGTTGGTGGGTTTTCTCCCCTAAAATCCGAAAAACCCGAATCGATTGGCAAAACCCCTTAATCCGGCAAAAAATTCCAGATACCAGCAAGCAAAACCCAGATTTTGGTGAGCAAAACCCAGATTCCGGCAATAAATTTCTAGATCTCGACAAAAAAATCCAAATTCAAGTGATATTTCATGTAGATTTGACGAAATTTTGACTAGATCTAGAAAAATCTCATCGAATCTAGTGCGATTATCGCCGGATCTAGCGAAATCTCATAGATTCCGATGAGATTTGCGCTGGATTTAGGTTTTTCTCGCAGTTTCCTTGCCGTTTTCTTAGAGCTATGACGCCAACCGATTCATCTGCCACTCATTGAAGTCCGACTCGGACCGACCCATTTACTCTGGCGATCAGCAGTGGGTGAGATTTTTCAAGACCTGATTCCGTTGGGTCAGTTCCGAGTTGGGCACAAACCCAACCCGGATCGACCTGTGGGCAGCCCTAGTCTTGTCTTGGTCTTCCTGAGACCCAAGGTATTGAGTGAGACTCACTCTCCGTCTCCTAGTTCTTCTTTTCTACTCTACCCTTAGGACCTCTATCAAGAGTTTCCTCCTCCACCGTGTGGATCTTGCATGCAGGTATAATCCATTTCCCCAACTTGTTTTTTTATTTTATTATGATGAGATTATGATTAGAGCATGCTAGTGTTTGTTTAAATTCCTTGAATATATTTGAATATTCTTAAATGTTCATATGCGTTCATCACATGTTCACGCATAACACTAGCTTTGATCTTAAATCCACATAAAAAAATATGAAAAACATGTTTGTTTCATAATTCTCTTAAATCCTTGAATCTAGGATAACACCATCCACAGACATTCACTAGAATTTATTTTTCAATTCAAATGCAATGCTTAATAAATTAAATTAGGATGTATCACATGTACACACATTAAATTCAACATGCAAATTAATTGATAACATATTGAAATGATATTATATGATATGAATGTTGGTCACCATAATCTAGAAGACTATTTTCACCAGGCAAGATGAGTGTTTAACATATTCTCATCTTATAACATAGCCTCCAAACTTAGATCAAGAGTTGATAGATAAATGCTTATCTAAGTAATTTTCAATTTCTAGATTGTAACTAGGAAATAAAGCCATGTACTTTATCTTAGATTGTATCTAAGACCAAAGCCATGTATTTTCTTATGATCAATGTAAATTCATTTGCAAATCAATAAAACAAGAAATTTTTCAATTTTGATTTTCTTATTTATTCCAATAATTAAGTAAATTGTGACTCCATTATAAAACCATTAATCTAAAGGGGAAATTATAATTAGTCAAACCTCCATTTTGAGAGGCAATAACACGAGTTCACCCATTCACATGAGTTTGGCCCAACACCAAAAAAAGGGCCAAGGGCACAGTTTCTCATATAAAGATTGTGTTGATTTTAGACCCCTAGAAAATACAGTTTGTTTAACCTTATTTGACGCCAAGTTATTACTTAGTTCAATTAAACAAATCTAGGTTAAACAAATATCAATCATATCACAAATAGTGGAAAAGTAAAGAACACACGCGATATAATGACCTAAGAAAACCAATGAAACAAACCAGTTTCAAGATAAAAAAACTTAGGGAGGATTTGACCTAAACAATCCACAAGGCAACAATTCACTAATAGAATGGAAGTTTTTACAATAGACTTAACCTTAAATTTACTACTACCTCATGTAGTACTTACTTACATGACCACACGCAACTCTGAATCTACGAACTCTTCTATTATGAATTTGTTGCACACACAAACATGCCAGTTTGTGACTTTAAGAGCTCCACTCAAATATTTAGTTCATCAACTGTGATTGGTTTGTGATGGCAACAACTTCTACAACATCAGATTTTGAGTTTCTTCAAAAAATATTGCTGGTAGAAAATTTGAGAGAGCTTTGGGTATAGAAACCCTAGATCTACAATAGGAGGCAGAAGAAGCACTCTTATCTCTTTTAAAAAAAAATGTGCTTTAGGGTTTCCTTTAAATGCTAGGAGAATTAGATTTGAAACCCTAATCACTTAATAGGCCGAAAGGCTTTAATTAAATTATGCAGATCTGCATCTCAATTGGTCGAACCTTCTTCTCGATCGGTCAAGCCTAGCAAGTTTCGAATTCTCTAAACTTGCAGCTTCCTTGTTCTTGTATTTTGACTTGCAACACCTTGAGCATTGTCTAATATATTCTATATACTCTAAGATCTATACCTAGATAATTTTGTATTCACAGTTTGCTAATTGTTCTAAACTTTTAGAACCTAACAAATTGTAATCAATGCAAATTTTTAGAAAGTACCTTGGATATAGTTGAGTAATGAAATGTGAATGATTGTGGTTGAGCATTGCTGAACTATGAAAATAGAGGGTTTAGGAGAATGGTAGTCAAGAGAACGAGAATGGATGGTTTAACAAAACAAAATCTTTCAACTACTCTTTAAAACCAACTTAAATGGTTATGGCGGGTAGTCTAGTAGCAAGACACTCGCCACACACCCGTCATACCATCTGATCAAAGACATTACTCAACCAACTTAAGTGGTTCTAGCAGGTAGTCCAATTGTGAGACACCTGCCATATCATCTGATCGATGACATTACTTAACCAACTTAAGAAAGCATTCGATATTCAAGAAATTGAGTTCTACATTACATAGAACTCGATTTCCTAAAATTAAGTTCTGAGTGGAATTTTTATTTGAGAAAAGCCAATAACCGTGTGTCACTATGGCTATAAAATCGAGTTTTATGTAGTACTTGATTTTTCAAAAATCGAGTTTCAAAAGAGTGGTATTCTACTACATATTTCATGAACAATGCATTTAGCGAAAAAGTGCTATTTTTCCACTTTGCCCATGATAAATATGCCATATGTTATTCGGTGGATTCTCAAGTAATCTCTCTATTAGAAAAAGAATCACAACCAATCTCTCCCCCACCAATTCACATTTGCAAGATCCATCCTTAGATTCAAATTAAATGTAATTCAAATTTAGTGATATAAAATTGACAAAGAATCTTTATATATATATATATATAAAGGTTTATATTCATAAGAAAATCAAGATAAAAGAGAAAAACTTCTGGAAAATTTTCTCCAATTTTTTTTTTTTAATTTAATGAAAATAATATGATTTTTGTAAATTCTCAAATGAATGTGTAATTTTTTTTTAAAATGCTTTAAAAATTACAATCACTAATTAGTATATTTACTTTTTTTTTGTTGTGATTTTAATAATCATAGACTGTATGGTGTGAAAACCTGCATGAATATGAGCATATGAGATTGTTAATACCTTTTTGTTTAGTGAAGAGATGGTTAATACCATTACTGTATAAACCAAAGTTAAGACTTGCCAATGAAATCATTAGCAACTTCATAGCATGCCTTCTACATTTTAGCACCTCGTAGAGGCACATGTGCCAACCATATAAGTTGGTATAGGTGGAAGTAAGAATTCTCTTGGTATATAATACTATAAATCATTCCCTTTTTTGTCTTTCGGATTTTTTGATAGAATTTGCCATTCTAAAGGAGTAAGATGATTCTTGAGCTGATGTGCAAACACCCTTTCCTCTCCAAAACCTTCAAAGTCGAATTCTAAAGAGCGATTCCTCTTGTCACTGCAGAAACTATAAGTTCAAATTTTGTCTAACGTTAGGGATACAACTATTTTTTTTTTTTTTTTTTTTTTTTTTAATTCAATAATTACTATGGGTGAATTTGAACCCTAGACTACAAGGTGTTAATTGAGCTACTAGGGATCCGTTTGGGATCCGCTTATTTTGCTGAAAGTACTATAGATAAAGGTAAAAGTTAGCTGAAATAATACAGTGAGACCCATGAATAGTACCAAAAAGTGTAGTGAGACTCATAAATAATAGCAAAAAAAAAATTTAATAGTAAAATAAGTTGACAAAAATAATTTTGGCCAAATGCACACTAGCTCATAACCTTTTCAAAACTTTTCTATTACTTTGTATAGGTGATAAGTTGTCATTAGAAAGACATCACTTTTATGTTGGGCCATCGATTTTTATCATACACCAACAACATCATTGCAACCAGCTATCTTAAATACTATCAAAAACATTTGTTCATCAATACTCTTTTTTTTCCCTAATGAGATTGCTGGGCTTGTGTAAATCTGGTCGTTGCCTCACATGCTTGTGTTATTGTTGTGTTCGAATGGACTTTCTTTGCCTAATACTTTTTTAATAAATTGGGGGCCCATAAGGATTTTGGCTACCTGTAGAGGAGCTAGGGTAACATTTCGGCCATAGGGTCTTGGGCTGCTCTTGTTATTGTATAGATAAAAATATGAAAAATGCTATGTCCACAACATTTTCACAACATTTTTACAACAAATCCTATGTGGCAAATTGTTACTGGTTGTTAATGGTGGGGTAGAAAAGTAATTTCAGTAATAAATTCAAATTTAAACCAATAACAACTAACCACCTTTGATTTGTTGTGAAAATGTTGTAAAAATGTTGTGGACGTAGCACCTCTCTAAAAATATTGATTCTAGTTCTTTCAACTTCATCAATTGAGCTGGTTAGTAGTTACGCTAATAAATTTTTTATAATAAAAGTGCCAATTAATTCTAGTATTCTATGAAGAAACAGGTGTACAATTACCAACATTCTAAAAGCTAATCATTACCTTAAAGAAACAATTTTTCCTTAACGTGTGAGCCAAATGAGACATGGAAACTAACAAAGTGACTTTTAAGAGATGCAATATTGACAAGATACTAAAAATAACAATCAATTGGCTCAACAAATCGTGAAGAAGAAAACCAAGCATTTTCATAATAATTCCATTCAAACAAGGCCTCAATTTGTTAGATAGGATCTAGGAGATAAATATAAGGGTAACAAATGGACTAAGGGAATTATTTTTAAAAAAAATTTAGAAATTTTTTATGAAAAAAAAAGTAATTGATTTTTTTGACAATAATTTTATATATCTAATAAAATTAATATCAAAACTTTCCTAAAATAATTCATTAACAAATACCCTAAGGTTACCTAGGAGCAAGGGATTGACTTCTTCAAGAACCAAATTTAAAGGAAGACATAATAGCCTTGACCACATCTCCTAAAACAATGACCAAGAGACTTAAAGAATTTAGTTGTAAACTCAATACACATTAGGACCCAGATATGTATTTTTTTAGCTCGTAAAAGCACCTTGTTTGTTTGGTTGATGGTTAAGGCCTTTGGTCATGTTTTTTTTTCTTTTTAGTGACTCTAGGATAATGAGTCACTCGCATTTTGCTTGCAATTGGCAAACCAGGTTCTTGGATAGTGAACCTATTGTTACTCGTTTCCCGAATAATACTTGTGGGACTTTGGACATACGAATCCCACACAACTCTACGGAGTTGCATCCCACCCCATATATGCATGTTAGTTTTTGTGTGCATGGTTAGGCTCGAGCCGTACGTCGAAACAAAATGTTTTTCCTCTTATTCTTTTGATTCCGTTAGCAGAGCTTATGAATCAAAAGAGGGGTATCTGTAGAAATCACATTTTGTACCTCTTACGACTCGGGCTCCTGTTGCCCAATGATGGTAGTACTCTAAAGCCCTAGGGCCAAATCAAATTAAAATTGACTTAAGGAAAGTATTTGTGGAAAATATAACTTATTTTTGGAAGAATAAAACTTTTTTTTGGAAAGGAAAGGCTGCTAGAAGCCATAGAGTGTGCGCACGCATACGCACGTATGTGTACGCACACTCACGCTATGCGTACACATGCTTATGGCATGTGCACGCATGCATGGGCATGTGTATGCATGCTAAGGTTCCAAAAACTATGTAAAGAAAGCTTTTTGCACCTAATTCTAGTTTGGAATGAATCCCACATTGTCTGGAAAGTCGCCCCAAATCCTTATTTTTTGACTATATAAAGCCATAAAAGGCACTTTCGAAGGAAAAAAACAGTGACAAAACAAACAAGATCCATTAGAAAATAGTGAATCAAAGAGGGAGTTTTCACAAAACATCCTTGAATCAAATTTTACTTGAGTAGAACATTTTTTGGTCTTGATCTTTGAGTTCTGAAGTTTACTAACCCATTTTTTATTTGGTTGTGAATAGATTGACTAAAGCAAACGATCATAATCAAGCTCTAAAGAGTTCCAGTGTTGAGATAAAGGTTCTAACTTTGGCTCTTTAATTTTCTTTGTTTTTTTTGTTTGTATAGATATTTTAATGTTTTAACATGTTTTTTTAGTCTAGGTTTACTTCATATTTATGTTAGAAGCATGCTAGGTTGTTAGTTTTCTTTTTTTCTTTGTGTTTTTTATTCTATGTTTCTAGGTTAAGGTTGTCATGCACACGTACACATACTTGAAGTGTGCGTACAGTTGGGATGCGCACGCATACCCCATGTATGCACACATATACTCTTGCATAGAAACCTAATTCATTCATGTTTGTTCTTTCTTTGTTTTATTTACATGCTTGGCCTCAGTTTAACCTAGTATCATATCCTTAAGCCTGTGTCTCTCTTTTTTATTTTGTTTTGTTTTGTTTTATCTCTTTGATGTTTATTAGGTTTTAGTTTGTTTGAATACCATGAACATGCATATGAATATGAACATACATTAATGCATAGGTGCTACGATGTAGTGAGGTAAGTCATGCATTATCATATGGGCATGCATTTGATTTGGATGATAAGCATGATATGGTTGATGAACATGAATATGCTTGGTTGAATACCATGTGTTCGATGCTTAGATGCTTAGATGTTTGGTCCAGATCTGTTTTATGATGTTTTCACCTTTGATAATATATGCTTAATGCCATGATAAATGAATGCTAGGCTTAGGGATGATTATGCTATGTTGTTTGCTTTAGATGCATGTTAGAGTGTGTGTAAGTTAGAATAACATGTGTAACTATGTCTTTAATAAGATTAAAACTTGGAACACAATGAGTGGAGGCCAACCCACGAGTTGGGTGGGGTTGAGTGCATAACACCTTTCTATCCTGGTACCTAAACTCTGGACATGTGTTTTGGTAAAGATCATTCCTTCCACACACAAAAAAAAAAAAAAGATATATTTATGGTTCCTAGACCTAAATTAAGTGGCGACTCCATTTACACCCTCCGCCATGGTTCACCCTAGGCTAAGGCATACTTCCCATGAAGAGGAAAACTATCGCGGGCGCTTGCGCCCACACCACCCTTTTCCTAACATAGCCAAACTTCTCTTTATTAGCTCCTTTCAACATTGCTTTGATAGCCTTTAACTTCAAGTAGAGTTGAAACATATGGGAGAACCTGCACATCACTATGAGAACTTAAATTATGCACTAAGATTTATGAAAACCTAATTTTGGGAGAAAAAACAATAACCAACAATAACAGTAACACTAACAATATCAATATCAATAACAATAACAATAATAGGTCTTCATGCTCAAGAATGATTAAACATTAATAATGATTATATCTAAATACAAAAAACATAAATAATTTGGTATCAATTGATGCAAGTATATTAGAATGGACTAACTAATTATCACCCATCATCCAATGTTTTCAATACTTTGTTTCTCATGTTATGTATCCAACACTTGTACTAGTGTAAGAGCATCCCCAGTGGAAATGCCAAATGGGAAATGAAAGGATTATTTAGCATTAGAGCCAATAAATCACCCAGCATTAGAACTTGTAAACATTTGGAATTGTAAAAATTTTTACAATTGTGCTACAGTAGCATCTTATTAATAAGATGATACTGTAGCATAATCATATTTCTAAAAATTATTTTTTAATTGTCTCTCTCATACTTTTTATAAAAAAAACTCCATCCTACTTTCTCCTCTCTCTCTCTCTCACTATTTCTTTTCTTTTCTCTATCTTCCTTCTCTCTCTCATTCTGCTCTCCTCTTCAGACTCAACCCCATAGCCATCACACCATGGCCTGACCCACTGTCACCGACCATGGCAAGCCACCACCCACTCATTATTTCTCTTCTCTCTCTCATTGCAAATCAGTGTGGTAACGTGGAGATCTGCGTTTCGGGTTTGGCACAGAGATTGGTGTTTAGGTGTGGTGTGGAGATCGTAGGTGTGGTGATCAACGTTGGGCATAGAGATCGGCGTTGGGCGTGGGATGTGGAGATCGTCGTTGGGCATGGAGATCGTGGGATGTGGAGATCGACATTGGGCATTGGGTATGGAGATTGGCGCAGAGATCGATTTATGGGTTTTGTTCATTTACAATGCGAGTTGTTCATTTATGGGTCTGATTTTGTTGGGTTTTTGTTGGTCATTTGTGGGTTTTGTTTTAGCGGTGGTGGGTGATGAGCAGTGACGCAAGAGTGGAGGTGGTGATGGCTTCAGTGGAAGATAGACAAAGGAAGAGAGTTAAAAATTAGAGAGAGGAGAGAGATGGGGGAGAATAGATATGGTTTTGGGATATATTATTTTATTGGGTAGATATATTATTTTAAAGAGTAGAATAGGAAAATAAAAGTTGAAATGTTGGGTATGTTGTAAAATTGTATGATATAAACAATAAAGTAGTTTTTTGAGATGGTAAAATAGAATAGGATGACATTAACCAATGCTGATGCTCTAACAACTAGTGCTAACATAGAGTAGGTGCACTAAACAATTTCTTTCTCTTCTTTATAGGAATTAGCTTAGCCAAAGATGTTTTTCCATGATAACCCATTTTATCCAGTTTTACTCTTGTGTCATATTGCCTCTCGCATTTAAGCACTTTTTTGCAAGATTAGTATGTTTCTTTAGTTATCGTATATTATCTCATAGCCAGTTGGCTTCCAAGTCTTTCAAATAAAACATTCTCAAGAATCTTTGCATTTCCAGATCCTCTAAAAGAAAGTGATATACATCCTACCGGTCAATATAGTATATTTTACAGGTGTTATATATGTCCTTTATCTTTATATTTATCTTGCAACTAAAATTTCAAGTTCAATTTTTCCTTTTAAGAAAATTGTAACATATAAAATTACGCGCAACTGTAATTTTCAAAAACTAACAAGCCTCATCAAGACCATTATTGCATTTCTACAGGTTTTTGTTCTTTCTCTTCTTTTTTCTCTCTTATGACTCAACTTCAATTTTTTTCCTTTAAGAAAATTGTGCCATATGAAATTATGTGCAACTCTAATTTTTTAACAATAAAAATAAAAATAACAATAAAAATAACAATACCTCTCTCATAATAATAATAACAATATAGAAACAATAAAAATAACAATAATAATAACAATAAAAAAAAAAGATCTTTATGCGAAAGAAAAATTAATAATTTGGAATTGATCCGAGAAAAAAATTTGACATGCTATTTAGTGGCTTCTCAAGTAGTCTCTCAATTAGAAAAAGAATCAGAATCAATACCTCCCCCACAAATTCACAATCGCAAGATCCAACCCTAGATTTGAAATTAAATGTAATACTAATGTAACATTTTGAAATTGACAAAGAATCTTAATAAAAATCAAGATAAAAGAGAAAAACTTCTTGAAAATTTTCTTAAAAAAATAAAAATTGATTTAATTTAATGAAAATAGTATGGTTTTTGTAAATTATCAAGGGAATGCATAATTTTTTAAAAAATACTTTAAAAATTAAAATCACTAATTAGGAGATTTTATTTCTCCTTGTGGTTATTACTTATTATAATCGTCGACTCTGTGAAAACCTACATGAATATGAGCAGATGAGATTGTTAATACCTTTTTGTTTAATGAAGAGATGGTTACTACCACAGCTGTGTAAACCCAAGTTGTGACTTGCCGGTGGGATCATTAGCAACTTTGTGACATGCTCATTTTAGCACCTAGAAATGGCACTTGTACAAGTAAGAATTCCTTTGGCAAGTAATACTATAAATCATTCACTTTTTTTTCTTTTGATATGTTGGTAGAATTTGCCATTCTAAAGGAGTAAGATGATTCTTGAGCTGGTTTGCAAACACTCTTTCCTCTCTTAAAACTTCAAAGTTGAAATCTAAAGAGTGATTCCGCTAACTTAAAATTCTAGGTTCGTCCTTGCTAGTTAGTGCAGAAATTGTAAGTACAAATTTTTTCTACTAAGCAATTTTCAAGACACTGCGATGCTGTATTGTGGTATTTGTTATGCTAAAGTCCATGTTTGATAAGTATTTAAAAAAAGGGAGAGGAAAAAAATTTGAGAGAGAGATTTCAATCATTCTGCATGAAACATATGGGAACAAAGAATATTGCAGTAGCTTATAGATGTTATATGATTATGGGAAACCATGATTATATAACAATTGAAATTATTAACATAAACATTGGCACTTAGATTTTCTTTTTCCTTTTGCGCCGTAATTATGGAAAAAGGAAGGGCGAGGGAAATGTAATCAGCTGCTTCTTCTTCTTAATCGACTCAAATACTTTACACGTGTCATGTACTCTCTTTTACTTGTAAAGAAATTTAGAGTTATTTTTTTTTCTAACTCACTGTGTGCGAATTGAAAAAACCATTCATATGTAGTTTTAGTCATATAACTTTTTTAATACTACTACATATGTATAATCTTATAAATTGACACGTAATAGGTTAAAGAAATAGCTCCTAACCGTTTTGTAGCCAAACTTTGTTTGTGATGTTACTAATTACCAAAAAATTTAATATGTAGATTTTACAAAATGATGTGTCACGATCATGGTTACCTAAAAAACAAGTCAAACATTTATTTATTAGGTAGTTTAAACGTGCATACCAATCACATTAATTGTCAATTTGTAAGTTTTATGTCTCTTCTCTACAAATTAATGTTAGGAATATAAATATTTTCTTTTTTTTTTTCTATAATTTAATAATTACTATGAGAACACTGTGTACTCTTAATGCGATGGTCACTCCATAAGTATAAAAGCCTGTAGGGTGTGGGAGGAAAGGACCGAGATTCAAGTCTCTAAGAAAGATTAGGTTAGAGCAAAATTTCTATCTTGAATCAAAATAATAATAATAATAATAATAATAATAATAATAATAATAATAATAATTTACCATGGATGGATTTAAACTCTAGACTACAAGGTGTTGATTGAGCTACTAGCTCCTATGCTTTTCACAGCTTTCCGCTACTTTGTATAGGCGATAATTTGTAATTAGAAAGATATCACTTTTTACACCAACCACGTCATTGCAACTGGCTATCTTAAAGATTATAAAAAACATTTATTCATCAATAGACTCTTTTTTTCCCTGATGAGATTGCTGGGCTTGTGTAAATCTGGTCATTGCCTCACGGGTTATTGTTATTGTTGTGTTTGAATGGACTTTCTCTTCCTAATACTCTTTTAATACATTGTTGGCCCATGAGGATTTGGGCTACATGTAGAGGACCTAGTGGTAACATTTTGGCCATTGGGTCTTAAGCTGCTCTTGTATAGATAATAAGTTGATTCTGGTTCTTTCAACTTCATCAATTGAGCTAGTTAGTAGTTACACTTATAAATAAATAAAAATTAATAGAAGTGCCAATTAATTCTAGTATTCTATGGAGAAACAAATGTACAATTACCCACATTCTAAAAGCTAATCATTACTTTAAAGAGACAATTCTACCCTAATGTATGAGCCAAATGAGACATGGAAACTAACAAAAGTAACTTTTGTAAGAGATGCAATATTGACAAGAGACTGAAAAAAACAAATCAATTGGCTTAACAAATCCTAAAGAAAGAAAACCCAACATTTTCATAATAATTCCATCTAAACAAGGCTTCAATCTCTTAGCCAGGATCTAGGTGATATGTATTAGGGGAATGTTAACAAATGGCTTGAGGATTTAAAAAAAAAAAAAAATTAGAAATTTTTTATGAAAAAAGAAAAAGTTAATTGATTTTTTTAACAGTTTTTTATATTTCTAATAAAAGCAATATCAAAATTTTCTTAAAATGATTTATTAACAAATGCTTAAGGGTATTTGTTAACCGAAACAAAAGATTGGCTTCCTTCAACAGGATCCAAATCCAAAGAAAGACATAATAGCCTTGACCACATCTCCTTGAAAAATGGACCAAGAGATTTAAAGAATTTAGTTATAAACACAATACCCATTAGGATATAGAGATTTATTCCCTTCATAGAAATAGAACCTATTTGACTTCTCCTACCGTGACTTTTGAGATAAGGTGTTCTCTTTGCTTACATGAGAGTTGAGAATTCAACAAAATAGAAACTCTTAATGGCATAAGGATCAAGAAATAAAGATTGAGGACCTAGGAGTTGCTTATGGAAATTCACAACAAATTTTTTCAATTGCATTGGGCCAATATCAACGCTCTTCCCTTGTTCATTCGTTAGGTACTTGACTAAAATGTTCAAAGTTCTAGCAGTTACAAGTTACAACTTTGTGGGAAACAAAGAGTTTTGGTACTTTAGATTTAATCAACTAATTTTAGACTTTTGCTTCAAAAATGCTTCCTTGGCATTATTAATGGACGTATAGTTGTGCAAGAACTTTTTTTCCTTTACAATAAGGTTGAAGTTCCTTAGAAAGGATAGCAATTGGCTTTTTACTGTTTCTAGCTCCATCCTAGTCCTCTCCACCATTTGCCTAACATTGCCAAACTTCTCTCCATTCATTTCAACACTATTTTGATAGCCTTTAACTGAGTATAGTTGAAACATATGGGAGAACCTGCACATCACAATGACAACTTAAATTATGAGCTATAATTTATGAAAACCTAAATTTTTTTTTTTTTTTTTGGGTTGGGGGGGGTGGGGGACAATAACCAACAATAACAGTAACAATTTCAATAACAATAACAATAATAGAGCTTCATGCTCAAGAATAATTAAACATTAATAATGATTATATCTAAATAATAAATATTGAAATAATTCAATCTCAATTAGTGCAACTATATTACAATGAACTAACAAATTATCACCCATCATCCAGTGGTTCAATACTTTGTTTATCATGATATGTATCCAACACTTGTACTTGTATGACAACTGGTGCTATCATAGAGTAGGTGCACTAAACAATTGCTTACTCTCTTCTTTATAGAAAATAGTTTAGCCAAAATGTTTTTCCATGATAATCCATCCATCCAATTATATTGCCACTTATGTCATATTTCCTCTCACATTTAAGCACTTTTTTGCAAGATTAGCAAGTTTCTTTAGTTGCTCTATATCATCTCATTGACTTAATCTATTGACAGTAATTCAACGTGGCATTGTTTGCAGATTCTTTCAAATAAAATATTTATGGAAAACCCATGCTTTGGTAATTTTAACCCATAACATTTCTAGGTTTTCTAAAAGAAAATAATATATATCCTATCAGTCAATATTGCAATTTTTTTCATTTAAGAAAATTGTAACATATTTAAACAAGATTTGAGAATTGAACAAAATAGAAATTCAAGAAATAAGGATTGAGTACCTCGGAGTTACTTATAGAAATTCACATTAAGTTTTTTCAATTGTATGGGACGATATCAATGCTCTTCCCTTGCTCATTCTTTAGGTACTAGAATTTTTTTTTTTTTTTTAAGTTCTAGTAGTTACAACTTTGTGGGTAAAAAAGAGTTATGGTTCTTAAGATTTAGCCAACTAATTTTAGACTTTTGCAATTTTACTTTCTTAGCATTACTAATGGACACATAGTTGTACAAAAACCCTTTTTTCCTTCGCAATAAGATTGAAGTTCTCTAGAAATGATAACAATTGTTTTGGCCCTCTCCACCCTTTGGCTAACACTGTCAAACTCCTCCTCATTAATCCTGTAGAGGTGAAACATGGGATAACCTGCACATCACAATAACAAATTAATGTCATGTAGCTCTAATTTATAAAAACTTAAATTTGGAAGGAAAAAAAACAGCTAACAACAACAATAACAATAACAATAATGGTAACAATAACAATAACAATAAAAATAATAGAACTTTATGCTCAGAAATTTTTTTTTTTTAAACAATATTCAAGAAGAATTAAACATTAATAATGATTATATCTAAATAATAGATACATCAACAATTTGGTCTCAATTGATGAAAGTATATTACAATGGACTATATATTATCACCTATCATCCAATGATTTCAATATTTTTGTTTCTCATGCTAGTGTATGCAGCACTTGTACTACTATAATACCTAGAGTCAACAGAGAGTAGGTGCACTAAAAAAAGTATTTAGTGTCTTTTTTATAGAAATTAGTTTACCCAGTTATATCTTCTTTATAGAAATTAAAAGGTATATCCTTACCTCTCACACTTCTGCACTTTTGTGAAAGATTAATAACTATCTTTAATTGCTTTATTTCATCTTAATAACAATTAATCTCAAGAAGGTTGGGCTATGCAATCCTCTCTGAATACACAAAGAGTACTCTTGAATATTTATCATTTTCAAACCTATTAAAAGAAAGTGTTATTCTGCCAGTCAATATTGCATTTTCAACAGGTGTTACGTAATTTTTTTTTTTTTTTTAACCTTTATCTTGCAACTAAACTTTCAAGTTCAATTTTTTATTCTTTCTAAAAAAAAAAAAAAAAGGATCAATTTTTTATTTAAAAAAATTATGACATAATAAATTACGTGCAGCTCTAATTTTCAAAAAATGACAAGCCTCATCAGGATCATTATTGCATTTTCTACGAGTTTTAAGTTATCCTTCTTCTTCTTTTGTCTTTCTTATGATTTAGCTTCAACTTTTTCTTTTAAAAAATTTGTGACATATGAAATTATGTGTAGCTCTAATTTTTAAAAACCTACATTTAAAAATAATAATAATAACTAGCCCCATCACATGGGCTTTGTGAATGAGATGAGGCCTTTTTTTTTTTTAATTTTTTTTGAGTTTATTGTCATAATTTTTCATTCATAACCAAATTTTCTATAACATCTTTCATGTAGTTCATGTATCATAGAAGATTATAGAGTTACCAATTCACAATATACGTAGTTGAGAAAGCACAATACATAATATAATTAAATTCATATAGTAGGATATAAATTTTTGTAAAAGGCTTACCAATTTTGATAGGAAAACGCTTAACCATTGAGCAGAATTCAGTATATGAAATAGTAAATATGGAAGCAGATAATGTTGGTTAGAAATAGAATGAAATAATATTTTTAAAAAAAAATTGAAGGAATATTGTGAGTTTGGATTTTTTGAATTCTAATGTTATTGGAATTTTTTCTCATACATTCCACAACATTGGAAAAGGGAGAGAGGAACAAATGAAAGGAGAAGTTTTTTTTTTTTTAGGAAGTTGTAATTGGTTTCTGCTTGGTTGGTTGGTTTGTTTTGTTTTTTGTTTTTATTTTTTATTTTATGAAAGTATTATTTTTTTAATATAACGTAAGAATGGGAATAGGATAGTGTTTTTTTTTTTTTTTAATCGTAACCATGGGCAGTTTTATTTTTATAAGAACCGTGTGGGTAGCCTTTCTTTTTCTTTTTCTTTTTCTTTGGTTAGAAATGTGGGATAGTAGGGCTGGGAAGTGGGAAGTATGAGGGGAGTGGGAAGATTTTTTTTTTTAATTTA
The DNA here is from genome assembly GCA_032878915.1 of Castanopsis chinensis. Classification (NCBI taxonomy): domain Eukaryota; kingdom Viridiplantae; phylum Streptophyta; class Magnoliopsida; order Fagales; family Fagaceae; genus Castanopsis; species Castanopsis chinensis. The sequence goes on from JAVQMG010000114.1 coordinate 17,413,854, forward strand.
CCATTTTAAACTTTTTTTTTTAACTAATAAGAATAAGTTCATTAAATTAAGGGTATTTTTAGAAGTCAAAAAGACAATAACTAACTTTCAGATTCCTCTTAATATATAGAGAATTATAGATAATAATTATATTATCATCATCATCATTATTATTATTATTACTAATCGCAAACCCACACGATGCATGGGAATATACAACTATTTTGTAACGTAGTGTAATAAATTATTTATTTTATAAAATGTATTAGAGATATTATTTCTAAAATTATTTTTCATCTCTCCATCTCTACAAATATATCATTGATCTATATTATTAAAACTTTTGTATAGTGTGTTATGGTTTTTTTTCTACAACTAAAATGTTTAAGTTCCAAAATTAATCATTTGAATTTCTCATTCTCTTAAAAAGATTATCATGATAACCAAATCTCATCACCAATTTATAATGGATATTACTCAAATGATTCATAGAAATATTCAAATACGTAATCATCTCACTTCTAAAATATCTAAAAAATTAATTCAAACCAAAATTATAAGAGGGATAGAGAGTACATGTGATAAATAACTCAAAAAACACACCACCAAAGTGTACCATCCAGAAGTAGAGACACAAAAAAAAATCATCAATCTAAATTAGAGTTGCAAGAAAAAAAATTAATAAGAGAGAGAGAGAGAGAGAGAGAGAGAGAGAGAGAGAGAGAGAGAGAGAGAGAACAATCACCTTTTTTGGAAGAGAATGTGAGACAAATAACAAAATTATGTAAAAGAAGACGAGTAGAAGATTCAAAAGAAAATGTAAACTTGTAAACACCAAATTATCTAAGTCATGCTATGTAATAGAATAACATTAAATCATTCTGTAATTTCATAGGATAATATGTAACAAATAAAGAAAATAAAATTAAAAAGATAAAAAAATTAAAATATAATCAAATCTTATCAACCTAAAGTAGAGTTAAATATAAAAATTCACCAATCTAAAGAATTAAACATCCACCAAAAGAAAGAATATATATATATATATATATATAGAGAGAGAGAGAGAGAGAGAGAGAGAGAGAGAGAGAGAGAGAGAGAGAGAGTATTCACCTTTTTGCGTGAGCAAAATATGGATTGAATGGAAGACAAAATAACAATTTTTTATAGTAACAAAAAGGGGGAGAAGAAGAGTCAAAATAAAAAGAAGATGAATGGACAGAGAAATTGTAAGGTTAAGAAAATATTACGGTCAATGAATAACGAATGAAGATATAATTATGCTTGATGTTGGATATTTGGTGTAAATATCTTTTTTTTTTTTGTTTTTACTTTTTTCTAGGAAGGGAGGGCAGTTGGTTTTAATGGGTAGTTGCAGATGCATAATTGAATTTAGCCTATAAGAGTGATTTTTATTTATAAAAAAGGGCATTTTTGTTTTTGTTTGTGGATGATTACAGATGCAGAATCGTCCATGAAAATATGCTTATGCTTAGTGTTCAATGTTATCCTATTAAATTCTAGGACCGTTAATTGTGAATTCAAATAATTAGCCGGTTGGCCTTTAATGGAGTGAATAGTGAAGTTGAATGGGTTGTGGTTAGCTTAGTCATTATGGAGAGGATTCTACATAATTTATCCCAAAAAAAAAAAAAATGTGGAAGGTGAAAAATAAGAAAACATTCAATGAATAGTTGAGAGCAATTGAAAATTTATAGTGTTAAAAATAACATAGTTAATTGTAAGGGTGGCAATTGAAGGGTTTGAACTTGAAAAGAGCTAATTGGGTTTAAAGGGGACAAGGAAGAGTTGAGAATTGGAAGATGGTTGAATTAATGGTGAGTTGGATTTAATGAGTTAGAGAATGTGTAAAATTACACTTTTTTTTTTTATATATATTAATATTGTTTAAAATAATGAAAAAGAAAAGAATGTGACATGGCCGATGATGTGGCTCAACTAGAGCGTAGCAATAATAAATGCTACGCTTCAGCTTTTAGATATATATATATATATATAGATATAGATTATTATTATTATTATTAATAAAAAAAACAACAATATAAAAATAAGAAAATAAAACAACAATCACAACAAAAATAATAATAACAATTTATTGTTGTAGCGAAATATCTTAGTCACAATCCAAAGGGGTTGGTCTAGTACTTTACTTTAGTAACACCCAAAATTTCATAAAATTCATAAGGTTTAGGTTCTTAGTTCAAAATTTTGGAACCACTCATAAAGGATTCTTTTTTCTTTTTTTTTTTTTTTTTGTAATTATCAAGCATGTGGGAAGGAGACAAAGACTACACACCCGAGAATAATATGAATTTGATTCTAAGGAACTATGAGGGAAACAAAGAGAGATATTCTTGTTGCCAAATAATTTGGGTTCACTTAATATTTTGAGGACATCCTTGGGCCTATGAAAATTTGTATTCCAAAAAAATATATAATCTTAGTGTTAGGTTCAAATTTGAACCTATAACAATTAACCACCTATGATTTGTTGTAAAAATGTTGTGGACGTAGCACATTTCAAATTGTTTTAGAGAAATGATATGTCCACAACATTTTTACAATAAATCCTAGGTGGCAGGTTGTTACTGGTAGTTATTGTTGGGGCAAAAAAGTAATCTTAGTGTTAGGTTCAAATTTGAACCTATAACAACTAACCACCTATGATTTGTTGTAAAAATATTGTAAAAATATTGTGGACATATCACTTCTCATTGTTTTAGCCCTTAAAACTGACAAATGTCTGCCCAAAGTCTGTTGATTATGCCCGTGAAAATTAACTCTTGAAGCTGCTAACTTTCGCTCTTGTAATTTCTCTCATGTTAAACGTTCAGGCAATTCAAGTGCCTATTTTTTTGCTAGACAATGTAACTCCTCTTGTAATGCGTGATGCTGTGTAATTTTTTTCAGTTCTATTCAGTAAAGTAGGCCTACCGATCTGGGTTCTCAAACAAAAAAAAAAAAAAACCATAAAAACAAAAAAAAGTTGTTGTTCGGGAATTCAACCCAAAGAGTCTGCAATTCGTGAGGGTAGAGTGGACCAAACAAGCAGGTGAGAAATTGGCTAATCTCGGCCCCAATGCTATCAGCCCCAAGGCCCACTGCCGTGAACAAGAAGGTCACAAGATCACTTGATAAAATTGGCCGACTTGGGCCAATAAAAATTAGCACTAGCCAACCAAGGCCCAATGCTGGGTTTTTTGGGTCAATGACCCAAAATTAAAAAAAAAAAAAAATGAAAGGTAAATTGTAAATTACAACATAAAGTTTAAGGTACTTGAATTTTACACCCTAAAGTGTCAAAATTTAGATTTTACCCCCTTAAAGTTTGGGGGCGTTTAGATTTTACACCCTAACGTTTCAGAATTTGAATTTTACCCAATAAATTTTAGAAGTGTTTAAATTTTACATTCTAAAGTTTCAAAATTTGAGAATGTAAAATTCAAGCACCCACAAACTTTAGGGGTAAAATTCAAATTTTGAAACGTTAATGCATAAAATCTAAACACTTTCAAATTTTAGGGAGTAGATTCTAAATTCTTAAACTTTAAAGTATATAATCTAAACACTCCCAAACTTCAAGGATATAATTTGCAGCTTAACCAAAAAGAAAAATCCTTCATAAAGTTGGGTTAGGACCTGTCATTTTGAGATTAATTTGGGTTTAAGGATCAAGCCTAATCTTGATACATTAAGTTTAGGTTTTACTACCATCACAGCCACAGGAAAAAATAAAAACCCATCAAAATTAGGCCTAGGTAGCTTCATTTAAGCTGTAAGAGTACTAGCATCAGACTTCAAACCCAAGTTTAGCCAAAAATATTACTAAAATCATTCAAAAACCACTTGCATTAGGCTCTTCAATGGTTTGTCAAAAAAAGTCAACAATGAACAGTGTCTCAAATGGGTGCGTAGCATCTAGGGCCCAGCCCACATCATCTGTTGGGGGTCTAGTTAAATTACTATTGGGCCGGTGCAATCCTTGAACTGTTATCCATTCGGGGTCCAGTTCTTTACTTTTCTACATTCCTTTTTTTTTTTTTTTTGATAAGATACTTTTCTACATTCCTTGATCATGAAAAAAAAAAATGCCTTCTTTTAATTCCTATTTTTCTTTTTCCCAAAAAAAGAAAAAAAAAGAAAGGGGATTATAAAACTATTAGACCAAAAAACAAAAACTTATTTCAGTTCCATTTTGTTACAAATGGAAATCAAAGTAAATACCCACATGGCTTCATATGAGAGCCAAAATTTCAAAATTTCCCTTGTTAACTTAATTTCTACAAAGTTGGATCAACTGCAAAACGAATTCAAATAATAATAATAATAATAATAATAATTCACTTGATCACTAATTTCCATCATATCAAACCCAAACTCATCTTCCGAAACCCTTTGACTAAGTTTGACCAAAGCTTGACAAAAAATCTTACCGTCCGTTTGTGCCAAAATCAAATCCTATTGAAAGACCATAAAACTTCCTTTAAATGACTGCTTATAGGCTTAAATTAGACTTAAGATGAGCAAGATTAGCTAAAACACTTAGCCATTTTGAAAAAAGTGACATAAAGCTTGTTATGATTTGATCATGAATAAATCATAGACGAAAGAGATTAAATTGGTACAAATGAAGTGTCGTTGGAAAGTTCTAGCAATAAACTTTGTTTTGGCATGCTTAGAGCACTAAAATTTCCCATGGGTGAAGAGGAATAACAACAAACGGCAAAATGAGATTTTTGAACAAAAACTTGTGTTTTGTATGATTTTTCAACTAACCAAACATGTTTTTCACTTTGAAAACACAATAAATCATTTTTTTTCAAACATTACCTTAAATTCATTCCATTTTTTTCATTACTTAAATACATTTCATTCCTCTATAATTTATTTTATCCCTTCTGAAACATTCCTTTATTATGAAAATTTCACCAAAACTACTATAATGCCCTAGTATTTTAGTAAGAACAAAGTTTAGTTACAAAATTAATTGTAATCTTAAACTATAACTTTACTCAATATTTTCTTGTTGAAGGTGAATTTTGAGAATGTCACCATTGGATTACATCTTTTTTTTATATTCTCCATACTTGCAAAATTTCTAGAAAATTAAATATCAATAACTATGCCATCAATAAATTGTTTAAATTGCTAGTTTTCGTAGTTTAAAATTATGTATAAAATATAAGCTTATAGATCATATAGTATATAATATCCAATTGACACAAAATTTGACATGTGTATTAAGAGTATAAAGAACATATAATTCAATAATTATATTTTCAAAATATATAGTAATGTTTATTTCATTGAGTAAGATTATAGTTTTAGGCTACAATCTATTTTGTAGATAAATTTTGTCCTTTTAGTAAAATACCTTATAGACATTCAATGTTTTTCCCCCCTAATCAGCTATACAAATAGCATTCTTATTGTTTTATCTTGTGTTGTGTCTTTCTTATGCTATTTAGAGCTTTAGAGCATTAGTATCCGAGTGTGTAAAACCCCCAAATTACTATTTTAGTCACCAAAACAACAAAAAAAAGACAAGCTACATCTAGGTTATTATACTTAAAAAAAAAAAATTAGACACTTGCTACAATAAACTCTTACAAGCATTCACATCAAAGGTGTTAAAAAATTTAGCTTTAGCATCTCAAAAAATTACTTTATTTATATTATCACCCCACTTTACAATACACTCTATATCAAATCTTCTATTTTTATGTACAACCTATTAAAATAATATAGCAACCCATTAAGTAATATAAACAATCCAACATATTAATAAAAATCATTAAAAAAAAGTTGCTACAGTAAACTCTTATTTAAATGAGTCCACTGTAGCTGAATATTAATTTTTTTTTTTTTTTATATAACACATTTGATGTAGCATGATTTTAATGGTTTGAGGTGTTAAAATGGCTTTTGAGTGGTTTTGCCATCTCTATTGTGAATGCTCTTAACTGACTGTAACAACTTCTACTTTTATATTCTCTCTCTTTCTCTCTCTCCTTGCCAAATCTATTGGGATTTAAGGGTTTTGTTTGAGGTGTTTAGGGTTTGAATTGATGGGTTTTGTGCTAGCTATGTTTGTGATGGGTGTTGCAAGGTTGTTTCGGACGAAGAGAGAGTAAAAGTTAAGAGAGAAAGAGAGAGAAAATAATAAATAAATTAGTAGCATTGGCTGAGATGTGAAAAATAAGAAATGAGGTGTTTGAGCATTAGCATAAGGGCTTTTAAAACCCCCAAAATGCTATTTTATACCATCAACCAACAAAAATTGAACATTATCCGGAGTGATAATTGTAAAATATTTTACAACTCTACTACAGTACCATCTTATTTATAACACCGTAGCAAGATGGTATTTTAAAAAAATAATAATATTTTATTGGGTTTTAGGTTTTATTTGGGTATTGGATTATATTATTTTATTATGTAGATAAATTATTTTAATACGTTGTATGATAAAATAAAAGTTTGTTGTTGGTTGTATTATAAAATGATATAATTTAATAGATAAAGTAGCTTTTGAGATGGTAAAATGAGATATTTTTTAGAAACCAGACGCTAATGCAAGTGAATTGTAAAATGGTATGCTAAATAGATAATAAAATAATTTTTTAGAGGGTAAAAGGAGGATTTTTTAGAACCTAGTGTAAATGCGGGCTGTATTTTTTTTTTTTTTTATTGATAATTACACAACAGCATCAACTAGTAGTCAAAGCACACAAATGTACTACATAATTACAGTTACATTGCCTTAGAGACCAAATTTAGTTTACAGGTCCACCACACCTAGAATTAGCACGCACAGGCAATGGCAGTCGTGAAAATTTTCAGTGTTAGTGAAGATTTTATCTTTGTTAAGTTACTTGGAATTCTTCTTAAGGTCATCAACATAGGTTGTTGATCACATCACTATTATATTCCAGCATGCTTGTGAAACGCACTAACATCCCCAGAAAAAATTAGAGCACGATCACTTTCCATCATATGGTAAATAAACCAAAGAGCAACAAGTCAGGACACATTTGTTGACTAATTTTAAACGACTCCCATATACTGAAGTGTGATTTTCCTCCAGCGCGAGTTGAGATGTTTCTTGTGAACAGCTTGTGTAAATATCCTGCTAGAACTATCAATTTGAGCTAGCTTTCAATGTTTTATGAAATTCCAATTCCATTCATTTTTCATCTCTACAAACAATGACATAGCTCAATTATCATAATGTAACTATATACTCGTTAGACAAATTATTTATCCAAGAGCAGATAGAGGGAAGTCTTCTGAGTTAGAATTGTACATTTTCACGCTTGGTTCCCACATCCAAAATGATTTGTTAGACATTGAACATAACAACAAACGAAAACAGATTGTTAAGCATTGAAAAAAAATAAAAGACTTAAGAAAATAGTGCAATAATAAGTAATATATATCCATAAAAATGGCAATTTGGCATCGAAACTTTTGACTGATTACAACCACAAGCAGAGTATGCCGTAAAACAGATGACAAATTCACGGATACGCTGAATTTCCTTTCCATGATATGTCTGAAGAATTATAATCATCTTAAAGATAGAACTAATGTCTAGATATTATGTTCAATACATATATATATATATATATATATATATATATATATGTATATTTTCAGAACCAAAGGTTGTCACCAAAAGTGTACTAAGTTTAGAATAACAATTTAAAAATTTGCACTTGAGGGGCAGATTGTTGATTATGCAAATGTAAATGCCAGCAAGAGTATTGTGGCTTAGTAACACTGCTAAGTCTTTAGGGAGAATCTGAATTCAAATCCCCCTCCCCCAATGATGGTTCAAAAAAAAAAAAAAGGTAGTACAAATCTTATATGGAGGAAAAGTTTTTTGAGAAACTAATATAATATAATTGGAGGCATATATATAAGACTTTTAAGTTTTCAATTATGCGGTGTCCAATATCTTAACTGATTGGTTCCTCCTAACCAAATGGATTTATCACTAGAAGCATAACAAATTATTGAAAAGGTACTAGAATAAGGGAATTAGGGAAAAAAATGTACATATCATACCAGCAAAACCCGAACCAATGGACAAGACACAGAAGCACTGGCCCTCGGGCATCAGCCTGCCACCAAAACATAGCAGAGCAGATGAAGCCATCAACTTTTTCTCACATAGTTGGGTCCAGAGGTGGATAGACTTGGAGCTTATATCCATCCCTCGTCTGCAACTGTTGAAGCACATTTGCCAATTGAGGACATGGATGTAAAACTTCCACATCCCGCAAGCCAGTTATGGACCATAGTTTGTCTGGGGGCAGACAAACAAACAGGCAACGCTCAATGACCAAACGTTGAAGGCTTGGCATTGCACCTTTCGCCATAGTCCATTGTAAAATATGCATATGCACCATTTTAAGGACTTCAAGTTTACTAAAACTGCTTTCATTCAAATTGAGTCTGATGTCCATGTAGACATGATCGGCCCTTGCTGTTACTGTTTTGAGTATTCGAAGGTTGGTAAGGCAACCCAACACTCTCATGATGGCTTCTGATAAGTCTGCGTCTACCAAGGTTATCTTTGTTAGTGACAATTGAAATGAGATTGGACTTGAAAGCTTGAAATTTTTATAAATCTTCAAAGTTTGCAGCTCATGCAAGGGATGTAGGCTTGACAAAAGCTCTGAATCCACCGCTTTTGAAGAATACAATCCTAATTTTCTTACATTAGGAAATCTGGCCTTGGCAAAGAGACTCTCACTGTCTTGATTTATAGCGATACCAGTAAGGACTTGAAGATTGGGTAAAGCTTCTTTATTTCTAGTTCTAGGTAGAGATATTGGCCCATCCATGCACAAATGTCTTAATTTTTGTAACTTCCATATCCCCTTTGGCAAGCATTGTATTGTAGATTTTCCCCCTTCTTTTGCTGACTCAAAATTTCTCACGTCCACAGCCTCTAGATTGCAAAGGTTGCATATTGATTCTGGAATGACTTGAAGCTTATCAGATCGAATGCTCAAGTACCTTAAAAGGATCATATTTTCAATACTTTTTGGGATTAAGCAACAAATGCCCATATTTCTAAGGTCTACCACCCGAACCAACTTGTTACTTTCCCATAGTTTATCAAGAGGACTCTCGTGCCCAGCAACCCCCCCAAAGCCTATTAAAGAACGAATATTTGATGGCTCACAATGGTTGGAAGAAATGTATAGACGGTTGGCATGGTGGATGGAAATCCTACGGGATTTGCTCATGGGTGAAATGTTAACATCTGAACGAACCTCAAGAAATTTCTCTTCAGTGCTCTCCGATATACAGAGGTCTCGTAGAAGATCATGGATACGACATGTTTTGACTCCTCCATCTATCCTTTTCGTTGCCACTTGAATCAAGCTCCGATCAATGAGTTCCTCCAAGTAGTCCTCAGCGACATCCTCTTTTTTTCTCATCCCAGTTTGTTGTATGAATCCCTCAGCTATCCATAGTTGGATCAATTGCCTCATAGGTATCTCAAAGTCTTCTGGGTAGATACCAAAATATAAAAAGCATGGTTTCAACTCTAGGGGTAAGTGGTTGTAGCTTAGAGCCAATATGTCTCTGCAAGATGATCTATCCTGAGCCAGATACCAATTGACATGGCCTGTCAATTTTGACCATGTTCGAAGAGTTTTCTCCTTTTTCGCCAAAAGACCCCCCAATACCACTATAGCAAGTGGTAAACCATGGCAACTTTCCACAAGTTGTTTCCCTATAATTTCAAGTTCTTGAGGACATGTACCTCCCCGGAACGCCTTCTTACAGAATAATTCCCAACTTTTATCTTTTTCAAGAAATGGGAGTTCATACAGGGCACTCTTTGAATGTATTGCTACTTCTTTAATTCTGCTAGTGATCAATAGTCTACTTCTATTCAGATCATTAGGAAAGGCAGTACTTACCTCATCCCATAGTTCAGTTTTCCAGACGTCATCCATGACAAGTAGGTACTTCTTGTCTTTCAAGCATTTGAACAACACAGTTTTCAATTCATCATCATCCATATCTTCCCATCCTTCTCCATTCTTTTTGTAAATATCTTTCACGAAATCTGACAATGAACTTTTCAAATAACGGTCTTGTATGCATTCCAAGAATTCAAATAATTCCATTCTAAATTCTTCATCATTCTTTTCCTCAATACCTTTCAAGTTTTCAACTAGTGTTCCTTTCAGCATATCCTTATTCGCGTTATACTTAGCTTTCAAACCATGGAGTAATTCCTCTTTCAATTCAGCTTTTAAGATAAATTTTTTCAGCTTTGGCAATGGAGCCACGCCCTTCAAAATTTCAAGCAACAGGTCTCTGACTTTATATTCTTGAGAGACATAAACCCATCCACGGAAATCAAAGTAGCTCTTGACATCATTGTTGTTGTAGATCTTCCTAGCAAGAGTGGTCTTACCTAAGCCACCCATGCCTATGATTGATACAACATTAAGTTGCAAACTGCCTTCAGTAAGTTGATTAATCAATGCCTGTGTATCATGACCAAAGCCCACCACGTGATCTTCCTCTACATATCTCCTGCGCCTGTGAAGTATCTCCGCTGCTTCTGTAATTGCTCCAGATGATTCAGCTATTTCTATGCCGTAGTTGCTCATATTGTTGTTAATTCCGTTCATGACATTCTTGATTCTCTCTATCTCGTTTGCAACCTCACGAAGAGCGCTTGCTCTGTCATAGGAATGGATTGCCTGCCCCAGAAAGTTTCTTTTCCTGTGGTTTGTCTCCGTCACGAAGAATGTATCAATAACATCCTCAGCCTCGTAGGCTACGTCCCTGATTTGACTGACTAGCTCCTTCACCAAATTGTCATGTCGTTTTCCTGCAGTCTTTTGGAGGAAGATGTTCATCAGAGACAGATCGTTCTTAAGTAACCTGACTTGATCCTCTACTCCATATAGCAATTTTGCTTCTTGGATGAGCAACTGAGTCAAGTTCTCCAATAGGAGCGTCACAACATTGTCTGCCATATTTGCTTATTTCCCCTCCCTTGTGGGTAAACATTAAAACTTCTATAAGACTAACTAGCGACACCACCAACTACAAGTCCACAACAACAATAATCACCAACACCACGCCATTACCATGCCACAACAACAACCACCAAAACCCAATAACATTAAAGCAACAACCACCGCAAATCACAACTCAACCACCACCCAGAAACAGCAAAACGCACCCAAAAACCACCACCAACCACCAAAGAAACACTGCCACACAGTTAAAATCGCACCAAACAACCACAAAAATCCACAACACCCAAACCCATCAACCACCACGTCTGAAGCAAGCCACGAGCGACAAACACTGTGACCAAACCGCAAACCAAGAACTAAACCATGAAGCAAGCCACAAAGCAAACCCAGATCGGAACCACTAACCACTGCCACCCTAACCTAAATTGGGACCACAACCCAACAAAAATTAACCCATGAAATCCATGAATTTAGAACAAACACCATGACCAACTCCCAACAAACCCAATCAACCAAAACCACAAAAATCTAAGCCAAATGCGAAAGAGAGAGAATGAGACCTCACCGCCACCGTGCCGCAGCCTTGGACCTGATCTGATCAGGCCGTTGGTTTCACGATGAGAAAATGGTTTTCAGGCGGATGGCTTCAGAAGAGTCGATGGTTTTCAGGTGGACGTGCTCTGTGACTTGGGAATGAGCTGAAAGCTGGTACTGGGTGTTCTTTTGTCTTGAGTTTGGCCGAAATGGTGCCGTATGATGAAGACCGTGGTGACTTGCTGGGAACTCGACTTCCAAAATATCGAGTTCTAAATAGTACTCGCTTACAATTCCTACTGAGTCGCCAATTTTTGTAATTAAAAAATTTGTGTAATTAAAAAAGAAATTAATGTGGTTATAGTTCTTGAGCTTAGTACGGTTGAATAACTTCTTTTCCTTTTTTTTTTTTTTTTCCCCTACTTTTTGTTTCTAGTGGAATGGCTGGACATTAGCCAACAAACCATTAAATGGCTTGCTTGCCCATGATTGAAAAATGCATGATATTCAAGAAGTTTCATGCATGAAAAAATGCAAGAGCTTGCATTAAATGTTTTTCATAAATTGTCAAAGAAGATGACAAGGAAAAAAAAAGTAAAATATATAAGAAAATGAGATTGCGTGTGGCTTTATGTGGAGGAAAGTGAAAGAAAAGGAAAATAAGAAGATGAGGAAGAAGTGAACGAGTGGACGAGAAAAAAGAGATAATGAAAAAGGAAAAATAAAGGTTTTGAGTTTGGGTAATTAAAGCAACATGGAAGAAAATATAGGGAGTAACTACACAAATTATTTCATAACTTTTTTTTAAAAAAAAATTATTATGTAAAGCAACGTGGAAGAAAATATAAGAATTAAGAATGCAAATTATTTTACAACTTTTTTTTTACAATTGTGATGTTGCGAAGAATGTGGTGAAGAAAAAATTATGCGTACATGTATAAGTGAAAAACAACCATCCACAGTTTGCCAGGTCAAAGACATGGCAAAGAAGTTGTGAAATAGTCTAGTAATCCTAGATTAACTCATTTAAAATAAAATTTTATTTTGTAGATGTAAGGGCACGGATTGAGCTTGATATTGGATTGAGTCTCTGAGCCCTAAACAATGAATTTATAGAGAGCAGGATTTTAATCCATGGATTTGGGCGGTAAATAACATCCTGGTTTGGCTTGATCACAGAACCTATATATATATATTTATCAATCATGGACGAAATATTCCTTTGTATATTATTGCCAAGGACAAATGCTTGAGTTTCTTCACAAGTTCTCACTCTTTCTCTCTCTTTCCCACTTTCTCTGATTTTTCCTCTCCTTTCTACGTCTTCTTCCTCCACCTTTTATAGGCCTCTCTCCTTTTTCCTTTCTTCCACGTGTAACCCTGACCTTCTTCACTTTTGGATACTTGTCCCATCATCCGTTTTTACTCAGGTCTCTGGTGGTGAAGATATGGTTCAAACCCAACGTTCAGGCGTCACTTCTTCATTAATGCGGCCAGAGTAGTAGGTGTAGAGCTTTAAATGCGGTGATAGCAGCTTTTTTCTGGATGTTCTCCTACCCCTCCCCTTTAATCTTTATCTTTATCTCATTAATTCCAGCACCACAGGCTTCCGTTAAGGGAGCTGTTGGACTGTTAAATCAGTCACGCCATCCTCGGCAACCCTTGCCGAGGACAATGCTGTCCTCGGACGTCGTATTCCTTGGTATTTTGATCATGCATGACACCCCTTCTTATCACGTGTCTTTGTAGATTGGACGGATTACGTCCTCGGACCATTTCCAGATGTGAGGTTGGGCTTCTTTCATTGTGAGAGTTTCTGGGCCGGCCCACTGCGTGTAATTCGGGCCCAATGGTACTACAGTAGAGATTAAGGCCCTGTTTGGCATGTTAATTCTAACACAATAACTCACATTTTAAACAATATTACACACTTTTTCACACACTTTTTCATCCACACATATATCAAAAACACCCAAACAACATTACTTAAACTTCTCTATCAAATGGGCCCTAATTCTACCAAATTGATTGGGTTTCAACTTTTAAGATAATAATTTTGTTTTTATTATGGAAAAGAGAAAAATTATTTTCACAACAATTTCATAATAAAATCTAAATAACAGGTTGTTATTAATTGTTATGGATAAGTAAAAAAGTAATTTAAGTAATAAGTTCAAATTAAATCCAACTTATTACATAGAATTTGTTGTGAAAGTGTAGCAAAAATATTGTGAACATAAAATTTCTTGAAAAGAGAAATGCTAAAGCCAAATATTTTTTTACAAAATCTTTTATTAAGAGAGTCATTTATTATTAACATGACGTAATTATTATTAATTTTATTCCTATTGTTATTATTAATAAGAACTTTATACTAAGTATGAAATAAACTCCCTTATATAAATGTGCACACCCAAAATATGGCAATTGGGCCTTGAAGAAGTTTGGGCTCACAATCTATTTATATAGTGGGTTTTTGCATTTCCTACATTAGGGTGACTCTGTGCTCGGCAGCCCAAATGCCCCAGTTCCCCTTCTTGCTCCTTTGCTCCCCAATTTTTCCAACCCCTTTCCATTGATCCCCCCTTCCCTATTTATAGTTACAGCTTGTGGGAATGCTGCAATCGTCTTCTTGTTCAGTGGATGGTGAGGCCCAATACCATTCCCTCTAAGTAGATGGTTAATTATGAGTGAAAAGAGAACGATGGTGGCATTGGAACTTGATTCCACCGCCATGTCTGTTTCCCGGCAGAAGCATTTCCAAAGCGACGGGCGAATGGTCTAGTATCGACAGTCTTGGTTGGAGGTTAGGTGGAGGGAAGAGGATGATAGTGACCTCGGGACCCGCATAGTCTGTAAGCTTGATGACCGGCAGTACCCAAATATGTCGTGCATATAAACGGGGATTAGATCCTGGAGACGTGTTCACCTAGAGTGACGAGGTTTATCATTGCCGAGCATATCACGGGTGGTTTCGCTTTTGCCTTAAGGACGCTCGGTGTGCGTTGGGCCTGTCCGGGATAAGTCCATTGGCCTGATCAGCGTCAAGACCCTAAGCGGACAATCATTCTTGTGGGCCTATGAACAAATGGGCCTGGGAAGGTGATGCCGGTACAATATACATTTTGTCATTTTTGGTAATTTACAACTCAAAACACCACTTTTATAAGTATTAACTAAACACTTAACTTTTTAAAAAAAAACACTTTTTAACAATTTTTACCAAATACCTTACTTTTTAAAAAACCTAAATTTTGTACCACACTTTTTGAAACTGTCACTTTTTCAAAAAGCACAAAATCAAAAAGTTAAACCAAACTAAGAGGAAAACAAGAGGAGGGTGTTTTTTATTTGGCTAAAATGCAAAATTGACCCTCTAACTTTCTTTAGATTTCATTTTAGTCCTCTAACTTTACTTTCGTTAATTTCAGTCCTCTAAGTTTCAGATTTATTCAATTATGGCATTTCTGTTAACTTTTTTTAAAAGTTTTTGAAAAGAAAAATCTAGAAAATATTTTTTAATCATAAATTGAATTTTTTTAATTTAAAAAATTTGAAGAAAAATTTATAAAATTAAAAAATTAACCACAACATATAACAAAAGTTGATGGAAAAGCCTTAATTAAATAAATTTGAAAGTTAGAGGACTGAAATGAATAAAAGCAAAGTTAAAGGACTGAAATGAAATCCAAAAAATTGAGAGGGTCAATTTTTCATTTTACCCTTCTTATTTCAACGATCAAATGGGAATGCAAAAGATGTGGTCCCCACTGTAAGAAAAAAGTAGGCTACCAATAGTCATGGCGTAGTTTCTAAGGTGGGAACGTGTTGAACAATTTTGCCCTTTATAGTTTATGACGTGTTCTTGTAATTTGGAGGCTGTTTGGTAACGTTGTTCTAATAACTTTGTTGCATTTTTTGAAAATACGTGTGTGCGAAAAAGTGTATAAAAATATATGTAATGTTGTTTACATATTGAAAAATGTTGCTTAAAACACCCTACCAAACAGCCCCTCGGCTTTTCCAAACAAGTTAAAAATATTAAAAAATGACCCAATTCTCTTCATTAAATTATCCATATTTAAGAAATAAATAATTAATTAATTCTTGCTTCTGGGGTCCAGAAGAGACTAGAAATATGGAAAAGTCTAGGACCACATAATTTTTCACTACTTCTTGCCACAACTGTGACATGGCAGAGTTTGATTGGTAAAGAAAAATGGTGAGCCCATGTGTAAGTGATAGTTAACCACTCACAATCTATTACATTAGAGTTGTGGCAAAAAAGTTATAGAATAATTTGTGGTCTTAGAACTACTCTAGAAATATATATACCCTACTGCCAAGGCCAGCAAAGCCATGACCTCACTTCTCTCTCTATTCTCTCTCTATTCTTGTCTTCCAAGATATGAGACATTATATCAATAAATAATTGTATTATTGTCTTCCAATAGTATTGGTCCAATACTAAAAGCTTAAACTGAATATCAATTGCACATTATATTTCTATAAAAAGGGTAAAATGCAAAATTGACTCTCTAAGTTTTTTTTTTCAGATTTCATTTCAGTCCTCTAACTTTGCTTTTATTCATTTCAGTTCTCTAACTTTCAAGTTTATATAATTAAGGCTTTTCCATCAACTTTTGTTATATGTTGAGGTCAATTTTTCAATTTTATAAATTTTTCTTCAAATTTTTTAAATTAAAAAAATTCAATTAATGATTGAAAAATATTTTCTATATTTGTTTTTTCAAAAAAAATTTAACAAAAGTTAACGGAAAGACTTTAATTGAATAAATCTGAAACTTAGAGAACTGAAATGAATAAAAGTAAAGTTAGAGGACTGAAATGAAATTTGAAAAAAGTTAGATGGTCAGTTTTGCATTTTAGCTAAATAAAAAACACCTACCTCTTGTTTTCCTGTTAATTTGGTTTAGCTTTTTGATTTTGTGCTTTCTTAAAAAGTGACAGTTTAAAAAAGTACGGTACAAAATTTAGGTTTTTTAAAAAGCAGAGTATTTGGTAAAAACTGTTAAAAGATATTTTTTTGAAAAAGTTAAGTGTTTAGTTAATACTTATAAAAGTGGTATTTTGAGTTGTAAATTACCAAAATGAAAGAATGTATATATAAGAGAGTTTATTTCATACTTAGAATAAAATCTTATTAATAATAACACTAGAAATAAAATTAATAATAATTACTTCATGTTAATAATAAATGACTCTCTTAATAAAAGATTTTGTAAAAAAATATTTGGCTTTTGCATTTCTCTTTTCAAGAAATGTTATGTTCACAATATTTTCGCTACACTTTCACAACAAATCTTATTTAATAAGTTCGATTTAATTTAAACTTATCACTTAAATTACTTTTTTGCTCATTCATAACAATCAATAAAACCCTGTTATTTAGATTTTATTATGAAACTGTTGTGAAAATGTTGTCGAAATAATTTTTCTCTTTTCCATAATGAAAAGAAAACTATTATCTTTGACGTGGCAAATTGTGGGTGGTTGTTTTTCACTTATACATGTATGCATAATTTTTTCTTCACCACATTCTTCACAACATCACAGTTGTAAAATAATTTACGTTCTTACTTCCTATATTTTCTTCCACGTTGCTTTACATTACGGTTATAAAAAAGTTGTGAAATAATTTGTGTAGTTACTCCCTATATTTTCTTCCACGTTGCTTGAATTACCTAAACCCAAAACCTTTATTTTTCCTTTTTCTTTTTCTCTTTTTTCTCATCCACTCGTTCACTTCTTCCTCATCTTCTTATTTTCCTTTTCTTTCACTTTCCTCCACATAAAGCCACACACAATCTCATTTTCTTATATATATTACTTTTCTATATATTACTTTTCTTTTTCTGGCCATCTTCTTTGACAATTCATGAAAAATATTTAATGCAAGCTCTTGCATTTCTTCACGTATGAAACTTCTTGAATATCATGCATCTTCCTAACATGGGCATGCAAGTCATTTAATGGTTTGTTGGCTATGTTGGAAAATCTGGTTTTGCATCTTATATAAAACACACAGGGGAAGCAACAATTACGAATCTACTTCATTCATGAAAGATAACATGTAATCTTGAATTCTAGAACAAAGAATAGAAAGCGTACCTTAATGTAGTGAAATTTAAAACCAAGACTTGAGAATGCCTTTAATCTTCATATCAATTCCACATGGTGCCCAAGAAGTGTAGTCTCTCAATTAGTCTTTATGTACGATGATTCTCAAAGAAAAATCCTTCGTCTTCTCCTTGTAGAGAAAAACTGTTTTCTTTCTTTTCGTCATACGTACATTCTAACTACCTTAGTAGTTTCTTTATTTAATAACTCTTATTAAATAAAAAACTGATTATCTAATTGGATTAGCCTTTTGGGCCTACCCAATTGGGTTTTAGTTTGTGGCTTGAGTTTTTCTGTCAATTCTTGACAAGTCCAAAGTTACCATTAATTATATTTAATATCACTATATAAATATAATTGCACTCTAGACCTTATTAATAAATTATATACCAAGACTCTAACAATATCATTTGACTCCTTCATGAAATATCCATAGTGAACAAAGTCATAATAAACTATCACTTTGTAAACAACTATTTTATCCTTAAATACCCGGTTTAATCTTTTAGTTATTTACATTTGTTGAAATCTAATTTCAATAAATATAATTTTTAGTAACTCCTTACTAAAGTGGGTGCTCTGAATAACCAATTCCCATTAAACTTATCTTAAGGGGATATTTCGTGTCTCTATAAAAAGAGATTATGGATTTCATCTTGAGAATATGTGTTCCCTCAACACTACGTGTAGTTACCCAACATACTGAGGTTTTGTCCGTGAATATTAGATCTCACTCCTAATATATCAAAGTAATCTACATTTCATGATCAGATTCACTACTCTCTCAGGATTAAGAGTTTATGAAATTAGAAGTCGTGAGATTAATTATTCAGGTTACAGTTGTTAATTGAATAATTATTCTCACAGCGGTCCAGTTCAATATGTCTTAACTTTTAAGACACATCAACACATCAACTAGAAGTCTCCACTTCCATGATCAAGACAAATCATCTTAGTTGATGTGTTATAGTATTTGCAGATGAAATGCTCAATTTCATCACCGACTATAAACTACATTTTGAGTTTACAAGGAACATGTGATTTACATCTTCTGTGACTTTTCACATAAATCACATACAATGCATCTCATGGACTATGATAATGTCTCATTAGTTCATTTACAAATAGACTCATATAATTAAACAATTTAATTATTTATAACATGCCAATAAATTGGATTTTAGGGCACAAATCCTAACAGGCTAATGTCAAGCTATTAAGTTAGATTACTAAATATTTCCGAAACAGTACTAGTTCACCACAAATTTTGCTAAAACGTGGTATTTGGCTATTTTCACCCCAAACTCTAAATAATTTCATTAATTAGCAACGTTTCTAAACTATTTAGGAAACTAACAACTCGAGTTGAAGAGAGTTGATTTTGCTATAATAAATCGAGTTTTGGAGACTCAATTTTTGTGTTTGAAATCGACCCTCTTAGGATCGATTTCCTTAAAGCAAATTCTAGACAAAGAACCCAAAGAAGGAACCCAAAGAAAAAACATCATCAAATCGAAACCCAAAGAAGAAAAAACATCATCAAATAATGAAAATTCATCAACAAACCCAGAGAAGAAATACATCATCAAACAATAAACCCAAAGAAGAAATACATCATTAAACAACGAAAATTCATCAAACCAAGGACCCAAAGAAGAAAAACCTTTGCCTGGAGCAACGCCGCCGCTACCTCCATCACTCTAGGGTTAGGGAGATTTGGGTTTGTAAGGGGTTCTTCTTCGTGGTTGTTCGTGTAGGTGTTTCTAATTGGCCTCCATGGCCGATCGGCCTCCATGGCAGTGGGTTCCTCTCAAGTTCCGATCCGACTTTTACGGTCGTGGGTTTTTGGATTTTCTTGCAGAGAACCCCAATCAACAAGTCAAACGGGTCATGGGTTTTGGAGTTCTATTTTTTTATCTGGATTTTGGGTGGTTGTTGGGGGTGGATTTCGTTGAATTTGTGATTAATTGTTAGTCTAATGCTCGGATTTGTGGATTGATAGTGGTTGGTCTGTGCTTGTATTTGGTAGTGGTTGATGGCAGGGGCGGAGGAAGGGGGGGGGGGAGGTGCCCTCTGAACTTTCAAATGTTTTGACTAATAATGACTTGAAATACCATATTTGCCCCCTACACAAAAGACAAAAAAAAAAATGTCAATTAAGTGAATTCATATTCCCTTTCAGCTTTCCTAGCAAAAGTAGACTTCTACTCCTAGTAGTAGTACAATTCTATATATAAAATCAATAGGTTCCACTTAGTAAACTTGATGGACTAGACAAAGCCGCCTTTAGAATTTTTTTTATTTTCCATACCAAACCGCCCATAGAAGTCTACTATTCAATAAATTTACGTTATTCAATAAAACCATGGGTCCCACTTGGTAGTGAATAAAAAAATTAAAAACATAAGAACTTTGCTACACCTACACGGAATAGAAATCAGTACTAGCATAGAACTCTAAAAAAAAAAAAAAAGTATATATAATGCAAACAAAGCACGCCTCCCATCAAAAAGAAAAAAAATTTCTTTTCAAACGAGTCTCTTTCTTTGGATCTCAGAGTTTTTGTGCAGTTTTTAAAAGTATTCAAGTTGGGTTTTTAAGTCACACATTCAAATATTCATAGGTATGCATACTCTTAATACTTTTGCTTTGATTTATTTATTTATTTATTTTTTAAAAAAATCCAATTATATGTTTAAACTGTTTGTATTTAGACGGATCTCTTCATTTGACTATTCTTAACCATAAATTTATAATTCAAATTATATGTTTAAACTATTTGTATTTATAAAGATCTCTTAATTTGATTATTCTAATTCATAACTAGTAATTTTTTTTCTTTATTTTAATGCTATGACATATATGTATTTGTAGTTAATTGAGTTTATGGAGAATCCTGATCATAATAATGAGTCCGGATCAAATCCTAAATGAACTCGTAGTGAAGTGGATGTTGCAAATCTTCCCACGAATCCTAGTTTCAAAATAAAAATTTCTAACTATCATCCTAATGAAGGAGATCAAATTAGAAGACATTATCTACATTATCATATAGTTGTTTACTTATTTTGTTATTAATATTGATTAATTTTTTTAGATTTATTTTTTACTTCCAATCTTATCTTGTAATCTTGCTCTCCTAACCTAAATTCCTGATTCTACCACTGATTGATGGTGGCTGATCTGTGTTTTGTACTCCATACACTCGGAAATCTTTTCACTGCAATGTTTTACAGTTAAAAATTTTACATACCTACTCTCCCTTTCTTCTCTCGGCAACTCGGTTCTAATGTCTTTCCCCTCATTGCATTGAGTCGCAGCATTTGAATTTCCCCATCCCCTAAAACCCAATATGTTCCGCGTGTCTAAAAAGCGAAAAAGAGGCTGGAAGCCCGAAACCCCCTCTGTCTCCTCTGTAAGTAACGTTGAGCTCATCAACGGTGGAGAGTTCATGGACGCGGTGGAGAAGCTGTTCGGTGAGCACACAGAACTGGAACTGAGAAATTCAGCCCTTGGAGGAGGATGGAACAGCCACCAATACGATCAAGAATGGCATTCAGCACTTGTTGGACTTGAAGATGCTGAAAAGGAGCTAGTAGCCCGATTGTTGGACGATAATGAAAAAAGCCTCCGTGTGATTTCACTGGTGAGCGAAGAACCACTGGGCAAGACAGCTCTGGCAAGGAAAGTTTATAACAGACTAGACATTCGTCAGCATTTCGAACGCCGTGTGTGGGTTCGTGTTCCCAAGGATTTCGCATATAAGGGTGTCACATATCGGGGTCTGTTGATTATCATACTCGAACAGTTTGAATTAACTGTATTTGCGGGATTTAAGTCAAAGAGCGAGGAGGAACTGTCTGCTATGCTATACGAGACTCTAATGAAAGCCAGGTTTCTTGTAGTCTTAGATGATGTCTGCACGGTTGATGTGTGGTTCATGCTTGTATATCCCTTTGCGAACGTCCTGAATGGAAGTAGGATCATCCTCACTACCCGTGACTCTAATGTAGCATCGCATTATGATTTATGGAATTCTCGTTTGAATCTTATGCGTTTATCTGATGAGGGGAGTTGGGCATTGTTTTTGAAGAAAGTAGGTAGGCCACAAAATAGCTCAGACATAAACAACTTCAGAGAAGACATTTTGAGAATATGTCACGGTTTGTCTCCAGCAATCATGCTACTAGGAGGAGTGTTGTCAACCATGGAATCAAGTGAGTGGTCAAGAGTGATTGATCTGGTAGTGGCGGCACACTTTGGTAAAGGTCAATTACCTCTCTCAAATTTTGTAGTTTTGAGCTATCAAATGCTACCATGCGTGTTAAAGCCATGTTTCCTATATTTGGCTGTATTTCCTAAAGCATATGAGATCCCCATACGGAGGTTGTTGCACCCGTGGCTTGCACACGGCTTTGTTCAAACATCACCTGAGGCGAGCGTCCCCGAAGATGTGGCCAAGAAATATTTGGAAGAACTAGTGTGTAGAAACATGATTGAAATAGTAAGATGGATGCCAGATGGAACGCCAAAAACATGTCATATGCCGTGTTATCTCTATGATGTGTTCTTGCCAAAAGCTAAGGATATAGGATTTCTTGATCTCCACCATGGCAAGTCAGAATGTACATATGCAGAACTACAACCCCTTGTTTCTTTCAACGCCAGAAAACGTGATACAATCAAATCTGTGTTTACGAAAATAATCAATACGGGGGGGTTTTTGATGCCGAAGGTGCTCGATTTGGAGGGTGTCTTCAAACCTGTGTTATCTAAGAAACTTGGTATCATGGTTAATTTAAGGTATTTGAACTTGCGGTTAACTCAGCTAAACTCAATTCCCGCATTTATTGGGGATCTACCACGCCTAGAGATTTTAGATGTGAAGCGCACTAATATAACCATTTTGCCATGTTCCATTTGGAAGGCAAATAACCTTCGACATCTTTACATGGACAGCGACGGTGTATCCATTCAGAAGCCATCAAATCAGCCTCCGACCAACCTTCAGGTGTTAAAGGGGCTCATTATTAAATCTAAGGACCCCGGGATATATGGCTTGGATAGGTGCACTAACCTTAGAAAATTGGGTCTGCAGGCATGCCATTCAGAATCAGCGCTGCAAACAGCCAAGTGCATTTCAAGACTTGTCAACCTTCATACCTTAAGGTTGATATCAAGAGATTCATCCGGTCAGCTTTTAAACCTCGTGTTGAGTCCTATGAAAGATCATCATTCTCTCTCGAACTTATATTTGGTTGGAGTGATAAAAGATCATCAGATAGGTCACCTTCCTCGCAACCTCAATATCCTCACATTGACGATGTCTGGACTCACAGAAGATCCAATGCGGGTGCTAGGGAAGTTGCCTCAGCTGAGAGTGCTCAGTCTTCTCCATTGCTCCTATCTAGGGCAGGAAATGACTTCTCATGCTGATCAGAACTTTCCTGAACTCCGTTTCTTGAAATTGTGGAGCCTAGAGAAACTGGAGCTGTGGACAGTTGAGAATGGTGCCATGCCACAGCTTCGAGAATTAGAAATCGGAGGTTGTGAAAAACTTAAAAGTTCAGAGGGATTAGATCAGCTCCCAGCCTTGAAGGAATTGATTTTAACATTCATGCCGCAGGATTTTGTAGAAGATGCAAGAAGAAGGTTGGGTAATGAGAAATTACTCATCAAACACTAAGCATGCGATCCATGTAAGTTTTATTCTGTATCTGCCGTAGTTTAATTTTTTCTTTCTTCTTTTTGATTTAAAATATGCGTGTGACTCATGTTCCCTAAAGAGCCATTGCTGGTCTTACACTACATAGCAAAAATGCTAGCTAAGAGTTGGTTCAACTGTTTTACCAATGCATATCAGGTATGCTGAATTTGTAGTCCATCAAACCTCTAGAGTTATACCATCGTTTTTAAACTCCAAAGTAAATTTCCAATCTATATTTTTTTTTTTAAGATAAAGAGAAATTAAACATTATCCGCAGTAGTAGTTGTAAAATATTTTACAACTCTACTACAGGACCATCTTATTTATAACACCATAGTGAGATGGCATTTTTTAAAAATAATATTTTATTGGGTTTAGGTTTTATTTGGGTATTGGATTATATTATTTTATTATATAGGTAAATTATTTTAATATATTGTATGATAAAATAAAAGTTTGTTATTGGGTGTATTATAAAATGGTATGATATTAATAGATAAAGTAGCTTTTGAGATGGTAAAATAAAATATTTTTTAAAAACCGGATGCTAATGCAGGTGAATTGTAAAATGGTATGCTAAATAGATAATAAAATAGTTTTTTAGAGGGTAAAAAGAGGATTTTTAGAACCTAGATGTAAACGCTGGCTGTATTGTTTTTTTTTTTTTTTAATTGATAATTTCACAACAACATCAACTAGTAGTCAAAGCACACAAATGTGCTAAATAATTACAGTTACATTGCCTTAGAGACCAAATTTAGCTTATAGGTCCACCACACCTAGAATTAGCACGCACAGGCAATGGCAGTCGTGAAAATTTTATCAGTGTTAGTGAAGATTTTATCTTTGTTAAGTTACTTGGAATTCTTCTTAAGGTCATCAACATAGGTCGTTGATCACATCACTACTATATTCCAGCATGCTTGTGAAACGCACTAACATCCCCAGAAAAGATTAGAACACCACCACTTTCCATCATATGGTAAATGGGGCAAATAAAATAAACCAAAGAGCAATAAGTCAGGACACATTTGTTGACTAATTTTCAACTACTCCCATATACTGAAGTGTGATTTTTCTCCGGCGCGTGTGTTGAGATGTTTCTTGTGAACAGCTTGTGTCATTATCCTGCTAGAACTATCAATTTGAGCTAGCTTTCAATGTTTTATGAAATTTTTCCAATTCCATTCATTTTTCATCTCTACAAACAATGACATACCTCAATTATCATAATGTAACTATATACTCGTTAGACAAATTATTCATCCAAGAGCAGATAGAAAGAAGTCTTCTGAGTTAGAATTGTACATTTTCACGCTTGGTTCCCACATCCAAAATGATTTGTTGGACATTGAACATAACAACAAACGAAAACAGATTGTTAAGCATTGAAAAAAAAAATAAAAGACTTAAGAAAATAGTGCAATAATAAGTAATAAATATCCATAAAAATGGCATTGTGGTATCGAAACTTTTGACTGATTACAACCACAAGCAGAGTTCGCCGTAAAACAGATGACAAATTCATGGATACCCTGAATTGCCTTTCCATGATATGTTTGAAGAAATATAATCATCTTAAAGATTGAACTAATGTCTAGATATTATGTTCTTTTTTTTTTTTTTTTCAGAAGCAAAGGTTGTCACGAAAAGTGTACTAAGTTTAGAATAACAATTTAAAAATTTGCACTTGAGGGGCAGATTGTTGATTATGCAAATGTAAATGCCAGCAAGAGTAGTGTGGCTTAGTAATACTGTTAAGTCTTTAGGGAGAATCTGAATTCAAATCCCCCTCCCCCAGTGATGGTTCAAAAAATAAAAGGTAGTACAAATCTTATATAGAGGGAAAGTTTTGTGGTGGGATGTGCCTTGATGTGTGGGAGGTGATTTTAATGTGTTGCGGTTTCCTTCTGAACGTTCGGGGTCGGTAAATTTCTCTACTGCTATGCATCGGTTTTCAACCTTTATCTTAGAGCAAAGCCTTATTGATCTGCCGCTGGTTGCGGGGGAATTTCACTTGGTCCAGTTCTAGAGAGGTGGCAACCTTTTAGATTCGAGAACATGTGGACAAAGGATGAGGGCTTTTTGGAAAGGGTGCGTTCTTGGTGGGAGTCCTATCACTTCCAAGGCTCTCCTAGCTATTCTTTGGCAAACAAATTGAAGATGTTGAAATTGGATTTGAAGAGATGGAATGTGGAGGAGTTTGGCAATATAGGCCTTAGGGTGCAGAATTTGTGGAAGGACCTCAAGGTGTTGGAAGTTATCGAGGATGATCTAATTCTTTCAGCGGAGGAAAATATGGAAAAGGAGCGAATTCGTGAAGAGCTAGAAAAATCAACTTTGTTGGAAGAAATCAGCTAGAGGTAGAAATCTAGGGCTCTTTTTCTTAAGGAGGGTGATAAGAACACCAAATTTTTTCATCGTATTGCAAACTCTCATAGAAGACACAATACCATCGATAGGCTTATGATGGATGGAGAGTTATCCAGGGATCAGGGGATCATTGAGGGGAGTATTTCTCTTTTCTATAGGCAGTTATACTCGGAGAATGTGGTCCACAGACCTCTCTTGATTGAGGTTGTTTTTCCCAGCATTTCGGTGGAAGAGGCCAACTGGCTAGATAGACCCTTTATTGAGGATGAAGTTTTTAGAGTTGTCCAGGATTTCAATGGTGATAAAG
Organism: Castanopsis chinensis; assembly: GCA_032878915.1. NCBI lineage: Eukaryota > Viridiplantae > Streptophyta > Magnoliopsida > Fagales > Fagaceae > Castanopsis > Castanopsis chinensis. Next base: position 17,439,940 of record JAVQMG010000114.1, read on the forward strand.
CGCCTGGTCCGGATGGTTTTACAATGGCATTTTTTCAGTCTTGTTGGTGTTTGATGAAAACTGAAATTTTGGATGTGTTTCATAAATTTCATGCCCATGCGGTTTTTGAAAAGAGTATCAATGCTACTTTCCTTGCTCTCATTCCTAAGAAAATTGATGCTGTGGATGTCAAAGACTTTAGGCCTATTAGTTTGGTGGAAGGGTTGTATAAGATTATTGCTAAGGTGTTAGCCAATCGTATGCGTAGGGTAGTTCAGGGTATTATTTCAGAATCTCAGAATGCCTTCCTGAAAGGTCGTCAAATTTTGGATTCTGTCCTTGTTGCTTCTTAGTGTTTAGACAGTAGATTGAAGGCAGGTGTTCCGGGGGTGTTGTGCAAGCTGGATATCGAGAAAGCTTATGACCATGTGAATTGGGAGTTTCTCTTGATTTTGTTGCAGCAATGTGGTTTTTCCGACAAGTGGAGAAGGTGGATCAGGTATTGTATATCAACTGTTAAATTCTCCATTTTGATCAATGGCTGCCCATCTGACTTTTTTGGGAGTTCTAGAGGTCTAAGACAAGGTGATCCACTTTCCCCTTTTCTCTTTGATCTTGTCATGGAGGCGTTGAGCCGTATGTTGAGTGTTGCTACGGCGGCAGAACAATTTTCGAGCTTCTCAGTGGGGAATGCAAATGGTTCCTTGATGACGGTGTCTCATTTGTTGTTTGCGGATGATATTCCTGTTTTCTGTGATGCTCACATCAGTTATATTACAGCTCTGCATGGGATTCTTTCTAGATTTGAGGAGGCGTCAGGGCTAAAAATTAATCTTGGAAAGTCTGAGTTGGTTCCAGTTGGAGATGTGCCTAATCTGCATGAGCTAGTGGAGATTTTGGGTTGTAGAATGTCTGCTCTTCCGCTGAAATATTTAGGTCTTCCGTTGGGTGCTACCTTTAAAGATAAGACGGTTTGGAATCCTATTTTGGAGAAGATGGAGCGAAGGATAGCTGGTTGGAAGAGATTGTATTTATCTAAGGAGGGCAAGGTTACCCTTATTAAGAGCACTCTCTCTAGCTTGCCTACTTATTTTCTCTCTCCTTCCTATCCCAGTTAAGGTGGCCAAGCAGATGGAGGAATTACAAAGAAATTTTCTTTGGAATGGCATTGGTGACGAACGTTAACTTCATTTAGTAAATTGGTCTCAGGTCTGTACGCCAGTAAAAAATGGAGGGCTAGGCATTCAGTGCTTGAGAAGGTTTAATTCTGCCCTATTAGCCAAATGGTTGTGGCGTTATGGTGTGGAGAATGATGCCCTTTGGAGAAGGGTCATTGAGGCGAAGTATGGGAATGACTGGGGTGGTTGGTGTACTAAATCTGTGTCCGGGACTTATGGTGTTTGTATGTGGAAGTCCATTAGAAGTGGTTGGCTGAATTTTTCCAAGTTCCTTCGGTATGATGTGGGTGAGGGTACTCGTGTGAAGTTTTGGGTTGATGTGTGGTGTGGGGATAGTCCTCTTAAGGAGGCGTTTCCAAATTTATACAATATAAGTAGGACAAGGAATGCTTCGGTCTCTGAAGTTATGTGCTATGCAAATAGGAGAATTTTTTGGAATCTGCAATTTCGCCGTTTTGTGAATGATCAAGAGTCACACTCGTTGGATTCGTGTATGGCTTTGATCTATTCCACAAAGGTGCAGGGTGTAGGTCCTGACAAGCTTTGTTGGAAGCTAGCCAGCAAGAGAGGTTTCGAGGTGAGAGGGTATTATCACTCCCCCCCCCCCCCCCCCCCCCCCACCCCCACCCCCACCCCCACCCCGGTCTCTGAGGTTATGTGCTATGCAAATAGGAGAATTTTTTGGAATCTGCAATTTCGCCGTTTTGTGAATGATCAAGAGTCACACTCGTTGGATTCGTGTATGGCTTTGATCTATTCCACAAAAGTGCGGGGTGTAGGTTCTGACAAGCTTTGTTGGAAGCTAGCCAGCAGGAGAGGTTTCGAGGTGAGAGGGTATTATCACTCCCTTTCTCCCCCCACCTTCCCTTGGAAAATGATTTGGCAATCAAAGGTTTTCCCCCGGGTTGCTTTTTTCTCGTGGTCTGCTGCTCTAAGCAAGATTCTTACTATTGATGATCTTCGGAAAAGGCACTTTGTTGTTGTTGAGTGGTGTTATATGTGCAAAAGATGTGGAGAATTTGTAGATCATCTCCTCCTTCACTGTCCTATAGCTTATGAGATGTGGAGCATGGTCTTTTGCTTGTTTGGTATTTGTTGAGTGATGCCGCAAAAGGTAGTGGATTTGTTGGATTGTTGGGCTTGCAATTTCAGGCGTCATCACAATATAGTGATTTGGAGGATGGTGCCGCATTATTTGATGTGGTGTATCTGGCGGGAACGGAATTCTAGAAACTTTGAGGGTCACGAGCGGTCCATTCTTGAGTTTAAGTCTTTTTTCTTTTTTACTCTTCTCGAATGGTGTTTAGTTTTACCATCTTTTTCTCATCTTTCCTTTCCTGTTTTGCTTGATCGTTGTAATTTGGTTTCCTGATGTTTTTGCCTCTTTAGTACATTTCCTATGTACGGGGCTGTGTTCTTCTTTTATATATTTTTTTCGTTACTTATCAAAAAAATAATAATAATAATATAATTGGAGGCATATATATAAGACTTTAAGTTTTCAATTATGTGGTGTCCAATATCTTAACTGATTGGTTCCTCCTAAGTCCTAACCAAATGGATTTATCACTAGAAGCATAACAAATTATTGAAAAGGTACTAGAATAAGGGAATTAGGGAAAAAAAAAAAAAAGTACATATCATACCAGCAAAACCCGAACCAATGGACAAAACAGAGGAGCACTGGCCCTTAGGCATCAGCTTGCCACCAAAACATAGCAGAGGGGATGAAGCCGTCAACTTTTTCTCACATAGTTCGGTCCAGAGGTGGATAGACTTGGAGCTTATATCCATCACTCGGCTGCAACTGTTGAAGCACATTTGCCAATTGACGACATGGATGTAAAACTTCCACATCCCGCAAGCCAGTTAAGGACCATAGTTCCTCTGGGGGCAAACAATCAAACAGGCAACGCTCAACGACCAAACGTTGGAGGCTTGGCATTGCACCTGTCTCCATAGTCCATTGTAAAACATGCATATCCACCATTTTAAGGACTTCAAGTTTACTAAAACTGCTTTCATTCAAATTGAGTCTGATGTCCATGTAGACATGATTGGCCCTTCCTGTTACTGCTTTGAGTATTCGAAGGTTGGTAAGGCAACCCAACACTCTCATGATGGCTTCTGATAAGTCTGCGTCTACCAAGGTTATCTTTGTGAGTGACAATTGAAATGAGATTGGACTTGAAAGCTTGAAATGTCTATAAATCTTCAAAGTCTGCAGCTCATGCAAGGGTCGTAGGCTTGACAAAAGCTCTGAATCCACCTCTTTTAAAGAAAACAATCCTGTTTTTTTTTTTGGTAAGTAAAACAATCCTAATTTTCTTATATTAGGAAATCTGGCCTTGGCAAAGAGACTCTCACTGTCTTGATTTATAGCAATACCAGTAAGGACTTGAAGATTGGATAAAGCTATTTCATTTCCAGTTCTAGGTAGAGATATTGGCCCATCCATGCACAAATGTCTTAATTTTTGTAGCTTCCATATCCCCTTTGGCAAGCATTGTATTGTAGATTTTCCCCCTTCTTTTGCTGACTCAAAATTTCTCATGTCCAGAGTCTCTAGATTGCAAAGGTTGCATATTGATTCTGGAATGACTTGACGCTTATAAGATTGAATGCTCAAGTATCTTAAAAGGATCATATTTTCAATACTTTTTGGGATTAAGCAACAAATGCCCATATTTCTAAGGTCTACCACCCGAACCAACTTGTTACTTTCCGATAGTTTATCAAGAGGACTCTTGTGCCCAGCAACCCCCCCAAAGTGTATTAAAGGAATCTCGTGCCTAGCAACCCCCCCAAAACCTATTAAAGAACGAATATTTGACGGCTCACAATGGTTGGCAGAATTGTATAGATGGTTGGCATGGTGGATGGAAATCCTACGAGATTTGCTCATGGGTGAAAGGTTAACATCTGAACGAACCTCAAGAAATTTCTCTTCAGTGCTCTCCGATATACAGAGGTCTCGTAGAAGATCATGGATACGACATGTTTTGACTCCTCCATCTATCCTTTTCGCTGCCACTTGAATCAAGCTCCGATCAATGAGTTCCTCCAAGTAGTCCAGAGCAACATCCTCTTTTTTTCTCATCCCAGTTTGCTGTATGAATCCCTCAGCTATCCAAAGTTGGATCAATTGCCTCATAGGTATCTCAAAGTCTTCTGGGTAGATACCAAAATATAAAAAGCATGGTTTCAACTCTAGGGGTAAGTGGTTGTAGCTTAGAGCCAATATGTCTCTGCAAGATGATCTTTTCTGAGCCAGACACCAATTAACATGGCCATTCAATTTTGACCATGTCCGACGAGTTTGATCCTTTTTCGCCAAAAGACCCCCCAATACCACTATAGCAAGTGGTAAACCACGGCAACTTACCACAAGTTGTTTCCCTATATCTTCAAGTCCTTGAGGACATGTACCTCCCCGGAACGCCTTCTTACAGAATAATTCCCAACTTTTATCTTTTTCAAGAAATGGGAGTTCATACGGGGCACTCTTTGAATGTATTGCTACTTCTTTTATTCTGCTAGTGATCAATAGTCTACTTCTGTTCAGATCATTAGGAAAGGCAGTACTTACCTCATCCCATAGTTCAGTTTTCCAGACGTCGTCCATGACAAGTAGGTACTTCTTGTCTTTCAAGCATCTGAACAACACAGTTTTCAATTCATCGTCATCCATATCTTCCCATCCTTCTCCATTCTTTTTGTAAATATCTTTCACGAAATCTGACAATGAACTTTTCAAAGGACGGTCTTGTATGTGTTCCAAGAATCCAAATAATTCCATTTTAAATTCTTCGTCATTCTTTTCCTCAATACCTTTCAAGTTTTCAACTAGTGTCCCTTTCAGCATATCTTTATTTGCGCTATACTTAGCTTTCAAACCATGGAGTAATTCGTCTTTCAATTCAGCTTTTAAGATAAATTTTTTCAGCTTTGGCATTGGAGCCACGCCCTTCAAAATTTCAAGCAACAGGTCTCTGACTTTATACTCTTGAGAGACATAAACCCATCCACGGAAATCAAAGCAGCTCTTGACATCATTGTTGTTGTAGATCTTCCTAGCAAGAGTGGTCTTACCTAAGCCACCCATGCCTATGATTGATACAACATTAAGTTCCAAACTCCCTTCAGTAAGTTGCTTCATCAATGCCTGTGTGTCATGACCAAAGCCCACCACGTGATCTTCCTCTACATATCTCCTGCGCCTATGAAGTATCTCCGCTGCTTCTGTAATTGCTCCAGATGATTCAGCTATTTCTATGCCGTAGTTGCTCATATTGTTGTTAATTCCGTTCATGACATTCTTGATTCTCTCTATCTCGTTTGCAACCTCGCGAAGAGCGCTTGCTCTGTCATAGGAATGGATTGCCTGCCCCAGAAAGTTTCTTTTCCTGTGGTTTGTCTCCGTCACGAAGAATGTATCAATAACATCCTCAGCGTCGTAGGCTACGTCCCTGATTTGACTGACTAGCTCCTTCACCAAATTGTCATGTCGTTTCCCTGCAGTCTTTTGGAGGAAGATGTTCATCAGAGACAGATCGTTCTTAAGTAACCTGACTTGATCCTCTACTCCATATAGCAATTTTGCTTCTTGGGTGAGCAACTGAGTCAAGTTCTCCAATAGGAGCGTCACAACATTGTCTGCCATATCCCTTGTGCTTCTATAAGACTAACTAGCCACACCACCAACCACAACAACAATAATCACCACCACCACGCCATACCATGCCACACTCAACAACAACCACCAAAACCCAATAACATTAAATCAACAACCACCGCAAATCACAACACAACCAACACCCAGAAACAGCAAAACGCACCCAAAAACCACCGCCAACCACCAAAGAACCACTGCCACACACTTAAAATCGCACCCAACAACCACAAAAATCCACAACACCCAAACCCATCAACCACCACGTCTGCTGCAAGCCACGAGCGACAAACACTGTGACCAAACCGCAAACCAAGAACTAAACCACGAAGCAAGCAACAAAGCAAACCCAGATCCGAACCACTAACCACTGCCACCCTAACCTAAATTGGGAAGAAAACCCAACAAAAATTAACCCATGAAGCCCATGAATTTAGAACGAACACCATGATCCACTCCCAACAAACCCAATCAACCAAAAACCCAAAAATCTAAGACCAGCGACAAAAGCCAAATGCGAAAGAGAGAGAGAGAAAGAGAACTCACGCCACCGTGCCGCCGCCTTGGACTTGATCTGATCAGGGCGATGGGTTCACGATGAGCCGATGGCTTTCAGGTGGACGGGTTCAGAGCCGATGGTTTTCAGGTGATGTGCTCTGCGATTTGGGAGTGAGCTGATAATGGGTGTTGTCTTGGTTTGAGTTTGGCTGAAACGGTGTGGCATCATTAAGCTTGAGTTTTTTTTTTTGAGAAGCATTAAGCTTGAGTTTTGAGTTTATTTATTTATTTATGAGAGCTCCAGCTCAGGACACCAATTATCCCCTATTCATCGTAAGAAACTTTATCAGTTAATTTGATAAATAAATAAATAAATAATTTATCACTTAATTGCAAAAATTAACTTAGCGTGAATTGCTCCGGGTGTAAAATTAAAGGTGAAAATCACATTTTCGTCCATATATTTTTACCCGATTTTCATTTTCGTCCCTAACTTTTATTTCCACAACTTTTAGTCCCTATTCTGGAAAACGCGTCTCATTTTTGTCCCTGCCGTTACATCAGAAACGGAAAATGCACACGTGGCAAACGGAGTGCCCTATTAAGCTGACGTGGCCATTAAAATAATAATAAAAAATGCCACGTTAGCATTTAATTTAAAAATAATAATTTATTAATTTTAACTAAATAAAAAAAACAGAATTAAAAACACAAAAACACATGAATTGAGATCTAAGTATGTTTTGAACAAAAACATCAAGAACACAAACCCAGCTACAATGTCACAAACCCAGAAATTTAAAAAAAAAAAAATCAAAATAAACCAATATTATTAGCTTCACTCCGTTGCTACTGTGGCTGTTGCTGTTGCTGTTGTTGTTCGGATTCTTTGATTTTCAAACCGTTTGATCTGATTCCACCACTCAAAATCGCCTGGTGATCGCAGAGACTCCTTTGAAGAAAGTGAGCCTCTTGGCGAGCTGTGACAGAAACAAATCGAGCAAGAGCAGAGATCCATCGGAAAGAATGAGAAACTTCGCGATCTCGGGGAGGACGATAATGCGATCAATCGGGGAACCGTCGCCGACCATAATGGCTTGCAAAAAAGAGGTGGTTTTGGGAGAGGATTGGAGGAGAATTAGGGTTCCGGCAAGAGTTCCGATGTAGATGAAGGTTTGGGAATCAGAGACAGTGGAGATGGTGAGGGATCGGGTCGGGGATTTTGACAACGACGACCTCGTTGAGAGGCATACAGAGAGCCCGATGAACCAAAGCGCTCACGCCGGAACCGACCTCTTCAGTGATCAATGATGATGATTGACAAGGATTTTTATATTTCTTTCTTCTATTTTTTGTGTGGTTTGTTTGTTTGTACGTTTAATTTTTCTTCTCAAATCTCCAGATTTCTCGTGAATTTTGTCTCCTTTGTCTGTTTTTGGGAGAGAGAGAGAGAGAGAGAGAGAGAGAGAGAGAGAGAGAGAGAGAGAGGAAACGAAGCTATCGGATTGGCGATGGAGTTTGGTTTTTTTTTTTTTTTTTTTTAAATTTCTGGGTTTGTGACATTGTTGCTGGGTTTGTATTCTTGATGTTCTTGTTCAAAACAAACTTAGATCTCAATTCATGTGTTTTTTAGTTTTTAATTCTGTTTTTTTATTTTTTTATTTAGTTAAAATTAATAAATTATTTTTTTAAAATTAAATGCTGATGTGGCATTTTTTATTATTATTTTAATGGCCACGTCAGCTCAACAGGGCACTCCATTTGCCACGTGTGTATTTTTCGTTTCTGATGTAACGGCAGGGACAAAAACAAAACGCGTTTTCCAGAATAAGGACTAAAAGTGGTGGAAATAAAAGTTAGAGACGAAAATGAAAATCTGGTGAAAATGTAAGGACAAAAATGTGGTTTTCGCCAAAATTAAATTTGTGAAACTTTAGAATGTAAAATTAAAATAATTTTAAATTTTAGAGGTATACTTTGTAATTCATCCTTTTAATGAGTGGTGCCCTAAAAGGTAAGAGATGAGATTCTAATGAGCGATGTGTTTAAGTCACAAAAATAGTATTTTGGCATCCTAATAAAGTAAAATTTTTTTTTGAATACCAGATTTTAATGCTCTTATTGATAGAATATCGCTGTGTAGAGTTATATATATATATATATATATATATATATATATGATACAAGCTTTTATTTCATGAAACTACATAAAAATGTGTGGAAAGTGAAAGGCGAGACCACGAGAGTAAAAAATGAAAGTAAAAAGCTAGATTGTGCAGAATAGCATAAGGCCAAAATTTTGCTCAACCAGTCTGAGTTCACCCAAATCTATGTATGCATTCATTCTGCATAATGCATTGTTGGCTTGTTACTATGGTAACCATGGGTATAACCATGGGCACTTTAGCTATGCATTTCACTAGTTTATTATTTCTTTGTGTAAAGTCACAATTTGCACCTAAACCCAAAAGTGAATAGGGGATCGGTCCAATATGCCCAATACAATGAAATTTATAGAGAGTGGTATTGAAATCTAAGTTCTAGTGAGGTTAGACAACAGAGAATGATAAGCTAGATTACCACATTTCATGCAACGAACTGTTTACGTAACAGAATTTGTCCCAGACTCAGGCCGAGGATGAATTGTGCTATCTTTCTTTCTGTCTTACAAAAATAGATTACCAGTATCAATCTTAATGTTTACAATCTTCCTCCCTTCTTTCTTCTGATCCTTTTCCTAAATGTCTCCCTTTACCATTTATATCAGCCTCCTTCTTCTCTCCATCCTTCACGTATGGATCAAATTATTGATTTAGATACTTGTCCCATCTCACTCTTCCTAAAGTCTTTGGAGGCAGTTGTAAGGCTGAACTCTGATGCTCATCACTTCCCCATTAATGCGGCCAGAGAAGTAGTTGCAGGACATTCAATGCAGTGATAGCAGCCTTTTCTTAGATATTTCTTAGCCTTTCTTCCTATATCCTACTTCTGCCATGCCTACCCTTACATTTAGGATCTTCTAGAATACTGCATTTGGACATTAGACTATCCTTTTCAATCTCAGCTTTGTGTAACCGAGGACACTCCTGTCCTCGGACTTCTTTCTTTAGATAACCCTAACCAGATATGACTCCTTCCCTTATCAGTATTTCCTTATGGGTGGACATTCCTATATCCTTGGACCAATCAATGTTTTCGGATTGGGTCTTTAGCCCAACAAACAATCTTGGGCCAACCCAACACGAACACCTGGGCCCAACAACCCCACAATAGCCCCTCAAGATTCTCATTCCTACTTCAGGAGGAAAAGAGGATCTCGACACATGTCACTGTTAATCTGCATTCACCATACCTCTTCGCTGACAATGATGACATCCTTGAATTGCCTACTGCACATCCTTGATGTTTCGAAATGTGGAGCGTCCCTTAATTAAACTCTGACGGCTCCCTGTCCCTCAAGTTTAGCAACACGATGCACATCCAACGGTGGAGGATTGCACTGGAACATAAGCGGGAAGCTTCCTGCTTCATAACTCTCACTGATATAAATATCAACAATTCAAACCCTCTTATACACTACAACACTCATACAATGTATCTGCCAACCTTTGCGATCTACACATGCCCTCACACTTTCCAAGAATTAGGGCAAGTTGGTTTTTTGTTCTAAAGTAAGTATTCCCAAAATTTTTATTCATTATCGTTATTCATATTCCTTCTTTCTTATGTTTCTCTTTCCTCAGTTCACCTACTTTTTAACTCTTCAACCATACCTATAGCCCACTCGTACAAATGGGTAGATTTGCATCCCTAGTAGATTCCGATGAAAAGATAGAACAATTTAAGGCTAAGTATAGAATTCCACCAGAGGTGCCTGTTACATATTGTAAGGAAGGGGAGTGGTATGAAAAAAGACGAACGGGAAAGGTAGTAATCCCGATGATAGTTTTCATAGAAGGAGGGATGAAAATTCTAATGGGGACGGTTACTAAGGACTATCTTAGGGCCATTAGATTAGCTCCTACACAATGCACCCTAAATATGTTTAGGATTTTGGGTTCCATAGATGCCTTAAATGAAAAGATGGGTCTAAAGCTCACCCATCACGACATAAACTGGATCTACAACCTCCACCATCTAAAGGGGCAGGGTTATTACCTAAAATATAGGTTTCTGAAAAGATGGGTCTAGGACTCACCCATCACAACGTAAACTGGATCTACAACCTCTACCATCTGAAGGTTTCCCGAAGTTAGATTGATCCAATGTCTTCCCAAATCCAACAAGGATATGAAAAAAGACTTCCTGATCATATTAGGGGATTGGCATGACGGCGTCTCCTATCCGACAAGGGAAGGGACACCAGGTAAAACTCTAGGTTTAGATAAAATGCTCACAACTATATTACTTAAAAGTAGACATAAAAATGTTTGCTTGATCTAACCATTTTCTTTTGACGATTTTGCAGACCCACACGCAGCTATTCGCCACCGTGAATTGTCAACAAGGACAAATTGGACGAAATATTAAGGGTCGAGGTGTTTGTGCACTCAGATAACCAACTTTGAACAGCTTATTTGATCCTCGGCTACGATCTTATCTCCAAAACTTTCCACGCTTACATCGGATAAGCATCGCTGTCGAGGGTTTCCTTCTACCAGCGGATACCCCCATCCCTCAAGACACCCTTGTCACACAACCCACACCGGACGGCATTCCTCTAATTCCTCTTCCAACACAACACACAGCTGGTGAAGCAACCTCTTCCCAACCCAACGTAAAGGAAGAAGAAGAAATTATGGAAGTGTCAGATTCTGAGGACGAGTTTGAAGTCTTCAACCAACCCCCTTCCCCTGAGGATTGAGTTGCTATCCTTGGCACATTCTCCTCAAATCGTCTACAAGAAGACAATCTACAATCCAACATAATGGGAATTCAACGCAAGCTTAAGCAAAGTCTTAAAGATGTGCTAGAAGCCCAAGTGGGGACTCAAGAGCTCTCGAAGGTAGCTCAAACCAAGACAAAAGATAAAGGCCCAGAGAAAACCTCTTAGCCCAAACTCCCTCCTCCTCCACCTACCCAATCCCAACGCACTGACCAAACTGATCACAAAAGAAAAAAGAATCAACAGAAGGGGAAGGATGTGATTGAAGGAGGGAATGACTCACTTCCTAAGGAGTTGGAGCCCGAAAAGAGAGGAAAACATGCTCGCACAATGCAAACTAGGTCAAAAAGACGGACCAAGACTCATGCACCTGTACCTGCCCCAATTTGGGCTCCCCCAATGACCATGGATGACCATGCGGTTACCGCTGATGCATCCATCAGGAATTCTGCGCAGGAACAGCTGCCTGCGTAGCAGACGCTTTGGAGCAGGCTCTCCTATTGCCCGAGGACATGGATGAGTTCAGGCAAATGAGAGATCAGAATGTCTTCATGACATTAAAGAAGGAAGTTGCTATGGTAAGAGTCCTATTCAACCATTCTTTACATCCGTTTCCGTTACACTTAAAAATTTTAATTGCGCTTTCGTGCTTTACTGTCTATTGTGTATAGGTTGTTCAATCTGCTCACAGAGTTGAGGAGATCGTCATTAGTATTTCTCAATTAAGATTTTTTATTTTTTATATTATTTTTCTTTCTTCCATTTCCTCCTCATCCATATGTTTCATTTCTCTCTTTTTTTTTTTTTTTTTTTTCTCCTCCACACAAGTGTCCTATCTCTGCCTACCTACTTTTATTTTCTTTTTCTCCTCAAGAACATTCCAGCAACTCATATTTACTTAACATAAGAGAAAAGAGAAGGAGTGAGGAGAAGGACTGCAAGGCCGATGGAGATTGAGGTCGCTAAAAGGATAAAGCCCGTGAAGATCGACATTCACCATGCAACACTACCACGTCTGCCGCCATTAAGAGAATTACTGTAGCAACTTCAAAAAAAAAATTGAAAAAGTTTTGTGTCTAGAGAACCTGTTGGAGTGTACAATAAGTGAACAAGAGCATTTTATCTCCAAAAAATAGAGATAGAGCATCTGTTGGAGATGCTCTAAAGTCACTTTGGAGAGTCAAGACAAAAGTTCTTAGCTGGAAAGGTTATGTAATAACCTGGTTTTTGTTTGCCGATGCTTTTTTTTTTTTTTTTTTTAATTAAGGTCATTTACTATTTTAATCTCTAAATTTTATTAAAAGTTTGTTTTTTATCATTATTTTTTTTTATTCTAAACTATTGAAAAGTTCATCTGTCGTACTTATACTATTGAAGATGCTTTATTTATATCTTTAAATTTCACTAAACATTTGTTTTTATTCCTAAACTACTAAAAAAAAAGTTCTTTTTCATTTTTACTTTTGTCTTTTAACCAATAAAAAACTCTTAACAAAATTTAGGGGAAAAAAATTATTAAATTTTAGAGATAAAAAATAAAATTTTTTTTAAATTTAAGAATTAAAATAATATTTTACTTTTTAATTAATTTTATTATTAATATCGAAAGCATTTGTGAAAGGCGCAACAAGGACAAGGGCTCGTTTGGTACATGTGTTTAAAAACTGAAAAATGTTGTTTGAAAAGACCTGTGAAAATACATGAGTAAAAAAATGTATAAAAATATCTAAAATATTGTTTAAAAACTAAAAATAATTATTTAAAAATACAAACCAAACACCCCCAAATTTTCCAAGCTTCTCTCTCTCGGGCAAAGTATCTTTCATGTCTCACTTTATAAAAAAAAAATAAATAAATAAATAAAATAAATAAAAAAAGCAAAAGCAAAAAAGTTTTTGACTGGATGAATATTTATCAAAGATACTTTTTCAATTTTGGGATCAATAACACGGTATCTTTCATGTTTCACTTTATAAAAAGAAAAAAAAAAAAAAAAAAAAAGCAAAAGCAAAAGCAAAAAAGTTTTTGACTGGATGAATATTTATCAAAGATACTTTTTCAATTTTGGGATCAATAACGCGCTTTTTAGGCTCAAAAAGCTCAACCAAACGGGCACTAAAGAGAAAAAGTCGTTGTTGAACAATTTTTTATACTTCCCTGAAGCTTCCCCGAAGCTTCCCCTTACCAAGGTCCACAATTCACGCGTAGAAATAAAAAATGCAAATTCTAGTCTTCTCTCTCATCAACACGTGTCTTTCTGGGCGGTGGGCAAGCCCACACTTTTTGTTTTTTAGCTCTACTAAGTCAGCCCCCCACACTTTTTCTTTTGTGAAATGTGTCCCCTTACTATTCAATCACACATTACTTATTTTTCTTTATATTGCAATAAATTCCATAAAAATAATCTTTTAAAATAATTATGAGATGGGTCTTGTAGCTAAATGGTTCTTATTGATGTTTCTAGTGGAGACTTGTGGTTCAAATTTTCCATTTTCTAACTATCCTTGAGTCTTTAAAAGGTCCTTAAATATATCCTTGGGTATAGAAAAATAATTTTTGACGGAGCAACAATTGTAATTGATTGATTTTTACAGCATACTAAATGAATACTTGAGTTATTTTTGTTGGAAAATTGCCTCAAATTCCAATTGTGAATTAAGTTTCCTAGAGGAAAGAAAAATTAATTTAGATTTTCTTGTTGTGGATGGAAAGACTATTTCTTGGTGTGGAAGGAAAGTCTATTCCTTGTTGAAGAGAATGTATTCCTAGTCCAAAAGAGAATAGATTCCTTGTTAAAGAGGTAATGTTTTCCTAGTCCAAAAGAGAATAGCAAAAGAGCCTTATAAATAGACAATGTTATAAAGAATTTGATGGCTTTGGCCCAAGAGTCCTTTCTATAGGGAGAGGGAAAATAGAGCGTGAAACTAAGAGAAAGAAAAAAAAAAAAAAAAAAAAGATTTTCGCTTGGGAGGAATACAAGAGGAAGGAGAGAGCAATGTATTACCGCCTTCAAGAAGATAGCCAAGGAGGAGAAAGTAAAGGGTTGTCGCTTTCGAGAAGATAGCCAAAGAGAAGAGAGTATAGTGTTCTTACCTTTGAAAGAGATAATTAGTATGTGTGTGTGAGAGAAAGAGCATAGAAAAATAAGAGAGATTTTTCTTTAACCATGAGACATACACAAAAAAAAATTATTGTAATTGATTCGATAATAGTGAAATTATTCAGAATTTGTCCCGTGATTTTTTCCTTTCAAGAGAAAGGGTTTTCCACGTAAAAATTTATGTTCATGTGTGTGATTGCTATTTTGAATTGATAGTTTTTTTGATAATATTATTTGGGACCCAACAAGTGGTATAAGAGCCAAGTTAGAGTAGAAGCAATGGTTGGAGAAGAAGGCAAGGTTTCAGGAATTGAAAAGTTTGATGGAACAAACTTTGGATATTGGAGGATGCAAATTGAAGATTATCTCTATGGGGAGAAATTGCATCTGTCTCTTTTAGGGAGGAAACTTGATACTATGAAAGATGAAGAATGAAACCTTCTTCATAAATAGGTATTGGGAGTTATTCGATTAACTCTATTAAGATCAATTGCGCACAATGTTGTGAAAGAAAAGACCAACAGTAGTATTAAAGCTTGGTTGATTTAGTGGATGACTCTTTGTGTGAATTAAGATGGAAGAGAAGGGATTGCTTTGATTAAAGTGTGTCGATGCCTAGCCTCGATCAGCTTAGCTAAAAACTGCCACCGTCGTGCCTTCATTTTACCACCCGCAGTGGCAACAGCTCCCACTCTTGCGGGGCCCCGTTGGAGGGCCCTTCTCGATGTATATGTGTGTGTGTCTTGCACGGAGCTTTGGGTGCTCTCTCTTTCTCGGTGGAGGAAGGTAGGTCTACCTTTAGCATTTGTGGCAGAAATCTAAGCCAAATTTTAAGGGATTACCAAGGGTAAGTGGAGTCGTCACTAATCATTAGGTTTTTCTAAGATGTCATTGGTCACCTGTTTCTAGTTGATTTTATTACCAATCCTAGATTAAGAAAAATATCATTTTTCCTAATCTAATGTGAATGGCAAGAAAATCTTGATTCTTAGATTCGAAAGTTTGGTTACGTGTGGGGAAGGTGTTAGGCACCCCACAACACATGTCCAAGGATAGTCTTTTATTTTGATAAAACCTTAATTTTCGGAGATTGATAGTAAAAACATGATTTCAGCATCGGCTTTCGAGGCTTTGCATGCATGGAGGTTTTAAGGTTTGGCTTTTGAATGGGTGTGTTCTCAATCTATGCTTGCTTAAGACATTCTAGCAAAGTACTAGATTTCCACAGTGAAAATCCGGTGACAAGCCTTCTTACTTTCACGACGGAAATTAGGCATCGTTTGCCCTAGGTGAGACGGACTGTGACAATTACATCGAAAGGGGGTGAGCAAGTATATATATACATGTACATCATGCACAATGCTAGCACATAGAGCAGGAAAGTAAATGCCTACATCCCTAAAGCATGCCCTAAAATATAAGTGCGAGAAATAAACAGGGGTCACCATACTTTAGAGATGAGGATGAATGGTACATGGCATGATATACCCAATACAAACCATCTAAGGGAGAAAGGGAAGAGGATGGGAGGGGCTTAAAAGAGTACATAATTAAGGGGAAAAGCTAAACCCTAAACCTATTGACTGCAACGGCTTGACTCAAATCGACATGCTCGCATCCTTGCCCTTTTTGCTTGCACCTGGGAGGCCATTCCCTAGCTCTATACGTCCTCGCTCAAAGTGTGTACATGCAAAGGCAAAGACAAAAAAACCAACAGATAAGCAATGGAAAGGAAGAGATGCATAGATAATGGGAAAATGGTGCAAAGCAAACAAACAAGATAGATATGGCAAGGGTAGCATGTGACAAAAGGAAGAAAGCTAACCAACAAACAAGCAGGGAAACAAGTAAGAAAGCAAACAAAAGGTGGTGTCCACAAGGGACAAATGTAAGTTTAGATCGAGTGTCCATAACTTCATTGTGTTGAAGTGTGGACGGCACACTAACTAGTAAGACTCATGCATGGACATATAAGCAAGCGTGTAGAAATGCACAGAAAGCCAACGAGTAGCACAAATAAGCATAACAAGCATAGACATGAAAATAGGGTGATCCAAACCTTTTGATATAGGCCAAGGTGTATGGACAATGACAAAGACCATAGGGTCTAGATTGGGTTCGAAACAATATGCCAAAACATAAGAAAGAAAGATAAAGTGACAAAAGGGCTACAATAGCACATGACATGACAAACATAGCCTAGGTCTAGGCACACAACATGGCGTGGAGCACACAAGCACATGGAAGATGGCATAAAACAAGTAGAGCATAGATCCAAGCACACAAGCATGTGAAAACCTAGATCTAGTCATACAAGGGTGGAAACATGCATGTGAACATATGAAAACTTAGCACATAAACATGATAGGACATAGATCCGAGCATATGGACATGTACGGATGTAGATCTAAGCATGAAACATGGCGAAAAGTGCATAAACACATAGATCCAAGCAAAGCATGACAAGCATGTGAGCACATAACCCTAGCATTTACACAAAGCAAAAAAGAGGAACGAAACAAAGAAAAACATGGCATAAAACGCTAAGCATGTAGATCTAAACATATAAGTATGTAAGAAGGTAGATCTAAACATAAAACATGGCATAAGACATAACAACCAAGGGATCTAAACTAGAAACACACATAAAGCAAGAAACATGCTAAGGAAAGTAATAAAACATGTTATTCAGGCAACAATAGCAAGATTAAGGCTAGAACAAGATTTAGAAGGTTAGGGGTGCGGATGATAATCAAAAAGCTACATCCACATCCCTAAACCCCAAATCCAAAGTGTAGATCCAAGGAAAAGAAGATTAGGTATATGAACAATACCTTGTGTTTTTGGTGAAGAGAGAAGAACCAAGAAGCTTTGATGTGTTTTGTGTGTGTGTGTGTGTGTGTGTGTGTGTGTGTTTGGAAGAGAGAAAAAAACATGTAGAAAAGCTAGGTAGAAAGCAAATTTCAAGAAAAAAAATGTGGTCTCCCTGGTCTGAGGGGTGCCTCGGAGGACTGACAGCCTCAAAAGGCGCAAAAATGGGTGGATCCTAACACCCTTGGAAAGATCTTGACTTCTTATTTCTAAAAAGGCATGGAACTTGAAAATCCAATGGTCGAATCAAAACTTATGGCTCTCGAAAATTTGTGGTGCATCGATCGGTGCGTCATCTATATTTTTGTGCTATCTTGGCCGTTCTAACTTTGATTTCGACCCATGAACAGTCGTTGGAATAAGAACTTGATAATTTTCGCAATGACATTGGTTTTAACCTGTTTTGACAGCCAGATCAAAATTAGGGTTTTTGAGCCCAACCGAGATCAACTTCGGGTCAAACTTGTTAAAAATCTCTGAGAAGCTCGGGTTTGAAGTAAAACTATGAAAAACGTTGTTTTGTGAGAGTTTGGACCTCGTTTGGCCTTTGGTCAAACCTTTTTTTGATAATCATATATTCTAGAACCTTAGTTCATGAATTCGTAGAAAGTTTTGTCACCATGGGCTAAAAACTGAATTTGGGATTCAATTTACCAAAGGCTTGATGATCAAGAGGTGTCAAGAAGGTATTGAGATTCATTCAATCTTGATAGATCAACAGGTATCAAGCATGTGTCAAGATCTGCAGTTTCATCTTTTCTTAAGCAGTTTCTTGAGTATCTTTGTGTCTCAATAATACCACTTGTTTGTCAACTTCATGGTCTTTTTGAACACATTAGAAACTAAGACTCAAATTTATATAAAGTGCATTTTGATCTCAAATATGACAATAAAAATATGACCCTTACACTTTTTGATAATTTCATTTCATTCCTTTATGAACACCTAAAGAAAATCTCAAATAGCTACGATATTGAATTTTAAGGTTACAAGACATAAGGTATTATACTTAAGATAGTAGTTACAGAACTAAGGTAGTTATGTGACATAATTTGGGTCCATTTGGATAGAGCGTTTTGCTGAAAATTGAAAGCTGAAAACTGAAAACACTATAGCAAAATAATTTTTAAATATGTGAATAATATTACGGGACATATTTTTAATAAAAAATTGCACTACGCCCTAGCAGCAGAAACAGAAAAAAAAAGAAAAAAAAGAAAAAAAAAAAGAAGAAGTTTGAAACGTAGACTCCAAAATGTGGACACAAAACCCACTATCCAAACCCAGCTAAAGAATTATACCCGAGTTTTATTTGTTTAAAAAAGTAAGCCAGAGACTTGATAAAAAGACTAAATAAATCTAGTTTAAAAAAAAAATCTAAATAAATTAATTAATATTACTATAACGATATTTTCTGAAAATTATTTTACACATTTTAACATGTTTGTTTTGTCTTAAAAAATGGTCAAATGTAAAATCAAGCCAAAACAAGAATAATGTTTTACGGCCAAAAAAAAGCGTAAAACATTTTACATCTTCAGGTCCTTACATTTTCAACTTTCTCATGTACTAACTACAAGCCACTCGATCCTCAAAAAAAAAAAAAAACTACAAGCCACTCCCCCACCCCACCTTCTCATCAGCCATGGCCACCATGGCTGAAGCCCTTGCATCGCCGACTACAGCCTCTCATCACCGCCATCGCGATGGTAGCTTCCTTCATCTTCATCTGTTATGATCGGTCGATCTCTATCCTTTTCTCTCTTCCGGTGAAGCCTACACGGCCGGTCGGCCTCCATGGCAGTGGTTTCCTCTCAAGTTCTGATCCAACTTTTAGGGTCGTGGGCTTTTGGGCCTTTTTTTTTTTTAATCTGGATTTTGGGTCGTCGTTGGGGTGGATTTGGTTGGATTTGTGCTGATTTGGTGGTTTAATGCTCGGATTTGTGGGTTGATAGTGGCTGGTCTGTGCTTGTATTTGGTGGTGGTGGTGGGTGGCTGATCAGTGTTTTGTACTCCAAATACTTGAAAATCTTTTCACTGCAAATGTTTTACAGTAAAATTTTTTATGTACCTACCCTCTCGTTCTTTTCTCTCGGCAACTCAGTTCTATTGTCTTTCCCCTCATTGCATTGAGTCGCAGCATTTGAATTTCCACATCCCCTAAAACCCAATATGGGCCGCGAGTCTAACAATTGAAAAAGAGGCTGGAAGCCAAAAACCCCCTCTGTCTTCTCTGTTAGCAACGTTCAGCTCATCAACCCACCCAACACCACCGCTGACAGTGACCCCTGTTCTCGAGGCCGTCCAAAGAAACGGCCCAATCGGAGGAAGCCTCCTCCGCCGCTGAAGAGGAGGGCCCCACCGAGTGCTGTGGAGAACGGTGGAGAGCTCATGGATGGGGTGGGAGCAGCGGTGGTCCCGGCAATGGACGCGGTGGAGAAGCTGTTCGGCGAGCACACGGAACTGGAACTGAGAAATTCAGGCCTTGGAGGAGGATGGAACAACCACCAATACGATCAAGAATGGCATTCAGCACTTGTTGGACTTGAAGATGCTGAAAAGGAGCTGGTAGCCCGATTGTTGGACGACAATGAAAAAAGCCTCCGTGTGATTTCACTGGTGAGCGAAGAACCACTTGGCAAAACAGCTCTGGCAAGGAAAGTTTATAACAGACTAGACATTCGTCAGCATTTCGAACGCCGTGTGTGGGTTCGTGTTCCCAAGGATTTCGCATATAAGGATGTCACATATCGGGTTCTGTTGCTTAACATACTCTATCAGATTGCATTACCTAAACTTAAGGATTATCAGTCAATGAGCGAGGAGGAACTGTCTGCTATGCTATACCAGATTCTAATGAAAGTCAGGTTTCTTATAGTCTTAGATGATGTCTGCACGGTTGATGTGCGGTTCATGCTTGCATATCCCTTTGCGAACGTCCTGAATGGAAGTAGGATCATCCTCACTACCCGTGACTCTAATGTAGCGTCGCATGATGATTTATGGAATTCTCGTTTGAATCTTGTGCGTTTATCTGATGAGGGGAGTTGGGCATTGTTCTTGAAGAAAGTAGGTAGGCCACAAAATAGCTCAGACATAAACAACTTCAGAGAAGACATTTTGAGAATATGTCACGGTTTGTCTCCAGCAATCATGCTGCTGGGAGGAGTGTTGTCAACCATGGAATCAAGTGAGTGGTCAAGAGTGACTGACCACTTTGGTAAAGGTCAATTACCTCTCTCAATTTTTGTAGTTTTGAGCTATCAAATGCTACCATATGTGTTAAAGCCATGTTTCCTTCATTTGGCTGTCTTTCCCAAAGCATATGAGATCTCCATACGGAGGTTATTGCAGCTGTGGCTTGCACACGAATTTGTTCAAACATCACCTGAGGCGAGCGTCCCCGAAGATGTGGCCAAGAAATATTTGGAAGAACTAGTGTGTAGAAACATGATTGAAATAGTAAGATGGAAGCCAGATGGAACCCCAAAAACATGTCATATGCCATGTTATCTCTATGATGTGTTCTTGCCAAAAGCTAAAGATATAGGATTTCTTAATCTCCACCATGGCAAGTCAGAATGTACATCTGCAGACTCGCTTGAATTTCTACAACCCTTTGTTTCTTTCAACACCAGAAAACGTGATAGAAGCAACTGGAAAATTACGTTTACGAAAATAATCCATGGGGGAGGATTTTTGATGCCGAAGGTGCTCGATTTGGAGGGTGTCTACAGACCTGTGTTAGGTAAGAAACTTGGTACCATGGTTAATTTAAGGTATGTGAACTTGCGGAGGACTAATCTGTACTCATTTCCCAAATATATGGGGGATCTACCACGCCTGGAGATTTTAGATTTGAAGCACAATGATATATCCTCTTTGCCATCTTCCATTTGGAAGGCAAATAACCTTCGACATCTTTACATGAGCAGTGGGTTTACCTCCATTCAGCTGAACCCATCAAATCAGCCTCCGACCAACCTTCAGGTGTTAACGGGGTTCTATATTGGATCTAATGACCCCGGGATATATGGCTTGGATAGGTGCACTAACCTTAGAAAATTGGGTCTGACATGCATTTCAGAATCAGCGCTGCAAACAGTCAAGTGCATTTCAAGACTCGTCAACCTTCATACCTTAAAGTTGGAATCAATAGATCTACCCCGTAAGCCTTCAAACCTCGCGCTGAGTCCTATAGAAGATCATCAGTCTCTCTCAAACTTAAATTTGTATGGAGTGATAGCAGATCATCGGATAGGTAACCTTCCTCGCAACCTCAATATCCTTACATTGAGGTTGTCTAGACTCACAGAAGATCCAATGCGGGTGCTAGGGAAGTTGCCTCAGCTGAGAGTGCTCAATCTTTTCGCTGGTTCCTATCTAGGGCAGGAAATGACTTGTCATGCTGATCAGAACTTTCCTGAACTCCGTGTCCTGATATTGTGGGACCTAGAGAAACTAGAGCTGTTGACAGTTGAGAATGGTGCCATGCCACAGCTTCGAGAATTAGAAATCAGAAATTGTAAAGAACTTAGAAGTTCAGAGGGATTAGATCAGCTCCCAGCCTTGAAGGAATTGATTTTAACAAACGTGCCGCAGGATTTTGTGGAAGATGCAAGAAGAAGGTTGGGTAATGAGAAATTATTCATCCACACTAAGCGTGTGTCCGATGTAAGTTTTATTCTGTACCTGCCGTAGTTCAATTTTTTCTTTTTGTCATCTTGATTTAAAATATGCGTGTGATTCATGTTCCCTAAAGAGCCATTGCTGGTCTTACACTACATAACAAAAATGCAAGCTAAGAGTTGGTTCAACTGTTTTACCAATGCACATCAGGTATGCTGAATTTGTAGTCCATCAAACCTCTAGAGTTATACCATCGTTTTTAACTCTCAAAATTAAATTTCCAATCTATATTTTTTTAAAAGATAAAGAGAATATATTAGATAGATACATATGCCAAATCTGAATGAAATATAGTATGCATCATTTGAGTGGACCATGAGTTGGATTAGGCAATATGTTAGGTAGAAAACTGAATACCACAAGAAATTACTTAGGTGCAAGATTTCTTTTCTTCCCTTTTTGAAAATTGCTCAGAAAACTAGTATGATATTCCCTCAATCCTTTGTTTTTGCCATCAAATCTTAATAACATTGCATATAATAAGGAGCTTCTAAATAAATTGATGTTCTTAATGCAGGATGATTAGTGCTCATGAAGTCTGGGACAAAATGCTGCCTTTGGGAGGAATAACTGTCAAGAGTTAATGAGCTGCAAAATTTTGCAGTTCTTCACAGTTCCTTCATGTAAATTAAGTTGCAACTTTATTTTTAACTTTGTGTTTGCTTAGTTAAATAAAGCTAAGTTGAATCTTTATGAAGCGGTCCATATATTATGCTGAAATGATGGACTTTCATGTATAAATATAACTTATGCACATGCAGGGACAGTTCAATGTACAATTCACATTTGCTTTGGCCTTTATCTTCTCTGTTTTTTTTTTTTTTTTTTTTTTTTTTTTTTTTTTTTTTTTTCAGTTTAATCATTCACATCAATCTCCACTCTTTTTTAGCTAAACTAATAAATAAATAAAAAACTCTAGTTTTTCTTGTGTAACTAATCATTTTTCAAATACACCTGTCTCAGCCTCAATGCTCTATCCCCAATTTCATTTAAATATTTATTTTTTCTCTATTCTTTCAACCCCAACAGCGAACCACTTTCTATCTCCAATCTCTTTCATCATTTTCTGCCACACACACACCATCACACAGCCACCATTCGCTGGGCATGAGATCCGCAATCAAAAACCCGCACACGGTCACATAGCCAAAACACATTCGCACAGCCACTGCCTCACATATTTCCTTACTTATTTGATCATTTGTAACATATTTAAAGAGTTTGAATTAGTTAATTAATTTAATTTAGTTTTTTTATGTGCACCAAAAAAATAAATAAATAACTAAAGAGAATTTTTTTTTTTTTTTAAATTGACATTTTGAGCTTCACTATACTTAATTCTCTTCATTTTTCATTGATTTCATTCTTTTATATATATATATATATATATAAGAGGGCAAATGACCGCCTCTACCTTGAGGTTTGAGGAAGTAACACTCCCCCCAAGTCTGAAGGAAAAAACGTTTTCCCCCATTAACATTAATATGACCAAACTTTTTCAAACTAAAGTTAAAAATATTGTACCTTAATTTGCCCTTTGGTTAAGGGTAGATTTCCAAAATTATCCTCCACTTATCCTTACAGGTTTTACTAAACCCAAAATCACCGTACATGTTTATTTCATAAATTTGGATGCAAAGCATTGGTGAGAATGGACAAGATTTTTCTCCAAACTAGTTTGGAGGAAAACCTTATAAACTCCTACATCTTTTTATTGAATGTAAATTTTGAAAATCTTACTATTGGATTTCATGTTCTTTATGTTCTTATAAATATATGTCAAATTTTGTTCAAATTAGATGTTATTTACTTTTCAATTAATAAACTTACTTTTTATACCCAAAAACTTGAATTTAAATATTTAATTGATGATATAGTCATTGATTTTTTATTTTTGATTTTCTTGAAATTTTACAAACATGAAGGATATAATAAAAACGTGCAATTCAATTGTTAGATTTTCAAAATTTACATCCAATAAAAAGATATAAGAGGAGGTTTAAGGATTTATCTCCAAACTAGTTTAAAAAAAAAAAAAAAAATTTCATTAACATATGATGTGTTGAACCTACTAACAAACACTCCAAACACATGTGATTCTTTTTTACAACCAAATTGCTCCAAATTCCACCAACTTTCAACAATACTCAAATTTTTTAAATACTTTTTTGTTATACTTTGAACAATTGACACTTTAGTTTGTAAAGTCCATATAATAAAATTTGTAAAATCCCTAATATCACTATATCCAAAAGAAAATTGCTACAAACTGAAGTGTCAATGAATGCAATAAACACCATCCACAACACAATAAAATCACTTTTATGTTACATCTAAGTAGTAAATTTCTTTTGTATTTCTAGCATTATCCAATCGCAAAGGCTAAAACTACCACCAATTTTAATAATTTTTAATCAAAATGTTCATGCAAGTTTAACTTTCTCAAGTTTTGTTAGAAACCAAATAGTACAATCAAACAACAAATTGTTGAGAGAGAGAGAGAGAGAGAGAGAGAGAGAGAGAGAGAGAGAGAGAGAGAGAGAGGGTACCTCCATGGGGAAGAAGAAAGAGTTGCTCGTGAGGAAATTAGGGTTTTGGAAGTGAGGAGAGAGAGAGTGATGAAGAGTTGTGGTTGTGCGTGATAACAAGGGAGGAGAGAGGGAATGATAACGATAAAAACGATGATGATGAGATTGGGGAAGAAGAAGAAGAAGAAGAAGAAGAGTGGTGAAGGTTAAGCATTTTAGAGGAGAAAATGGGTGTGCACAATAACAACAACCATACGCTAATGATGCTTTTTTCTTTGGAGAATGAACAAATACATTCCTCTCTCTCTCTCTCTCTCTCTCTCTCTCTCTCTCTCTCTCTCTCTCTCTCTCTCTCTCTCTCTCTCTCTCTCTCTCTCTCTCTCTCTCTCTCTCAATTCTCCCACCTGGCCACTTTCTACTACTATTTTTTGGCCAATTTACCACCCATGCCCACTCAAATACACTCAACATGTGTCATGTACTCCCTTTTAAGTGAAATCTAATTCAGTAATATTATAGCCACTAATTTTTTACAAATTTTTTTTATAAATTATTGATATGAAAAATTTGTACTGGTTCTCATCTAAGTTCACTACTAACATCACTATTTTACTTACCAATAATCACTCATTGATGTACATAAAATATATACAATAAAGTACTCTCATATTTGCATATTTAGCCTTACTTTTGTGATTGATTATAAGTTATTTTTGTCCTATAAATAATAGAGGCTATTCACCTAGACATACTACAAAGTAGGCCGATTTTCAAATAGAAGTGCCAAACCTGGAAGAGATCCAGTCCAGGCGTGAAGCGAAGCAAAGAGAAAACAAAAGCCTAGTTCAAGTGAATCACTTACACAAGCAGAGACTAGGCAAGTCCAGCAAGGCGTGAAAGGAAAGAAATAAGAAGTGAGGCCCAAAACCATATTGACGTGGATGAAGTTAACAAGAATACAAGTTTTCCAAGCCAAGCAATTTGGTCTATCACTAAAAAACCAAAGTCAACGTGTTATGTGAATATGAGAAGCAAAAGAGAGCTCCATGACAGCACTGTTACTATTTTTTTTTTCTATTTTATTTATTTAGTTTAATGCTTGGTATTTTATTTTTGTGTTTTCTTTTAATTACTATAAGTAGCTAAATGTTCAATTAAGGTTGAGGATAAAACCTTTGTTAAGAATTACCAGTGATATGAGATCCAATTTTTCCCATAGCAGTTATTCTTTAATGATTAAAATTGTTCTTGCTTCATCTCAATAATATTTTTCTCAAGATTTAGGATTTATCTTAATTAATTGAATTCTTGGTTTTATAATCCTATGATTTTAAAATTGGATATTTTTTGTAATTTATTTGGTTACAGATACAATTGATGATTTGATTTTATACTTAAAAAGTGACTTTAGATTTTTTAAACATAAGTTTTAATGATGATAATAATAATAATAATAATAATAATAATAATAATAATAATAATAATAATAATAATAATAATAATTGTTGTTGTTGTTGTTAACAATATAAAAAAAAAACAACAATATAAAAATAGTAAATAATAATAAAAAACCACAATAATAATTAAAATAACAATAACAATAACAGAAGTAGATCTTTATGCTCAAGAACAATTGAAACATTTCTAAAATGATTTGAATTAATCCAAAAATAAATATGCCATATGTTATTTAGTGGCTTCTCAGGTAGTCTCACAATTAGAAAAAAAGAACCACAACCAATCCCCTCCCCCAACCCACCCACCCCCCCCACACACACACACACACACACAAATTCACAATTGCAAGATCCACCCCTAGATTTGAAATTTAGTTTAATGCTAATTTAAAATTTTGAAATTGACAAAGAATCTTCAAAAAAAGGTTTATATTTATAAGAAAATCAAGATAAAAGAGAAAATTTTCTTGAAAATTTTCTCAAAAAATAAAAAAGATATATATATATATATATATAATTTAATGAAAATAAAATTTGATTTTTATAAATTCTCAATTGAATGTGTAATTTTTTTTAATGCTTTAAAAATTACAATCACTAATTAGTAGATTTTCTCTCCTTTGGTTATAATAATTGTAATCTGTGTGAAAACCTGTATGAATATGATCAAATGAAATTCTTAATACTTTTTAGTCTAGTGAAGAGATAGTTAATACCATAACTGCGTAAACCAAAGTTATGACTTGCCCATGAGATCATTAGCAACTTTGTGGCATGCCTTCACATTTTAGCACCTAGCAATGTCTCATGTACCAACCATGCCAGTTGGTATAGAGAGAAGTAAAATTTCTCTTGGTAAGTAATACTATATAAATTAATCATTCCCTTTTTTGCCTTTTGGATATGTTGGTAGAATTTGCCATTCTAAAGGACTAAGATAATTTTTGAGCTGATGTGCAAACACCCTTTCCTCTATAAAATCTTCAAAGTTGAAATCTAATGAGTGATCCCTCTTGTCTCTACAGAAACTATAAGTTCAATTTTTGTCTTCTAAGCAATTTTTTAGCCACTGCCATGCTGTATTATGGTATTTGTTATGCTAAAAGCCATGTTAGGGCCGACCCTAGACATTTTGGGGCCGAAGGCGAGAATTAAAACGAGGCATTTTTTATATTTATGTATTAATTAAATTAATATTTATTTAATATTTTTATATTATAATATATTTCATTTAAAATTTATTTTTCTTGTTTTTTGAGATGCAAATTGACTAATTAAATTTTTATATTCAAATTCTTCTAATATCTCCTTTTCAATCGATAATATAGTTAATCCACTTAATCTTTCTCGGGACATTGTATCATTTTATTATCTTCTAACTCTTTTTGGTGAATTTCTTGTTCATTTGTGATACTTTCATCTAAATTTTGTGTTATATTTTGTTTATTACTAATAACAAATTTATCCATCCATCCTTTTTGAGATTTAATTAATTTTTTTTTAAGTTTTTCATATCTAGATACATATTTTCTAGTAGAAATTTCTAATCAAACAATATATTTATAAAATAAAAAATAACTTTCAAGTGTAGAGCAAATGAGAAATAGAACTTGATTTATATAAAAAGTATTGTTGTAGTTTTACCGAATAATACCAAGTTTTTAGTAATCTCAACCTGCACAAATAAAGATTTATTCATTATATTACCAATCACTAAAATATATATATATATATATATATATATATATATAAACACAAGATTAAAATTAAAAAAAAAAAATTAATGCAGCCATAACAAAAACAAGCTCAGCCTATCCAAGAACCTGCCAAGACCCACCCACTACCCAAAAAAAAAAAAAAAAAAAAAAAAAACATAAAACATAAAACAAAAAAATCCTAATATCCTATTACATTTACACCTATAACCAAAAAAAAAAAAAAAAAAAAAAAAAAAAAAAAAGAGGCAGCTCGGCTCATTACCCAGCCAGAATCAAGCCTAAGCCTTATAAGTTAAAAGTTATTTTAAAGCAAGCCTAAGCCTTAAAATTATTAGACTATTATTAGTTATACATGAGCTGCAGCAGTGAAGCTCAGAAATCAAAACGCATTACCCAGCGTCCCAACCAGAATCAAAATGCAGCACTGACGGCAGCAACAAAAAAAAAAAAAAGCAGCCGGCAGGAGGAAAGGAAGCTTGAGCCAGTAGCTAGACAGTCGGATGATTTAGATTAGATTGGAGGAAAGGAAGCTTGAGCCAGGCAGCCAGGCCCAGCAACAGTGGAGAGAAAGAATAAGAAAGGCAGAGAGCAAGAGTTGAGAGAAAAAATAAGAGAGGGACATGTAAAAATTTTAGGGATTTGAGGTTTTTTATTTGTTTTGATTATTGATTGTTTTGTGGTTAATTTTTTAAACCGGATTTATAGTTTATCCGGTTAGATTTTGGTTTGTCTAGAGGATAATGATGTTATTTTTGGGACAATTGATTTTATTTAGACCAAAAAATTTTGTTGTGTTACCAATGTTTAACTGGGTATAAGTGTGTAACAAAAATTTTGTTTTTTGGTCAAAAGGATGTTCTGAATTTTGTTAGATTCATCTGAAACCAAATTTTCCCCCTCTACCCCTCTTTTCTAAAATTTTAGGGCCTTCCTTCTACTTGGGGGCCTTAGGCAATTGCCTAACTTGCCTAGTGGTTGGGCCAGCCCTGAGCCATGTTTGATAAGCACTTAAAAAAGGAAAAGAAAAAAAATAGAAAAAAAAAAAAAAAACGAGAGAGAGCTTTGCAATCATTCTACATGAAACATATGATTATGGGAAACCATGATTATATAACAATGGAAATTATTAAGATAAACGTTAATACTTAGCTTTTCTTTCCCCTTTTGTTAAGTTATTATGGAAAACAAGGAGTGTTGAGATAAGGAAAGTGACGTGGTCTACTATTCTACTAAAAAACTCTCACCTGTTTAAAACTACTGAATTAGAAATTTTTTTTAAACAGAAACTGATTACTGACTCAGCAATTTTAAACAAATGAGAGTCTTTTAGTAGAATTATGGACAAGTGACGTGATCCACCAGAAGACTGTATAATTTCTCTTGAGATAAGGGAGAAATGCAATCAGCCGGTTCTTCATCTTAATCGACTTAAATACCTACAGTGTCATGTACTCTCTTTTAGAGTTATCTTTTTCCATCCTACATGTGGCAATTGAAGTGACCATTCATATGTAGTTTTAGTCATATAACTTTTTTAATACTACTACATATATATTTTCTTATAAATCAACACATAATGGGTTGAAGAAATAGTTCCAAACCGATTTGTAGCCAAACTTTGTTCGTGATGTGTAATGGATACCACAAAATTTAATATGTAGATCTTACAAAATGATGTGTCACGATCATGATTGCCTAAAAAATAAGCCAAACATTCATTTGTTAGGAAGTTTAAACATGCATACCAATCAAATTAACTGTCACATCAATTTGTATATGTGATCTGTTGTTATTAGAAAGGCATCACTTTTATGTTGGGCCATCGATTTTTATTATACACCAACCATATCATTGCAATCTTAAAGATTATCAAAAACATTTGTTCATCAATACTCTTTTTTTCCCTAATGAGATTGTTGGATTTGTGTAAATCTGGTCATTGCATCACGGGCTTTTGTAATTGTTGTGTTTGAATGGACTTTCTCTGCCTAATACTTTTTTAATACATTGGAGGCCCATTAAGATTTTGGCTACATGTAGATGACCTAGAGGTAACATTTTGGCCATAGGGTCTTGGGATTCTCTTGTTATTGTATAGATAATAAGATCGATTCTAGATAATAAGATAATAATATTAGTAGTTTAACTAATATTTTAAAAAAAAAAATAAAAGTGCCAATTAATTAAAGTATTCCATGAAGAAACAAGTGTACAATTACCCACATTCTAAAAGCTAATCATTACCTTGAAGAAACAATTTACCTTATTGTGTGAGCCATATGAGACATAATAAATTGACTTTTAAGAGATGCAATATTGACAAGATACTGAAAATAACAAACCGATTGGCTCAACAAATCTTGAAGAAGAAAACCAAGCATTTTCATAATAATTCCATCCAAACAAGGCCTCAATTTTTTAGCTAGGATCTAAGTGATATATATTAGGTAGGAAAAGGTTAACAAATGGCTTCAGGGCATTAGTTTTTTTTTTTTTTTTTAAATAAAATAAAATATTTTTTTTTTATGGAAAAAAAGTAAATGATCTTTTTGACAACTTTCTTATACATCCAATAATAGTGTTATCAAAACTTTCTAAAATGGTTCATTAATAAATAAACTAAGAACACCCGCTAACCAAAACAAGGAATTGACTTCCTTCAACAGGAACCAAATTCAAAGAAAGACACAATAGCCTTGACCACATCTCTTTGAGCAATGGACCAAGAGATTTAAAGAATTTAGTTGTAAACCTAATACCCATTAGGATTTAAAGATGTATCCCCTTCATAAAAAAATAGAACATATTTGACCTCATCTGGTGTGACATTTGAGATAAGGTGCTCTCTTTGCTTACATGAGATTTGCGAATTCTACAAAATAGAAACTCTTAGTAGAACAGGGATCAAGAAATAAGGATTGAGGACCTAGGAGTTGCTTATAGAAATCCACATTTTTTTCAATTGTATTGAGCTGAAATCAATGCCCTTCCCTATTCATTCTTTAAGTTCTTGACTAAAATTTTCAAAGCTCTAGTATTTACAACTTACAACTTTGTGGGGGAAAAAAATAGAATAGAGTTTTGGTCCTTAAGATTTAGCCAACTAATTTTGGACTTTGGCTTCAAGAATGCTTCCTTGGCATTACTAATGGATGCATAGTTGTACAAGGACTCTTTTTTCCTTTGCAATAAGATTGAAGTTCCCTCGAAAGGATAGCAATTGGTTTTTTAGTTTTTACCACTATAAATCCAACCTAGTCCTCTCAACCCTTTGCCTAACATTGCCAAACTTCTCTTTATTAACTATTTTCTACACCGCTTTGATTGCCTTTAACTTTGGGTAGAGTTGAAACGTATGTGAGAACCTACACATCACAATGACAACTTAAATTATCAATTATGCACTCTAATTTATGGAAACCTAAATTTTGGGGGGGGGGGGGGAAGGAGGGGTGGGGAATCAACAGTACTAATAATAAAAATATCAATATCAATATCAATATCAATATCAATATCAATAACAATAACAATAACAATAACGAGGCTTCAGGCTCAAGAATATTTAAACATCCATAATGATTATATCTAAATAATAAATGCATCAACAATTTAGATTCAATTGATGCAAGTATATTTCAATGGACTAACAGTTCAGTGTCATGTTATGTATCCAACACTTGTACTGGCATAACAACTAGTGCTAACATAATATGGTAGGTGCACTAAACAATTCTTAGTCTCTTCTTTATAGAAATCAGTTTAGCCACTGGTGTTTTTCCATAATAATCCATCCATCCAAATTTACTGTCACTTATGTCCTATTGCCTTTCATATTTAAGAATTTTTCTTTGCAAGATTAGTAAGTTTTGGTACGTAAGTGTTATATATCATCTCATTGACAGTAACCCTAAAAGGCGTAAGCTTCACATTGACATTAGAGAAGAACATGCTAGATTATTATATTTCCAAGTCATCTAAAAGGAAATGTTATATATCCTACTAGTCAATATTGTATTTTTTACTAGTGTTATTTTATTTATTTTTATCTTTATTTTGCAACTAAACTTTCAAGTTCAATTCTTTCTTTTAAGAAAATACCTGGTCGGGATCAATGCCCCAAATCAACGATCTGTTGAATGCCCCTTTGTCAATTTGGCATGTTCATAAATTAGCATCTTCACAGATATATTTGATTCGCGAGAGAGCCAATGATGCAATTAAAATTCTTGTTGAAGATTCTATAAATGTTCCAACTATTTGTCACAACCAATACAACGTGTAAAAGATGAAACGATTGGATTATTAGTCATGTTTTATGTAGATAAGTTATCCTTACCTAGATAATGAACTATAATATATTAAATTACATGCACTCTAACTTTCAAAAAACCAACAAGCCTCATCAAGATCATAATTGCATTTTCTACAAATTTTATGTTCTTCTTCTTCTTCTTTTTTCCCTCTTATGACTCAAATTCAATTTTTTTTAAGAGGATTGTGACATATGAAATTATGTGCAGCTCTAATTTTTGAAAACCTACATTTGGAAATAATATTAATCATAGTAATAAATATTATAATTAAAATTATAAAAAAGATATTATTATTAACAACAAAATAATAATAATAAAAATAAAAATAATAAAATAGATCTTATGCTCTATAAAAATTGAAACATATCTCAAATGATTGGAATTTATCCAACAATGAATTCTCCATGCTATTCAGTGGCTTCTCAAGTAGTCTGTCAATTAGAAAAAGAATCACAATCAATCTCTCACTCCACCACCCCCCCCCCCCCCCCCCCCCACAACAAATTCACAATTGCAAGATCCACCCCCTAGATTTGAAATTGAGTGTAATACTAATTTAACATTTTGAAATTGACAAAGAATCTTTTTAAGGTTTATATTCATAAGAAAATCAAGACAAAAGAGGAAAAATTCTAGATAATTTTCTCAAAAAATAAATTTTGATTTAATTTCATGAAAATAGTTTGAATATTATCAAGTGAATGCCTAAATTTTTTAAATGCTTTAAAAATTACAATCACTAATTAGTAGATTTTATTTCTCTTTGTGGTTGTGGGGGCCAAAGACGCCGAAACACCATATGGGTCTAGGGCCTGATCTGAGAACGTGGACTCCGTCAAAGGGGGCCATGAGTCGAGAGTAGGGCCTCTTAAAATGGGGGCCCAAAGGCTCGCCGACCAGGCCGTCAGCCAGTGGAATGAGAGTCCGAGGAGAAGGTCTTCTCGGACGGCAGGGCCAAGCACCGAAGAGCGTAACACGACGTCCAAGGAAGAGCTCCTAAAAGCTCGGCGAGTCATCCCAAGCTTCAGTGGGACTTCGAGGAGGGGGACAAGTGGAACGTGCACTGCATAAAGCTGCTGCCACCGCATTAAAGACTTTTCACCTACCCGTCTGGCTGCATTAATGGAGAAGTGACTTTTGAGGGGACGGTGGTCAGCCTTACGGGCATTGGGGAGCGTTTTCAGAGAAAAGACAGATGGGAACCAGGGATGGGAGGTATAAATAGAGAAGGGGGGACCATATGAAAGGGATCCGAATTTTCTCTAAGGAAAGAAGAAGACTCACTCTCTCTCTCTCCTCTCAGAGAATAGAAGGGAAGCCAGGATATAAGCTCCTCGGCCCACGTCCGAAGAGAGGAAAGGTCGTTCCACCAGCTCGCTGCATGCCAAAAGTGAACTTAGTCCTTATCCCATAGCTTTCTAGAGCCCTAGGAAGTCTAGACTTTGAGCCCACTCTCTACAAATTCTATTGTGTAGGCCACCTGGGCCGGCCCGGTCATGCATTTGGGCCAGAGGCCTACTTTGTGTCCTTACAATTGGCACCGTCTGTGGGGAGCCTTGACTAAAGAGACTGGAAGTATCATGGAAGATTCAGGCTCGTGTCGTGCAGAATCCATGGGGTCCTCGCACGAGGACCACTTTTTGCAGTTGGAGAGGGAAAGAGACCGCAAAGCCAGCGTGCGCATAGAACGTACACGTGGGAGGAGTCACGCACGGGATGGAAGTAGAGCCTCCCGCGAAAAAAGCGTTGAGACCTTGTAAAGGGATATTGACCATCTGAGAAGAAAGCTACGCCGGGGGAAGCAAAGGCGCACGCCCTCTCCTTCGGATCAGTCCTCAGCGGACGCCAGTGGTAGCGTCGACAGTTGAAGGTCGAGGACCTCCCCTAGCGAGTCCTCTTCGTAGGAGGACGAACACTGCCATGACCTAAAGGGTAAAAGGACCCCCTCCAGGGGCTTGGCCAACAACACCTTGAGTAAGGCGCTCCTCTAGATTTCCGAGTTATCCTTCACTCGGAGGATCGAGAAGGGAAAGTTTCCGAGGCGATTCACCCAACCAACCTTCACCATTTACAAAGGAAGAACGAACCCAGTAGAGCATGTGAGCCATTTCAACCAGAGGATGGCGGTATACTCAAAGAACGAGACCCTGATGTGCAAGGTTTTCCCCTCCAGCCTGGGACCTGTCACGATGAGGTGGTTCAATGGCCTGAAGGCGGGCTCTGTTGATTCCTTCATCGAGCTTACCAGGGCATTCGGCTCACGGTTTATCACATGTAGCTGGGTCCCTCGGCCTCTAAACTCACTGTTGTCCATGGCCATGAGAGAAGGAGAGACCCTCAGGGTATATACCGGCAGGTATTGGGAGATGTGCAACGAGATCGATGGGGACTTCGACGAAGTCGCCATAAGCACCTTCAAGGTCGGCCTTCCAAACGAGCATGACTTGAGGAAGTCGCTGACCAGAAGGCCTGTCAAGAGCGTGCGTCCGCTCATGGACTACATTGACGAGTACACGCGGGTGGAGGAGGATCAATTACAAGTGAAGGCTAGGGGGAAGGTTATCCCTCAAGAGAGGAGGGATTTCAAGTCGGACAGATACAGCAACAGTAGGCCGAGGAGAGAATTCGTTGGGCATCCTCGTCTGCCAACAACGCAGGTAGTCGGCGTTGTGTTCCGCGAACCCATACAGAGGATGTTTGAGAAAATCCACCACGAGCCCTACTTCAGGTGGCCCAGCAAAATGGTAGGTGATCCCGCGAAGCGTAACTAGAACCTCCACTGCCAATACTATCAAGAGAACGGCCACACAACGGAGAACTGCAGGAGCTTACGGAACTACCTAGAACAGCTGACAAAGGAGGGAAAGTTGAGACAATTTGTGTACCAACATGAAGGGCAGAGAGAGCACCCTAGGCCGACAGGCCAAGGCCATTATACCCCGAGGCCTCCTCTGGGAATAATCAATGTCGTTCTCGCCGCTCTTAGGAGACCGGCTCGTGCCCTTCCAGGGTAATGTTTGTGGCGCAAGCCCGTGTTGAGGGCTCTGGCTCCTAGCCGAAGAGAATTAAGGGCAATGAGCCGCCCACTTTGGCCTTCTCAGACGCAGACAAGGAAGGGACCATCCAACCCCACGATGACGCCCTAGTCATAATGCTGAGAATCGGAGGTTACGATGTAAAGAGGGTGATGGTGGACCAAGGAAGTGGCGCAGACATCATGTACCCCGATCTGTTTAAAGGTTTGAATCTGAGAGAAAAGGACCTGTCGGCCTATGACTCACCGCTAATAAGCTTCGAGGGGAACGTAGTCGTCCTGAGGGGACAAATTAGGCTGCCTGTGCAGTCAGGACCAACAGTGGTTGAGGTGGATTTCATTGTGGTCGACGCTTACTCCCCTTACACGGCCATTATGGAAAGGCCCTGGCCACACGCCCTGGGGGCTGTATCCTCTACTCTCCATGCCAAGGTGAAGTTCCCTTTCGGTGGCCAGGTCGAGGAGGTCCTCGGGAGTCAGTCTACGGCAAGACAGTGCCTGACAGCCATAATTCTGTGCAGGCCGGACCCCGAACCCTCGGCTCCGGCTGCCCTGACCCCATAGCAATTAGCCTCTTCTGCCACAACTGGAGGAACAGTGGCAGAAGAGCCCGCGTGCGAAGGGTTAGACAGGGTTCTTGTAAACGACGACCTAGAGAGGTTCTTCCAGATAGGGGCTCAACTGCCGACCGAAGAAAGGGATGAGTTGGTCGCGTTCCTAAGGGGGAACCTTGACGTATTTGCATGGGATGAGCATGAGATGCTTGGAATCGATCCAAGCTTCATATGCCACCATTTGAACGTCAGCCTGGCCGCAGTGCCAAAGAAGCAACCCCCTCGGCGCTCCTCCACGGAACATTCCCAGGCTGTTAAGGAGGAAGTCATCAAACTTAAGAGAGCTGGGGCTATCAAGGAAGTGTTCTATCCCGAATGGTTGGCGCACACAGTCGTGGTGAAGAAGAAAAGTGGAAAGTGGAGGGTATGCGTAGACTTCACGGACCTGAACAAAGCCTGTCCCAAGGATCCGTTCCCGATGCCTCGCATAGATCAATTGGTGGACGCGATAGTCGGCCACCCTCGCATGAGTTTTCTGGACGCCTTTCAGGGGTACCATCAAATACCTTTGGCTTTGAAAGACCAGAAAAAAACCGCCTTCGTTACCCCCACCGGCAACTACCACTACAAGGCGATGTCCTTCGACCTGAAAAATGCGGGGGCTACCTATCAGAGGATAATGACCCGGATGTTCGAAGCGCAATTAGGAAAGACCATCGAGGTATACATAGATGATGATATGGTTGTGAAGAGCAGGGCCATATCAGGGCATGTGGCCGACCTGGATAGCACATTCCAGACTTTGCGGGAGCACAAGTTACGTTTGAAAGCCTCCAAATGCTCCTTCGATGTGGGGTCTGGTAAATTCCTGGGCTATATGCTTACTCACAGAGGTATTGAGGCCAACCCTAAACAATTACCGCAATCTGTAACCTGCAACCTCTTCGGAACCCGACGGAAGTCCAGAGGCTGGTCGGGATGACGGCTACCCTCAGTAGGTTCATTTCCCGATCTGCGGATAGGTGCCGACCCTTCTTCCAATTGCTAAACAAATGGAAGGGATTCGAATGGATCGAGGAGTGCTCCTTGGCATTCCAACAGCTGAAGGAATACCTCTCTCGGCAACCCATTATGTCCCGCCCTGATCCAGACGAAGTGCTGTTTGCCTATCTAGTTGTGGTTGCCCATGCCGTTAGCCTGGTTCTGATACGGGATGACAACGGTATACAGAGACTGGTCTATTACGTGAGCAAGTCTCTGCAAGAGGCCGAGATCCAGTATTTACCGTTGGAGAAGGCGATTCTGGCCATAGTGCACGCGATGCGCCGGCTCCCGCATTATTTTCAATCTCATACGGTCGTCGTGCTAACCCAATTCCCACTCAAGTCCGTGTTGCGAAGTGCTGACTACTCTAGCAGAATCGCCAAATGGGGAACTTTCTTGGGGGCCTTTGACATCAAGTACTTGCCTCGTACATCTGTGAAGGGGCAAGTCCTGGCCGACCTGGTGGCGGAGTTCACTGAGCCTTCCCTGGAGGAAAACCTGGAGGGATGGGGCACAGGTGGAAAGCCGGTTGGCGTAGTCTCGTGTGAAACACCTCCGACGTGGAAGCTCTTCGTGGACGGGGCCTCCAACCAGAGGGGTTTAGGTATGGGGATAGTGTTGACGTCCCCGGAAGGAATCGTTGTGGAAAAGTCCTTGAGGCTAGCATTCTCGACTACCAATAACGAAGCCGAGTACGAGGCTTTGCTGGTGGGAATGAACATGGTTCGAAAAATGGGGGCAAGAGCGGTGCTAACGTTCTCGGACTCGCAGCTAGTGGTCGGCCAGATGGAAGGGAAGTTGGAAGCTAGGGAACCGAGAATGCGAGAGTATTTAGCCCGCGCCAAGCACTTGCAGGCCAAATTTGAATCCTTCGCACTGTCACATATCTCCAGAAGTAGAAACACCCACGCCGATTCGCTGGCCACGCTCGCAACCTCCTCAGCATAGGGCCTTCCTCGGGTCATTCTCGTTGAGGACCTGCTTAGGCCAACCGGTCCGGATTGTCAGGCCATCCGGGTCCAACAGGTCAGAATAGAACCCAGTTGGATGGACCCCATAGTGTCTTTCCTTAAACACGACACACTGCCGGAGGAGAAGTCTGAGGCCGACAAGATCCGTATGAAGGCTCCTCGGTTCTGGTTATCCGAGGACGAGAAGCTCTATAAACACTCCTTCTCGGAGCCCTACCTACTGTGTGTGCACCCGGAAGGGATGGAGCAGCTCTTGGAGGAGTTGCATGAGGGGATTTGCAGCAGCCACACTGGCGAAAGGTCACTAGCTCACAGGGCCCTCACACAAGGGTACTGGTGGCCGAATATGCAACGAGAGGCGCAAGAGTACGCGAGGAAATGCGATCAATGTCAGAGGTTCACCTCCAACATTCACCAGCCTGGTGGCGTTCTTAATCCATTGGTCAGCCCTTAGCCGTTTGCGCAGTGGGGCTTGGACATAGTGGGACCGTTCCCGAGGGCGGCAGGCAACAAGCGGTGGCTGCTCGTCGGGACAGACTATTTTACTAAATGGGTAGAGGCCGAGCCACTCTCGAATATCCGGGACGTGGATGCGAAGAGATTAGTCTAGAAGAACATCATCACCAGATTTGGGATCCCATGTACTCTCATCTCGGACAATGGACTGCAGTTCGACAGCAAAGCTTTCAGGGAGTATTGTGGGGACTTCGGCATCACAAACAGGTACTCTACCCCAGCCTACCTGCAGGGGAACGGCCAAGCCGAAGCAGTTAATAAGTCGATAGTCAATGGGCTCAAGAAAAGACTAGATGATGCGAAGGGCAGATGGGTGGATGAGGTACCACACGTGTTGTGGACTTACCGAACCACGCCGCGAAGGTCCACAGGGGAGACTCCTTTCTCGATGATGTATGGCGCCGAGGCTGTGATTCCTATGGAGATGGGGTTCCCGACGATGAGGGCATAGTCCTTCACCTCAGACACTAATGACGACATGCTGCTGAAGGGGCTGGACTTGGTGGAAGAAAGGCGGGAAAACACCATGGTCAGGCTAGCTTACTACCAGCAGAAGCTCAAACAGGGGTACGACTCCCGCGTACGATCCAGGCCTCTTGCTCTGGGAGACCTAGTTTTGAGAAAAGTCGTCGGAACTGCTAAGGAACCATCGTGGGGAAAATTGGAACCATACTGGGAGGGGCCCTACCGTATAACCTTGGCAGCCGGCATAGGGTCGTACTACCTCGCCAATTTGGAAGATAAACTTGTAAAATGACCCTGGAATGTAAGCAACCTCTAAAGGTACTACTATTAATAAAAGGCGTACACGCCAAACTTTCGAACATTGTTGTATCATGCTAACTGTTAATGCATAAATCTCTATCGCTAGATTATGTGTATGTTAATGTCAACTGGGGCTAAGCCAGGTCCTCGGACCTTTTGCCTTGGGAAAATTTAACACACAATCCATTTTTAACTAAGTGTTAATGTCAATTGGGGCTAAGCCAGGTCCTCGGACCTTCTGCCTTGGG
Organism: Castanopsis chinensis; assembly: GCA_032878915.1. Lineage (NCBI taxonomy): Eukaryota > Viridiplantae > Streptophyta > Magnoliopsida > Fagales > Fagaceae > Castanopsis > Castanopsis chinensis. Next base: position 17,478,960 of record JAVQMG010000114.1, read on the forward strand.
AAAATTTAACATACAATTTCATTTTTTACTAAGTGTTAATGTCAACTGGGGCTAAGCCAGGTCCTCGGACTTTCTGCCTTGGGAAAATTTAACACACAATCCATTTTTAACTAAGTGTTAATGTCAACTGGGGCTAAGCCAGGTCCTCGGACCTTCTGCCTTGGGAAAATTTAATATACAATTTCATTCTTTACTAAGTGTTAATGTCAACTGGGGCTAAGCCAGGTCCTCGGACCTTCTGCCTTGGGAAAATTTAACACACAATCCATTTTTAACTAAGTGTTAATGTCAACTGGGGCTAAGCCAGGTCCTCGGACCTTCTGCCTTTAGAAAATTTAACACACAATCCGTTTTTAACTAAGTGTTAATGTCAACTGGGGCTCAGCCAGGCCCTCGGACCTTCTGCCTTGGGAAAAATTTAACACACAATCCGTTTTTAACTAAGTGTTAATGTCGACTGGGGCTAAGCCAGGTCCTCGGACCTTCTGCCTCGGGAAAATTAAACATACAATTTTATTTTTTACTAAGTGTTAATGTCATGGAAAAAATTAAACGTGCACTCCATTCAAATTACGTGTTCACTTTCAGTCGGCGGTAACGTACAATTTAGCTAAGTGTCAGCATATCCCGCGCGCGTAATCGTTTATTTATTAGCCCCAACATGCTATAAAACAAATTACACAGCGGTAAACATAACCGATGATCAACTAGAGACAAAAATTGCACCAAGGCACAAGAATTACGTTATCGAAAATTGAACACTAAAATTCATTAAAGTTGTTTGAAACAAAGCTGAAGGGAATTACAAGAAGGATACTGAAAGTCTACATGAAAAGCAGTTCATAAAAATGAAAATCTACACAAAACAGCAAAAATGTAAAGCAACGGAGCTGCGCCAGAAGGGAGACCCGAGATTGCCTACTCCTTTATCTTCAAAGGGGGATCCTTCGCTGGCTTGGTCGAGGGCTCTTTAGTTTGGCCTCCCGCCTCCGCTCGCATGGGTCCGGCCTCGGACGGGTCCTGGACCTGCTTCCCCTTATCCTGCAGCTTGGGCGGGGGTACGACCAGACCAGCCCACTCAACCAGCTTCTTTTCAGCCTCTTGGTTAGGGACAGCAACCTCTGCAGGTGGCGAGACCTGCTCGGGAGAATATGGAGGCAACGTTGGGGCCGCAGCCTCGGGAGTGACCAAAGTGGTGGGAACGTCTTCGATGAATCTGATATCCTCGGGATACCAGACTTTCTCAGCTGCCCTCCACTAGGAGTTGGCGGGAACTCCCGTAGCATTTAGGGCCTCCGCTCAAACCTGCTGGCAGTATTCCCTGCACAGCTCGGCCAGCTCCTCGGTCAGGCGGTTCTCTGTCGCCTCAACCCCTTCGTTGTAGGCAGCTTTGGTGGCGGCCTCCACGGTTTCTTTTATAGTGTGAGCTACCTCCTTGGCCTGCGCAAGCTGCCTTTTTAGGTCTGAGATCTCCTATCCTGCTTTGGACAGTGCCTCGTCTCTCTGGTGTAGGAGCTTGCGTTGGGTCTCCACCTGTGCCGCCGCTGTCTTTAGGCCCGTGTCCAGGCTCCTCCTCTCCATTTGCTCCGAGGCCAGCTTGGCAGTTAGGTCAACCTTCTCTGCCTCGACACGGCTCAGCTCCTTCTCAATCTCTGCCTTTGCTGACTGCTCGGAGTCGACCTGGGTCTGATAGTGCTCCACCAGGGTATCGGCAGCAAAGGCCTCCTGGATGGCCTACAAGGGAAAGTTCCAGCGGGAACATAGTAAGCAAAGGTTAGTGTGCACGTAGGCTAAAACAGCAACAACAAAACTAAAGGCGTAGCATGTACCAGGCCCAGATTCCTCTTAAGGGAGAGAAAGAGGCGCATACGGCCCGTCCTCCCCAGTTCTTCCATGTCCCTAGGCAGAAGGAGGGGCTGCTCTAGCGTATTGGCTAGGTGAAGGGCGTGACCTCTCTGGAAGTCCCGAATGCTCACCTGGAGAGGTATCGGAGCCTCGTCCACCTCCAGAGCGGGAAACCAGCTGGACTCCCCTCGGCGGACCTCGGCTTGTCTGCGGATCTTTCCGCTCTCAACGGATGAGGCTCGCCCCCCACCCAAATTGCTGTTGCTGCTGTAGCTACCGCTGGTGTTTCTGCTTCTTCTCCCTCTCCCTGTCTGCCTCCTCATTCTCATTCCTCCTCTTCTTTGGGACGATAGGGGCAGGAGGGGGCAGGTCGGATGAAGGGGGAGGGGGAGGTAGGGGCAGCTTGGGCTGGGACCCAGAGGCGTCCGTTTTGGAAACTTGGGCCCCCCTCTTTATGGCAAAAAGTTCTTTCAAAGACGACATGTCGTCGTCCTTTTCGGAGGAATCCTCCGGTCGAGCAACAATTAGACCTTTGATGCTGGAATTCCTATCCGAGTGGTCCTTTTCCTCGTCCGAGATATCGATCATGTGGTCCCCCAAAGGTCTCTCGGCCTCCTCTAAACGGAATCGGTCAATTTCTACGCTAAGGGACTGGGGGGAAGACATAGACTCTTCTCGGACGACCTGACCCTACTGCTGCACTACCAAAGGGATAGCTGCGACGGCTTGGCCGTACAGAATAGTAGAGGGCGCGTCTGGTATGGCTCGTGGGGCGAGAAAGTCGGGATGGCGAACGTCTATCCTCGCACGCCTACGATCACCCGCGAGAATGGAATCCTCGACCTTGCCAAAGACCTTCGAAATGGGGTCGTACCCCAATATGAGGTGGGCGGCCCTCACTTGCAGATCTTCAGTTACGAAGACCTCGGATCTCAGCACCTTGTTAAGGTCCGAGATGTTAACGTCGCCCAAGCGAGAAGCAGTATGCCGTTTGTCTGCAAGGAAGACAACAGAAGAGCTAAACATGGTTAGATTCAAATGGCAGACCCAACAAGGAAAAGCAGCAAATGGCAACGAATCTACTAAGAGAGGCACAAAGGGGGAAAGAAGGGGGAGGGGAAGAACCAAAAATTCCTAAGTCGTGAGAAATCACACCTGGCTGCCCCTCGCTCACTAGGTAATGGGGACCGTCATGCCACCACCCGGTGGCGATGAGGTAGTCATCTTTCATGCCCTTATTAGACTTGGGCAGACAGGAGATGAGCCTAACGGTATTAGATCTCGACTTGAGGTAATAACCGGTGTCTTTCAGCCTGTGGCACTCGTACATGTAAACCACGTTGTGCCACGTGAGGCGCAAGCCCATCTGCTTGTTCAGGGCATCGACGCAGCCTAATATCCTAAATGTGTTGGGGGTACACTGGTCGAGACATAGCCTATGATTGCGAAGATATTCACTGGTCACGCCCTTCATGGGTAACGTCATCCCACCTTTTAAGAAGGCGATTATGGGGATGACTACCTGCCCCTCCTTCCTAGAATCTGCCACGCCCTCTGAGGGGCAGTACTTCAGGCCCACATCTGGAGGAATGCGGTACTTGGCCTTGAATCCCTCCATGCCAGAAGGCGTATCAACTAGACACTTAAATCTACCCATAGGGTTGACAGCCGAGAAGGAAAGAGTTCAGGAAGAGGGAAAACTTACAGAAAAGAGACGTGCGTACTTTGGGAACTTCTAGAGAGAGAGAGAAAAAGTGAATCGCTTTACAACAAGTTTGCTTTTTGGAAGAAATGGTGACTATAGCGACTACCGAAGCGTTTTAGGTGATTGGGGGGTGGCGGTTCATGAGAAACATCCCACTCATATTTGCGGGAATAAACCCAAGCCGTTGGATCCCCATCTCACCGTTAAACATGCGCGACAGGGAGTTACTCAGTGCAATTAATGCAGGCGTTGCGTCTTACGAAGCGCCAAAAGTTTGCCCAGAAGACGCGGATGGACTCCGCACGTGCGACAATTTAAAGGTCACGTGGAGGAAGGGTTCGTGGGTCAAAAACCCATTTGCCTCCTCGGATCGGAGTCAAACGACTTTTTGAGGGGCTATTGTGGGGAGCAAAGACGTCGAAACACCATATGGGCCTAGGGTCTGGTCCGAGAACATGGACTCTGTCAAAGGGGGCCATAAGTCGAGAGTAGGGCCTCCTAAAACGGGGGCCCAAAGGCCCGCCAACTAGGCCATTAGCCAGTGGAATGAGAGTCCGAGGAGAAAGTCTTCTCGGACGGCAGGGCTAAGCACCGAAGAGCGTAACACGTCGTCCAAGGAAGAGCTCCTAAAAGCTCGGCGAGGCATCCCAAGCTTCAGTGGGACGCCGAGGAGGGGGACAAGTGGAACGTGCACTGCATAAAGCTGCTGCCACCGCATTAATGGCCTTTCACCTACTCGTCTGGCCGCATTAATGGAGAAGTGACTTCTGAGGGGACGGTGGTCAGCCTTACAGGCATTGGGGAGCGTTTTCAGGAAAAAGACAAATGGGAACCAGGGATGGGAGGTATAAATAGAGAAGGGGAGACCATATAAAAGGGATCCGGATTTTCTCTAAGGAAAGAAGAAGACTCACTCTCTCTCTCTCCTCCCAGAGAACAGAAGGGAAGCCAGGATATAAGCTCCTCGGCCCACGTCCGAGGAGAGGAAAGGTCGCTCCACCAGCTCGCTGCATGCCAAAAGTGAACTTAGCCCTTATCCCATAGCTTTCTAGAGCCCCAAAAAGTCTAGGCTTTGAGCCCACTCTCTACAAATTCTATTGTGTAGGCCACTTGGGCCAGTCCGGTCATGCATTTGGGCCAGAGGCCTACTTTGTGTCCTTACAGTGGTTATTACTTATTATTACAGCAGATTGTGTGTGAAAACCTGCATGAATATGAGCAGATGAGATTGTTAATACCTTTTTGTTTAGTGAAGAGATGGTTAATACCATAACTGTGTAAACCAAAGCTGTGACTTGTCCATAGGATCATTAGCAACTTTGTGACATGCCTTCCACATTTTAGCACCTGGCAAAGGCACATGTGCCAACCATGTCAGTTGGTATAGGTTGTAATAAGAATTCTCTTGGTAAATAATACTATAAATCATTTCCTTTTTTGCCTTTTGCCTTTTGGATTTGTTAGTAGAATTTACCTTTCTAAAGGAGTAAGATGAATCTTGAGCTACTGTTCAAACACCCTTTCCTCTCTTAAAGCTTCAAAGTTGAAATCTAAAGTGTGATCCTTCCTGTCTCTGCAGAAACTATATGTTCAAATTTTGTCTGCTAAACAATTTTTTAGTCACTGCCATGCTGCATTGTGGTATTTGTTATACTAAAATCCATGTTTGATAAGCATTTAAAAAATTGAAAAGAAAAAAAAAAAGTAGGAAAGAAAATATGAGAGAGCTTTGCAATCATTATGCACGTAACATATGGGAAACAAAGAATATTGCAGTAGCATATAGACGTAATACTGAAAAATTAATTAACAATTGCAACAATCCTAGCAGCATTCTTTATTGGTTCCCTTCTATATTTTTCCTTTTCACTTTTTCTTTTTCCTTTCCAAATAAGAAAATAGTACGATACTCTCAGCAACATCCTTTCTGCATATATAATTGCTGGTACAATGAGTTGGTGACAATGCTTTTGATCCATTAACAAACTAACATTAAACTTTAACCCAACATAAACTGTAACAATCATTGTCAGTGAAAGATAAAGTAATTTTTTTAGCTAAACTCTAATTAGCTTTTAACTTGTGTGGTATGTTTTATTGATTTAAGTGGTAGGATATGGCTAGTGAATGCAGTAGTAAATATTTATTCAAAGTTATATTTAGCACAAATGATTGAGGTATGCACCATATATAGCTTGATCATCTAGGTGATTGGTGCCTTTTGACTGAAAATCCTGGAAACCGAGCCAGCTTTTTGCTGATAACAAAGTAAGGGGCCACTGTAGTAATATAATCCTATCATATTCATGGCTTTAGCTTTGTTTACACCCCCTTGCAAGCAAGGTACAACAAGGATTTATTCCATCTTCTTCTTATTATATAAGGCCAAGATCGCGTAATTGAAAAACCATGCACACAAACCAAGTATATCCTTCTCTTGGTTATTGATATCCCAAATAAGCTTGGCCAGTACACAGTCTCAAAGATGCTGCAAATGATTAAGAGTGATCACAGGATGTTCTCAGCATCTGATGATAGTACAATGAAGCAAATTCAGGCAACACATGCTCCTGATGGTCGTGAACTTGATGTCAAGCCTTTTCTCCATATCATTGAGGATATCTTACATCGTGCCAATCCAATCATTGATGGTGGTTTCCATGTTTTACTCTTTCCATTTTCTCTTTTTGCTATGTTAGTTCACTTGCACTTGGCCTTATTGACTAGTTAAAAAAAATGCAAACAAAATAACATTCAATGATTTTTATCATTGTTAATCTTAGTAACTGATATGATGTTATACTATGCAGGGTACTCAAGAACATGTCGATCATGTGGAGGACAGTGCTAGCCTGGCTAGTTTTGATGGCATTCTTGAGGCATTGGCTTACATCATACATAAAATTTCCTGCGAGGTTTATTTTGAGACCTGAGTCAAGATATTCTCAACTTTTATCATATTCCACTCCTGTGCCATTCTGTTGCTAATAAAAAATGCTTTTCATACTAATTGTCTAATAAACTCTTCTACAGAAGCAAAACAAATACTTTCTCTTCCTCTCTTTTTATGGGAAAAGGTACTTCTCTCCAAAAAGAGAGTGGTCCTCTGAGGAGCTTACATAGCACACTTCTTTGCCATTGATAACAGACAGAAACATGTACACACTAAGCGCTTGCCTTTTATGTCTAGTGCAATTTAACTTTTGAATGAACATATCCTCTTAAACAATTAGGGTCCGTTTGTGTAGTGGCTACAGCTGCGTTTCTTGAGATTGTGTTTTTTTGGGCTACTCCATGGCACTATTCATGAACCAGTCAAATGATAAAAATGCATGAACAGTAATTTGCAACCATAAAAAATAGGCGTAAATGCACTTTTAGTCCTTACATTATGGTTTTTTTTTTTTTCCCATTTTGATCCCTACATTTTAATTTCATCACTTTTAGTCCCTAAATCAATTAACGCATGTTATTTTGGTCATTTCCGTCAGTCCACAGACAGAAATATTTAAGGTGGCGAACTGAGTGCACTGCTGGCACATCAAATACTGACGTGGCCAATTAAAATCTAATTTTATTATTATTATTATTGCTTTCATTATTTTTAGGTAAGAACACAATAACTTGTTCTTCATGTTCTTACCAAATCCAAGAACAATCAAACCTAGAACAAGAGCACAATCAAACCCAGAACAATGCAAAATTTTATACAAAATCCCTATCCTCCACCAAATCTCCAGAACATGAAAAAATCATCAAACCCAAACCCACGTGAGAAAACCAACCCAAAAAAATTGTCAAACCTCCAACCCAGAAAAATGTCAAACCCAGAAACTTCTAACCCAGAACATGAACTTCATTCTTCATGTTCTTCCCCAAATCAAGACAAACCCAATTGACTAACTCACTCAAAATCAATCTTAGCACAAAAAATTCCAACACAATCAACATTGAAACCTCTAGGAAATCAAACCCATAAATCTAGAAAAATATACAAATCCGCACATAAAAAAAAAAAAAAAAAAAAAAAAAAAAAAAAACCCAGAATAGTTTGGTCAAAATCTCAAAACAATTTAATTTTGTGAGAAAACACTGAATAGTTTTAATTAATGCAGAAAACATATTTTATGAATGCAGTAAGCAGATTCAAGTATACAGTAAACATGAAGTGCAGAGAGCAAATTTTATTAATGTAGAAATAGATTTTATTAATGCAGAAAAACAAATTTGATTATTGTAAAATTTAAGCATGAAAAAGCATTCAGATTCGGCATTTAAATTTAGAAAACATGATTTCATTAAGTGTTTTATGAGAAAACAGTAAACAATTTTTTAAATAGTGAACATAAAATAATTTACACAGAAAAGAGAGTGAACAAATTTTTAAATAATGCTGAACAAAAAATAATTTTATGCAAAATCGTAGAAATAGTTTTTGCAGAAAACAGTGAACAAATTTTATGAGAAAACAATGAACAATTTTAATTAATGCTAAAAACATACTTTATGAATGCAGTAAGCAGATTCGAATATACAGTAAACATGATGTGCAGAGAGCAAATTTTATTAATGTAGAAATAGATTTTATCAATGCAGAAAAACAAATTCGATTATTGTGAAATTTAAGCATGAAAAAACATTCAGATTTGACGTTTAAATTTATAAAACACGATTTCAATAGCTGTTTTATGAGAAAACAGTGAACAATTTTTTAAATAGTGAACACAAAATAATTTACACAAAAAAGAGAATGAACAATTTTTTAAATAATGCTGAACAGAAAATAATTTTATGCAAAATCGTAAAAATAGTTTTTGCAAAAAACAGTGAACAATTTTTATGAGAAAATAATGAACAATTTTAATTAATGTAGAAATTAATTCATATTTTGAAATTAAGATCTCTATATTTTACAATGCTTCTATTTAAATAATTAGAAACATAAAAAAGCTACTTATTTTTATGTTTATATTTATTTGTCGATTATCCACAAAAAAAAAAAAAAGTTATAAGGAACTAGAGTTTACTAAACTCGAGTTCTTTACAAGGTATTCGAGCTTGGTGAGCTCGAGTACCGTAGAAATAAATATAAACATAATTTTATTTATAATAGGTACTCGAGTATTGTGTTGCATGGAATTCGAGTTTACCAAGCTCGAGTACCACATTATTTTTTGTAATCACACAAATTCCAGCTCAGTAGTGCCACGGTGGCAGAACTAATGAGGAACTCAAGTTTCATAAACTCGAGTACCATTTGGAACTCAAGTTTCTAAAACTCGAGTTCTAGAAAAGTGTTATTTCCCTATTTAGTTTCAAAACACTATTTTTTGAGAAAATTTTCTAAAAATAGTGGTATTTGGCCATTTTCACCCCCCAAAAACCACCACCAACCACCAAATAGTGTTAAAATCGCACCTAAGAACCACAAAAATCCACAAAACCCAAACCCATCAACCACCACGTCTGAAGCAAGCCACGAGCGACAAACACTGTGACCAAACCGCAAACCAAGAACTAAACCATGAAGCAAGCCATAAAGCAAACCTAGATCGGAACCACTAACCACTGCCACCCTACCCTAAATTGGGAAGAAAACCCAACAACAATTAACCCATGAAGCCCATGAATTTAGAACAAACACCATGATCCACTCCCAACAAACCCAATCAACCAAAAACCCAAAAATCTAAGACCAGTGACAAAAGCCAAATGAGAGAGAGAGAGAGAGAGAGAGAGAGAGAGAGAGAGAGAGAGAGAGAGAGAGAGAAAGAGAGAGAACTCATGCCACCGTGCTACCGCCTTTGACTTGATTTGATCAGGCTGATGGGTTCACAATGAGCCGATGGCTTTTAGGTGGATAGGTTTAGAGTTGATGGTTTTCAGGTGGATGTGCTCTGCGATTTGGGAGTGAGATGATACTGGGTGTTGTCTTGTTTTGAGTTGGCTGAAACAGTGTTGCATCATTAAGCTTGAGTTTTGAGTTTTGAGTTTTTTTTTTTTTTTTTTTTTTTAAAAGAGAGCTCCTAATGGTAGCTCAAGACACTAGAAGTGGTAATTCGTGTTCGCGTGTCGGATTTGTGTCGTGTCAACTTATGAGTATCCAACTATATAGGTCAACGCTAATCCGATATGTTTATTAAACGGATCAAGATTCTTCAGGCCTAACATAACCCATTTATTAAATGGATTAGTTGTGTTGATCTGTTTATCAATTTTATCAAAATGAAAAAAAAAATTATAAAAAACAAGCAAATAAATATTTTTAATATAAAATTCAGAATTAACTAGTAAGTGCATCACAAATAATCAATCAAAATTAAAGTATATCTTAATATCACAAATAATCAATTACAATGTGTCAAAGAAAATAAGCCATAACAACTAATAAGTTTATATACTTTGGATTTAAAGGGTATATTGGTAAAATGTTATTTAATTAAATAAATCAAACAAGTTTCATATGTTGAATATTAACCCAATCCGTTTATTAAACAGGTTAGTCGTGTCAACCTGAATATGACACAAACTCATTAAGCCTCAACCCATAACCTACTAATTTTGTATTGTGTCGTGTCAGGTTTACTAGTTGTGTCCAATTTTGCCACCCTTACAAGACACCAATTATCTCTTATTCAACTATTAGAAATTTTACCAGTTGATTTGGCAAAAAATAAATAAACAATGATTTATCACTTAATTGCAAAAACTAACCATGAGTGAATTGCTCAGGGAACTGCAAAAACTAACCATTAGTGAATTGCTCAGGGTGTAAAATTAAATTTGTGAAACTCTAAAATGTAAAATTTAAATAATTCTAAATTTTAGGGATATACTCTGCAATTCGTCCATTTTTAATAAGATTTATTTTAGGTTATTTTAATGAGTGGTGCCCTAAAAAGTAAGAGATGAGATTTTAATGAGTGATGTGTTTAAGTAACAAAAATAGTATTTTGGCGTCCTAATAAAGTAAATTTATTTTGCATACTAGATTTTAATGCTCTTACTGATAGAATATCGCAGTTTAGATTTATATATACATGATACAAGCTTTTATTTCATGAAGCTACATAAAAATGTATAGAAAGTAAAAGGCAAGACCGCGAGAGTAAAAGAAAAAAAAAAAAGTAAAAAGCTAGATCGTGTAGAATAGCATAAGGCCAAAATTTTGCTCAAACAGTTGAGTTCACCCAAATCTATGTATGCATTCATTGTGCATAATACAGTGTTGGCTTGTTGCTATGGTAACCGTGGGTATAACCGTGGGCATTTTAGCTATGCATTTCAATATTTTATTATTTCTTTGCATACCTCTAAGTCGAAAGAAAATTGTTGATGGTGGTTGAGGTGTGTGAAGAGAGAGAGAAACCTACTTTTTTATTATTTATATTAAAGAAATATAGTTTAGAATAGAGAATGTTATGTGTGTGTTTTTGAAAAGTGATTAGATAAAATAGAAATAATATGTTCTTATACTAAAATAATCCTAACTTTTTGCAACAAAGTAATGTGAATGATCTAAGCTTGCTGTTCAATGTCTTGTTTAAGACATTCCATAGTATCAAGTTGAAGAATAGTAATTAAGTTGTTGTGTGATTGTGTGCGATGATTAAATGATGAACATAAGCATAAAAGAGAAAGCACACACAAAAGTCTACATGGTTTAGCCTAACGACAGCATTTGACGACTATATATTATATTAAACAATTATGTTACAATGAACCTAATATAGAGTTTATATACTAGATAATACTTAAGTAACCATAGGTTAACTATAAACTAACCTATGGTTAATATGCTTGTTCTACAAGTACATGAACTTACAATTGGTTTGACCACTTAAGTAAAAAAAACCCTCCTCCCCCATCATTGAATTATTCTTTAAACTTCCCCTTAATCTTGGAATCACATCTAATAATTGTTATTGAACAAGAAGCTGTTAGATATGGTCTTATTTTGGCATGAAATTTGGGATTTAAATTTATTAATCTTCAAACTGATACCACTTTGGTTATTTTATGGCTAACGAAAGTTGGTGTTTATGCATCGAGTGATGCTAGGGACACTGAATTTGACACAACTTTGTGCTATAACTAACCATGTGTTAAGTTGTGATTAGTAAAAGTGTGTTTTCACATGACTCACTATCATATTCTTTCCAATTACAACTTACCACGTAACGAATTGTGGTACAAAATTATATCAAATTATGTATCCTTGGCATTACCCTTATTCACCCCATCTTACATCTTAATTGATGACTGCATACCTTAACCCAGGTCCACACGTTTCAAACATTCCACAGTTATGCGTAGAAATAAGTCAATAATAGTGCAAAGAAAAATTACCCAAAAAAAAAAAAATTATGCAAAAAAAGTTTTTCTTATCAAGGGTCTAAATTCACTTTGGAGAGTGAAGACAAAAATTCTTAGCTAGAAAGGTTATGTAATAACCTGGTTTTTGTTTGCCGATGTTTTTTTTTTTTTTTTTAAGGATCATTTACTATTTTCATTTTTAAATTTTATTAAAATTTTGTTTTTTTATCTTTACGAAGTTTATTTTTTCATTTTAAATTATTGAAAAGTTTATCTCTCATATTTATATTATTAAAAATGTCTTATTTATATTTTAAATTTTACTAAACATTTGTTTTTCATTCTTAAACTATTAAAAGAAAGATCTTTTTCGTTTCTATTTTTGTCTTTTAACTATTGAAAAAACTCTTTATAAAATTTAGGGTTAAAAAAAAACATTTTTAATTTTAGAGATAAAACTTTTGTTTAAATTTAGGAACTAAAACAATATTTTACTTTTTAATTAATTTTATTATTATTATTATTATCATTATTATTATTATCTGAAGCATTTGTGAAAGGCGCAACAAGGCCAAACGGGCACATTACATCTTCAACTCCTTACATGTTCAGCCTTCTCATGTACAAAGTACAAGCCACTCCCCCCACCCCACCTTCTCATCAGCCATGACCACCATGGCTGAAGCCTTTGAATCGCCGACTACAGCCTCTCATCACCGCCATCGCGATGGTGGCTTCCTTCATCTTCATCTGTTATGATCGGTCTCTCTCTCGTTTCCTCTCTTTCGGTAAAGCCTCCATGGCAGTGGGTTCCTCTCAAGTTTTGATCCGACTTTTAGGGTCGTGGGTTTTTGGGGTTTTTTTTTTTTTTTTTTTTTAATCTGGATTTTGGGTGGTTGTTGGGGTGGATTTGGTTGGATTTGTGCTGATTTGGTGGTTTAATGCTCGGATTTGTGGGTTGCTCTGTGCTTGTATTTGGTGGTGGTTGTTGGTGGCTGATCAGTGTTTTGTACTCCAAACACTTGAATATCTTCTCGCTGCAAATGTTTTACAGTAAAATTGTTTACGTACCTACCCTCTCTTTCTTTTCTCTTGGCAACTCAGTTCTAATGTCTTTCCCCTCATTGCATTGAGTCGCAGCATTTGAATTTCCACATCCCCTAAAATCCAATATGGGCCGCGAGTCTAACAAGCGAAAAAGAGGCTGGAAGCCAGAAACCCCCTCTGTCTTCTCTGTTAGCAACGTTCAGCTCATCAACCCACCCAACACCACCGCTGACAGTGACCCCTGTCCTCGCGGCCGTCCAAAGAAACGGCCCAATCGGAGGAAGCCTCCTCCGCCGCTGAAGAGGAGGAGGGCTCCACCGAGTGCTGTGGGAGCAGCGGTGGTGCCGGCGATGGACGCGGTGGAGAAGCTGTTCGGCGAGCAGACGGAACTGGAACTGAGAAATTCAGCCCTTGGAGGAGGATGGAACAACCACCAATACGATCAAGAATGGCATTCAGCAGCTGTTGGACTTGAAGAAGCTGAAAAGGAGCTGGTAGCCCGATTGTTGGACGACAATGAAAAAAGCCTCCGTGTGATTTCACTGGTGAGCGAAGAACCACTTGGCAAGACAGCTCTGGCAAGGAAAGTTTATAACAGACTAGACATTCGTCAGCATTTCAAACGCCGTGTGTGGGTTCGTGTTCCCAAGGATTTCGCATATAAGGATGTTACATATCGGGGTCTGTTGCTTATCATACTCAAACAGATTCCATTAGATGAATAGTCCATCCCTCCAACTTTACAACCACTTTCGTCGTATTGTCTCTCACATTTATGCACTTTTATGCAAGATTAGTAAGTTTATTTTGTTGCTCTATATAATCTCATTGACAATAATCCTAAAAAAAAATTTTCTAAAACATATTTATATTTTCAGCTCTATAAAATCTTACAGTTTTTAAACCTTTCAGTGATTCCAGCTTCTAAATAAAAGAATTTTTATTCTAAGCCTGCCAATATTGCGGTTCTCAAATCTTTCAGGGATACAAGCTTCCAAATAAAAGAATTTTTTATTCAAAACCTTACAATATTTCCGTTTTCAAATCTTTCAGTGATACAAGCTTCCAAATAAAAGAATTTTTTTTATTCAAAACTGTAAGGTCCTGATTCTTCTGTAGCGGTCCAAAGACTGAAATCCACCCTTGGGCTTCACAAAGCTAAGGTCCGCTCAGAATCACGGCCCAAAACAATGAAATTTGTAGAGGGGAAACCATACAACAGTGAACCATGCCAGTCCCGAGGTCCTTTCTATCCTCATGTGTTTATCTTGTTCTTCCCCTATTACTCTGTTCCTTTTCTTCTTTCCCTTAATTGAATGCTACTATTTTCTTTTCCCCTTTTCTATCTTCTTTTTGCCAGCCCCTTTACCATGTCCCTTCCCATCTTATTTATACCTTAGATCCATATCATCTCCACCTCACATCTCATTTCCCCCCCCTTACTTGGTGACACGTGTAACTCCTTTTTACAGAAAGCACTTATGGTAAAATATCTAGAAATCAACTTTCCTGTTCAGGTCACTTCATCATTAATGCTGGAAGTAAGGCTGCTGTTTCAAGAAGAATTTTAACATTTATTACAGTTAAGGAAGCCTGTCTATAGCATTCAATGTCTCCAGATATTTGTGATGGTCTACACCATCCGTTCACGGTTCCTCGGGTCCTCGGGCTCCGACCCGAGTAGGTTTTTCTTTGGGACACTTGCCAGTCCTCGGGACACGCCATCTTTCGGGTCTTCGGGTCCTCACAAAAACCTATCAATATTGCGGTTTTCAAACCTTTCAAGTAATTCCAACTTCTAAATAAAAGTTGTCATATCCTAAAGCTATCAATATTGCATTTTCTACAAGTGTTATGTTCTTCATTGTTTTTTTTTTTTATCTTTATCTTGCAATTAAACTTTCAAGTTTAATTTTTCCTTTTAAGAAAATTGTAACATATTAAATTACGTGTACCTCTAATTTTCAAATACCAACAACCCTCATCAAGATTATTATTTCATTTTCTACAAATTTTTTTTTTCTTTTTCCCCTCTTATGATTCAACTTCAATTATTATTATTTTTTTCTCTTTTGAGAAAACTGTGACATGTGAAATTATCTGCAGCTCTACTTTTTAAAACCTTCATTTGGAAAAAACAACAGCAGCAACAACAACAACAACAATAATAATAATAATAATTATTATTATTATTGATGATGCTCAAAATCGTCAGTAAGCCACACGGTCCGCACGTGCTCCTGATGACGTACCTGCACAATACAAAAGGTGAAGACCTAAGAAAGGGCACCGGTGTGGTACTGGTCAAATACCCTCCGACGGTCAAGTTAGAGAAGTCTATTGTTCACAACTCTAAAGTGCTAGAGCTGAGGTTAATTGTATATACCTTGCTTTGAGAGGGCTTTGGGGTATTTATAGTAGCGTTAGGTCGAAACTCATGCCTTGGTCAAGAAGTTTTTTTCCTTCTAGGAGAGTAATACTTGGATTTTACGCATCTCCTAGAATCCTTGTCCTTATAGGAGTCTTCTTAACTTAGGCGTGTTGTGCAAGAATCCTTGTTGTATGCGTGTTGGTCAAGTAGGGTTATGGACGGGACCTACACGTACTTCTTCAGCTCGTCTCGTCAGCTTAAAGCCGTCAATGCATAAGGTCGTTCATGTGTGGGTTTAGACCGTCAGCTAAATGGTTCATAGCGTGATGGTTGTCAACCTGTAGAGCTGTCAGCTTTTAAGGTCGTTAGTCTCCCTTCGTCAAGGGCAAAATCCAGTCGGCAAACGGGATTCGTCACTTTAGAATCATCTTACAAAATTACCCTTTATCAATTATTATTATTATTATAAAGATTATAAAAATATTACTAAAAAAAAAAACAACAATATAAAAATAATTAATAATAACAATGATCACAATAATAATAACAATAACAATGACAATAATAAAAATAGAACTTTATGTTCAAGAACAGTTGAAATTTTTTTCAAATGATTGGAATTGATCCAATAATCAATAGGGTAAAATAGCACTTTTTCGAGAAATATTTAACAAAATAGCATTGTTCGTGAAATATGTAGCAAAATGCCACTCTTTTGGAACTCGATTTTATGAAAATCAAGTCCCACATATAACTTGATTTTAAGGAGATCGAGTTCCATGAGACTTCTCCATAGTGGCACCCGGTGATGTGGTGTTTTGCAATAAAAAATGACATGTTGAACATGTTTTTTTGTGATTTAAGGTGGAACTCGATTTTTAGAAAATCGAATCTGTGTAAATTTAAAAAAAAAAAAAAAATAGTGGAAAATGCCTATTAGGTATTTTACCAAACACCTTACATGCACACATACCATCTGTATATGAAATGATGCATGAAAATATGAAAATCTACCATTTCTACATGTTGAACTATTTAACAATGACCAACATTCAAAGAACTTCTTCGAAGATAAACAAAAATTGGATAGAAAATTTGACAAGAAATTATGTTCCCATAGAGTGAAATCCAACCAAGAACTCAAATTCCCAAAAACGAACTCTAAAGATTGTAATCAATGTAAATTCTTAGAAAGTACCTTAGATATAGTTGAGGAATGAAATGTGAATGATTGTGGTTGAGTATTTTCGAACTATGAAAATAGAGGGTCTAGGAGAATGGTAGGTGCGAGAATGAGATAGGATGGTTTAAAAAAACAAAAACAAAAAAAACAAAATCTGTCAATTGTTTTCTAAACACCAACTTAAGTGGGTAGTCCAGTAGCGAGACACTCGCCACACACCCGCCATTCCATCTTATCAAAGACATTACTCAACCAACTTAAGTGATTCTGGTAGGTAGTTCAATTGCGAGACACCCACCATACCGTCTGATCAATGTCATTACTTGTCACGCCCCAAACCTAACCATAAAGATAGGCACGTGATAACGGCCGCACGCCTATAAAGTTTTCACTCTACAGGTGTGCAAGGTCTTCTTTGTAACTAAAAATTATTCTCAAGAACATTTCATCAATAAGTCCATAATCATCCTCAATATTGCAATTGTCAAAAGATCTCTAAAGTACCAATAGAAACAACAATCCAAACCTCATGGCTGTTAAACAAAAGATATTCTAATTATTACATGATCATCTTATTTCAAAATTTCATAATCTCCTTTTTATGAGTACACCCTTTAGCAAAAGTCTCAAAACTTGATATTCTTCATAATTTGAAACTGGAGAGGAAACAGGGGGTGAGTTGACAACTCGATAAGTTACGAAATCCTAATTAGCTGAAACAAGCATATAGATTGACAAAATAATACATTTTACATAAGTTCAAAGATTTCACATATATCAAAATTAATAATATACTATTGGTTTCAAAAAAAAAAAAAAGTTTCAGACTTAAAATATTTCATATATTCAAACATATTCATATTCTTAATAATCTTGTATGACTATGGTCACGCTATATCCTCATGATTAGACATCAGATTCAGATAAAACTAGTTACGTGCTAATATATATCTCCCATTAACTGGGTCTAGAAATATGACAGGCTTATGATGCCCCCAAATAGAACTAGTTTCAGTACCAATGAATAACCCCCATTGGGGGTTATTAGACTCAAAACATAATCAAATTGCCCAAAATCATATATATCAAATCATAGTTCAAACAAAAATATATCTCACTCAAAAACATATATAAAATCATATATGTAGTAATCAAATAAATTTATGAGATTCTTTATTCTTTAATTTAAATCAATATAGGTAACAATCGAAATAAAATTGTAACAATTGTAGAACAATATTTCAATAGCTAAAATACAGTAATATAAGCAAAAATAAAACCAATTAGGAGAAAATGTTACTTACATCAATCCAATGTCTATTTAAAATCCTTGCATTCTCCCAAGATCACTCCAATGTAAATCCGTTAGCATACCAAATAAAGAATTTACTGCAAACAAGTTTGTCAATAAGATCCTAGGACTTCAAGTCCCAATATATATCCATCCAACACCAAGGAGACAACAAAGCCAAGATACTTCACACGTGAAAAGACCAAATAATTGGTATTGGCTTAATCTTTTACCTTTTAACTGGACATATACAGGTTGGATTCTCGAATAGGAGAAAAAAAGAGAAACAGAGCAAGGAGGAGCAGCTTCTCCTCTTTTTGAAATTCTTAGACGTAAGATGAAGTACAAATAAGTTCTTAGGTTGGCTAGGGTTTACACGTTACAACTAGGTATAAATATAATAGTTCCATTTACCAAATTACCCCCCTCTTAGCTTATAATTTCAAAAGCTAATAAAACTTGATCCCTGCCCATAATTCTCAAAACAAACTACATATTTATAAGATAAGAATTGTTAGAGATATTAAAATTTCTGGATATTACATTACCAAACCAACTTAAGAAAGCCTACTTAAGAAAGCACTTGATATTCAGAAAGTCAAGTTCTACATTACACAGAACTCGATTTTCCGAAAATTGAATTCTAAGTGGAATTTTTATTTGAGAAAAGCCAGGTCATTGAGTACCACTATGGCTAAAAATTTGTGTTTTATGTAGTACTCGGTTTTTCAAAAAACAAGTTTCAAAAGAATGGTATTCTGCTACATATTTCACAAACAATGCATTCAACGAAAAAGTTTTATTTCGCCACATTGCCCATAATAAATATGCCATATTTTATTCGGTGGCTTCTCAAGTAATCTCTCAATTAGAAAAAGAATCACAACCAATCTCTCCCCCACCAATTCACATTTGCAAGATCCATCCTTAGATTCAAATTAAATGTAATTATAATTGAATGATTTAAAATTGACAAAGAATCTTTATACATAAAAAAAAAAAAGGTTTATATTCATAAGAAAATCAAGATAAAAGAGAAAAACTTCAGGAAAATTTTCTCCAAAAAAATTTTTAATTTAATGAAAATAACATGATTTTCGTAAATTCTCAAATGAATGTGTAATTTATTTTAAAATGCTTTAAAAATTACAATCACTAATTAGTAGATTTACTTTTTTTCTTGTGATTTTAATAATCATAGACTATATGTGTGTGAAAACCTGCATGAATATGAGCAGATGAGATTGTTAATACCTTTTTGTTTATTGAAGAGATGGTTAATACCATTACTATGTAAACCAAAGTTAAGACTTTCCAATGGGATCATTAGCAACTTTGTAACACACCTTCCACATTTTAGCACCCTGTAGAGGCACATGTGCCAACCATCTCAGTTGATATAGGTGGAAGTAAGAATTCTCTTCGTAAATAATACTATAAATCATTCCCTTTTTTGTCTTTTGGATATGTTCGTAGAATTTGCCATTTTAAAGGAGTAAGATGATTCTGAGCTGATGTGCAAACACCCTTTCCTCTCTTAAACCTTCAAAGTTGAAATCCAAATAGTGGTTCCTCTTGTCTCTGTTGAAACTATAAGTTCAAATTTTGTCTTCTAAGCAATATTTTAGCCACTGCCATGCTGTATTGCGGTATTTGTTATGCTAAAAGCCATGTTTGATAAGCATTTAAAAAAGGAAAAGAAAAAAAGTAGGAAAAAAAATGAGAGAGAGCTTTGCAATCATTCTGCATGAAACATATGGAAACAAAGAATATTACAGTAGCTTATAGACGTTATATGATTATGGGAAACCATGATTATATAACAATTGAAATTGTTAAGATAAACATTGGCACTGAGCTTTTCTTTCCCCTTTTGTTCCGTAATTATGGAAAAAAGGAGTGGTGAGGTAAGGGAGAAATGCAATCAGCCGCTTCTTCTTCTTCTTAATCGACTTAAATACCTACAATGTCATGTACTCTCTTTCAGAGTTATTTTTTTCCAACCCAATATGTAGCGATTGAAGCGACCATTCATATGCAGTTTTAGTTACATAATTTTTTTAATACTATTACATATATATCGTCTTATAAATCAACACGTAATGGGTTGAAGAAATAACTTCAAACTATTGTAGCTAAACTTTGTTCGTGATGGTATCGATACCACAAAATTTAATATGTAGATTTTACAAAATGATGTGTCACAATCATGATTGCCTAAAAAACAAGTCAAACATTCATTTATTAGGTAGTTTAAACATGCATACCAATCACATTAACTGTCACATCAATTTGTAAATTTTATGTTTCATCTCCTCAAAGTAATGTTAGGGATACAACTATTTTTATTTTTTTAAAATAATTCAATAATTATTATGGGTGGATTTGAACCCTAGACTACAAGGTGTTGATTGAGATACTAGCTCCTAACCTTTTTAAAACTTTTCTACTACTTTGTATAGGTGATATGTTGTTATTAGAAAGACATCACTTTTATGTTGGGCCATCGATTTTTATTATACACCAACCATATCTTTGCAATCTTAAAGATTATCAAAAACATTTGTTCATCAACACTCTTTTTCTCTCTAATGAGATTGCTGGGCTTGTGTAAATCTGGTCATTGCCTCACGAGCTTTTATAATTATTGTGTTTGAATGGACTTCCTCTGCCTAATACTTTTTTAATACATTGGAGGCCCATTAAGATTTTGGCTACATGTAAATGACCTAGAGGTAACATTTTGGCCATAGGGTCTTGGGATGCTCTTGTTATTGTATAGATAATAAGATCAATTCTAGTTCTTTCAACTTCATTAATTGAGCTAGTTAGTAGTTACACTAATATAAAAAAATTTAAAATAAAAGTGCCAATTAATTCTAGTATTCCATAGAGAAAAAGGTGGACAATTACCCACATTCTAAAAGCTAATCATTACCTTAAAGAAACATTTCTACCTTATTGTGTAAGTCATAGGAGACATAATAAATTGACTTTTAAGGGATGCAATATTGACAAGATACTAAAAATAACAAACCAATTGGCTCAACAAATCTTGAAGAAGAAAACCAAGCATTTTCATAATAATTCCATCCAAACAAGGCCTCAATTTTTTGGCCAGGATCTAGGTGATATGTATTAGGAAGGAAAAGGCTAACAAATGGCTTAAGGGCATTAGTTTTTTTTTTTTTTTAAATAGAATTTTTTAATGAAAAAAAAAGTAATTGATTTTTTGACAACTTTTTTTATATATCTAATAATAGTGGTATAAAAAATTTCTAAAATGGTTCATTAATAAATGCCCTAAGAGCACCCATTAACTAAAACAAGGGGATTGACTTCCTTCAACAAGAACAAAAATCAAAGAAAGAGACAATAGCCTTGACCACATCTCTTTGAACAATGGACCAAGAAATTTAAAGAATTTAGTTGTAAGCCTAATACCCATTAGGATTTAGAGATGTATCCCCTTCATAAAAAATAGAACATATTTAACCTCTTCTGGTGTGACATTTGAGATAAGGTGCTCTCTTTGCTTACATGAGATTTGCAAATTCAACAAAATAGAAACTCTTAATAGAACAGGGATCAAGAAATAAGGATTGAGGACCTAGGAGTTGCTTATAGAAATTCACATCAAGTTTTTTCAATTGTATTGAGCTGATATCAATGCCCTTCCCTATTCATTCTTTAAGTTCTTGACTAAAATTTTCTTAGTTATAGTATTTACAACTTACAACTTTGTGGGGAAAAAAAATAGAATAGAGTTCTGGTCCTTAAGATTTAGCCAACTAATTTTGGACTTTGGCTTCAAGAATGCTTCCTTGGCATTACTAATGGACACATAGTTGTACAAGGACTCTTTTTTCCTTTGCAATAAGATTGAAGTTCCCTCGAAAGGATAACAATTGGTTTTTTAGTTTTTACCATTATAAATCCAACCTAGTCCTCTCAACCCTGTGCCTAACATTGCCAAACTTCTCTTTATTAACTATTTTTTGCATTGCTTTGATTGCCTTTAACTTTGAGTAGAGTTGAAACATATGTGAGAACCTGCACATCACAATGACAACTTAAATTATCAATTAACAATACTAACAATAACATTATCATTATCAATATCAATAACAATAACAATAACAATAACAATAACAAGGCTTCATGCTCAAGAAGATTTAAACATTAATAATGATTATATCTAAATAATAAATGCATCAACAATTCGGTCTCAATTGATGCAAGTATATTACAATGGACTAACTAATTATCACCCATCATCTGGTGGTTTCCATACTTTGTTTCTCTTGCTATGTATCCAACAATTGTACTGGTATAACAACTAGTGCTAACATAATATGGGAGGTGCACTAAACAATCGCTTAGTCTCTTCTTTATAGAAACTAGTATGTAGCCCATGTTACCGCATGAGAATAGATATAATTTAATAAAATAATGAAAATAAATATATTTCATTTTATTATTTAAGTGACACTATTGATTTTGTTTTGTTTTTTTTTTATTAATCATGAGTTTAGTCATATTTAAAAGACTTAGTTTATTCATGTTAATAAATCTTAGCATTATGTAATTTTTTAACAAATATTTGTATCATACAAAATTCTAAAGAAAGAATGCTACATAGACATATATATATATATATATATATATTTAAGGTTGATTCATACACAGTATATATAACTATAATTAAGTTGTTTTATCATAAATCATTTTTTAGCAAAATATTTTAATCAAATAAATGTGAATCTCATAACGTGCATCTTATAATAATATATAACAATAGAATAACGTAAATCTCATTAAAAAAAATTAATCAATTAAAAATCACTAAAATTATGAGCATAAAACGTAAAGACAAACAA
The DNA here is from genome assembly GCA_032878915.1 of Castanopsis chinensis. NCBI lineage: Eukaryota > Viridiplantae > Streptophyta > Magnoliopsida > Fagales > Fagaceae > Castanopsis > Castanopsis chinensis. The sequence continues at coordinate 17,501,598 of JAVQMG010000114.1, forward strand.
ATAGGATAAGTGCTAATTGTATATATGATCTGCAAAATAGCTTGAGTTCATGTCTTCACCAATTGTATATAAGTCTGAGTTTTGATGAGTAAAGATTTAAGAAGACTGTGATTCAATCTTCAGAAGATTCTCATATTTAATAATTAAAAAAAAAACTATACATCCAAAGTCTATCTTTGCAGTAAACATTAAATATCTCTTTAACACTCCAAAGAAAAAAGACAAAAAAAAAAAAAAAAAAAAAGCCCATCATCAATCCTATAAACCAAAAATTCTTGAGAGAAAGAGATTGAGAATATAGGACAAAAATAAATAGATCTAATGAAAATAGAGAGTGAGAGCTAGATTATAAACCCCATAAAACTTGCAAACAAAAAATAATAATAATAATAATAATAAAATCATATCTAATTAACAATTACCTTACATATAAAGCCTGCCTTTGTAATAGAGATATATAATTGATCTACAAAATAGAGCGAGAGAAAGGGAGATTAAATTGAATTTTGCAGAGATGGAACGAAATCAAAAAAAAATTCCTTGATAAAACAGATTTAGTAGCGAAGTAGAAATTGAATTTTGCACAAAGAGAGAGAGAGAGAGAGAGAGAGAGAGAGAGAGAGAGAGAGAAGGTTTGGATGAATATGAGTAGTGGAGGCGTGTTTTTTTTTTTGAGAAAAAATACATGAAATCAAAAAATTACAATGGGAATTTATGGAAAACCTCTTCTTATATAAGATATAGAAAGACCCAAATACATGCATCATTGATATCGAGGGATTCTTTTCAAATTCCTTATCAAATTTCATAACATTCATTGAACAATAGGAGAGTTGTATTGGAGATGGGGAGATGAACCTTGAAATATGCAGATGTGAAGAGATGAACCTTGAAACACGTAGGTGTGCTGAACCTTGAAATACGCAAGTGTGGAAAAGAAAAGAAAAGAACACACCGGAATTACAATTGATCCACTTAAATTTAGAGAAATGGAACCACATGAATCTGGACACATGGCACAAAATTAGGAACAATAACATTATCATTATCAATATCAATAACAATAACAATAACAATAACAATAACAATAACAATAACAATAACAATAACAATAACAATAACAAGGCTTCATGCTCAAGAAGATTTAAACATTAATAATGATTATATCTAAATAATAAATGCATCAACAATTCGGTCTCAATTGATGCAAGTATATTACAATGGACTAACTAATTATCACCCATCATCTGGTGGTTTCCATACTTTGTTTCTCTTGCTATGTATCCAACAATTGTACTGGTATAACAACTAGTGCTAACATAATATGGGAGATGCACTAAACAATTTCTTAGTCTCTTCTTTATAGAAACTAGTATGTAATCCATGCTACCGCATGGGAATAAATATAATTTAATAAAATAATGAAAATAAATATATTTCATTTTATTATTTAAGTGACACTATTGGTTTTGTTTTGTTTCTTTTTTTTATTAATCATGAGTTTAGTTATGTTTAAAAGACTTAGTTTATTCATGTTAATAAATCTTAGCATTATGTAATTTTTTTAACAAATATTTTTATCATACAAAATTTTAAAGAAAGAATGCTACATAGAATATATATATATATATATATATATATATATTCAAGGTTGATTCATACACAGTACATATAACTATAATTAAGTTGCTTTATCATAAACCATTTTTAGCAAAATATTTTAATCAAGTAAATGTGAATCTCATAACGTGCATCTCATAAAAATATATAACAATAGAATAACGTAAATCTCATTAAAAAAAATTTAATCAATTAAAAATCACTAAAATTATGAGCATAAAACGTAAAGACAAACAAATAGGATAAGTGTTAATCATATATATGATCTGCAAAATAGCTTGAGTTCATGTCTTCACTAATTGTATATAAGTCTGAGTTTTGATCAGTAAAGATCTAAGAAGACTGTGATTTAATCTTGAGAAAATTCTCATATTTAATAATTAAAAAAAAAAACTATACATCCAAAGTTTATCTTTGCAGTAAACACTATATATCTCTTTAACACTCCAAAGAAAGAGAAAAAAAAAAAAAAAAAAAAAAAAACCCATCATCAATCCTATAAACCAAAAATTCTTGAGAGAAAGAGATTGAGAATATAAGACGAAAATAAATAGATCTAATGAAAATAGAGAGTGAGAGCTAGATTATACACCCCATAAAACTTGCAAACAAAAAATAATAATAATAATAATAATAAAATCATATCTAATTAACAATTAACTTGCATATGAAGCCTACCTTTTTAATGGAGATATATAATTAATTTGTAAAACAGAGCGAAAGAAAGAGAGATTATATTGAATTTTGCAGAGATGGAACGAAATCAAAAAAAAAATTCCTTGATAAAACAGATTTAGTAGAGAAGTAGAAATTAAATTCTGCACACAGAGAGAGAGAGAGAGAGAGAGAGAGAGAGAGAGAGAAGGTTCGGATGAATATGAGTAATGGAGGCGTGTTTTTTTTTTTTTTGAGAAAAAATACATGAAATCAAAAAATTACAATGGGAATCTATGGAAAACCTCTTCTTATATAAGATATAGAAATATCCAAATACATGCATCATTGATATCGAGGGATTCTTTTCAAATTCCTTATCAAATTTCATAAAATTCATTGAACAATAGGAAAGTTGTATTGGAGATAGGGAGATGAACCTTGAAATATGCAGATGTGGGGAGATGAACCTTGAAACACGTATGTGTGATGAACCTTGAAATACGTAGATGTGGAAAAGAAAAGAAAAGAACACACCGGAATTACAATTGATCCACTTAAATTTAGACAAATGGAACCACATGAATTTGGACACATGACACAAAATTAGGATTCTAATTTAGGATTTCAATTGGAGTTTCTCTCTACTTCATCTATTATATATATATATATATATAGATTAGTATAGCCAATGATATTTTTCCATAATAATCCATCCATCCAATTTTATTGTCACTTATGTCCTATTGCCTTTCACATTTAAGCTCTTTTTTTTTTTTTTTTTTTTTTTGCTTTATTAGTAAGTTTTTGTATGTAAGTGTTATATATCATCTCATTGATAGTAACCCTAAAAGGTGTAAGCTTCGCATTGACATTAGAGAAGAACATGTTAGATTATTATATTTTCAGGTCTTCTAAAAGAAAATGTTATATATCCTACTAGTCAAATTGTATTTTTTACTAGTGTTATTTCTTTTATTTTTATCTTTATCTTACAACTAAATTTTCAAGTTCAATTCTTTCTTTTAAGAAAATACCTGGCCGGGATCAATGCCCTAAAACAACGATCTGTTGAATGCCCCTTTGTCACTGGGGCATGTCCATAAATTATTATCACATATATTTTTTATTCACGAGAGAGCCAACTATGCAGTTAATGCTCTTGTTGTAGATCCGATTAATATTCCATCTACCTGTAACAAACAATACAACATGTAAAAGATGAAACGAGTGAATTATCAGTTATGTTTTATGTAGATAAGTTATCCTTACATGGATAATGAATTGTAATATATTAAATTACGCGCAACTTAACTTTCAAAAAACCAACAAGCCTCATCAAGATCATTATTGCATAATCTACAAATTTTGTGTTCTTCTTCTTCTCTTTTCCCTGTTATGACTCAAGTTCAATTTTTTTTTTAAGAAGATTGTGACATATGAAATTATGTGCAGCTCTAATTTTTGAAAACCTACATTTGGAAATAATAATAATCATAGTAATAAATATTATAATTAGAATTTAAAAATAATTATTAACAACAAAATTATAAAAATAACAATAATAAAATAGATGCTATGCTCAATAAAAATTGAAACATATCTCAAATGATTTGGAATTGATCCAAAAATAAATTCTCCATGCTATTCAGTGCCTTCTCCAGTAGTCTCTCAATTAGAAAAAGAATCACAATCCATCTCTCACTTCTCCCCCCCCCCCCCCCCTCCAAATTCACAATTTCAATTTTTGTTTATGAAGATTGTGGCATATGAAATTATGTGCGGCTCTACTTTTTGAAAACCTACATTTGGAAATAATAATATTCATAGTAATAAATATTATACTTACAATTATAAAATATTATTATTAACAAAAAAACAACAAAATAATAAAAATAGCAATAATAAAATAGATCTTATGCTAAAAAAAAAATTGAAACATATCTCAAATGATTTGGAATTGATCCAAAAATAAATTCTCCATGCTATTTAGTGGCTTCTCAAGTAGTCTCTCAATTAGGAAAAGAATCACAATCAATCCCTCACTCCCCCCTTCCCCCCCCCCCCCAAAAAATTCACAATTGCAAGATCCATCCCCTAGATTTGAAATTGAGTGTAATACTAATTTAACATTTTGAAATTGACAAAGATTTTTTTTTTTTAAGGTTTATATTCATAAGAAAATCAATATAAAAGAGAAAAAAATTCTAGAAAATTTTATCAAAAAATAAAATTTGATTTAATTTAATGAAAATAGTATGATTTTTGCAAATTATCAAGTGAATGCCTAATTTTTTTAAATGCTTTAAAAATTACAACCACTAATTAGTCGATTTTATTTCTCTTTGTGGTTATTACTTGTTATAACAGCAGATTGTGTGTGAAAACCTGCATGAATATGAGCAGATGAGATTGTTAATACCTTTTTGTTTAGTGAAGAGATGGTTAATACGGTAATACCATAACTGTGTAAACCAAAGTTGTGACTTCTCCATAGGATCAATATCAACTTTGTGACATGCCTTCACATTTTAGCACCTGGCAAAGGCACATGTGCCAACCATGTCAGTTGGTATAGGCGGAAATAAGAATTCTCTTGGTAAATAATATACTATAAATCATTTCCTTTTTTGCCTTTTGGATTTGTTGGTAGAATTTACCTTGCTAAAGGAGCAAGATGATTCTTGAGCTACTGTGCAAACACCCTTTCCTCTCTTAAAGCTTCAAAGTTGAAATCAGAAGAGTGATCCTTCCTGTCTCTGCAGAAACTATATGTTCAAATTTTGCCTGCTAAACAATTTTTTAGTCCCTACCATGCTGTATTGTGGTATTTGTTATACTAAAATCCATGTTTGATAAGCATTTAAAAAAGTTAAAAAAAAAAAAAAAGTAGGAAAGAAAATATGAGAGAGCTTTGCAATCATTCTGCATGTAACATTTGGGAAACAAAGAATATTGCAGTAGCTTATAGACGCTATACTGAAAAATTAATTAACAAATGTAATAATCCTAGTAGTATACTTTATTGGTTCCGTTCTATATCTTTCCTTTTCACTTTTTCTTTTTCCTTTCCAAATAAGAAAATAGTAAAATACTCTAAGTAACATCCTTTCTGCATATATGATTGCCGGTACAATGAGTTGGCGACATTGCATTGGATCCATTAACAAACTAACAATAAACTTTAGCCCAACATAAACTGTAACAATCATTGTCAGTGAAAGATAAAGTAATTTTTTTAGCTAAACTACTTCTAAATTCTAATTAACTTTTAACTTGTATGGTATGTTATATTTATTTAATAAGTGGTAGGAGATGGCTAGTGAATGCAATAGTAAATATTTATTCAAAGTTGTATTTAGCACAAATGACTGAGGTATGCACCATATATAGCTTAATCATCTAGGCGATTGGTGCCTTTTGACTGGAAATCCTGGAAACCGAGCCAGCTTTATGCTAATAACAAAGTAAGGGGCCACTGTAGTAATATATATAATCCTATCAAATTCATGGCTTTAGCTTTGTTTACACCCCCTTGCAAGCAAGGTACAACAAGGCTTTATTCCATCTTCTTCTTATTATATAAGGCCAAGATTGCGTAATTGAAAAACCATGCACACAAACCAAGTATATCCTTCTCTTGGTTACTGATATCCCAAATAAGCTTGGCCAGTACACAGCCTCCTCCCAAAGATGCTGCAAATGATTAAGAGTGATCACAGGATGTTCTCAGCATCTGATGATAGTACAATGATGAAGCAAATTCAGGCTACACATGCTCCTGATGGTCGTGAACTTGATGTCAAGCCTTTTCTCCATATCATTGAGGATATCTTGCATCGTGCCAATCCTATCATTGATGGTGGTTTCCATGTATTACTCTTTCCATTTTCTCTTTTTGCTATGTTAGTTCACTTGCACTTGACCTTATTGACTAGTTTAAAAAAATGCAAACAAAATAACATTCGATGATTTTTATTATTGTTATTCTTAGTAACTGATATGATGTTATACTATGTAGGGTACTCAAGAACATTTCGATCATGTGGAGGACAGTGCTAGTCTGGCGAGTTTTGATGGCATTCTTGAAGCATTGGCTTACATCATACATAAAATTTCCTGCGAGGTTTATTTTGAGACCTGAGTCAAGATATTCTCAACTTTTATCATATTCCACTCCTGTGCCATTCTGTTGCTAATAAAAAATGCTTTTCATACTAATAGTCTAATAAACTCTTCTACAGAAGCAAAACAAATACTTTCTCTTCCTCTCTTTTTATGGGAAACGGTACTTCTCTCCAAAAAGAGAGTAGTCCTCTGAGGTGCTTACATAGCACACTTCTTAGCCATTGATAACAGACAGACACATGTATACACTAAGCACTTGCCTTTTATGTCTAGTGCAATTTAACTTTTGAATGAACATAATACCCTCTTAAAAATTTAATGTGTTTATGCGTGTGTGTGTGTGTGTGTGTGTGTGGACTGTGGATGCTCATGTTGCAAATTGAGATTTTTTCTTTTTCAAAAAAATTATTTTTATAGTTATTCTTTCTTTCTTTTTTTCCTTTTTTTTTTTTTTTTGAACATCCCTCTATTGACCAAATGATCATTTTGAGTTGCCTATTAAAGTAATCAGCTAATTGCCTAATTCCATGCTGAACTTGAGAAGATTAAGCCTTTCCAGCATAATGTGATAGGCTAATCACTAGTTCAAACTACAAAACCACAGCTTCATCAGTTAAGGCTAATCTCTAGTGCGCAAGGATGTGTAATTTATGGTTCTAATGACGCTATCTGTTGCTGTTTAACTTGGCTTATTCAAGTGAAGTTTTTATTCCCCTCTTACTAAATTATTGGAAGAAATGAAATCAGGTGAATGATTTTTACATATTTGTTACCAGATATCATGTAAATGCTCTGGTGGTGGAGATGCACATGCAACAACTATGGTGTTATTCAACACCCTTACGAGCTATAGTTGGGATGCAAAAGTGGTTCTCTCACTAGCAGCTTTTGCTGTGAATTATGGGGAATTCTGGCTCGTAGCTAAACTTTCCACAACAAATCCACTTGCCAAGTCCGTTGCATTCCTTAAGCAACTGCCTGACATCATAGAGCATTCAAACTCTTTGAAACCCCAGTATGATGCGCTTAAGAAACTCATCAAGGCCATGATGGATTTAACTAGGTGCATTGTCGAGTTCAAGGAGCTACCACCTCAGTACATTTCACATGACACACCAGCAATGTCAACTGCCATAGCTCATATCCCTGCCGCTTCCTATTGGATCATTAGATGCATAGTGGCTTGTTCCTCACAGATTGCAAGCTTTATAGGTTTGGGACATGAGTAAGTCTTCCATGATCAAGCAAGCTCAATCAATTTTATATGAATGCCATATGTAGATATATCATATATGACACCCTTCCTATGCTGCTTTTAGGTATACTGCATCAACCTCTGAAGCATGGGAACTATCAAGCTTGGCTCATAAGGTCAACAATATACACGAGCACCTGAAGAAGCAACTCACTCTCTGCTATCAACAGATAGGTGGGTCGTTAACATTCATGTACTCAAAATTATATTGCATAGACAAGCTAATCAGTTCAAATTCTTGAAGAATACTCTATCCTTTTGAGAAATCAGTGGTGTATCTAGGACTAACACGAGGAAACAATGAACTTTGTTGTGTTTACCTCCCATACTATATATTATCAATTTTTGAAAATCAATTAATCATTGAGGAATTAATTTTATTTCAACTTAATTACCAGTTTTCTTATTTTTATTTTTATTTTTTTTCACATCTACCATGGGATGCAGATGAGAAGAGACATCTAGAATACTATCAAAATCTCGTCCACCTGTTTGAAACACCACATCTTGATAATATGAAGATTCTCAAGGCATTGTTAAACCCCAAGGATGAGCTGCAACCACTGGTGATTGGTTCAACCAAGACAAGGGTTTGTTCTCAGAATCTCAAATCACCTTTTCATTAACTAAGCTCAATTTTTAGCTTGTAAATACAAAACAGTTGAGTTCTCTGTTGGCACAAACAGGCAAACCTTGAAGTACTAAGGAAGAAGCATGTTTTACTGCTCATATCAGATCTTGATATCTCCCATGAAGAAGTTCTCTTTCTTGATTCTATGTACAAGGAGCCGAAAAGGCCAGAGATCCAATATGAATTGGTGTGGCTCCCAATTGTGGACAGGTTGACCCCTTTGAGTGAAGAGCATCAACATATATTCGAGCATTTGCAATCAATGATGCCATGGTATACTGTGTACGATCCTTTGATCATTGAAACAGCAGTCATTAAGTATATCAAGGAAGTGTGGCATTTTGCAAAGAAGTCAATTCTAGTGGCATTGGATCCACAAGGAAAGGTGGCTTCCCGGAATGCACTTCACATGGTTCGGATATGGGGAAATCATGCCTTCCCTTTCACTAGTGAGAAAGAAGATGCTTTATGGAAGTTGGAAAATTGGAAGCTTGATCTACTTGTTTATGGCATTGATGTAGAAATACCAGATTGGGTATGTCCATGTTCACAACCTTCTACTCATGCTTTTGCATATACTTGTATGTGCGTATCTACGTATCTACTTATTTACACTAACAATACATGTGGTGATGGAATTTTTTTATTAAAGGATTGTACTCGTGCATGCATATATATATATATATGCACTTTTTTTCTTATTAGCTCACTAATTATAGTACTAATATTTAGCTTCTTTCTTTACCAGATAGCAAAAGGGAGAGTTGTATGCTTGTATGGAGGTGAGGACATTAACTGGATCCGGAAATTCACAGCTACAGCAAAAGCTGTAGCTGAGGCTGCTGGGATCAGCTTAGAATTGGTTTATGCAGGAAAGAACAATGCCAAGGAGAGGCTGCAGAAAAATATTGCTACTATCAATGCAGAGCAGCTTAGTCACTACTGGCCTGACATCTCATCAGTTTCATTATTTTGGGCACGACTGGAAAGTATGTTGTACTCAAAATTGCAGAAGACTGTCGAAAATGATTACATAATGCAGGAGGTCATGACTATGCTTAGCTTTGATGGTAGCGATCAAGGATGGGCAATATTATTTAGAGGATCAGATGAAATGGCTAGGGCCAAAGGAGACTTGGCTCTAAGAAGCCTGCAAGAGTTCGATGAGTGGAGAGAGGAAGCTGAGCTTAATGGTTTTGTACCAGCACTCAAAAATTACCTACAAAAACTTCACACCCCACATCATTGCAACCGGCTTATCCTTCCTGGGATTGATGGGGGCATTCCAGAGAGGGTGGTATGTGCAGAATGTGGCCGTCCTATGGAGAAGTACTACATGTACCGTTGCTGTACTGACTAGATGACATGGTTGAGCATGTTACTAATATCCATGTTTATTGTGAAAGCCCATTTTGTTATCTTGGTTAATTGGAATGATTGGAAGTGTGATCCCTCTACATGAAATGTAGTATTTCTGTTCCAGTAATGATGTTTGTGTGACATGTCAAGACTCTAGGAACCATTTTAGTTGAGTCTGACTGATTAATAAAGTGTGCTGTGAGAATTTGGTATAAATGTACTGATGCATTGAAGGCCATATTGACTAATAAAATATTTCTCTCTCTCTCTCTCTCTCTCTCTCTGTGTGAAAAGGATCAATTTTCCGTGCTTTGCCAAAAGCTTTAAACTTATAATGAGTTTATAGTAACAAATATGTAAATCTCACCACAAGATTATACTGATGCAATTTTGTACTTGATGAGTATAAACTCATTATAAGTATCAGTATTTGGGGATCGACCATGCCTTTGTCAATGCAAGATTATAGTAACAAATATGTAAGTCTTTTCGACCATGCCTTTGTCAAGGCAAAAAAATTGCCCTAAAAAAAAATCTAGTAACTAAAATTTTAAGTTCATAATTTGCAACAGAGACAAAGAACTCATTTCATGTAGAGATCTCACATTGGAAACACCAAGAAATACCATTTGACCTAAACGTCATTGGCAACATGTACATACGTAGTTATAATATGTTTGTTAGCATATTAAATGAAACATAGAAGATATGATCTTAAATGCTAGCTCCAAACACCGTGTTAAAAGAAAAAGGTTTAAATCAATATATTATTATTGTAAGGGCACAAATCAAGCTTTGTGTTGAGTCAGACCTCCGGACCAAGCCTATGAGCCATAAACAATGAATTTATAGAGAGCAGGTTTCTAATCTAAGGGTTTGGGCGGTAGATAACATAAAAGTTCGGTTCAATCACAGAATACATGCGTACTTATCAAACGTGGATGAAATATTACTTCATATATTACTGCCGAGGACAAATGTTTGTGTTTTCTTACAAGTTCTTTCTCTCTCTCTTTCTCTCTTTCTCTTTCTCTCTTTCTCTAATTTTTCCCCCCCTTTCTCTGTCTCCTTCCTTCACCTTTTATAGGCCTCTCTCCTTTTTCCTTTCTTCCACGTGTAGTCTGGACCTTTTTCTCTCTTGGATACTTGTCCCATCATCCCTTTTTACTAAGGTCTCTGGTGGTGAAGATAAGGTTCAAACCCAACGCTCAGGCGTCACTTCTTCATTAATGCGGCCAGAGAAGCAGGTGTAGAGCTTTAAATGCGGTGATAGCAGCTTTTTTCTGGATATTCGCCTACCCCTCTCCTTTATTCTTTATCCTCGTTTCCTTAATTCCAGCATCAAAGGCCTCCATCAGGGGCGCTGTTGAACTGCTAGATCATTCACACCGTCCTTGACAACGCCTGCCGAGGACTAGGTTGTCCTCGGACGTCATATTTCTTGGTGTTTTGGTCATGCATGACACCCCTCTTTATCACGTGACTTTGTAGGTTGGACTGATTATGTCCTCGGACCATTTCAAGATGTGGGGTTGGGCTTCTTTCATTGTGAGAGCTTTTGGGCCGGCCCACTGTGTGTACTTCGGGCCCATTGGTACTACATTAGCCCCTCGAAGCCCTTAGTTCTATCTTATTAGGAGAAGTGAGGGCTTCGATATACGCGCGCGGAATGATCCCTTTCTGACGTTTCGGTCTGTAAGCGGCGCTTCAATTAAATATTGGCGGCTCTCTGTTCCCCACGTCCAACCGTGCGATGATCATCCAACGGGTGGGCGTACTTCAAGGGGAAATAAGCGGGAGATTTTCTGCTTTACGCCTTCCCACGAAATAAATATTGCCATTTCAAAGGTCTTCTGTTCATTTCAGACTTTGCACACCGAACTTAACCTTTCCTGCAATCTGCACGCGTCTTCACACCCTTCATTTCTAAGCCGAGGTGACGTAGTTGTTTAAAAGTAAGTTCTCCAACCTTCTGTTTTCATTATCGCTGTTTACTCTTTTGATTGTCCCCTTTCTTCTGTCCTCGGCCGTTTAGATCTTCCGATTCTGTTATAGTATTTACTCCCTAGTTTTAGGAAATGGGTAGGTTCGCATCGTTAGTGGATACTCCTGAAAAAATAGAAGCCTTTAAAGCCAAGTATGAGATCCCACCCGGAGTGTCCGTTAGGTACTGCAAGACGGGAGAGTGGCTCACCAAGAGAAAGACCGGTGAGGTAGCGATTCCCATGATAGCGTTTATAGAGGGAGGGATGAGAATCCCTATGATGCCCATTACCATGAACTATCTTAGAACCGCTAGGCTGTCCCCTACACAGTGCGCTCCAAATATGTTTAGGATCCTGGGTGCTATAGACGTCCTGAACGAGAGACTAGGGTTAGGTCTTACTCACCATGAGGTGAATTGGGTGTATACCCTTCACCGTTTGAGAGGGCATACCTACTACCTGAAGTCTAGACACCCTGAAGTCAGATTGATCCAATGCCTTCCCCATTCCAACAAGGGTTTGGACAAGGACTTCCTTATATTGTCCGGGGAGTGGTATGACGGTCTCCACTGTCCGACGACGGAGGGGGAGCCTGGTGAGTGCTCACGTAGTGTTAGCCTCAATCAATGATAAATCTACTGTTTCTTCGTTGGCTGTGTTTTTCCCTAATTTGCTTGTACTAATCTGTTTTTTGATACATACGTGCAGATCGTCGTGCGCTTGCGCCCCGTGCCAATCTCGTCAACTTCGATCGTTTGAACAAGATCTTAAAGGCCGAGGTGTTTGTACATTCAGACGGTCAGCTCCGCGCCTCCCACCGCATTCTCGGATACACACCCATCTCCACCACCTTCCAAGAAACCAAGTGCGTCATCAAGGAGAAAGATCCGCGACTTCCGAGGATTAGTGTAGCGGTCGAAGGCTTTTTGTTGCCTCCTGGCGCTCCAATCCCTCAAGGCGTTCTAGTTACTGAGCCTGTCAGGGTTGTTCCAGGAGCCTCTCACCTTGCTACTTCCTCGGCTCGACCCAAGTTGGGTGAAGGCTCATCTTCCCATCCACCCATAGAGGAAGAGGAAGAAGAAAAAGAAAAAGAAGAAGAAGAAGAAGAAGAAGAAGAAGAAGAAGAAGAAGAAGAAAAAGAAGAAGAGGAAATCGTTGAGCTTTCGGATTCAGACGAGGAATCCGAAGCTTTTGATCAGCTCTTTCCTCCCAGGTATCCATCACCGGTCGTCGGCTCCCCCTCTTTTACATCTTCAGACGACGACGACCAACCCTTAATAAGAATGGGAGTCCAGCGCCGACCCAAGCCCAGTCTGAAGGATGTTTTAGAAGGGCAAGTTGGAGCGCAGGATCTTTCGAATGTGCCTCCGGAGAAAGCTAAGGATAAGGGTACCGATAAGCTTCCCCCGGTGAGGGTAATTCTTCCTCCTTCCCCTCGAAATCAACATCCAGACCCGGCTGACCACAAAAGAAAAAGGGATCAGCCAAAGGGGAAAGAGATAGTAGAAGGCGGTAAGGATCTCCCTGCTAAGGAGATAGACCAGGAGAGGGGAGGCAAGCATGCTCGCCATGCCCATCCGAGACCGGAGAGACGAAGTGACCCTCCGGTAGCCCTCCATGCGCCTATTTGGGCTCCTCATATGCACGTAGACGATCAGGCGGTCACCGCCGATGCATCTATCAGGGGATCCGATGAGGGCACAGCTGCCTGCATCGCCGACGCGTTGGAGCAGGCGCTACTACTGCCTGAGGATATGGGAGAGCTGCGTAGGATGAGGGATCATAATGTCTTTATGACCCTAAAAAAAGAGTTAGCTATGGTAAGGATTTAAATTGGTCGATCCTCGGCACCTATGCTTTTCCTTACCCCTCTTCTTCTTTTTTTTTTATATATGTAGTGTGCCATTTACTAACAATGCTTGCACGTAGGCTGTCCAATCTGCCCATAGGGCAGAGGAGATCGCTGCTAGCTCCTACAGAGCGCTAAGGGATGAAGTGGTAAGGCTGGATCACACTAGGAAGATACTGGAGCTTAAACAGAAGAAGCTCCAAGAGGTGACCACCAGCCTGGGCAAGGCGGCGAGTGAGAAGTCAGGTCTGGAGGCTGAATTGAAGAATACCACCAGGCAGGCCGAGGATTAGAGGTTGCAGCTCAAGCGTGCCAATGAAGATCTCGTCTCGGCCAGGTCGCTGGCAGAAGGCCTTGCGAAGGATCTTACGGCGGCCGAGGAGGCTAAGGAGGAAGCTCTAAAGGCCAAGGAAGAGGCACTTGTCAAGGCACAAGCAGCCGAGGCAATGGTTGACGAGGCTGAGCAGAGCGGCTATGACATGGGCGTGGCCGAAACCACAGAAACATTCAAAGCCCAAGTGCCGGGGGTTTGTAGGGACTACTGCCTCCAGGTATGGAAGGAAGCTCTCTCCCAAGCCGGGGTTGATGCTTCCTCTCCCCTATGGAAGGTGGAGAACGCCTACATTCCCCCTGCAATCGGCGTGGCTGCATCTAGCTCAGCCAAGGATGATTCCCCTCTCCCCTCAGCCGGGGTGCAAGTAGAGGAGAGTGTTGCCGACGACGCTGCCCCTACCGCCCAAGTTAAAGATGCACCGCCTCCTCTTGCCCCCAAGGAGTTGCCCATCAACCCCGAGGTTGGGGGATCCTCGGCCTCAATGGTGCCTCTTGCTGATTCAGAAGATGAAGCCCAACCCAAGCCATAATTACTTGTGCCTTAGCAGCTCCTCGTTCCTTTTCTTTTTCCCGTATTTGCCTTTGTATTTTTACTTCTTAGTTTTTTTTTTTTTTTTTTTTTTTTTTTTTTTTTACCTTCTTTTCTTTGTGACTTAACAAGTTTGGTTATGAATGTATTGACAAACCTTTTGTTCAATGAAAAGAGTTCCCAATTTAAACTGATATTCTATGTTATGTTTGGTGTTGATATCTTATTTCGTTGTTACACATGTAATATGGCAATACAATAGCTTGGATCCACAGCTAGTATTTATAATTTTCTACCATTAGTCAAGGAAATTTGTGTAACTCATATACGTGCAAATGCTTTAAGTGATGACTACCAACTCTTGTTCAAATTTGAGGACAAACAAGACGCTAAAAAAGTAATACATTAAGATGGAATCCATTTGCTTAGGACTTACTTAACAGCTATTTTCATAACAACACATTAAAAAGGAACGTAATGACATATTTCACATTTGAATTAACAGTACCTCAAGCTTCGCGCTTAGTACTTAGCAACAATTAAAGATCCGTTCACTTAGTAACTTCAACGTTGTTTTTATATCAAGGAAAAAAGGGTCCGAGATAATATTATTTCTTTGCTTTAAATTAAGATAGAGGATCTGATGATCCAACGTAACCTTAATTAAATTTGGAGTAAAGTAGAGGATCCGAGGACCCGGCGTAACCTTACTTTCTTGCTTTAAATTAAGATAGAGGATCTAACGATCCGGCGTAACCTTAATTAAATTTGGACTAAGGTAGAGGATCCGAGGACCCGGCGTAACCTTACTTTTTTGTTTTGAATTAAGATAGAGGATCTGACGATCCGGCGTAACCTTAATTACATTTGAACTAAGGTAGAGGATCCGAGGACCCGGCGTAACCTTACTTTTTTGTTTTGAATTAAGATAGAGGATCTAATGATCCGGCGTAACCTTAATTAAATTTGAACTAAGGTAGAGGATCCGAGGACCCGGCGTAACCTTACTTTCTTGTTTTGAATTAAGATAGAGGATCTAATGATCCGATGTAACCTTAATTAAATTTGAACTAAGGTAGAGGATCCGAGGACCCGGCGTAACCTTAGGCACAACAGAATTAATGGTACAAAAATGATAGGAATAAAATGACAACAGCACTTTTCATTAATAATAATATCGTTTCAAATTACTTACATTCCAAGGATGGGGTACAACTTTTTCATCTAAGTCTGCCAGGTAGTAAGCTCCTATTCCAGCTATTGCCGTGATGCGATACGGTCCTTCCCAATTCGGTCCAAGCTTTCCCCATGCTGGATTTTTGGTGTTGCCCACTACTTTCCTCAGCACTAAGTCCCCGAGAACAAGCGGTCTTGAGTTTACATTCGAATCATATCCCTGCTTTAGTTTTTGTTGGTAGTAAGCCAAATGAATCATGGCGACTTCTCTCCTTTCCTCAACCAAGTCTAGGCCCTTTTCTAGCAGTCTATCATTGCTTTCTGTAGTAAAGGAGCTTGTCCTCATTGTTGGAAAACCAGTCTCCAAAGGGATAACAGCCTCGGCGCCATAAGTCATCGAGAATGGCGTCTCTCCCGTTGATCGGCGGGGTGTGGTCCAGTACGTCCATAGAACATGGGGTAACTCCTCCACCCATCTCCCTTTGGCGTCCTCCAGCCTTTTCTTCAGCCCGTTTACTATAACTTTGTTAATAGCCTCGGCCTGCCCATTTCCTTGCGGATAAGCCGGAGTGGAGTACCTATTGGTTATGCCAAGGCCACAACAATATCGTCTGAACGCCTTGCTATCAAACTGCAAACCGTTATCGGAGATGAGGGTACGAGGGACACCAAATCGAGTGACGATATTCTTCCATACGAATTTATTCACATCGACATCCCTGATGTTTGCCAGGGGCTCGGCCTCTACCCACTTAGTAAAATAATCAGTGCCGACAACCAAATATCTTCGGTTTCCAGGCGCCTTTGGGAAAGGACCCACAATGTCCAGACCCCACTGTGCAAAAGGCCAGGGACTCGTCAGAGGATTGAGCACACCTCCAGGCTGATGGATGTTTGGTGCAAACCTTTGACATTGATCGCACTTCTGCACATAACTCTGAGCTTCTCGCTGCATGTTCGGCCACCAATACCCCTGTGTTAGAGCTCTGTGAGCCAAAGACCTTCCTCCTGTATGACTTCCACAGATTCCTTCATGTAACTCTTCCAAAAGTAGCTCTGTCGCCTCAGGATGCATGCATAACAGGTATGGGCCAGAGAAAGATCGTTTATAGAGTTTATGATCCTCGGCCAACCAGAATCGGGAGGCTTTTCTACGTATCTTGTCCGCCTCGATTTTTTCCTTGGGCAAAACATCATCTTTCAGGAAGGATATAATGGGGTTCATCCAGCTAGGCCCCACTCTAATCTGGTGTATAAGGGTAACACTTCCAATCATTTTCGAGGGTTTAGGTAAGTTCTCAACTATGATAATTCGAGGTAGTCCCTGTGCTGACGACGTGGCAAGAGTTGCTAGGGAATCAGCATGCGTTTTGCTACCTCTGGGGACATGAGACAAAGTAAGGGATTCGAATTTGCGTTGTACAGCTTTGACTTGATTCAAATAGTCCTGCATCCTCGGATCTCTGGCCTCTACTTTTCCGTCTACTTGGCCCACAACTAGTTGTGAGTCTGAGAACACTTGCACGATCTTTCCCCCCAACTTATGGACCATATCCATCCCTTTCAGCAAGGCTTCATACTCGGCCTCATTATTAGTAGCCGAGAATCTCAGTCTTAAAGACTTTTCCAGTGTGAGGCCTTCTGGGGTCGTAATTACCACACCCACCCCGGATCCCCTTTGATTAGCAGCCCCATCAACATAAACAATCCATACCGCGTGACCTTTGCATGCGACCATACCAACTGATTTTTCATCAACGTCCCTGTTGATCACATTACTTTCCATTGTGGGTTCTGTAAATTCTGCGACAAGATCAGCCAACACCTGACCCTTTATTGCTGCGCGGGGCATGTACTTGATATCAAAAGAGCCCAAGATGGTTCCTCATTTCGCAATCCTGCTTGTATAATCCACACTCCGAAGTATAGCTTTGAGGGGAAGCTGAGTCAGAATAACCACCTTATGGGACTGAAAATAATGGGGGAGCTTACGTGTACCATGCACCACGGCAAGGATTGCCTTCTCTAATGGTGGATAACGTACCTCAGCTTCATGCAAGGACTTGCTCACATAGTAAACTGGCTTTTGTACGTCCCCGTCGACCCTTATTAGCACCAGACTAACGGCGTGGGCTGCCACTGCAATATATGCAAATAGGACCTCGTCGACTTCGGGCCGAGACATAACAGGAGGATGAGCAAGGTATTCTTTAAGTTGCTGAAAAGCCACGGCACACTCTTCTATCCATTCAAACCCCTTCCATTTGTTTAGCAATTGGAAGAATGGCCTGCACCGATCAGCAGATCTTGAGATAAATAGGTTAAGGGCGGCCGTCATCCCAGTCAACCTCTGCACTTCCTTCGGATTCCGAGGTGGTTGTAAGTTGTTGATGGCCTTGACCTGAGCGGGGTTGACCTCAATTCCTCTATGCGTCACCATGTAACCCAAAAATTTGCCAGATCCAACGCCAAAGGAACATTTGGATGCGTTGAGGCGTAATTTATGCTTCCTCAGCGTTTGGAAGGTGTCGTCGAGGTCTGGTATGTGGGCCGAGATAATTTTACTTTTAACGACCATGTCATCTACGTACACCTCAATCGTCTTCCCCAGTTGCGGTTCAAACATCCGCGTCATCATTCTTTGATAGGTAGCTCCGGCATTCTTCAGGCCGAAAGGCATCACCTTATAGTGGTAGTTCCCTGTGGGTGTGACAAAAGCTGTCTTTTCCTGGTCTTCTGGAGCTAAGGGTATTTGATGGTAACCTTGGAAAGCATCTAAAAAACTCATCCGAGGATGCCCTACAGTAGCATCCACCAATTGATCTATGCGGGGCATGGGAAATGAATCTTTTGGGCAAGCCTTATTCAAGTCTGTAAAGTCTACACATACTCTCCGTTTTCCATTCTTCTTTTTCACTACCACAGTGTGGGCCAACCACTCTGGGAAAAACACTTCCTTAATGGCCCTGCTTTCTTGAGTTTCAGCACCTCTTCTTTAACGGCGTCGGCGTGCTCTTTAGATGAACGCCTAGGTGGTTACCTTCGTGGTACTGCGGCCGGATTAACATTGAGGTGATGACAAATAAACTCCGGATCGACCCCTGGTGCTTCGTAAGCATCCCATGCAAACACATCGATGTTTCGTTTCAAAAATGCAACCAGATCTTCCTTCTCCTGTGGGGGCAACTGACTTCCTACCTGGAAGAACTTCTCCGTATCATCTGCAATAACCATCTTCTCCAAATCCTCACAGCTTGGCCCTTCAGCCTCGGCCTCATTTGGTTCGGTCGAGGATACTAACTGCTACAAATTCTTCTCGGCCAAGGTTTGAGACTCCTGTCTCGTCTGATGTGTAATGGCTGCTATTATACACTGCCTCGCGATGGACTGGCTGCCTAGTATTTCTTCAACTCCATCCTCGTACGGGAACTTCATTTTAACATGCAAAGTTGACGATACGACACCTAAGGCGTGCAGCCATGGTCTTGCCATTATGGCTGTGTAAGGGGAGTAGGCGTCTACTACGATGAAATCCACGTCCACTACCACTGGTCCTGACTGTACAGGTAGTCTGATTAACCCCTTTGGAAATACAGCCTTCCCTTCAAAACTTATCAATGGGGAATCATAAGCCGTGAGATCTTCGGACCTCAAATTGAGGCCTTTGAACAAATCCGGGTACATAATGTCAGCCCCACTCCCTTAGTCAACCATTACTCTTTTCACATCGTAACCCCCTATCCTTAATGTAATGACCAACGCATCGTCGTGTGGCTGGATAGTGCCAACCTTGTCTTCCTTAGAAAATCCCAGCACAGGCAGAGGATTCTTCTTGATCCTCTTCGGTTCAGAGTTGAGGTCCTCGGCAGTGGGACGTAGTACTGACATTATTCTAGTAGGGCAAGACCCAGTCCGACCTGGCGCCGCAAAGATGACATTAATCGTGCCCAATGGAGGTCTTATATTGTTACTGCCTTAGTTCACGGAGCCAGATTGGGTGTCTTGTTCATCAGGTCGATTCATGAATTGTCTTAATTTTCCCTCTTTAACCAGCTGATCCAGGTAATTCCACAAGTTCCTGCAGTTCTCTGTGGTGTGGCCTTTATCCTGGTGATAATTGCAATAGAGGTTCTGATTACGTTTTGTAGGGTCTCCTATCATCCTACTGGGCCATCTAAAATATGGTTCTCGGCAAATCTTTTTCAACACTTGATGTACCGGCTCACGAAATACGGCGTTCATTGTCTGGGGCGGGGCCGATCTAGTCTGGCTAGTGAAATCTCTTCGCGGCCACTTGCTATTATATCTCTCCACCTTGTAGTCCCTACTTTCCTGGGGGACACTTTTCATTTTCCCTTTACTCTGCTGCTGATCCTCCTCAACCCTCTTATATTCGTCGATACGATCCATGAGCCGACGAACCGTTTTTACCGGCTTCTTGGTCAAGGATTTTCTTAGATCGTGCTCAACTGGAAGGCCGACCTTAAAGGTATTGACCGCTACCTCATCAAAATCACCATCAATCTCGTTAAACGCTTCCCAGTATCTATCCGAGTAGATTTTCAACGTCTCGCCCTCTCTCATGGCCATGGATAGTAACGAGTCTAGAAGCCGAGGTACTCTACTGCACGTAACAAAACGGGACCCAAATGCCATTGTAAGTTCCATGTATGAATTAATGGAGTTCGTATTTAAGCCGTTGAACCATCTCATCGCAACGGGTCCTAAACTTGAGGGAAAGACTTTACACATCAGGGTTTCATTCTGTGAGTAAACCACCATGCGTTGATTAAAATGGCTTACGTGCTCCACTGGGTCTGTTTTGCCATTATAAATGGTGAAGTTTGGCTGCGTGAACCGACGGGGTAGTTTCCCCTTTTCAATACGATGTGTGAAGGGTGATTTGGAGAGCTTGAGCAATGCCTTCCCCATGGCGTCGCTGCCCGAGCCCCTGTGAGTCGTCCCTCTACTTCTTCTGTCATGAATACCTTCCTCTTGGTACGAGAAAGTTTCTGTGGGGGGGGTTCTTGACCTCGACCTATAGCCACTGTTCTGAGAGTCATCTGATGAAGGGTCGGATATGGAAGGCGTCCGTTTCCGCTCGGCACGACGAAGCTTCCTTTTCAACTGGTCAATCTCTCTCTGCATGGCCCTAGTGTTATCTTCTCTAGAGCCCCTGCTTCTGCCCTGTGGGCGGTTACCAGCTGTTCGCCCCGAGTGCACACTGCCCTCTCGATCTCCCATTTGTTCTAACTGTTGTAATGGATCCTCGTGCTGAGATCCTAGAGACTCTGCATGGTCTGGATTCAAATCCGCCATCACGTTATCTGCGCCAAAAACTCAAGAATTCCCACAGACGGCGCCAATTGTAAGGGCACAAATCAAGCTTTGTGTTGAGTCAGACCTCCGGACCAAGCCTATGAGCCCTAAACAATGAATTTATAGAGAGCAGGTTTCTAATCTAGGGGTTTGGGCGGTAGATAACATAAAAGTTCGGTTCAATCACAGAATACATGCGTACTTATCAAACGTGGATGAAATATTACTTCATATATTACTGCCAAGGACAAATGTTTGTGTTTTCTTACAAGTTCTTTCTCTCTCTCTTTCTCTCTTTCTCTTTCTCTCTTTCTCTGATTTCCCCCCCCCCCCCTTTCTCTGTCTCCTTCCTTCACCTTTTATAGGCCTCTCTCCTTTTTCCTTTCTTCCACGTGTAGTCTGGACCTTCTTCTCTCTTGGATACTTGTCCCATCATCCCTTTTTACTAAGGTCTCTGGTGGTGAAGATAAGGTTCAAACCCAACGTTCAGGCGTCACTTCTTCATTAATGCGGCCAGAGAAGCAGGTGTAGAGCTTTAAATGCGGTGATAGCAGCTTTTTTCTAGATATTCGCCTACCCCTCCCCTTTATTCTTTATCCTCGTTTCCTTAATTCCAGCATCAAAGGCCTCCATCAGGGGCGCTGTTGAACTGCTAGATCATTCACACCGTCCTCGGCAACGCCTGCCGAGGACTAGGTTGTCCTCGGACGTTATATTTCTTGGTGTTTTGGTCATGCATGACACCCCTCTTTATCACGTGACTTTGTAGGTTGGACTGATTATGTCCTCGGACCATTTCAAGATATGGGGTTGGGCTTCTTTCATTGTGAGAGCTTTTGGGCCGGCCCACTGTGTGTACTTTGGGCCCATTGGTACTACAATTATTATTATTATATATAAAAAGAGAGACCTCATACAAAAGTGTATGAGTTCTTACCATGTGATGTTTTAATTTTGCATTTAGCTTTTTTAACCTCTTTCATTAAGGCTTTTTTTTACGGTTACCCAATGGATCGCACTAACTTATTTTTACTGTTACATAAAATATGGGCTATTATTGACAATTACTCTAAACAATGGACTTTAAAAAATAGACCAAACCTTATGAAAACTCCAATTCTATTTATTACCTTACATATTATGACCTAGGCGTGACCCTCCCTACGTGTAGGTGAAAGGCTTTGCATGTTGTAAAATATATTCTTTTATATATCCCCATCTCCTTAGGAATCAAATTTCTCTCCCAATATGTACATTTCATTTCAAAAAAGTATGATCATTTTCAAAATTTCATGTTCCTCTTAAATAGTTTATTTATTGTTGAATCCCAAAATATTATGTTCGTTTGAAGTATTTAGTTTAGCTCTCTAAAAACTATTTTTACTTCAATAAAAAATAAAAAACCAATTGTTAATCCACAGAAAAAAAAAAAATGATTTGTTGTATAATCCCATAATATTATGTTCGTTTAAAGTATTTAGTTTAGCTGTCTCTATAAATTGTTTGTAATTCAATAAGAAAGGAAATTAAAAAAATAATAATTGTTAACACAGAAAAAAATATATATTGATTTGTTTGTTGAATCCCAAAATATTATATTCATTTGAAGTATTTAGTTTATAATTCAATAAGAAAAAATTATAAAAAAAAAAATAGTTGTTAATTCACAAAAAAAAAAAAAAAAAAAAGAAACAAAACAAAACAAAGGAAGTATTTTTCAAATACCTTTTCCCAAGAAGGCATATGATCATGTACAAGAAAATATTGCAAGATAGAGTTGTCAAAGAAATTTAGAGGTGGAAGTCACAGAAGTAAAAAGCCTAATGACATAGCAATGATCCATGATACTGATAGTTGTAATAGAGCAAGATTTAATAGGCGAATGGTACTAAACCTTAATTGTACTAGGGAAAGTAGTTCAAATGATAAATGTTTACGGTGATCAACCCCTTCACTTATAAATGTTTTTTTCTCACTTGGTTGTTGGGCTTAATGGTGATTTTTTTTTCTTTTTGCTAAACTAATGGTAATGTTGCTACTACAACTAATATGCAAGAATTTGGAAGACATCTTCCCAACAAATGTGGAGCTTACAGGTACTAATTTAATAATTGTTCATGATTGTACTAATTCAACAATTAGCTTGATTAGAGTATCTATATGTATGACTATGACATACCTAAAAGTTTATTGAATCTTCGCTTAGGCGAAAGTATAGTCACCCTTGATGTACTCATAAAACACGATAGAGATTAAAAAAAATATTTTCTTTGACAGAGGTTTGATCAAAATAAATTCTTAAAATTACCTATATGTGTTTTTCTTTTTGGTGTTTTGTCAAAGCTATATTAACACTTATGGTTTTTGCAAACTGAACAAAATGACTAGGATTCGCAATTTTGAAGCCCTGTCAACTACATGACTTTTTTTTTTTCAACATGCATATCAATATTTTTTTTTTTTTGAAACCGGACTGAACTTGTTATTATTCACTCATAGAAATAGAGTTTGTGTACAATGCCTCAAGAGCAAGAGGTGGAGATTCCTCCAACCAACAGATATCCTCCCCTATCAAACTGGCATGCCTAGCTAGTGAATGGGCTACAGTATTAGCACCACGATTCACCCAACTAAAGGACTGACAATTGCAGATAGCTGCTAATACAAGAATATCCTCGTATATATTTCCTAGCCTTGACTTGATTGCCCGCAATGAAGACAACGACTGCATGACCGTGGCATTATCACCCTCCAACTCTAACCCCACAAAACCCGCTTCCACTGCAAACTCTAGGGCTCTTCGACACGCGATTACTTCGGCCTCTTCACTATCTACTGCAGCAGGTCCTTTAGCAGACAGGGTTGCCATAACCTCCCCCTCATTATTCCGAATAATCGCCCCAATCCCTGTGGAGTTCGTGTTGGAGAAAACCGCTGCATCAAAATTCAATTTGTAAAGCAAACCCCAAGGAGGCCGCCACGACTGAATTGGAACTGTCAAGTCCGGGATTCTCAGCTTCGTTTGAGCCACCCGAAACTCCTCCAGGAAATCCCTAGCACACTGGTTCAACCTACCAGGATCTTGAATAACACCTCCACGCAAAATGGAATTGCGTTGAGCACCGATTGGATTTATTTTACTTTTGAAAATATGTTGCAACGTTTCTTATTAGCTTTTTATTTATCTTAATCATATAAGGAAATAATCAATAAAGGAGGAGCTTATGTTGCATAGTCATAAAGATAATTTCTTATATAATATTTTAAAATAAATTTATCTCGTGCCTATGCCCAGTGCATCGCACGGGACATCAACTAGTTAATTTTAAAAAACCAATATATCAACAAACATGGCTTTGTCACTTGGGAAACGGTTAAACAAGTAAAATCATCCTAACCTCCTTCCCTCTGTTTATCACATAAATCAAGTCCAACAAAATATCAAAATGGTAGCTCAGGTATAAGTTATCAGGTTAAGACCATAAAGGAAACTGAGCATATCAAAGTGAGATAAGAAGCTACTTAGAAGAATCATTTTCTATGGTTGAGATGGGAAGAGTGTGAGTCTCTGGTTGTTTTCCCTGTCATCTCTTAGAGGCCATATATGATTATTGTAATAAGGGCATTAAAATTCAGCAATTCAATATTTGGTTTGACCCTTTAAATTTTAAAAAATGGTCAAAATTTAAATACAGCTTTTTAGGTATTGTACCTTAAGTTCCCTAGTTAAATTCAACCACATGATTACATTGATCAATGAAATACATGGTTGAATCTAATTTCCTTGAAAAAGATAACATTTTTTTTTACTGCATTGGTTAATACAATCATGTAGTTAAGTTCATTCAGAAAGCCTAAGATACAATATCCAAAAAAAATTGTATCTAAGTTTAAACCTAAAAACAATACCCCACTTTTGCAAAGGTTTTGAAAGTAGTTAGCTAGTCCATTATTTGGACCAGGCAAGTGATGAGTGATGACTCTACTTCACTGGAAATCATTCCAATTTTCAACATCACACACTGCCAGATAAGAGGAGAGCTCCCACAGATAGATTCTGCAGGCCAATGATTTTAAAAAACCAGTTTAAAAAAACAACTGCACAATTTAAGGGTTCAATATAGAATAGAGTCTTCCTAGGAAGACATTGAATTCAAAGTAACGTATAAAGAACACTATTACAAAATTGACATGGGAACTTGGGAAGGATGACAATTACTTATTCACAAGGCATTTAGATGATAACACTTGTCAACATGAACTCTCGTTCCACCTCCCTTCCCTTCATTTTATTTTCCTATTTCCCCTTTCCTTACTCATCAAATTTTCAGAGACTAGACTTTCAAAGTCAATGTCAATATAATAATGGTAGAATTTGACATTTCAACCCTGTGCCCGAGAAATTTCCATATCTGCTATTCAAACCTACCTATCATAAGAAAAAAGCAACCCATGGACTGTCTGTTTGTCTTAATAGGGAAAAGAAGAAAAACAAAATCAGTTATTATTACATAATGTTTAATTCCAATAATTACTGTCATTTTTAGCAGTACTAATAATTCAATTCTGTAATCAAGCAGGTAAAAAAAATCCTACAGTTTAAATGTAATTTTAAGGCTTATAAAATTCCCATTAAAGTATGCCAATGACAGTAAACAAAAGCTCTCATTAAAGCAAGGAACAAAATCTATGATTTTTTTATGTTTCTTTGTTCTTTTCCCTTCTTCTTGGTACCTTGTCTTGTCCATTCCATGCACACCAAATTTAGCATTACATAATGGCTATAACTATAAGCAAAGCTCTTATTGAAGCTTTTTTTTTTTAACTCATTTCTCGTAAGTTCCATCATGCACATCATAAACAAAATCACCTAAAAAATTGGAAGAAAGCCCCTTTCTTTTTTTCTTTGCGTGGAATTCATAACTCTTCTTCTTCCTGTTTTTTATTTTTATTTTTATTTGTGGTAAAGAATGAATTACTCCTTCATTCCCTTGCCATCATTACTTATCTAATAGCTTCGGAATATTCAGAAAATCTCCACTAGATGTTATCATATCTTGCTTTATCTTGTGGTTATATTGGGGCAATCACTTAGATAGTTACATCTCTAAGACTATGATGGCTCTAGTGACTTAAAAATAAATAATGAAACTAAAGCCATCGTGCAAAAGACTATATCATCTTTAAATATGTTAAATATGTTGTCCAATGAAATGTTTTGACACTGGTGATGGATTATAATGGTAGAGCATTCTTAATACATGTCATGGAATTTGTCTCAATACAAATAGAATAATGTGTTTGAACAATTACACAAGGCAGTGAGATCTTTAAAGAGGATACAGTTTTTGAAAACATTACTTCCTTTTGTTATCTTTTCTTTCCTTTTTGCACTTTATCAAAGAGAGGCTAAAAGCCTTTTTTTTTTTTTTAACCCTTATTGCTATTGGTCCAGACTAACATCAACCAAAAAGCTTCTTTGATTATTTCATTTTTTGTTGGCCATGAACCAAGCAAGCTTTATCACCAGAAGAGACAGCATTAAAAGATTTTCCAGGTAAAACACAAATAATTATCAGCAAAAATTGTTTAGAATTACTCATATTTCTCCAAAAACAAACAAAATAAAGATTGTTTCACTCCTTCTATGCTTAAGGACTTCACAAAGAATCACAAACTAGTACTTCAATAAATTTCAAATAGAAAATTGCAAAGGGCACTATCAAAAATATTAAAACAATTAGGTTTTTTTTTTAACAAACAAAGGTATCAAGACCTTCTTGAATATCTAATTATTCCCTTAAATGTAAGCAGTCTCCCATCTCACACACCGGATGGTTCCAAGACGGGAAGTAAGAGGTTTCGAACTCAAGATTTCATAGATTTCATGAGGCCTTAGTAAACACGTAACCAATCCCATAGGTTAAAACTATCAAATGTCTACAATTGAAAGCTTTTGTCCCAAGTGTCAGCAAACGATAAAAAGGTCACTTTGACGTTACAAAGGGGGCTGCAGCAAGGCAACCTTGAAATCAATTTACATGTTGATCTAGAGTCTAGACACACCTTTGGTTACGGCTGAATGAATCAACACTCTATGCAGTAAAAACGTGCAGGCTCACTTTTCTACAAACTGAGAGCTTTTTTTCTCTCTTTCTTTTTCTTTTTGGGGTCGAAATTACTCAGCAGGAGAGCCTTTTTTTATATAAAAAAAATATAAAATAAATAAATAAATAAAACCAAGTACTTGGCTGGAGTTTGTGAGGATGATTCTTATCCATTTCCCTCTTGGGAGTTGGGAACATCGATCAATGTTTGGTTGTTTATTATTTGATTCAAGAATCAACATAGCAATTGCAAGTTGGCCCCACAAAGAGAAAAACACTTTCCAACAATCCAAATCATGCCAAAGACTGTATTAAATAGAAACGCAACGCGTTTAACGTAAGGTTTGGGTCGGAAAAATCAAAATCTAGTAAAAAGATACCCAAAAAGTCTGAATATCCTCTTATTAGTAAAACAAAATCCTAAATAATTTTCCACCAAGAAATTTCGCTATAAATAAATTCTTTATCTATTTTTTTTTTTTTCCCTTTGAACTTTTAATATTGGACAACTAAATTTATTTTTGGTGAAATATCAATTTACATAAGTTGATATTTCATCTTACATAAATTCTTTTTCTTTATCTATATTGGAAAACTAAATTTAGAATCACAACAATAATATCAATTACATAATTTAAGTATAAGATGGCATCAATGTAATTGTTAATTGTTTCAAACATACATGTCGCATCTATATGAATTATATTGGTGGAAAAATCAAACCTAATTTTTTATTTATTTATTAAACCTGATAGAGACTATAGAAACATTTTCTACTTACTAAAAAAGGTCTTATTCCAAATTCGATTTCTTCCCCTAATAATTGTAGATATCATTTTCATTTTCAAGATCAGCAACGCGGAAGTAAACATGAATGAATTTCCACTTTCATTATAAGGCCAAACTATTATTTTAATTCTGAAAATTCAGTTTCATATCTAAACTTTTGGAGAAATTATATCTAAACTTTTGAAAATGGCTTAATACTTTAATAATGTCACCCGTGTCTTTACTTATCATCAAAATTAACTACCATAATCATACAAATCGAGTAGTAACTCCTTCAAACTCTTTGATGTAACTACTAAATTGAATCATTTCATTTTTTCAGAAATCAATTAACTTCTTAAAAAAAGTAAGGTATCTACTTTTGCTAACAAATAAATGGGTAAGAGGAGGCGATTAGAGTAGTTTTCTTATCTAGACGTTATTATAGTAATATCATACCTATTAAGTTCAGGCTTGCAAGTAAGAGAACTAGTGAACCATAACTGTTATTGCAACCCACAAGGCCCTAGTGGCCATTGAGCCAAGATGTGGGGTTTTTCCCAAGCACTTCCTATTACGAAATTCGAATTTGAAACCTCCACCCCTCAAACCACTTGGAAATAAGTTCAATAACCACTAAACCACCACTTTTGATAATTAAAAGAGAAAGGTATTAGTAATATCTGTAATATTGAATCATTATTATTTAATTTAGAGTAATTGACACATTTAAGACCAAATTAAACCGATAATTTATAAGAATTGATATCCATCCTAATTGATATGTTGTAGTTTCAAATAGATATTTATACCGCTCCTCTCTTACTTACTAGTATGATAAAAAGGGATTCAAATTCATGTTCTCCTTATTTAGAGAATCAATCAATATTATTGAACAAAAAAACTCTTGATTCATGCCACATATTGTGGATTCCGAACTAACATGCATTAGTGTATAAAAATGAAACTAATATATTCATTAGTGTTAAAAAACATTCCTCATAAGGCCCGTTTGATAAAGGAGTTTAAATTAAGTTGTTTGTAATTTTCTAAAATACATGTAAATAAAAAAATATATAAAAATATGAGTAAAGTTTTTTAAAATATAAAAATGTGTGTTAGAGTTGATATACAAAACAGCCCTAAGTCGTCCGATGTTGTAGAAAATTAGCAATCTAGTTATTGGACGGTGGAAGTCTCTCACTTTATGTCGCTATCAAGACATAATCATTATATGATCCAACGGCCCACAATGGCCTAAAGACTTGTCTTATTTTTGTTGACTTGACTTGCGGTAAACCCCCGAGTGTTGACTAGAGACTTCTCAGAAGCTTCATTTCATTTTGTTATTTCACCCAATTAACATAAAAGAAAATTTCCATTCTTTATTCTTCAATGAGAGAGTCATTAATTTAAAATATTGGGCGTGCTGGATGGTCTTAGACCACTCAGAAAAATAGTAAACAAAGAAAGTTTAAATGAAATACTATGATTTTTTTTTTATAATAAAGTTTTTCTGAAAAGTCTTACTTGTATGAAGCGAAGTATATGTAAATTGAAAATAAAACAAATGGTTTCAATTTATGTATTCTTCTCTTCTTTTCGAATTTAACTAGAGAAACATACGTATTTTCAATTTACGTATTCTTCTCTTCATACGAATAAATTAAAAAGCTTTTTCTTCTCTTAATGGGAATAAATTGAAAAGCTTACTCAAAACCTTTTTTAAAATGTTTTTTGAGAAATATTTTCTATTTACATACTCTTCTCTTCGTATGAGTAATCAAAAAAGAAAAACACTATGATTGATTAAAAAATTGAGACAATGAGTACAAATTTACTTCCTAATTAAAATTCATTTTTTTGTGAATATAAAAAAGTGTATTGATATCACTTTATTAAAATTTATGCCAAAATTGAGAAAATTCTAATACTAAATAATTTAAAAATCAGTCATTTGCCTAGGTAACTTCCGACCACAAGGGAGTAATAAGGGTTTTTGTATTTTTTTTTTTATATAAAATAGAAATTTTACTCTAACTTTATTTAAGTATACATGTATATAAAACTCTTATCTAGAGACTTGAACTCCGACTTTTTCCCTCCAGACCTCACAAGCACTTCTACTTGTAAAGTGACCATCACACCAAGAGTGTGCTATGATGTATTTTGGTTGTTTTAATTGAAAGAATGAAATGAATAAACTTAATCTTATGTGGAATAACTATGAAGTTGAATTGATCTCATTTGAGGCAGCATACTTGAGTTCCATAGACAGTATGATCATCTTCTAATCTCCTATCACTTGCTAGATAGTAAAAATGGATCAAGATCCTATCCGTTTCTTTCAATATGAAGAAAGCTTATTGAAATTTAACTTTCATGAATTCAAAGAGGTAAATAATGTTACGTTGTTCAAAATTTTATAACCAAAAAAAAAAAAAAAAAGAGGATAATAATATTTTTGAATGACATGTTATTATATTTACTCTAAAATTTGTAAACTACTAAATCTCTACTATAAATTAGACTCTCTCCATTTCAAAACAAACAAAGAATATCATTTTTTTTTTTCATAAAATCTAATTTTGCATTTACAAAGAAATATTATTGCAATATTGAATAAAGCAATTACCAAATGATTAATTTATATTTTATTGTTTAATTGTTTTGGCCCTCTTATATATATATATATATATATGAGGAGCACGAGAAGAGCCCACTCACTCAGAGTTATTTATTTCCAATTAACTTAAAGGAAAAACTTGTAACAAATAAATTTTTTAACACCATATGATGTTAACAAAAATATCAAAATTTGACTCTATCAATAAATTTCACCAACTCAAAGAATTATTATACTTTCTATCGAAGTACATTAAATTTTAAACCAACCGAAAAGAACAAAAAAGTATGATTCTTACCAAACCAATAATCAAATCCTAGTTTTATCAAAAATAAAAACAATCAAATCCTAGTCAGCACGTGAAAATGGAAACCAAAGTCCATCTGCATGGGCTCCACATCCAAATTTTTCCACACGGCGGGCGCTTATAAAAGTTAAAAACTACAAACGAGTAACAGCCAGAAACTCTTCCTAAGCTGACCAATTCAAATCTACCTGCAACACAAAAACACAGAGCTCTGCCGGAAATGGCAGCCTCACCAAGCAAAACCCACCTCCCCCTCTTCACTTTCTTCTCCTTCTTCCTCATCATTCAAGCAAGATTGATTCTGAACCGTTCTGATCTCAAAGCCCTCTCCATAATCCAAAAAGACTTGGGTCTTAACTGTCAACATTACCACTCTACCAAACCATGCAACTCCCCTGGTGTCATTTGTGAGAGGAGACTCTCAGACAACCACACCTATGAGCTCAGAGTGACTAGACTCGTCTTTAAGTCCCAACAGCTCGCTGGATTTCTGTCCCCATCAATCGGACGGCTCTCTGAGCTCAAAGAGCTCTCTTTGTCTGAAAACCAGCTAGTTGACCGAGTACCATCCCAGATAGTTGACTGCCGGAAACTTGAAATTCTCAGCCTCCAAAAGAATAAGTTTTCTGGGGATATTCCATCTGAATTATCCTCACTTATTCGCCTTCGAGTTCTTGATCTTGCTTCCAACAAATTCTCTGGGGACTTGAGTTTCTTGAAATATTTTCCCAACTTGGAAAATCTGTCTCTTGCAGACAATCACTTTACTGGGAAAATTCCTGCTTCTATTCGTGCTTTTCGTAATCTCCGGTTTTTTAACATCTCAGGAAATGAATTCCTTGAAGGTTCAATACCAATGATAAACCGGGGTGAATACTCAGAATCTGATGTTCCCAAACGATACCTTTCGGCTAAGACTCCAACGGCTGAGACTCCAACTAAAAGCAGCAATCATTCTGCAAATACATCAGCTTCAAGAAATAAAACTTCCATTCCACCTGCTTCAGCTCCTTCTCCGTCGGCATCACCTCACCATCACAAAAACAACAAAAGGAAGCTAGCTGGTTGGATACTTGGATTCCTGGCCGGAGCATTAGCCGGAAGTATATCAGGGTTCATCTTTTCTTTGATATTTAAGCTGCTCTTGGCTGTTGTGAGGGGTAGAGTGAAAGACGCAGGTCCAGCAATCTTTAGTCCTTTGATCAAAAAGGCAGAGGACCTAGCTTTCTTGGAGAAAGAAGATGGCCTATCTTCATTGGAACTCATAGGAAAAGGTGGGTGTGGAGAAGTTTACAAGGCTGAACTTCCAAATAGCAATGGGAAAATGATTGCCATAAAGAAGATAGTTCAGCCTCCAAAGGATGCAGCAGAATTGACTGAGGAAGATAGTAAGCTTCTGAACAAGAAAATGCGCCAAATTCGATCTGAGATTAATACTGTGGGTCAAATTAGGCACCGCAATCTTCTTCCTCTATTAGCCCATGTGAGTCGGCCTGATTGCCATTACCTCGTGTATGAGTTCATGAAGAATGGTAGTTTACAAGACATTTTGACTGAGGTTTCAAATGGTACTAAAGAGTTGGACTGGTTTGCTCGTCACAAGATTGCACTAGGAGTGGCATCAGGGCTTGAATATCTTCACTTCCACCACAGCCCACGTATAATTCATCGAGATCTCAAGCCTGCAAATGTACTTTTGGACGATGACATGGAAGCTCGAATTGCCGATTTTGGGCTAGCCAAAGCAATGCCTGATGCTAATACGCACATCACAACTTCCAATGTGGCAGGAACTGTGGGTTATATATCACCAGAATACCACCAAACTCTAAAGTTCACAGACAAGTGTGATATCTACAGTTTTGGGGTGTTGCTAGGGGTTTTGGTAATGGGAAGGCTCCCATCTGATCAGTTTTTCCAAGAGACACAGGAGATGAGCTTGGTGAAATGGTTGAGGAATGTGATGACATCAGATAATCCAAGACAAGCAATTGATTCAAGGCTCATGGGAAATGGATTTGAGGAGCAAATGCTCTTAGTTTTGAAGATTGCTTGCTTTTGTACACTAGATGACCCGAAGCAAAGGCCTAATAGTAAGGACGTTAGGTGCATGCTTTCTCAGATCAAGCAATAAGTATGCAAGGGTAGGTCTGAGGATGACCGAGAATAATGCTGCCATGTGACAACTGTTATGTTTAATTAGATCAATTATATTTCCAATGCATCTTTCTGTGTTAAATGATTGTACCTTTTTTCAGCATGTTGATTTACACAATGTAAACCAAAATGATAGTATGTCAAAAATGTAGCATAAATAGCATATGCTGCTTTAGGTTATAAATGTAATGGCTCATAAAGTAAAGGAAGATATTTAAGTTTATATATCGAAAGAAGTGCAATGTTTAATATTTATTTCTTATTAATAGTTTAAATAATGAGCACTTCATGTTCAAATTTTAAGCCAGACAATCAAAGTGCAACTATGATAAATGTTGGTTATGAGAAAAATTCCGTCGCACAATCAGGTTTAAGCCAGACTTAAACAAAAAGAAACTACTGTTTTAATGGAGACATAGAGAGAACTACAGGGGTCAAGATAAATCCTTACACAGGTCTTCAGCAGAAATTATATCAACTAGACAGATTATCTAAGTGGCATTCTATTCTAACTTCCAACCAGAAGCCTCTTTCTCCAGAAAAATCAGATTAGAAGTGTGTTTGTGCAAACTCTAAAATACACTATTCCGAAAAAAAAAAAAGCAATTAGCATGTTGTAGTCCAAAATTAAGCAAATGCCCTACGACAGTTGTGTTGAATGTTTTCCCAATCCTAAAATCACTCGGAGACAGTACAAGGAAATGTCTTCTTCACTAGGCATTCAGGGAAGGATACAATATTCATTCCAGAAGAAATTTAAAATTTCAATAAAATGAAAGTTCCATGTAAGTGCTCTGCCTTTAGTTTTTCCTCCATTGGAAAAGACTGAAGTGCTTTCTAATCAAGTTTCACAATACTTTCTGCTTTTTAGTCTTTTCCCCTTTCCTTTCAGGAAAGTCTGGTTCATTTTTCCGTCATTATCTCAAAGGCTGATTGTTAGTACACGCATCATTGCACACACGGCACACAAATAACAGTAAAGGAAGGCCTAGCTTTTACTCCTTGTGGCAGTTTTTAATAACTTACATGGATGTAAGCATACATTACCAGAGAAGACCAGATAAAACAAAACATAAGTCAACACTTCAACTCAAAGAGGATGACTTAATCCACCAACATTGTGTGAACAAAACAAAAAGAACATTTCTTTTATCAGGAGAGCAGATGGTAGAAACTGACCTGAAGGTTCACTGAACTAACCAAAAAAAAAAACACATGAAGATTCAACAAGAAGGAGCAAGCCTTAGCCCCAAAACTTTGGGGTCAGGTATGTATCCTCAACAAACTAATAAGCGTCAGTGTTTTCCTTTTCGCCACCAAAGGATTCACTTGAGGAAAATAAACAAGTTTTCAGCCCAGCAAGACTCAAAAGAAATATGGACCAAGTCAACTTACCCCTCATTCAATTTCCTGAAGGAGTTTAAACATAAGGCCTAACAATTTCAACAGTGACTTCTACATCCATTGTTAGGGTACACTCACTTTATTTCAAAGTAACTAGAAGTATAGTAATACTAGGCCCATGAATGATATCTTAGTTGCCTAACTTACAAAGCTTCAAGGATCATATATATATATATATATATATATATATATATAAATTAGCTGGCATCGCAAATTCATTTTATACTAAGGATCTTAATAAACAATATGAAGCGCACTACTATCTTAATCAAGCTTACAGAGAAGTAAGAAGGTCCGCACCATAAACCGTGTTAATGGATAATGAATCAATGTGGACTCAACCTTCAATTAAAGTTCTCTATCTTATTGCAATGTAACAGACAAAGTACATCAGGTGCCCTATTTGGTACTGAAGAATTACATTTTACTCTCATATTGCATTTTTTCGTTTACAAAGCCACATGTTATAATCTCTACTATCTGAACAGGTTAGAAAGCACCCAAAGAAAACGAAACCCATATGAATATATCCCCTGGATTACCTTAAAAGTCCAGAAGTAACTGCGGAAGAATCCTCTCCAAATGAGTCGCTTCGATTTTACTAGCACCCTCTGCTTCGGCAATTGTAGCAGCACGCTGCACGGCCTCTGCAAATTGAGGCAAATTGTTTTGTCAGAAATGTCATAACATCAAAATGCAAACTCAACTATAATCTTAAGAAACCAAGCACTAAGCTTTCATTTTAGATTGATGAACCTGTAATGAAGATTCGGAGAAGTTCGCAACTCAGCTTTATTGCTTTCCCATTAGCTGCATCAAGAAAAGTTAAAATAGAAAAGAACAACACTCAATTTGAACAAGCTCTACCTTCAAAAAAAAAAAAAATGAGAAAACTTCATCAACAGAATGAAGTAACAATACAAGATACCAGATGTTTGGCGATTCTTCTTTGAAGTTCCAGCTCCTACCTGCACCAATCAAAAGGTCCAATTGCACAAATTATAGAATGTATTTTATTTTGTCTATTACACAATTCAAATTAAAGATAGCAGGACCTTTATACTAACAATACTCCTCATTTTCACAACCATTTGGTTTGGCTTTAACACAATATATGTGTGTGTGTGTTTTTTAAATCCATAGTATTCATTTCAATTGTTATCCCTCAATTTTGATTCAGAATTCAATTTCCACGGCTATTACGAATTTTACTACATGAGCCTTATAAAATGACATGTCAACTTTTAATTCTTTTTATTTTAAAGTAATTTAGAAATTGATTCGTTACGTGCACCAATCACGTTCATTGTCACTGTCACGATTAGTTTGTAACCCTCTTATGATAAAATCGGAAGTAGTTTTTAGCAATTTCGTGAACAGTAGTAGTACCAAAAATGCTGGTTCATGAGTAAAAGTATGAAATTGATAACTTTAGATTTTTTCCAAGGACATAATCGTAATTTTAAAAAAATATAAGGAACGAAAATCAAAGTTAATCAAGATTCAAGATGAACAAAGAAAAAAGTATATCAGGCCTAAAGATGAAAATTAGTATAAAGCAATTGAACTGCGAAAACGAAATTAAGAAAACAAAATGCGAGAAAGTGTGAAAGGGGAAACAGTTTACCTCGCAGTCCAAAGCATCAGCGACGTCGTTTCGTTCTCGCTCTGAAAATTAAAAACACCAAAAAAAAAAAAAAAAAAAAAAAACGAAAGATTCGGAAAATGATTTCACGAACAGAAATTGAAGAGAGAAAGGGGAATGCTCAAACCGAGGGCTCTTCTGGTCCAAATGAGCTTGAAAATAGCGTGAATCAGATCCTGAAACATACACAGAAATTATAAAAAAAAAAAACACATGAAGAGAAAGTAGTGGAAATGAAATGATAGGGGGAATTGGAAATTCTTAGGGATTTGGAGAGTACAGGATCGAAGGTGTTGTTTTCGTCTCCCATTGAGAAAGAGAGAGAGAGATTGTGTTTGTTTTGGATTTTTAATTCCAAATTTCTATCGCGCGCAAAACTTTATTGTAGGGAAATGTGGTGTCATGTAAAATGTGGGACATTGGAAGAGCGAAATGGCCCCTATAGCTCAGTGGTAGAGCGTCAGTCTTGTAAACTGAAGGTCTGTAGTTCGATCCTGCATGGGGGCATTCTTTTTAAACTTCTCCAATTTGCAAGCTTTTTTTTTTTTTTTTTTTTTCACTTGCCCTTTTTTTAAAATCAAATGAGATTTGAGATCTAAATGCAACACTAGCACCCGACTTGATCGATGGATAAGTCAATGTCCCTACATCCTAATCCAACTAACACTAGCACCAGACAAGAATGTTAGTGTCGAATCTTGTCCCAGCAACAACCAAGGCATTTAGGGGATGTTTAGTAGAGGTATTTAAACAACAGTTTTTGTTGTTTAAATAACATAATACGTATTTTCACAACACTTTTTCACCCACACGTATTTCTAAAAAACTTAAACAACGTTACTGGAATAACATTACCAAACGGACCCTTAATCGCATTGCTTCATTTAAGTAGTTTAGTGATTATGTTCCAGTTGATAGGTATCTAAAAGGTTTTATTAGTTTTTCCAACAGATTGAAAAGGATTAAAGAGTATCAACCCTATTGCAATACAAAAGCAATGGTGTGAAAATTTTGGTGCATATTTTCGATGGCTTTTGGTAATTTTCTTCCACAAATGGTCATTTAAGAGCTGTGTTAAGAGTTGTGGCAATATATTGCCCTCTTCTTCTTTCTTTCTTTTTTTTTTATTTGGGATAATTACAGTAAACCCACCTGTGGTATGGCCCGTTTTCACTTTGCCTACCTGTGGTTTAATCATTTACACTTTGCCCACCTGTACTTCAATCTGTTACCCATCTGTTACCCACCTCACCCTCAGACGTTAGGAAAACACTTTTTTATTCAAAATTAGAACATAACACAGATCAAAACCCGAACCTTCTGTTTCTTTTCCTCACGAGCTCTAAAAACACGAAAATCCTTTGTATTGAGTTGGGTTTTGATTTTTCTGATCGTGCTTTCGTGTGAGGGTGAGGTTCTGTCTGTGGGTTGTCTTGAGGCATTGAATATTCGAAGATAGATCATCACCAGGTACGACATTTCTGCTTGAAGTTTTGAGGGTTGGGGTTTCAAGTTTTGATGGTAGCTTTGATTCACAGGAAGTTGATAATCGATGTCTTCTTCGAGTGGAAATTACCCAGGTTCAAGTGGGCATTTGTGTACATATGAGACTTGTGTGCTGAGAACAAGTCTGACAGTGGATAATTTTGGGAGAAGGTTTCTGGGTTGTAGCCAATATAAGGTAAGCATACTGTTTACTTAATCTAGTTGATTCACGTGAGATTGGAATGTGATGTGTTCAATTCATTTTATGAACAGGTTGGTCCCAAGTGCCCTTTCTTTAAATGGATTGATAATCCCACTTGTAGGCGTGGGAATGAAGCTGCCCATTTGGTGCAAGAAAAGCTGGATTTATTGCGGAGGCAGCTGCAACTTGCACATGAAAGGGAAAGAGCAGCTACCCAGACAGCAGCAAAAGCTACCCAAATGGCAGAAATTGCTCAAGACAAGGCAGCAAAAGCCATTGATAGGGAGAGAAAGTTTCGAGCTTCCTCTGTTCAAGTCAAGGAGATAGCAGTGAGAGTTTTAGAGCAAGAGAGAAAGTGCAGAATTGCACTAATTCTGTCATGGGTTTTTTTTTATTTTGGTTATGCTGTTTTCATGTTTGAACTCAAGTGAGAATGTTGGAATTATAAGATTGAGTCTACCTGGTAGGTTGTAATATAAGCTAGTACTCAATTGTATTGTAATAGAACTCAATTGTATTGTAAGGTTTTTTTAAGAATGAGAACTATGATGATGTTGGCTTGATGCCACCTTTTTAAGATAAAGTGTTATTTATGTTGGATGTTGTTGGTATTTTTGTTTAAAGTGAATTGGCTACTTGTGAGCTGTGAGCTGTTGGTGTTGGTGTTGGTGTTCTTTAGAATGGTGTGAGCTGTGCCAGCCAGGATTGTGCATAAAGTGCATTGTGTGAAGACAATTGTATTTAAAGTACATGACAACTATCTGTCAACTTACAAGAAAAGACAACAAATGCACACATACACCTGCTAGTCAACACATACACTTGCTACTATATTATCCTCTATACACCTGCTATTCAACACAAACGGCTGCACACCTAAACAAACTCATATATGGAACTTCAAAAACAAAAAATTGCAATACTCTAAACAATAATTCTAAACACCTGTCATTAAGTTGGGAAATTGTATACATAATAAGGGTGGCATTGAATAGTCTTTCATCAACCACTAGTAAATATAAGGCATTTGGCACAACCATCAAAACAGTTGCACCTGCCCATTGTTTACAAAATTTACAAAAGTACATAAAATGTTTGAACAGGTCAATTTAAAACTGTCTGCCCTAACACTACATAACCCTAATAGATAGCAACAACAAAAATGTCTTCAATTAGTCTTTATTTATTGCCCCTGCCTCCTCTCCCACCACAACTGGTCCTTCCAGCTCTTGTTTTACATTTCTGAGTCCTAGTTGCATCACCCCATCCTCTCAAAGCAGCTCCTCTGGTAGCAGGTATCCTTGTAGGTGCTTTGTTGTCCCATGTTTCTACAGGGGTGTGTGCTGTTGGCTGGCTTGAAGAGAACCAAGGAGCTCCTCTAACTATGTACCTGAAGTCTGAAGAGTACCATTGGCTCGGGTTCTCTGACCATGGAGCTGGTGGCTGTGACCATGGAGCTTCTGGCTGTGGCTGTGGCTGTGGCTGTGGCTGTGGCTGTGGCTGTGACCCTGCTGCCTGGTTGGATAAGGATGAGGTCATAGTGTAAGGCTGAGCTGAGGATGGGGCCTGAGATGAAGATGGGGCCTAGGATCCTTGTCTGCGTGTAGAAGGCCTTCCACTTCCCTGCATATGAGCATTTTTTTTTATAGTTAGTTATTGGCATTTTGCATTTGAATAAAAAAAGTTTGTGACAACTTATAGATTTTTGCAATCTCTGCCTCCTCTCCCATGGTGTCTCACCAGTGACATTAGCCTTGCATCCCCTTACATTGTGCCCTTCCTGTTGACACCTTCCACACCTCACTGGCTTGTTTGATCTAGACACCTTATAAGGGTTCCTTAGCTCATCAGCATCTCTCTTTCTCTTCATGGGTGGCCTGCCTGGTAGCTTATAGATAATAGGTGCAACAGGCTTAGGTTGGCCACTTGACACCCACTCAGATTGGCCAAGCATGGGAGGCATGGGAGGTATGGGTGTTGGAATAAAATCTGGTTTTGTATCTCATACAAAACACACAGCGGAAGCAACAAACAAGGATCTATTTCATTCATGATTGACAACATGCACTCTGTAAATTTCAGAATTTAAGAACAAGATAGCGTACCTTGGTATGGAGAATTTCAAAACAAAGATTAGAAGCACTTGGGAAAACTTTTAATCTTCACTCCAATTCCACTTTACGCCCAAGATGTGTGGTCTCTCAATCAGTTACCAAAGGGAGAATGAAAGTGTGTCTTACACTCTTTCTTTTCTCTACGATAAAAATCGCATTAAAAAATTCTGTATGTTTCTCCCTTTATAACTAACTGATTATCTAATTGGGCCGGCCTATTGGGCCTTTCCAATTGGGCTTTAATGTGTGGCTTGGAATGGGACCAAAAGGGATCAATAAGACACTAGCTCCAATGGGCCTTGGGCTTTTCCGTCAACTCTTGACAAGTCCAAAGTTACCATTAATTATATTTAATACCACTATATAAATATAATTGCACTCTAGGCCTTATTAATAAATTATATCCCAAGACTTTATTTTACACGCAACCCCTTCATAAAATATTCGTAGTAATACAAAGTCATAAATATAGACTGCCACTTTGTAAATTACTACATCTTATCCTTGAGTACCCGGTTTAATCCTTTAAAGTTATTCATCATATATTTATGAAATCCAATTTCATAAATATATATACTTTAGTAATTTCTTACCAAAGTGGTTAGGCCTAACTCTCTGAATAACTAAACCCATTAAACTTATCTCAAGGGAATATTTTGTATCTCCGTTAAGAGACTATGAATTCCATCTTAAGAATATATGTTCCATCAACACTAAATGTGGCTGCCCAACATACTGAGGTTTTGACCGTTATTTTAGAGCTCACTCCTGATATATCAAAGCAACCTACACGTTATGATCAGGTCCATTATTCTCTCAGGATTAAGAGTTCATGCAAATAAAAGTCGTGAGATTTATTATTCATTTGACAGTCGTTAGGAGAATAATAAATCTCACAGCGGTCCAGTTCAATATGTCTTAACTCTTAAAACATATCAACATATCAACTAGAAGTCTCCACTTCCATGATCAAGACAAATCATCTTAGTTGATACGTTATAGTCTTCGCAGATGAAATGCCCAATTTCATCACCGACTACGAACTACAAATTCTGAGTTTACAAAGAACTTGTGATTTATATCTTCTGTGACTTTTCACATAAATCACATACTATGCATCTCATGGACTATATGATAATGTCCAAATATTCATGTTACCATTATTTTAGATAAAAATAAACAACTTTATTAAACACAACATTAAGTCATACATAATGTCATACATAGCATCATACAATAGGATTTAAGGGCACACATCCTAACAATGGGTGTCTTATATGTCTCCACAAAAGCATCCTTGTAGTAGCATGGATGGGTGTAGTCTTCTAGTTTCTCATAGTTCACAAAAAGGACTGCAACTCCATGCTTGCAAGGGATTCCTGTCAAGTCCCATGCTCTACAACTGCATGTCCTCTGTACTAAGTCCACCACATGTCTTTCCCTCTCATTGTCAACCTCATACACAAACCTTGCAGATGGCATCGCACAAAAGTTCTTACACTCTAATTTTAACTTCTCCAACTTCTGTTGTATGCTTGTACACAACTTGTCATCATACTTTTCTATGCCAATCTTCTTTGTATACAGCCTGGTCATAAGCCTAACTCGGATCCACTCCAGCATTGATAAGATGGGCTTGTCTCTAGCCTTCACAATCATAGAGTTAAAACTCTCACTCAGATTGTTTACCAGATAATCTGTCAAAGCTCTTGAAGAAAAGTGGGATCTGGTCCATTATGCAGGCTCTATATCAGCCAGGTACTTCCAAGCTTCTTCGTCCAAACTCTTAAGATGGTTCATCCCCCTCTCAAATTCCCTGGCTGATGTTGTGCCAGCACACCTCCACAGCACACTCTTCAACTCCATCCCCTTGTGGTTAACCTTAAAGTTGTTGTATATGTGCTTCACATAATACCTGTGCTCCACAGTTGGGAATAGAGTCTCCATTGCAGGTAGAAGGCCCTGCAATCAAGTAAGCATTCAATGTCAACAAGTAAGCATTCAATGTCAGCAAGTAAGCATTCAACAGCAGCAAGTAAACATGTAAAAAGATAAGCATGTAATGATAATACCTTCTGCCTGTCACTGATGAATACCAGATTGAGGTCCTCTGCCCTGCCAATGTCATCTGCAAATTGCTCTAAGAACCAGACCCAGCTATCCTTGTTCTCTTGCTCAACCACAGCCATTGCCACTGGGAATATATTGTCATTTCCATCCTTGGCAGTGGCAGACAATAATTGTCCACCAAACCTCCCCTTCAAGTGGCATCCATCCAGCCCAACAAAGGGTCTACAACCACCTAGAAAGCCAACCTTCTAAGCATTGTACCTAATGTACATCCTTTTAAACTTGGGTTCTGCATTTTCATTTTCCATCTCAGTTTGCAAAATCACCTTACTTCCTACATCTATCCTCCTTATCATTTCTGCATAATCTCTAAGCAGACCATACTGAGCCTCTTCATTCCCAGTAATCAGTCCCCTAGCTGCCTTCCTTGATCTATATACCTGACTAATACTCAACTCAACAGAAATCTGCTGCATCACATGGTGCTTAACACCCGAGACCTCCCAATTAGGATTCTTACCAAAATCCTCCAAATACTTGTTTGCCACGTAGGCTGATGTAACTTACCCATTTTGAAATGTAAGGGGGCAGGTACATTCAGGATAAAGTGTCTTGATCTCAAATGTGCACTCTCCAGTCACCATTGAGGCATAACATCTCCATCCACAATTGTTCTTGCAATGTACATAAATCTTCTTCTTCTCATTCAACTTCCACTTGATATCAATGTGATTCTGAATCACATACTCCCTCAAAGCCTTCCTAAACACCTTGGAGTTTGGGAACTTCATCCCTTTTACCAACCTACTATTTTCCATATTAGTCCTCTCATTGAACTCCAAATTTCCAGGCCTCTGCTCATCATCAGAACCATCCAAACTTGCAATATCATCCTCCAAAGTTGGTTCAACCCACTCTTCATCTAAATCTATGTTTAGGGGAGGAACATTGCTTGGGCCAGGTGCATCTGTGTTTGGCTGAGGTGTATTAGTGTTTGGCTGAGGTGTATTAGTGTTTGGACCAGTGTTAAATGGCATTGTGTAAGGTGGAGAAGACTCACCAAAAATGTCATCAGCAAAGTCTTCTCCTTCCAGACCTTCATTCAACCAATCAAACTCCTCCTCTACCCCCACACTACCATCACCTTGTCCTGTAGCACCCCCTGCAGCAGCCCCTGCACCAGCCTTTACACCAGCCCCTACATCACCCCCTGCACCAGTCCTAGCAACATCAGGAACTTCAACTGCAAGTGGAGCATCACCACTCTCCACATACAGTATGATGGTGTCCCTACGCTTGCACATGGGCACCACATCTTGATCATCTTGTAGGAGCCTCAAGTCTTGCTCCAAGTTGCCCCTAGGACCTAAATAATGAACCCTACACGGTTCATCAATCCCCAAGTCCTCACATATACCTTGTATTTCAAAATAATTAAGCTTATTAGGATCCCTATGCACTATTTCAACTTTTCCTCCAAAGTATTCTAAATTAGGGTTCCACACAAAAGTCCCCTTATAATGTACCATAAATTTCACTATTTCATCATCTATCTGCAATAACAAATTACCGTTTGACACGTACACAATTAACAATTAAAGAATTGTAAACAATAGACACAAAAGAGTAAACACTTGCATGTTTCTGTTTAGCTTTTGGGATGCAACACACACATCAAAGGGACCACATTTCTGCTTTGCTTTTGTTTCTATTTTACTAAATACCACATGCAAACACTAAAATTTAAACCAATAG
Organism: Castanopsis chinensis; assembly: GCA_032878915.1. Classification (NCBI taxonomy): domain Eukaryota; kingdom Viridiplantae; phylum Streptophyta; class Magnoliopsida; order Fagales; family Fagaceae; genus Castanopsis; species Castanopsis chinensis. The sequence goes on from JAVQMG010000114.1 coordinate 17,545,076, forward strand.
AAACACTAAAATTTTCCATTCGGACCACTGTGAGATACAATGAACACAATAGACAAAATGCCCATAAACAAACACAAATCCAAACAACAGGTAACATTACATCAACAAACACAACCAATATTCTTATTACATTACACGTAACATTGACCACTGACTAATTACTCAAAAAACTATAAAACAACCACAAGCCCAAATTAAAAACTCAAATAATGACTGATTTCTTACCAGGATTTTAGTCCTCGAACAACCCGTTGCTCGTCTAGGTTTATACTTGCAGCGCGAACTCAATATCAGACACAGAATGGGGTTTCTCCAGGGGTTTTCGTGTTTTTAGGGCTCGTGAGGAAAAGAAATAGAATGTTCGGGTTTTGATCTATGCTATATTCTGATTTTGAATAAAAAGGTGTTTTCCTAACGTCTGAGGGTGAGGTGGGTAACGGATTGAAATATAGGTGGGCAAAGTGTAAGTGATTAAACCACAGGCAGGCAAAGTGAAAACGGGCCATACCACAAGTGGGTTTACTGTAATTATCCATTTTTTTTTTTTTTTAATTTAGCACAAGAAGTGTCAAATTCATATTAAATTTGACATTTCAAATTTTGAATTCCACGGGACTCATGCTTGATCTAACTGACTCATGACATGGAAAGGGACAATATGGCAATGAAGAATCTTTCAAATCAAAATTGAACTCAACAATTGAAGTGATTAATTCAACCATCCAGCTATCGAATTGTGCCTTCTAATGAGCGATTGGATCTAATCGATTTTGTGGGTGGCATGACAATGACAGGTAGCGGATTGGCAGCATCATGGTAACTGGCAAGAGTGGAGATCTCTAAGGCCCTGTTTGGATTAAAAAGTTTGATCACTCAATTTCCATCACTCAATTTTCATCACTAATCACTCATCACTCTTCACTCATCACTCATCACTTAAAAATACTATACCCGTTTGGCATCATCACTCAGTTTCCATCACTCATATTTTTCACACTATTTGTGGGTCCCATGTCTATCAATCAGTGCAGCTTTTTCCTCTTTTTTTTTTTTTTTGTGGATTCGGTCTTCAGGTCAGTATTATTTTTTTTTTTCAGTACCAGATCACCCAAACTCAGGAAAAAAAAAAAAAAAAACTAACGTTAACATTGAACCCAGAAAGAAAAAGAAAAAAAAAGAAAAAAAAGTGAAGACCGAACCCAGAAAAAAAAAATGTTAATGTTGAACCCAGAAAGAAAAAAAAAAAAAAAAAAAAACATGAAGACCGAACTCAGAAAAGAAAAAAAAAGTCAGCCGGTCAAAAGTTGCGACTGTGGGTCCCCCAATGTGTGTTTAATTACAAAAATGCCATTGAGTTATGAGTTATGGAAACTGAAAACAGCTAAAATGTGTTTTCAATTTCCATAACTCATAACTCAAAAATCAGAGAATTGAGTAATGGAAACAGAGTTATGAAAATTGAGTTATTTGCTCCCAAACAAAGTTCTTGTTATGGGTCCCACCATTTTTGAGTTATGAGTTATGGAAACAGAGTTATGAGTTATGGAAACAAGCTATCCAAACGCCCCCTAAATCTCTAATCCCCTTTGTCGAAATGAGTGACCCTTGAAATTCTTCATTGAAGCCTGAAGGGGTTAGGTGTGTCAAATCCAAAAGAGTCAATCTTGTACCGAAAGCTGTACCGGTTTGATTAGTGGAACAATATATTGCAGTACTGGTCAATACTAGTGTACCATTTTGGGTTTACCAGTATTTTTTATATTTATAAATATATATATATATATATATATAGATATGTGTGTGTGTGTGTGTGTGTGTGTGTGTGTGTATTATAATAAATATAAAAGTTTACCAAAAAACATTTCCTTAATTCAGAACTAATTATTCATGGTTTTAGACTTTAGTATCAATTAAAAGAAAAAAAAACACAATATAAAAAATAGAAAACTTAATTGTTCATTGCATATTAAGAAAACAAATAATACTAATAAGTTAATGCAAATAAGTTACCATTCTGCCCTAACAAAAATTCAAAAATTACAAAACTTAAAAATAAAAAAATAAAAAAACTTTTTTCTGTACCGGCCAGTATGAGCGATACATGGCTGGTACAGCTGATATTTAAACCGATATGAAACGTTAATATATCAATACCGGAATACATACCGGTACAGTATATATCGGCCGATATCAGTGCAATATTAACTACCTTGGTCGAATCTCTTGTGGGAAACTTGACACTCAACTTGATAGAGTTGGGTTTTGAAGTGTTTAACCCACCATTGATCATTATAAGCTCGTATATATATAGAAAAAAAAAAAAAAGGAAAGATCGTCAGGTTCAGGATTGATCTTTTGATAAGAGGCCAAATCGCACCGGTATCAATCCATTTTATTCTATTTCTTCCAAGGCAGGGATTCAACAATCACTTAGCCAAAATCAAGTAACTATTCGTACGTTGTTGAAGAGGAATAAGGAATGCCAATCTTTTATAATTTTGTCATCATCTAATTGTTTTCAAATGGGTCCATTCAACGATGTAAAATATTACAATGATGTAATAAAAAAAGAATCAATGAAAAGAGATAGTCTAATTCCAATTAGGAATTCCTTGGGACCTTTAGGACTAGAAAGAGCTCCTTAAAATTGCGCATTTTTATTCATTTGACCATCTAATAACTAATAATTAGATCAGTAAACTAGCTGAAAGTCATTGAGCCACCCTAGATTAGGCAAATGTAGACATGGGAAAATGGGCGGGGTGGTTGGGTCGATTCAATTGGGTTGCGGATCAAAACAGATCATTTTAAGAGGATTACAAACAAGTTTGGGTCAATCAAGTCGAGTTAGGTTGACCTGTATTTTTCACATGATTTTTTTTTTTATAAAGAAAATAACATGTATTTGCCATTTGGAAAGTTATGCAACAAATTACTTGATATAAAATGCATTACTTTAAATTCACCATTTACATAAAAAATGAATTTAGTTAAATTTATTAATACTTATTCAATAATTTTAAAATTATACAAATCCTAACATTGTTATCTAAAACAAAATAACACAGAGATAGTTAAACAAATACGCAAGTTTTATTTCTACACAATATCAACATTCCAAAATATAAAACAAAATTACAAATGACTAATTGGATAACTCATTTAATAAAAAATAAAACCATATAAGAAATTTACAATCTTAAAAATTAATTTTATAATCTATTATCAATTGTGGTTGACACTCTATTTCAATTTGAGAAATACATTAAAGTTTAATTGTTTATTTATTTATACATGGTCTCTTTTATGAATATCATATTATTGTTAAGCAATACACACTCTAGGAAATTTCATAATTTATTTTTAAAAAGCCGTTTATTTTGTACATAAATTGTTAAAAAATAGGTTTAAGCATTCATAATTTATGCTAATTTGATACTTTGGGTTCATTATTTTCACACTTGTGAATACTTTTCACACATGTCTACAATTTTAAATCTATGTTTTTAACTCTCCCATAATAAGGTTATCTTGGCATATACTTTGCTATTTGATATTTAAAAATTTTTACTCATTACAGAATGTTTAACTATTCATCTTTCAATTAATTTGCATACAATTATGTAAATGTATCAATTATTTCCTTAAAGCTTACAACAAATAATTAAACTAATATTGTCTTAATTTTACTTTCTTTTTTTACAAAAAAAAAGTTTTAAAAAAATAATTTAGGTTCGGGTCAAATCGTAGGTTGGGTTGAGTTGAGTCGCAAAAACATGGGTCAACATGTTTTTGTTTTGGATCAAAAAAATCAAGTTCGAGTCAGGTATTTTCAGATTGGGTTAGAAAATTTTGACTTGTTCTGTCATGTCATATCCAGGCAAATGGGTCAATTTTGGGGGTATCTGGGGACTCTATTTCACACACGCACACACATCCATTGTTGCAATTTACCCCCAAATTCAAAGGGTTAGTGACGGCTTAAAAAAACTGAACAGGGACAAATTTACAATTACTCCTAAGTACAGGGGACACAATTTGTAATTAATACCCTTTTGGGTTTTAAGTCTGATTTGATTTTATCTGACTCATTCTTATTTTCTTTTCCCTGCCCTCTTGGTCGAATTCGAAGGCAGCCCCCATCTTTCATCTTCTCCCAACTACAAGGAGCTCAATTTCTCTCTGTGTAGCTCTAAAGAAGTAAAGACTGCAACTTTTTTTTTTTTGTGAGTTTTTGCTTCTGCTCAAAAACAATTTATCCAAAGCCTTTCTCTGTCTAATAATGGCGAACCTTATACACAAGCTCACCAAAAACAGATCCTCTATAAGAACCATCACAACCCTCAACACCCAACTATCTCCAAAACCCAAACTTTTTATCATTCCCCACCAAACCCATATAGCAAAAACTCAAAAACCAGAAGACTATGCCAACAACCCAATTCCTTTTTCGGGTCCCACAAGTGGACCAGATGTGGAACCCACTCAACTGTTGCGATTTTTCCCAAGTTTCCCATTTGGGTATTGCTTAAACCCTGTTTTCTCAACTGGGTTTGAGAGATTTGCCGAGGGGGAGGCTGGTGAGGTCGAGTTTGATGATTCGAGGACGGTTTGGGCTGACAGTGTGAAGAAGAAGAGGAAGAAGAAGATGAACAAGCACAAGTACAAGAAGCTTAGGAAGCGCCTTCGTCGAAAGTCTAGGACGTGATTGGTGAGAGTTCATTGTTCAATGCATTGGTGGATAATTGTTACTCTCTCTTTTTTGTTGAAGGTTTTTGAGATATAATTCACTGACTGTAGAGTTTTGAATGGAATTGTTAGCCATTCTTTCTCTTTTGGGTTTTTCATTTGGGAATTACTTTTAGAAATGGGGGCTAACATTTTTATGTTACCATCTGAAAGTTGCTTACTTCTTTTCTCTCTTTGGTTATTTATTAGTTTTGGCATAATGTGAGTTCAAGTTAGCTCAATTGATAAAGGTTCTTGTCACAAATAATCCTGTTGTACCTATCAAAACAATAGTTTTGGCATAATAATTGTAGGACAAAAGTTAGACAAAGTTCTTTAGGAACTGTATCTTAGGTCCCCAGTATTTAACTATGTTGCTGCATTGGCCATGGCTAGCCACAGTTGAATTTAATTTTGCTTGGGGAAAGATAACACCTTGATGTTGCATTGTTCAATGTATCTGTATATTTGGATTTAATTGGGGAACCTAAGGTACAACACCTTAGGAATTGTACCTAAGTTTTGCCCATATTGGTGTATGAAACTCCATATGCATTCATTGTTATCATTCTTGATGAAAATGCAGTGTACCTCAAAATCCATGAAGGTGAATTTTACGTATGGTTTTGATCTTTTCTGTTTGTAGGAATGTAAATTTGTACAATTTTAATGTCTAGTTACATGTACTCAAGAGTTATGTGTAATGTTCATAGAGTATGACCTGCTAATGATTGGCCATCTATCTACCACAATTAACCCAGCTTGAACTGGCCTTTTGAAGTACTGTTTGTAGTATGCATCACTATATATCAGAACAATGGGATGTCATTAGAATAGCATATTTTTGAGAGTTACAATTAAAAGATGCAGTTTATGTGTAATTAATAATTCAACATTAGCTTCAGGAAAATAGGATAGTTTCACAAATGACTAATGAGAAACAACTGAATGCAGTGCAAAACGGCAAAACCTTTGTTGGAAAGATCACTTTTTTCTTTTCTCAAACCTAGAACAAATAAACCGAATTTGAACTTCCTCTTTATGCAGATTTTATCATACTTAATGTTTTTTATTAGTATTGCAAGCTATACTAAAGAAGTTGTTGGGCATTTGATAAACAACTTGTTGATCTAATGTATATTGCTAAGTGTTAACTAAGGATGTTGTGAGGACAATTGGTAAGAAAAGAAAATTATAAAACAAAACATTATAGATGCATTTGTGATATGGTAGATGTTGCACTAATCCGGGGCACAATGAGAAAAAAATGGATAAGATAAGGGATGTGTCTACTGTCTGGAGGTTTTTTAAGGATGAGGGGACATTTGGATGGAAGTGGATTAGGGTAGTGAGGGAAGATATGTTAGTCTATGAATTTACTCAATTTTTCAGTTTAAAATGGTGATGGCCAGTTGACAATTCTGGTTACATGCACCTGAATTGGCAATTCATGTAATGTTTGGTCTATGAATTGCCACCTTAGAGGGGAGCCTTGTTTCCGAATTGCCCTGTAATATTCCTGTGGCTCATAAAAAAATTTGGGTTGGTTGTGTAAGTATGATAACTTTCACTAGGGGTATCTCTTGGACTTTGTATTGTTTGTTAGGTTTTTTTGGGGGGCAATTCCTGTGTCTTAGGTGGACTATTTGAAGAGAGTGGAATTGTTGTACTTTGGAGGGGGAGGAGAGTTCAATCTTGTAGTTGAAATGGTCTTTTTTGCTTTCTTGTATGATTGGATGACTGTGATGAATGGTCTTTCACTTTCTTCCCTATTGGATTTTTCGGATCAGTGCTTTTTTTGCCAATTTGTCTGGCTTTCCATAGTACACCACTTGTGTACTTGGGGAGCAGCTTGTAGATACTTGTAATTTCTTTCAATAAAGATTTTCATTACCTATCAAAAAAAAAAAAAAAAAATTTATGTGACTTCCTATGCTATTTCTTTGCCTCAAAGATTTATGTTTTTATTTTTTATTGTATATACTTGTAGTTATAAACCTCATAGTGAGGGACACATATTAATATCTAGTTTGCCTTGGCAATTGTGTATTGAGCCAGATTCTTACACTAGATCTTCTTGTTTCAATATCTGTTACCTGTCATAGAATGTTCTCCTTTTATAAGGTAGGTACCTGTCAGAGAATGTCTGTAAGAACATATTATGGTATTCTCATATACAGGGTTGTTGGAATCTTAAGATTGTGTCACAGAGTATTGTTATATTCTGTTGTTTCTGTTTGTAGTGGTGCATAGTTTTGCCGAACTGTGGATTGCTATAGGACATATTTTTCAGTAACACAGAGTGGAAATAGAATGAATTTTGTGCAAGTGGTGTTTTTCACAAGAGAGCTCTGTAACCTTCATCTCCTATCCCCCAGTATTTTAGAGGGAGCAGCACCTTGGTTTCTTTTTGTCTGAAACTTCCATATCATGAGCTTGTCTTTCACTTGTTCACCTTAGCTCTTGGTCTCTTATCAAGAAATGACTTGTTTTAGGCTAAATGAGGTATGTTTGTAACCATGCTATCTTTTGTTTCCAAAATCACAAATACGCTCTCTTCTTTTCACTTATATATAGCTTTGCACAAATACAGTGTTCACTAGCACATCTGAGGAAGTTGAGTGAAATCTAGTATGAAATTTATGTTTGTAGCAGAAATATGAAAGGCCACAGTTAGTGGCTGGTTCCTTTGAGGTCACCTCTTGTCCATATTTTAGTTTCTACGCTTTTATGATGCATTCATGACAGACTGGTTCAGTCTAGTCCGGATTACATTTAGTAATGTGCAATAAGTTCTTCTTGTGTTGCCTACTCACCTTTATCTATTACTCCATTTGGAAGCTTGGTCGTCCAGGTCTACTGTGATTATAGTTAGCTGAGTCATGACTAGAAAATCCTGAGATTTTTGGTGTAGGAGATTGCCCATATTGGTCTTTTTTTCCCATCAGAGGTTTTTGTACCACTGAAGTTTTCTATGTTCTTTGTCAAAGCCAGGGTTGTAAAAAGCGCTGAGCGCACTTAAGGGCAAAGGCCTCCTGGAGCCTAGGCGCAGAGTGTAAAGTGCAAGCGCGTGCCTGATCGATGTAAAGCGCACATTTAAAAAAAAAAAAATTAATAAATTAAAAAAAATTATTAATGATCAATACAACAATCAAGTGATCAATTAATCATATAAATTTCAATAAAACATTTTATATAATTTTTATAACATTTTGTGGCTGCCTAAATATGGCAATTAGGCCTGAAAAGTATTTGGGCTCACAATTTATTTGTATTGTGGGCTTTCAGATTTCTTACAATGGGTGACTCTATGTTCGACAGTCTAACTACCCCAATTCCCTCTGTACGTACAATCACTCTCTCCCTATTTCTTAATGGATTGCCCTTCTCTTCCTAGTTTCTCCCCCCCAGAATTGCCCGCCTCTCCACTGAATCTCCCTTTCCTATTCATAGTCAGAGTTAGTGGGATTGCCATGATCACTTCCCTAGCCAGTGGAAGGAGAAGTCCAATACTGTTTCTCCTAAGTGGGTGTTTAATTACGAGTGGAAAAAAGTGATAGTGGCATTAGAACTATCTCCACCGTTAGATCTGCTGCCCGACGAAGGTTTTCCCTAGGCAACGGAATGGAGGTCCAATACCGTTACTTGTAATTGGAGGTTTGGTGGTGAGGAGAAGATAACAGTGGCATTGGAACTAGTTCCATTGGTAGATTTGGTACCCGGTGGAGACATTCCCTAGGCTATGTCGTGCACCACAAGTTCAACCTACCCCGGGAAACATAATCATCGGGAGTGGTGAGGCTTCACCTTTGCCGGTCACACCATAAATGATTTCGTTCCCAAGTTTCGGGCTTCTGACGAGCATAAAAACTTGTCTGAAATGAGCCAGTCGATCTGATCAGTGTCAGGTCCTCACATGGGTTATTACCTCTATAGGCCCCTGAGTAAATGGGCTTGGAGGAGGGTAACACCCGTACATATTTATATAATTCTTTTGTGCTTTACAAAATATATGCAATCACGATATTTGATGGCCATGATTACAAAATATGGTTGAATCAAAATAGAAGTACAGAACCAAGAAGGCAAAGGCTAAAAAGTACTAGCATGTTAAGTAATATTATCTTTGTGAGTGTCTAATTTAGCGTTTGTTTGTGTGGTCGTAGTTAAAAGTTCAAAAATATCTAAAGAGATAGGCTTAAGTGTACAGTAGCACACCACACTATTAGTTTTTATATATTAAATCAATGACTTATATCAAATATATTTAGATCTAATAGCTAAAAATCAAATTAAGATTTAAAAAAAAAAAATTTACAAAAAGCTCAAAAAAGTGCGCTTTTGTGAGAGCGCTTCGCTTTAGAGGGAAAAAGCCCTAAGGGCTCTACGCTTAAGCACGCTTTTAACAACGCTGGTAAAAGCTCCAGCTACCTATTGGCTCGGACTTAGCACTAGTATGAAAAGGGTCCTAAGAAAACTTCTTTGGTTCGAATGTTCTCTAACAAAAAAAATGCAATACAAAGAGAACTTGATAACTTGTGAATAATGTAGGTTACAGTTAGTTTAACTAGTAAAGCATTTTGTCATCAAATAAGAAATTTGTGATTAAATTTTACATATACAATAAATTAATAAATAAACTCATTAATGGTATATAATAATCATTATAGAGTAAAAGACATATACTTGAATCATATTGTATTATGAACATTGTTAATGGGTTTGGGTTGGCATTTGCCCAAGCCTAGCCTGTTTAAGAAGCAGTACCCTAAACCCACAATCCACCCATCATTTTATACTTTTATTCCATCTTCGTGCTGGATTTGGGGCTAACCGATATATTATTTGTTCACTTTATTTTCTGAATTCATTTTTCATCTTTTATGAAAACCTCAAAACCCTCTTTTGGGGTTAGTAAGAAAAAAGGGCGGGGGAAAATCAACAGCATAAATCTTAGCCTCTGAAGTAATTAGCAGGAACAACAGGGCCCTCTTATGCAATGACAATTATGACATTATCTATAGTTTTCAACTTAAATTTGGTGACAAGTCACCATATTATTGTATTGTCGTTGCTTTTGAAAACAACATATCTCCATTATGAAAGAGAATATTCAAAAGCACCCACTGCATAAAATATATGCATGCTAACCTTCAGCTTAGATGAACAGCTTGGACATCTCAAATGTGGCCTAAGCACAATGACAAAATCGGTTGGACTTGGACCTCAACTTATATGTACAGAATCTTCCGTGGGTCTAGAGTCTAGATATCGAAGTGGACATCCACATTGACATGCTGATTACTGAGTGGTCTCTGTTGTGATTTTATCAAAACTTGGTCTTAGCCAACCCAACTATTTTAGTAATCATTCGGCAGTTTCTCCAACTCCATTGTATAGTGACAATCCTCCTCCCTAAGCAAATATTAAAAATTGGCATCAAAGAGATGTGCCCTTAACCTTGTGCTCTTTAAGCAGATTTGTTTCCTGTCTTTACTCTTCAGGCAACATGGAGTACCTGGGCCTTGGATTTGGAAAACCACAATATTCTCCAATTTCATCTGAGATGAAGTGCACAACATTCTCCAATCTCCACAACTGCTAACATGATCTGTTGTGCTTAACTCATAATAAAAATGATATTAATGATTAACTTATGTAAAAATGATATTATTCTAATTATAACAGGACATGATATCAATTATGAAAAATGATGTCCCTAATATTACTCTTCATCAAATTTTAATTCCAAAGTCTTAAAAAAAAACACTAAAAAATAACAGAGTGAAAATCAAAAGGTTTACATGAGATTCTTAGTCAATACTTAAAAAAAAAAAAAAAAAAAAAATTCTTAGTCAATCCACACGTGCAGTGAGTGACATTTTATTGGGTGTTGAAAGTTAAAACCTTGGTTTCTTTTGTTTGCTAATTGTGGTTATCACGGTATGACATTGGAGGAATACATATGCGAAATACATGTTATCCTTGTCCCCCAATCCAAAACTCACACACACACACACACACACACACACACACACACACACATATATATATATATATATCATCTGTTGTCTGGTTTATTTTATAGAAGAAAAATTCAGTTTGGCATATGATAAATTGAGGAAGGCTTATAATTTATATTAAGTGTTGTTTTTCATCATATATATATAGCAATGCAACTCTCTGTTGACAAGTGACTAATTACTGAACCTTTATGGTACCAAGGGAACTTGAACTATAAACTTGTAATTTAAAATGTTTTATTAGGAAAACCTCTCATACTATGGACTATATGGAGGCAATGGAGCCATAGACACAGGCATACTGTTTCTGACTTCGAATGGCTTAAAGGACAACTAATATGGTCTAGCACTTAGCTAGCCAGACACCATGAAGACAAAAATGAGAAGACAAATTGTTGTAGATAACGATACAAAGGGATTTTAGTGCATGGAGGTAAGAAGGAATATTTTGTAAAACTTCAAGTTCAACCTATATTCATGTTCTCAGCCGTTCTAAAACATAAATAAATAATTTAAGTTCAAACCCCCCTCCCCCCTTTTTTTTTTTACCTTGTAAAGTTCAACCTATTCATACATGTTTTCAGTTATAAAGTCATACATAAATAAAAATATATATATGAATAGTTAGGTTAGAGAAATTATTTAGAACTCTAAAAGTATAACTCCTTTCTTTTATATAATATTGGATCTTATAAATTAGATTCATTATAAGATTCACGATTCATGTGAGAGAAATAGTATTATGTGGTTATACATTATAAACAAGCGAAACATTCTATTATTGGTTGTTAGAATCACATGCTTATTAATCTATGATTTATGATAATGAGACTAGTATCTTTGCTAACCGTAGAGGAATATTTAGGGAAAAAACAAATCTTCAACAAACATTTAAATCACAATTTGTTTGCAGCATTTCACATAGAAAAATGTACTAAAATAAAGCAATAGTCCAATAGTTGGTTTTGAATATGACTGATTCCATTGAAGGATGATTATTATAATTGCTATGGATAGGTCTATTATATTGAAAGATGAACAAGAACGTTCGTTAGTTTTATGATTTTATCATAAACCACCGACTCTGGTTTGCCCCTGCACAGATATAGTATGCATGCATAAGTAAAATCTCACATAAATTAGTAATTGGCACCACCGACTCTGATTGCTAATTAATTTTAAAGTGATTGTCATTAAACCTACAGGACAGTGACATTAGTCAATAATGATTCTTAGGTGGGATCACCTAATCAAATGAATTATATAGTAGACCCTTATAAACATGGGCACGCTCCAGTGTGCTTTTCCATTCAAAATGTGAATTTTAAAGGATTCACGACTTTTTTTACAACTCTATGTAGACAGACTGTGAGTAATTATCTATCACTTACACATAAACCTATCATTTTTTTTTTCATCACTTACATTTTGTGCCAGTGGCGGAGCCAGGATTTCAAGTCAGGAGGGGCAAGATTAAAAGACAAGATTGAAGGTAAAATTAATCTAAGAAATATTAATCGAAACTAATAATAAAATAAATAAACGACTATATGCCAAAGTCATTGTCATACATAATCTAATATAAAAATTTACTTTAATTCAATTTTTTTTTCATTTCTAATTAAATTTACTCAATTGAAAAATCTATTTCAATACAAGCTTGTTTAGAATTTGACCTGGACATATTACTATGAAGTTGTATATGGTCATCAATGCCATGAATGCTTATAAAATGTTACGTAGACATTTGAGTTTATAGCAAAAACTCAGGTTTTTTTTATTTCTTTTAGATCAGCAAAAACTCAAGTTCAAACTGAAAATGGTTCATTACAAGAGGAAAAAAATTGTAAATAAGAGGCAGACTGGTGAGATGTTATAGTTTGGTGTCACTATATTTTTTTTTCCCAGTCCTATTCAGTAAAGTTGTGTGCAAAACCAATGTACTACTAATACATAGAGAATTTTTTAGAAGGTCAGGGGGGGCAACTGCCCCCCTCGACCCCCCCTCCCTCCGCCCCTGTTTTGTGCACATCACAGTTGTAGCAAAAAAGTTGTATATTAATCTGTAATACCATATTTTTTTCATATATGAACAATATGGTGCTGGTTAATTTCAATTGAAACTGTATACGTAAGCACTTACGCAAATTAAAAGGAAACCACCAATGTGGTTGAATGGGACTAAACTCCTTTAATTTCAGGTTTTTAAATGTAATAAACCTAAATCAGTTGCATTGCTACACTGTAACGCACTTTGTCCCACTTTGCCGGAATGCAAATTCATACTCGCTTGTTCTGAACGCCCTTTTGAGTATTTTACTCTTTTCTGTGTGTGTGTGTGTTTTTTTTTTCAATTTCAGATTCCAAATGCATGGAGTTTTTAGCTTGGGTCACATGAATTTCATTATATATGTTCACATATAGACAATCTGGATGTCACTGAATGCGTCATGTACATTATTTAAATTGATACTCAAGTCTCAAACAACTAAATTAACAAACAAAACCTTAACATTGGCCTCTCAATTATCGGGAGGGACTTTCATAATAAGGCAATGAAGCTTCCTCTGTGTAGTTTTCGCATATTAAAACATGTGGATAGCACTTTTGAGACATTGATCTTCTCGAAATAAAGCATGTCACCATGTGAGAGACGATGAAGTAGGTCCAAAATGCTAAAACTAAAAGTGCGGCCATCACTATGAAAGTATACATAAATGTGTTATTTTATTGCTTGCAAAAGTAACTAAATAAAACGAAAGAAGAAGAAGTTTGCAATGTTATTTGCAGCTTTAAGCTTCTTCTTTTTTTAAATGATTTGTTTCTTATTCCTTTTTCTGTGCTATAATTGTCACCCAAGCAAAGGTCATGATGACAATTAAAGGCATGGACCAAGGAAAATCAACTTGACGTAATGATTTCATGTTTCCCATATTCTTTTAAAACTCGGAAGTGCCCTAAACTGTCAATATGAAATAAAACATGCACAATCATGTATTTCACCCGCTAATAGCTAGTTCAAATTTGTTTTATATACATGGGCAGTGACACCCCGGCCTGGACCACCCTGACATGAATTTATATATATAAAATAATAATAATAATTTAAAAATTTTTATTTGTCTACCCTTCAAAAAAAAATTGGGAATACCTTAATTTTTTTTTTATATACCAATAAAATTAAATTTTGCTCTATAATTTATTCTACATTCAGTAAATAAATGATTGTTTAGTTGTGTACATTGAAAGAGATGTAGCTTGTAGCATTGATAACGAGACTATCATGTAATGATTTCAAAATATAAAAACTTGTAGAAGGTAATTATAAATTTTATGTGTTTTCATATTTTTTTTTATTGTTGTTATTGTTGTTGTCAATATGTGAATTTCTCTTTTTATTAGATTGAATAATTTATGCTTCTTAAAGAACACGTTGAGAAAAATTCCTAAAACCGCCATTGTTTATATAGCATACAAATCTTGAAAAATGCCAAGTTTACTACAATAAATCTTATTAGTAACATATCAATAACATAATAAATAATTTTCTTACTATTTTTAATTTGTATTTAAAAGCTTTTTTTTTTTTTTTTTTTGAGAAATAGTTACGACATGCTACTAATTCCATAACTTGAACTCTTTCTCCTGTAGATCTCCATGCACTTTGTACATGAGGAGGTGCCAATTCAGCTACAAATTAGCACATTGGCAATCATCTTTCAGTAATTAAAAGTTAGCACATTATGTTATAATGTTTATATGGTATCCTTATAAACCACTCCACTAATCTTACCCAAAAAATAGGACATGATTTTTTAATTTCTAATTGAGATTTTCGTTGAATCAAATTTAGGAAAAGGCACTTACGCAAAGAGGCAATAACCACCATTAACCAATGTTGTTAAATGGGACAAAACTCCTTTAATTTTAAGGTTTTTAATTGTAAACCTAAATTAATTGTATTGCTACCCTGTAACCCACTTGCTCCCACTTTTATGGAATGCAGAATCGTATTGGCTTGTTCTGAACTGATCCCTTGAGTATTTTACCTTTTTTTTTGGGTGTGTGTGTGTGTGTGTGTGTGTTTTCAGATTCAAAATGTATGGAATTTTAAGCTGGGATCACATGAATTTCTTTATGAACACCTATAGCCAATTTGGATGTCACTGAATACGCCATTTACATGATTTAAATTAATGCTCAAACAACTAAATTTAACAAACAAAACCCTCTCAAGTCTCAATTATTAGGAGGGGCTTTCATAATATGCCAATGAAGCTTCCTCTGTGTAGTTTCCGCTTATTAAAACAAGTTGCTGCTAGATAGCACTTTTGAGACATTGATCTTCTCGAAGAAAAGAATATCACAATGTGAGATCGATGAAGCAGTATGTACCTAAAATCTAAATGCTATAAAACGTGCAGCCACCACCATGAAAGTATATAGATGGCATATTTATTTGCTTGAAAAAGTAATAAAAACAAAAGGAAGAAGAAGAAGAAGAAGAAGTTATTTGCAGCTTTTAAGCCTTTAAAAAAAAAAAAAAATTCTCGTTCTTTTTTTGTGCTATGATTGTCACCCAAGCAAAAGTCATGAAGACAAAGACATGGACGAAGCAAAATTGACTTGGAAGTAATGATTTCATGTTTCCCATCATATATTATAACCCAAAAGTGCTCTAACCTAAGTTTTCAATATGTTACAAAATAAAACATGCAAAATCATGTGATTTCATTTCACTAATAGTTCAAATTTGTTTTTCGGTTCTTGGTAAGTTCAAATTTGTTTTATATATATACCATACAATTTTGAAAAATGCTAAAGTACTACAAATATTATAATCTAATTTGACTTTGAATCTTATTATTAGTACCACTTCAATAACATAATAAATAATTTTCATATTTTTTATTTAAAAGTTGAAGAATTACTGGTTTAAATTGCACTGTTCATATCAAATTTACATTGTAAACTAAACAAACATATATAACATTTTACATATTCATGCAAAATGTATCATTTTTGTATATTAATGAAAATCTAATATAAATAGTACATTGTAAACTAATAATTTTTCGTAAAAGTCAACACATCATTTTATAATGTTTATATTGTAATACATCATTCCACTGATCTTAACCAAAAATAAAACATGATTTTTTAAATTTCTAAATGAGATTTTCATTGAATCAAATTTGAGGACATATGTTGTTGATCCTAAAACCCGAGATGTCCCAAATCTTAATCTCCCCATCTAGACTTCCACTACAAACTGAAACAACACCATTAGAAACCTCAGCAGAAACTGCCACCAACGACTTAACCGGGTTTCCATGTCCTTCCATCACAACCAAACATTGATACCCATGTTCTTTACGTTGCCAGATCCTCACCGTCCGATCAGATGACCCACTAGCAAACAAGCAATCCTGCACGTTGATTAAGCACAGTACAGCCCCTGTGTGACCCCACAATGCCTCAACAAAACCCATGTTCTTCTTCACACCATTCTTGATCATCATCTTCTTCTCCCACACCATGATCAAACGGTCAGAACCACCCGAAAGCAAAACCGACCCATCACCATTCAAAGCTAAAGCATTAATGGTGGACTTGTGCTTCTCTAAGGTACTCACCAAAGTGTGTCTTTTCACACTATCATTTCTCTCCCATACCCTAATGCACCCATCAGCTGAAGCAGTGTAAACAACTCCATTATCAGATACTGCAATAGCATTCACTGCATCTTCATGAGCTTTGTTCACTGACTCTAAACAATAATAGTTAGAAGTGTTCCATATTTTAAAGCTTTTGTCCCAAGAAACTGAGTACATTAAACCTTTGTTCATAACTAGGCCTGAAACCGTGTCACAATGTTCAATCCAAAGCTTCTTCTTGTGCCTTCTAACGTGGACGTAGTTCTTTGGCAAAAGGGAACGATACAAACGGTCTTTGAGAGTGGGAAGCGTGGAAACCAGGTGATGGTGTGTGAGTCTTATTTGCCACACACGAATCTTGGAGTCTTGGTGAGCTGTGAAGATGGTGGTGTTGTTGAATGCGATGGATTTGACTGACCCAGAAGTGGGATTGTCGTTGAATGAATCGATGTGGTTGTGGTTGGATAAATCGAAGACATTGATAATGTTGGTGGAAGCAGCATAGAGGAGGTTGTTGTGGACTGCGAGGCAGGTAATGATGTGGGAGTTTAGGGTTTTGAGAGTGTCAATGCATTGGTGTTTGATGAAGGTTTCGTGGGAAAGTAGGGTTGGTATTTGTTTGCAATGGAATGTTTGAAGAGCCAATGTGGTTTGTGGTGGTAGTGTTTGATTGGTATGCATTTGGCTGGAATATTGATTGCTGAGAGAGAGAGAGAGAGAGAGAGAGAGAGAGATTTCAGTGATGAAATATGTACACAAGGCCAAAGATTACTTAAGCCAAAGAATCTTTAGTATATATATATTTTTATATATATAAAATTAAAAAGAAGACCAATGTCTTGGGCAAATAAAATTTTGTTATTGGACAGCTTGTGAGCACATGTGGGGTAATGGAATCACTTCATGTTTTGTGTTGATTAGGCCCTTATGCGATCAAATGTGTCACTCTCTATGGACTGTGGGTTACACTTCCTTTACATAAAATGGGAAGATTTGTTCTAAAGTTTGCTATTTTTTAGCTAATGGCATGTACCCAATGGCATGTGTTTGTGGCTTTTAGATTTTGATTTTCATAATGATTAAAATACATGTGACCTACCACTTAAACTTAGTGATAATTGATACAAAATCGCATCTGTATGATTTGATTTGAAGAACATAAAGTGCTGAGTGTGGAACAAAAGAGTTAAGGCCTCTTTTAGGTCAACAAATACACAACTATAGGACTTACACACATGATTGGCTTAAGCACATTATGCTGTTTTGAAAATGTATTGTTACTCTCAATCTCAAGTACCCATTGATAGATTAATTTCACCCGTTGGCTACTATATATAGCGAGGTCAAACAAACCAAGTTATAAAACAAGCTAAGTGGGGCTAACGCTAGCAAAAAGATAATGTCTCATAATTCATACAAAAGTTAGCCCAATGCAATTAAACAGGTTAAGGTATGTAGACCCAAAATCATCCCAATTCCCAAAGGGCCGAACCTCGAAAGGCCTGATATGCATCCTTGCGACAGGTAAACGTAATTATGGGACACAATTATTCTATAGAAAAAAAAAAATTTATAGGACACAATTCCTCTATGCTTATCATTATTTTTGGCTTTTTGGATAAGCCCTCTATTCTCATCACGGCAAAAACAGATTATGTTTAGTAGAATTATTTGCTTGACCAAAATCATCAATTTGAGAAGAAAATCACAGGAAAAAAAAATTATAATTCATCAGTTATAAACAACATGACTTTGAGATTGTGTATAGTGGCCCACTCTATCTTTGTGAATCGTGACGTTTTGTTTTTAAATAATTTGATAATTACAATAATAAGAAAAAAAGATTTGAACTTTGAGGCTTTGAGTTATTTTTCTAATAAAAAAGAGTCCATCTATATCGCTAAACTATAATATTCTTAGCTGTGAATCGTGATCTAATTATGATCGTGTTAAATAAGTGGATAATTTGTAAAATATAACTGAAATTACCATATGTCATATACAAATGAGTACGAGCAGTAAACAGTATTGAACATCTTAATTTGTACTTGTTGAATTTTCATAACACAATGAAACACATTTTGAAATATAATGTTATGTATATTACAAATTTTACTACATAAATATTACAACTTTATATACCTCCAATCATATAAAAGTAAATAAGTTATTTGTTAATATAACTTTACCATTTTCCATTTTGAGCATTGTTATTTCTAACTAGATTGATATGAATGCAGCTAACATTAGGTCCTTCATTTTGAGCATTGTTGTTTCCAACTAGATTGATATGAATGCAGCTAACATTAGGTCCTTCTCATCCACCAAGCTGAGTTAGATTCTATCTCCATGTCATCTACTCAACTTAAACGCTAGTTAATCCAAACAGTTTAGCTCGAAATGACCAGAAATAATTGAGATAACCCCTACTCAATCTACCTAAAAAGTAATCAACCTATGTATTAATTAGGTTTCCTAGAATCACAGTAGAAGCTATAATCATTATTCCATATATATTAACCAAAAAAAGACCCAGGAAAAAGGCACTCTGTAACATGCCATAAAAATTCTTTATAAAATGAGGGAAAACAAAGAACATAGGTTTGCATTCAAATCATTTATAAATAATCTACCATCTCTCTAAAAAAGAAATTTACTGACCTTTAAGTATTGGAGGTTCGATATGGCTGGCTGGCACAACTAGTGTCGGTGTCCTATTTATCATCCTTTTTGCAAGTGTCAAGTGCAACCAATTGATTTATTTTGTTAGCACCATTTGTGGAAAACGACTGATCGTCTTTTTTCTGTCACAAAAGTTGTATGGTTTAGACTCATTTAATGGATGCTCGATAAAATATCATCGAACAAAGTAGCTCATACACTGGAGTGGTTGGTGAAAGACTTGATGTAGGGTGTGCAACACAACAAAACCAAGATTTGTTGCAAAGATCGATTACTCCCTCGTCAAGATGCTCTTCAAGAGCAAGAATGACAATAGAAGGATGAAGAATTAGTGGCTAGAATCACTAAGATGAGAAAATAACGAGTGTTGGAATGTGGCCCAAGTGCAACAACTTAATTCTGGGATCATACTTATTGGTTAAGTTTTAGTTTATTTGTTATTAGAGGTAAGACAAAAAATAAATTTAAGTAAATCAACTGACTTAAAAATCAATCAATTAATTTTCCTAATTAAGTTTATTTGCTTAAAGTTACTTTTTTGTCTCATTTTTTAAACAAAAGTAAGTTTGAGCAAATGAGATAAAGAAACGCATTAAGGCAAAGATTTGATATTAAAACCTCTAGTGTGCTTAAGCAAGGGAACATGTAGGCAAACATATGATATTCCTGTTAGGAGACCGAAATTAGTCTCCTTATTAATTTTATAAAAATAAATTTGTAGGACATAATATTGAATATCATAAAAGATTTGTGTGTGTCTGCTTCATTTTTTATTAAGTTTTTAAAGGTAAAATAGCACAATTCATGGTCTAACAACTGATATCAATCAGAGCCAAAATCATGAGATCGAGCTGCAAAAATGTCATCGTGCGGAAAGATTGTTGGGGGCACAATTCAACAGGTCTGTGAAGATGTTGAATGCTATAAAATTGGTGAAGTAGCACAGCTCACGTTCTGCTAACCAAAGAAGAGAGGAAGAGCGCGCAGAGAAGAACAAAGAAATGGAAGGGAATCAAATTTGCTACAGTGCTGCTATAGGCTTTAACCATAGTGAAAGCTGCTTCCAAGAGCAATAGATCCATTATCTATAGTTATTCTAGTACGTGTGCATGGAATAGATAGTACTTGGTGTCTTGTCGAGGTTTGTCAATTAAAAGATAGTACTTGGGCGGTTGGGGTCTCCTGAGAGTTTTGAAAATGGGTCCAGTTAATGTAAATATCCCTCCCAGCAATTCATTTTTCATTCATTTATAGGCTTTTTATAGTAGGTAGAGAAGATAATGCTGAGTTGCTGACCGCAAGTGGTCCACTACTGGTACCCAATATGATTTGAAATTGATTGATGAGAATTAATGGACCGTACGTACTTATTAATTGAATATAAGCTCAATTACTCATTTTAAAGGATAAGAAATTGGAATGCCTATTATGTATCAAGATTATTGAATCCTTGTTTTTAGTAGTTTAATTGGCGTATTTGGACTGTTTAGGGCCCGTTTGGTTGATATGTTTAAAAATTAAAAATTGTTGTTTGAAAATATTTGTGGAAATACGTGTGGATGAAAAAGTATGTGGGAATGCGTGAAATGCTATTTAAAAACTGAAAATTGTTGTTTGAAAAGGGTTGCCAAACACCCTCTTAGTATCCTTGTTTGTATTTTTTGAATACATGTGAACGAAAAATGTATAAAAATAAGTGTAATATTATTTAAAAACTGAAAATATGTGTTTAAACATATATACCAAACACGCTATATACAAAATGCTTGAAGATTTAGGTGTATTTGTTTGAATGTGTAATAAGGTGAATGAGAAACTTTGAAGAAAAAATGAAAAGAAATTTTTTTTTGAAATATGTTTGGTTGTGTAGAGAGGAAAGAAAATAAATAATGAGGTCTGTATGTTCTTTCTCGGCCCACCAAAAATTTTTCTCCCCAAAATAGGGAGAAAACTAGGAGGCTTCCAAAGATACCTTTCAAGATGGACTTCACGGCCAATATGTTGGCCCTTTTTTTTTTTAAAGAAAACAGTTATGAATTAATTTCTTATGCTATTTTTTTTTTTACTTTAATGAAGTGTCCATCTATAAACAATTTTTTTTAAAAGTATAATATGTTACTTTTTGTTTTATTTAGTAAGGATATAATGGTAAATTTATATAAACTTTATTTTCAACCAAACAAAAATAATTTTCATCCCTCAACTTTTTCACCCATCCCAAACAAATACAAATAAGGGAAACTAAAATCGTTTCTATTTCCCACTTTTCCATCGTCTCTTCATTTTCCATCCTCCCACTTTTGTATTCTCCCAACCAAAAGGAACCTTAAAGAAATGTTCAAATTACAAAAATTAGCAACATACTGTAATTATCTAAAAAAAAAATCTATCTCATATTAAAAAGTTAAAAATCTCATATAATGGGCTTTACTTGTTAAAATGAAGTTTTTTTTTTTTTTTTTTTTGGAGAGGAAACGATAGAAGACTTTATTTATTCAATACCAAGGTGTACAATGGGGAAAGAGAAAAGAAAGTCAAAACAATGGCCTCCTCATTCTCTTTTGCAAGTTGCAACACTAGTAAGAGCTAGAGCAACATAGTTACATCTTAAAAGAAACTAAAAATAAAATATAAAAAATATAAACTAACAAATTGTTTGCAAATTAACTTAATATTCTTCAAGATCTAACTAACCACTTCCAAAGAATACAATCTAATCCTGATCACATTGACCTCCATGAACTCCATAGTGTAAGTAGTAGTACGAGACCATAGACTTCGAAGATCAATTTATTTAACATCTAGAAAAACCTAAACATGCATGACTAGCCTGAAAGAATTCCAATAAGGAGCATGAAGCCAAACAACTTGTGCAAAGAAAGAATCTCGTAGCATATGTATACATGATTTAGTCAGATTAGAGGTTGAAGCCATGTTGTCTTGGGAAGCATCAAAATGGTTGTCAATTTTTTTTTGAACGTATCTAGTTTTTACATAGAAACAAAACTTGGGGACTTTCTTCAATTGATAAGCAACGAAAGTTGTAAAACTACCTTTGGGATCCCAAGCCTATGGTAGTTAAGGCTGAGAATTTTCATGGATTGGATTGGGGTTGAGTACCAACCCCAGTGATGGGAATAACCAAATGGATGCTGCCTTTCTCAATCATCTATTTTTTCTATTTATGATTCAAATCAAGATCCTTGATAGAAACAGAGGCTCCAGCAGATCGTTTAGAAGGTAATGGTGTGGATACGAGGGAGTATTTAGAATTCAATTTAGCCTTATTCCTAATAACCTGCTTCCAACTACATAAGGATAACGTCTTCAGTTCTAGACTCTTAGTAGGTACCTCAGAAGAAAATTCCATCTCAATATCCTTATAAATCTTGGGAAGTTTCTCGATTGAATTTTCGAAATTACTTACCTCTATCTCAGAAACAGGACAGCTGTGTGGAGCAGACTTAAGGCCTTTTTTGGTTTGTCACTCACTCATATCCCAACACTCATAACTCAAATCTCCTTACTCAAACTCATATTTCAATATCTCACAACTCTAACTCAACAAAGCCCATAACTCACTCTGACACTCGTTTGGCAACTTGTTCTCACAACTTTTAAGTAATTGTGGCTTCCATTATGTCACCCACTTGACTTTGATGTATATAAAGTAAAATACCAACACTTGTGTTGAGACTTCTTAAAAGTTCCCCAATTTTTTTTTTTGGAAAACTTAAGTTGTTAAAACCCAATTGTATAATAGCCCCAATTAGGTCTTCTGTTCCTTTAAAGCTACTAATATGATTTTTTTTTTTGGTGGGGAGGGGAGGATGGTCTAAATTTTTGTGAACTGTTTATGTTTTTTGCTTCCTAGTTTATGGTAGCTTTTTTTGTGCAATTTACATGAGAAAGTGATTCTTTAAGACTGTGGGTGCCAGTTACTTTGGTCTGTAGTAGTTATCATACAGCATTCAAGAGTAAACAAGCATTCACGGCCATCATAGAGAGTAAACACAAAGCAAAGTAACTGATTGACAGTGAATATATATGCAGGGGTGGAGTTTTCAAACAATGTCGGAGGCAAGTGCAAGTAGCTATAACTCCCACTCTAGAAGGCATGTGAATGACATGGATCAGTGCGTGTTGCAGACATCTTTACAGCTCCATAATTTCGGTAGAAGGTTTTATGGCTATAAACATCGGAAACCTGTAAGTATCAACGACGCTTACTATCATCATCCTTTCATGGTTAAAGTTGCTATACTCCTCAACTCATGTACTTACCAGCTTTGTTTAATATGCAGAGCAGCGACGAACATTGTAAGTCCTTTAAGTGGTTGGATGGCATGCCATGTAGTCGTGGTGTTGAAACAACACTGATTGTCATTGCGAAATTGACTAGGCTTGAGGCCGAGGCAGCTATAGCAAAAAAAATTGAAACGGAAGCCCGTGCAATGGTAGCAGACGCACTCCATATGGAAAGAGCAGCAAAGCGTAGTGCTGAAAAAGCAAGGTTGCACAACGTGTGGCCAATGCTCGAGCACATAAATACAAGAATGCTTTACTTATCTCATGGTTGGCATTTATGGTATTGCTTATATTTTCACTTGTGTCTAGGGACTTTGGATTACAACAAATGTGTCTACCATGATTCTGAATCTGGCTCAGTGGTTTGCATAATGAAATTCTATTATGTGGTTGGACATGGAAATGTTTTGTAGGTGTTGGGAGTGCCTTGTAGTGTAGGTGTTGAATGAGAAACCTATTGTAACCTTATATATAACATTGTTGTTTTGTAATGGCAGCATTCTTATTTTTTGCCATTCCTATTATTTATAATTCAGTTGTGTTGTTAGGATAATGTGTTGTTAGGATAATTTGATTATTATTTGAATTTGATTGTTATTTGAATTAAGTTGTTGTTGGGATAGAGTCTACCTAGTGGTAGAACTCTAGCTGATAGGATTAGGAGTTATCCTCGTTTAATTTGAATTCTAGTTCAGTGTATTTAAGCATCAATATCAATAATATGAGGCAAGCAGAATTTAATCCCAAATATCCTTCTCTCCCTTTATTTCTAGGAGGGCAGTCGCCTCGAATACGACTAAGTTATCTAAAAAACTGCAGTTCACTGCACATAGTTTATAAAATCACGCTATACCATTACAAAATCACCCATCATCACCAATGTAAAAAGTAGGCAAAATGTGGACTTGACAGAAACTTCAAATACCATTGACATGGTATAATAGTGCATAATACAATGGTACAAAAACTAAAAACCAAACTTATGCACATCATACATTTTTGGTTCCAAAATAGCACAATACCATTATAAAAAAAAATACATAACACCTCTTGAACATGCACCTAGTAATGCTAATCGCCTAGCCTATGCTACCAAGTTTATAAATATCAAAATGTAAGCATTTACAATGTAATTTAGGGGGTGAATCAATGCCGATGGGCGACATAATCAACCCACATAGCATCGGTGATGTCATCCCTAAAGTGGGCCATACGTCTCTTTGATGTATTCGACATCTCCACTATATGCCTCTAGTTCGCAATGCTGGTGGAAGCTCCATTGTTGCCACTACTGAGCGGAAGAACAAGATTTCCTTCATATTCAACATTGTCCCTTGCATTAAACAATTCATCATTCCGGTTATGAATACGTATAAAATTGTGTAGACAACAACATGCAGTAATCACATAGTTCTGATTATTGTGCTTGAAATTTGGCATTAAATTGGGGATGGGAAAACGAGCCTTTAGCACCCCAAACGATCGTTCAATAACCATCCGCAAGAAAGAGTGTTGATAGTTGTACAACTCTTTCTTGGTTATTGGATTCCTGTTACTAGAATGGAATTCCTAGGAATGGTACCTAGTTAACTTCTAAGGTGGAAGGAAACTTGTATCAATAGGCAGGCCTGAGTCCACCAAGTAGTATGACCCTACATGTGAATGAAGCTATTCAGTATTGGCTACAATAACCATAACAAAAACATGTAAAAATTGATATACTTTAAGATTAATTGTAGTACCCGTTGGTGGACATGGGAATCCATGCTTTGGGTCAATAATTGTTTCCTCCAACACCCGTGAGTCATTAGCACTACCTTCCCACCCGCATAAACATATATAAACTGCATGTCCATATTACACACACACAAAACATTTGTGATTACGGTAGCCTGCCGGCTCCTATCGCTTGAGTTGCATGTTTAGGAGGCCGAACACTCACATGGTTACAATCCATTGCCCCAACACATTTCCGCACATGACTATGACGTATGCACCTAGTTAAACAGAATATGTTTACAATATAATTAAGTGATGTATATTACCTCGAACCATGACCAGTACTTGTTCACCTGAAGATGTTTGAGGAGGCCAATTACATTTGGATCTGGCTTAATCAGATGTTTCGCATATGAGTGAAGTACCCACAACACCCTATGGAAGTGGTGGGACACTGTCTCAATTGAGTGCTGGAACTTGTTTGCAATACACCATATTCAGACATTGTGGTATGTATAATAACATGGCGACTGCCTGCGTGGCATCCACATCGCCCTGCCCTTCTATCAAGTATCCATGACCAAGTAACTCATCCACTAAATGTAACAGATATGGGCATGTCTTGCGAAACATCTCAGAGCACTTCTTAGGATTACTGTCAAGTTGATCCACGTATCCTTGCCCTATGAGGATACTTTCATGCATGGACTGTTTATCATAATGTCGTTGCATATGGGCGAACATCTCACCTACCAAAGGATTCACAAAGTCAAACTCTACTTCGTCTTCGCTATCGCACTCTAAACCCCACTAGTCATCATCATCAGTAACATGACTAGCATCATCATAATTAACGTTGTTGAAGTATGATTTGTCAAAATCATAAGCCAAGAATGCATCTAACCATTTACTCTTTGATGCCATTGTGGACGACTAAATTTCTCGGTTCGAAATAAATCAAACGAGTAAAATAGTTCCGCAAATACAAATTTGTATTGATGAATGTGTGGTACAATTCTCTGTAATTACAAAGAGTGATCCTCTGATTCGATCTCCTTAAAAGATTTGTGATGTGATTTTGATTTGAACACAAAATATCATTCAATTTGGCTGAAGAATGGATCGAAGATTGTTGAAACGGAATTACAATGAATCTCTGGCTATAAGCTTGTTAGAAATCCTTCGTTCTTCACGTTCTTCGTGTTCTTCGTGTTCTTCGTGCGTTCTTTGTCTTCGAGGGTTTGTGGTGGAAGTTCTTCGGGGCTTTAGAGGCTTGAATCCGTAGAGCTTCGTTGACTTGTGGTTTATGAGGCTTCTGGAGGCTTTTGAGCTTGATTCCAGTGATCTTTGAGATTTAGGAGGATGATTTGGATGATTTAGCTTTGAATGTTCTTCGTATTCGAAGGTTTGTGGTGGAAGTTCTTCGGGGCTTTAGAGGCTTGAATCCGTAGAGCTTCACTGATTTGTGATTTATGAGGTTTCTAGAGGCTTTTGAGCTTGATTCTAGTGACCTTCAAGATCTAGGAGGATGATTTGGATGATTTTTCTTCGAATGTTCTTTGTATTCGAAGTTGAAGTTCTTGAAGTTCCTGGAGGCTTCAAGGCTTGATTCCAGCAGAGCTTCAATACTTCTGAGTGCTTCTTTGATGCAGCTTGTGCTCTAGATAGCTTGGTGTCCTCCTCCTCCTCCTTTGGATCCCTCCAAATGCTTTAGGAAGGCTTCTATTTATAGGAGTTTGGTGGTAGGTGAGCGACACGTGGCGGAGTTTGATTGGTGACACATGTCACAGCTTGATTTGTCTGCTTGTGTCATCGCTTACACAGCCGGATTGCTTGAGTCATCGCTTACACAGTCGGATTCGCTTGCATCATCGCTTACACGCGCCTCCATGTGATTAGCATTTTGCATGTTTTTTCCTGTTCCTGTCTTAATGAAATTTAGCAAATTTTTAGTAGCAGTATATGATACTTTGTAATTAGCCATACCTGGCGGACTTGGTGGCATGACGTGTCAGCTTGTGATAGGCCGGGAATTTTCCCTCTCTACAGCCATTGTTACCTACACAACACAACAACATACTATTAACTTATGTGATGTATGTAGTAAACCAATGTGAATGACAAGCACTCAACAATAAACCAAGGTGAATATGGGAAATTACCATAAATATTTAGAATAATAACTTAAAATTGTTCAACATAGCATTCCATCAAGTTTAGAAATAAAGAAGGCAACTTGACAAACATCCATAGTAGAGAAAATAAAAACCAACAATACAACGGTTTTTGTGACATAAGGTAAAAATACTACAATAACCATAACATAATACTACAATACTACAATTACCATAACATAATAAAATATGATCCATGTCTCAATCCTCCGGGTTAACAATATCGTCCATCCATGCCCGCCTCCTATGCTTCTGGCGGCGCGTGCCGGCGCGTGCCTCATCTTTTGGGCTTGAAAATTTTGGGTTTTGTAGATCTGGGGCCGCCGGATCGAGTGGTGGTTTCTGTTTTCTGAATTTGTGAGCAGATTTGCACAGAAATGAAGGATTAAGCCGTTGGTCATCGCGAATTTGTGGCGGCGCGTGGCGGCGCGTGCCAACTCCGTTGTTGATGATCCTTCTGGGTTTTGTAGATCGAAGGCTGTAGAAGACTGCTGTGGTGTTAGTTTTTTGAAACAAGGTCTGGATTTTCACAAATTTGAATGCGAAAATCGTGCGTTTTTTGTTGGTCTATTTTGGCGGTTGTTGATCTGACAACGCGGTGGCTGCTCTGACAGGCTGAGACCTGAAGCTGGACGCAGGTGACTGTTGAGTGTCTTCATTGTTCTCTAGGGTTGGTAGCACCAATCCTTTGAACATTATGGTATTTTTTGTGTAATAGCTCCTACATGAAAGACATCTTCTATAGGAACCTACTCTTTCCTTTTTCAAAGTTTGGTGTAGTATTTTTTTGAAAATATGCATTCCCACTTCTTTTTCCTTTGTTCACATCTTTTTCTTTCTGTCTGCTAGCTTCCAAAGAGCCCTATATAAGGGCACTCAAAGCATACCTTAAGTTGCACAAATCTTTCTTCCTTATATCTTACGTAGAAAAATTGTGCCCTTTTTTTTTTTTAATATATGTGTATATATATATATATATATATTATGCTTTGCTTGTACTAACTTTTTTTTTGTTTTTTTTTTTTAGGGCATGACTGAACTTAGCAAAAGATGCTAAATTGCCTACGTACCCCCGAGAGGGATCAAGTCATTACGTAGTTCAAAAGAGTTTTTTTTTTTTTTTTTTTGACAAATTTTTTGTTGCTTGTCTTTGTTTTGCAGCACAATTTTCTTGAACTTTGGGTTTTGACATCAAACTTTATGCTGACATTCTCATAGAAGTGTTTGCCTTCATTTGGTGGCTTTGTATTTCATTGATAGCGACATTCTTGCAATGACGTATACCTTCATGTTGTTATGCATCAACAATTTTTTAGCGATATTTCTCTTTGCAACGTTGTTTCCATAAGGATATTTGCTAGGCAATATTGCTGTCGTCAGTACTCGTCTTTGAAGTCGTACCAACACTTGTATTTGCAATGCAACCATATCAAGAATCTTTGCAACATAGCTACATCAAGAGCTTTTTTACCATGAAATCACGCCAGCATTTGTCTTTTAGCACTTGCCTTTACAATGAAGTGGCATCCATTTTTTTTTATCGAGATCGTGTCACCACTTATCCTTTTCGTGGAGCGGCGCAGACACTTGCAACTGTTATGAAGCATTACCATTAATTTGTCTACTGAAGCAACATTTGCACTTGCATTTGCCATGAAGTTGCATCACCTTTTGCCTTTGTAATGAAGACGCACTAGTACTCTTTTCTTGCCACAAAGTTGCCTTGACATTTTACTTGCATTGAAGTCATACCGATATTTATTGATGCCATGAAGCCACGACAACACTTCATTTTCACCGAAGCCGCGCCAACATTCATCTTTATCATGAAGCCACGACAACACTTCATCCACATTGAAGTCGTGCCAACATTCATCTTTGCCACGAAGTCATGTCAACACTTCATTCGCACCGAAGCCGTGCCAACATTCATCTTTGCTGTGAAGCTACGTCAACACTTCATTTGCACTAAAGCCACGTCAACATCTATCTCTGCCATGAAACCATGTCAACACTTCATTCACATTGAAGTCGTGCCAACATTCATCTTTGCCATGAAGCTACGTCAACATTTCATCCGCATTGAAGTCGCGTCAACATCTATCTTTGCCGTGAAGCCATGTCAACACTTCATTCACATTGAAGCCGTGCTAACATTCATCTTTGCCATGAAGCCATGTCAACACTTCATTCGCACCGCACTCGCATTGAAGTTGCACCAATATTGACATTTATAATAAAGCTACAACAACAACAATTTCCAAAGGTAATATAGTTCAGACATTGAGGGCGCTTAGCACCGTTGCCAGACATCAAGACTTCAGAGATACCAACAAGATGTTGAAGATGCAACGAATCCGTATCAAGACTTTGAAGATGTAAGGAAATGACAACAAAATCTTGAAGTTTCAAGAAACTCTCATCAAGACTTTGAGGATTCAAAGAGGCATCAACAAAACCTTGAAGATGTGAGAAGTCCCTATCAAGACCTTGAAGATGCAAGGAAAGGCCAACAAAAGCTTGAAGTATCAAGATGCTCTCATCAAGACTTTGAAGATTCAAAGAGGTGTCAACAAAACCTTGAAGATGCGAGAAGAATGTCGCCAAGACTTCACAAATGTCAGAATATGTCCATAGAGGAGAGATGATGCAAAACATGCTTCATAAATGTTGGAGAATGTCCATAGAAGAGAAATGATGCAAAACATGCTTCATAAATGTTGGAGAATGTCCATAGAAGATGGAGAATGCCATGCAGACTTTATGTAGTCTTCATCTTCGACTACAATAATCTTTGATCATCCCATTGAGCAATTGATTGTCTTTAAGCAATACCTTGCCAACCAAAGGGACCTTAAAAGCATATTGACGATCGTCGGACAACTCTTCTAGCTAGACTGGCAAACCTTATTCTTTTCATGTGACTGAACTTAGTAAAAAGTACTAAGCTGCCTACGTACCCCGGAGAGGGATCAAGTCATCACGTAGTTCAACTGATCTTTTTTTTTTTTTTATGATTTTTTTTTATGATTGATTTTTTTTTTTTGATGATTTTTTTTTTTTGATGATTTTTTTTTTTTGATGATTTTTTTTTTTGATCTTTTTTTTGTACGCTTTCAAAGGTAATGGGAAGACATCATGTACCCTTGTAGCGTTGCAGTGGGCAGTTTAAACTCTTACCGAGGAGCAAGTCCTCGATTTTCAAGCATAGAAGTGTTTGAGGAACTTCCCATTTATGGGGCCGATCCTTACGCCATCATTTTCAACCAATTTGTAATCCTTGTTGGTGTTTGCCCCCTGCTTGAGAGTTGGAAGTACATCACAAGCAAAGGTCACATGGTTTGACCCGACAACTTCTTCGAAGTCTAGATCAATCTTGTTTTCTTTGGCAAGCTTCATGATTTGTTTTTTGAAGATGAAACATTTTTGGATTGGGTGACCAATGATGCGATGATATTTGCAGTAGTTAGGGTTATCGAATTTCCCCATGTCTTCTGGTCGTTTGCATTCTGGTAACTCAATCAGCTTCAATTGCAATAGTTGTTCTAAGATGTTTGGCACATCTTCATCGGGGAACGGATATGCTTTTTGCTCACGTTCCTTAAAGGTCAGATGACGCACTTCGTTCTTTTGCCATCCTTCAAGCTGTTTTTCATTTGCCTTTGATCCTCTTCTTGGAACCTTAACTACGGCTGTGTTAACAACCACTGGGTCTTTGAGATGGCCTTTTGCATTCCTGTCATTCCTTCTTATGTCAGGCGTGGGAGGGTTTGAATTCCCGTGGCTAGCAATGCTCAGCTCTATGTCATGCGCACGAGTTGCTAACTCTTCAAATGTTTGAGGCTTAATCCCTTGAAGGATGTAAAGAAGTCCCCAATGCATGCCTTGGATGCACATCTCTATAGCAGATACTTCAGAAAGTCTATCTTTACAATCTAGACTCAAAGAACGCCATCGATTGATATATTCAACAACGGGCTCGTCTTTCCATTGCTTAGTATTGGTAAGTTCCATCATGCTTACTGTGCGACGCGTGCTATAGAATCGGTCGAGAAACATTCTTTCAAGTTGTTCCCAATTGTTGATTGACTCGGGTTCTAAGTCTGTATACCAATCAAAGGCATTCCCTTTAAGTGAACGGACAAACTGCTTCACAAGGAGGTCTCCTTGAGTCCCTGCATTCTCACAAGTTTCTACAAAGTGAGCAACGTGTTGCTTAGGATTTCCATTGCCATCAAACTGCAAGAACTTGGGGGGTTGATACCCATTTGGCATTCTCATGTTGTCGATGCGCTTTGTGTAGGGTTTTGAATATGTGAGAGAACTTGTAGAAGAACCTCCATATTGTGCTCGGATGGTATTTGTTATCATGTCTTGTAATTGTTGAACTGATAACGAAGCAACCGAAGTAGATTGTTCTCGTTGAGGAGTGTCTTGATTTTCTTTCCCTGTGAAGCCAAATGGGAACTTAGGATCATGGCTTGATT
This sequence comes from Castanopsis chinensis, assembly GCA_032878915.1. Lineage (NCBI taxonomy): Eukaryota > Viridiplantae > Streptophyta > Magnoliopsida > Fagales > Fagaceae > Castanopsis > Castanopsis chinensis. The sequence continues at coordinate 17,576,854 of JAVQMG010000114.1, forward strand.
CACCAAGATCTTGTATTTCAAGTTTATTCATTAGAGTTGCAATTTGGAGGTCCTTATCTTCAAGTGCTTTTGTGAGAAGGACGACCCTTTGCTCCATTTCAGCCATCTTTTCTTCCATGGTAGAAGTATTAGTCATCATGACTGACACAACTTCCCAAGATGATGGAGAAGGAAGTGAATTGGAGTGAGCACGTGAAATCTCATTTTTTGGGTTCCCTTTGATGGGAGGAAAATTGTGTGACCAACTTTTTGTGAAGGGAGAAAGGGATTTGCCCCCATACTTGAGGTGTTCCAAGGTGGAGATGTCCTTGTTGATGACCTTGTTTCTTGTAAGAGGGTCAAGGGAGATGATCGTTTGAACCTTGGATTCCTTGGTTGATTTAGATTGAAGTTGATTATGAGCTTTTGGTTGGCTACAATTAACTGCACCAATGTGATTGTTGGTGGTAGTCATACCAAGTCTAATTGAAGTAGCTGTTGTTGAAGCTTGAATGTTCTTGCTAGAGGCCATTTGGTAGCAAGATGATGAAGATTTTTTTTTTCTTTGAAGGAGAATGAGATGAGAGGCAGAGATGTCCCACTGGGCGTGCCAGAATTTGTGGACGACTAAATTTCTCGGTTCGAAATAAATCAAACGAGTAAAATAGTTCCGCAAATACAAATTTGTATTGATGAATGTGTGGTACAATTCTCTGTAATTACAAAGAGTGATCCTCTGATTCGATCTCCTTAAAAGATTTGTGATGTGATTTTGATTTGAACACAAAATATCATTCAATTTGGCTGAAGAATGGATCGAAGATTGTTGAAACGGAATTACAATGAATCTCTGGCTATAAGCTTGTTAGAAATCCTTCGTTCTTCACGTTCTTCGTGTTCTTCGTGTTCTTCGTGCGTTCTTTGTCTTCGAGGGTTTGTGGTGGAAGTTCTTCGGGGCTTTAGAGGCTTGAATCCGTAGAGTTTCGTTGATTTGTGGTTTATGAGGTTTCTGGAGGCTTTTGAGCTTGATTCCAGTGATCTTTGAGATTTAGGAGGATGATTTGGATGATTTAGCTTTGAATGTTCTTCGTATTCGAAGGTTTGTGGTGGAAGTTCTTCAGGGCTTTAGAGGCTTGAATCCGTAGAGCTTCACTGATTTGTGATTTATGAGGTTTCTAGAGGCTTTTGAGCTTGATTCTAGTGACCTTCAAGATCTAGGAGGATGATTTGGATGATTTTTCTTCGAATGTTCTTTGTATTCGAAGTTGAAGTTCTTGAAGTTCCTGGAGGCTTCAAGGCTTGATTCCAGCAGAGCTTCAATACTTCTGAGTGCTTCTTTGATGCAGCTTGTGCTCTAGATAGCTTGGTGTCCTCCTCCTCCTCCTCCTTTGGATCCCTCCAAATGCTTTAGGAAGGCTTCTATTTATAGGAGTTTGGTGGTAGGTGAGCGACACGTGGCGGAGTTTGATTGGTGACACATGTCACAGCTTGATTTGTCTGCTTGTGTCATCGCTTACACAGCCGGATTGCTTGAGTCATCGCTTACACAGTCGGATTGCTTGAGTCATCGCTTACACAGTCGGATTCGCTTGCATCATCGCTTACACGCGCCTCCATGTGATTAGCATTTTGCATGTTTTTTCCTGTTCCTGTCTTAATGAAATTTAGCAAATTTTTAGTAGCAGTATATGATACTTTGTAATTAGCCATACCTGACGGACTTGGTGGCATGACGTGTCAGCTTGTGATAGGCCGGGAATTTTCCCTCTCTACAGCCATTGTTACCTACACAACACAACAACATACTATTAACTTATGTGATGTATGTAGTAAACCAATGTGAATGACAAGCACTTAACAATAAACCAAGGTGAATATGGGAAATTACCATAAATATTTAGAATAATAACTTAAAATTGTTCAACATAGCATTCCATCAAGTTTAGAAATAAAGAAGGCAACTTGACAAACATCCATAGTAGAGAAAATAAAAACCAACAATACAACGGTTTTTGTGACATAAGGTAAAAATACTACAATAACCATAACATAATACTACAATACTACAATTACCATAACATAATAAAATATGATCCATGTCTCAATCCTCCGGGTTAACAATATCGTCCATCCATGCCCGCCTCCTATGCTTCGGCATGCCCATGAACATCACCCTATTCTCCTTCACATGGAGAGCCTTTGAGATCTTCAAATATGCCTTATTTCCTAGATCCTCATACTGATTAAGCATGTCAATAGCTTTCTCTAGAGAACATGAATCACCTCCAATTGCTGATGGGGCTAATTGCTCAGAAGTGCCACTTGACTTGCCCCTCTTACCGCTAAACCTTTCCCTCGTCATTGTGGTGTACTCCTTTAGGGTCATAGTCATCTCACTTACTTTATCGACTTTCTTCGTCACTTTCTTACAATTGGCACTTGCTTCTTATATGGGACGCTTGCTTGTGGCTTGGGTTTGGTTAACAACATCAGTCTCCTCCATAGTCTGAGGAATACTATCCAAGTTAGAGGGTGTAATAGTTATCATCAAAATGGATAGGAGTAGCATCAGCGACAAGCCCCTTCTCTAGTGCATGCTCTTCATCACTGTTCAGTGCAGGTGTATTTGATGAAATTTGAAGGTGCCCATTTGCAATATTGGGGGCAAACAACTGCTTCAGCTTATCGTAGTCGGGGCATCCCTTCTTTCGCAGGTTATTTGCGTTCCGATCAGCCTACAACATCACAAGCATAAGAACAATTGTTAGGCAGAAAAGTAATCACAACAATGTAAAGGCATACCATACTAACATGAAACTTGAAATGCATTAAGTAACATACCACCACCACATGCGCCCAAACCTCGTCAGTGCATGTAACAGTTTGGGTGGCCTTATCCCACCCCAACCCCATATGATTCAACAATTGACTCCACTTGCATTGTTTACCCCGAAGCCTATTGTGCTTTTTGGAAAACTTTCTTAGTGGTGAACTTTTTACCAATCCTTTAATTAAGTTCTTCTGTTATTCTTTCCCACATAGGGCCCTTAAAAACACCATTCTCCACTTTGTCATTAAACACACTTTGTATTGACAGGTAAATAAATGAACAAGGAATATTAATGTGTTATCGCAACCAAGTATATTGTGTAATGAGAAAGTACACAAATAACTATACATAAACAAGCGGTACATGTAGATAAAGATAACATCATATTGACATATATTCCAGTTCATAGCTACACATGTACATTGTGATCATGTAACATACAAAAAGAGAAAAGACCGGGGCATTATTTTACTACAAAAGTGGTCACAAATAGCCATAGGATAGTGCATGTGAAAATGTACACTAACAACACTATAGTAGTTTACAAATCATAGTGGGAACAAAATAAGTTAGCAGAAACAAAATGGTTAGCTATGCACTACAATGCTTTAGCTATTCAATTTCCTTTTACTAAGACGGACCAGTCCCCTCATTCGGAGCCACCACTGGCCACCCACGCCGTTACCCATAACGAACTCCATTGGCCATACAATACTCCCTCTGAAGTATAGTGAATCGAGGCACAACCTGCCTCTTACGGAATCCTTCCCAGTTCGAGCGTTGAGAGTGTTTGTGATCGCATCCCATAATGGCTCACGGGGAAGCCCTACTGCAAAATTACCCAACAGGAATTGGCCAAAGACAATGTCACATAATTCATCAACATAGTCATCATCCCACCTCCTCGAATCCCTAGCCATCTAACAACAACCTCTGATCATGTAACAATTACATATAAACAATAAACATTTCCACGTATCCAATCAAAGTCAGAGAATAGTGTTTAGGAGTCTTATCTTAAGGTGCAATAGTGCAACTTTATCCTCCCTTAAAAAACCACCATATTGTTTATGGATACAGTGTACATTGTTACATTATTGATCTATTGAAGAGACAAAATTGATGTATATTCTATCACTAGCTAGATCTTATCACTTAAACTAAGTAGTAACTAAAATAACAATTTATAATAAAAAACAAGATAGAGCAACTAAGGCACATCCATCTTTGATTCTAATTTTTTTTTAAAAAAAGGTACATCCATCTTCCATTATAAGAATATCACATGAACCATGTTGAAAAATAGTATAATCATTAAGCAAATAAGCAAGGGAACCCATAGCACGAATTAAGCAAAGAAAAAAAAAATAGAAACAGAGGCATACAAGTAAAGTACTCTAACAAGGGTAGTTAATTAAAGGTTTTTTGGATTGTAATTTCTACAAGGTTTTTTCTTGCTAATTGTAAAGAAATTTATATAGAGCCCCATTACCAAACCTTTCATTCAGGTTATCAACCTCAAAGAAAACACCTTAACTCCAACCACCTTTCTTAACTTGATATCTTTCATCAAGAATAGGGTGAGCCACATTGGAAGTAAATACTAAGTTTTTTTTTTCCCCCAAGCCAAAAGTAGAGCAAACCATTCACAATACATGGTTATAAATATTGAGACATTGTTCATAACACCATGGTTCTAACAAAGGAACAAGATAGGGAAACTTCTAAAATAAAAAGATAAAAACAAAAAAAGAGGCATAAACATGAGTAGCTATACTTGAGTAGAGAGTAAAAAAAGAGGCATAAACAAGCATTCACAACCAACATCTCAGTAAACACAAAGCAAAAAATGGAGGAACATGGAAAAAAAAAAAGGTAGAACCCAGCAGCTTTGGGCATGTAAACAGATGGAGGAGGAGTGTTTGGGTCTCATTGAAAAATGGAATCGATGAATGAAGCTTCCTTGGAGCTGGGCCTTGTGCTAATCGGTGGAACTAGGGCTTAGATTTTCAGATGGATTAACAGTAATGATTTTTGGTTGTGCTTGCGCTGTGGGTTTGGGAGAAGGGAAAAGGGAAAGTGATAAAGAAGAGTAGTCTGGGTGGTTGAGAAAGTAATAAGGTAAAAAGATTCGTTGCTCACAAAAGCCTACAGTGATGGGACGAGACACAGCTGTGGGACCCATGTGTGTTGGAAATTTACAAAATTGCCATTAATAACTTAAAACTCTTAACTTGAAAATAGCCTCACCGTGTTTCCAAAATTGCTCACCCATCACTCAAAATTGCGTGATATCATCACTAAATTAATGGTTTGGAAATTCATCCAAACTAGCATGCTACCCGTGGGCCCCACTGATTTTGGGTTATGAGTTAATAAAACTGGGATTTGTTAACTCTGTTCAGGGAAATCCAAACAAGGCCTTAGTGTTTGATGAGGACTCAAAGAAGTCTATATTATGACTTTCAGCATTATCACAATGTTCCAATTCACAAGGGATAATAGTCTTACATCACAATTCAAATTTGTATCCAAATGGGAAGGCACTATATCAGATGGAAGAAAAAAATTAGGCTTATCATGGTTCTGAACAAGGATAATATCGTCAGAATTGGATGCAATCTTTGTAATCTTGACTACCTTATCTATTTGAAAATTCGAAACTCCCTTGGAAAAAGGAACCAACTTCTTTTTTGGCGCCAGAATAGTTGTGTCTCCTCCTATAAAAGTGCCAAATGGCATAGATTGCCTTGGATTAATCATCATGGCCGCTGTGGAAAGCTCAACTTGAATTTGGCGATGATGTAACGAATCATCAAAATCTTCTACCACTGACTGAATATCATCCTTATCTTCATCCAGTGCGTCTGATTGAGAGTTTCGTGAATCTTTTTTTCTGCTACCCTTCAGAGCCAAAGAACGGAGCCATGGACCAAATTGAAAAACATCATCATCAGAGGAAAAACAACCTGTCTTCAATTGAGGACACTCTCTATCTTGATGGCCAAAAATTCCACATTTATAGCAAAAAATAGGAAGCCTTTCATATTTAAAGACAACCTAACTAGGCTCAAGATCTTCAATCTGAATCATTTTACCACACATAAGAGGCTTGGTAATATCAACATTTACTCTTATTCGAAGAAAAGGTCCCCAAGCAAGACCACTCTTGGGTGCATCCACCATGACAAGCTCGCCGATCTCATTACCAATTCGGGTTCCTATAGGCTTATTCATACTTTTAATAGGAATATTAAAAATACGAATCCAAAAGGGGGAATGACGGAAGGTGACGTTGGCTGGACTAGAATCACCATGAAATCGCTTCATCATGATCAATATTTTATCAAAGGACCAGAGACTTCTATCTAATACATCTGTCAAATGCTCCTCTGAACCAAAAATAGCAAAAAAGAGATTCTTTTCGACCTTTTTAATAGTTACACCTTGAGAAGAATGCCAAAGATTCACATGTGGCTTTAAAAGCTTCCTTGTTGAAATCTTTAGTAATTTGCAACTTGAACAAGATGCTAAACTGTGCTTGCTGTTTAGAAATAGCTACCTTAAAAGCTTCCATAGCTGTAATGCCTGTTTCCTATTCTAACAATTTGAAATGTTTCCAGAGTTCTTCAATAGATGCATCCATAGTAACAAGAATAAAACAGTAGTAATAAAGAGCTATGTAAGATGTAGGAAAAGGAAAAGGAGAAAGAAAAAGAAAAACCTTCTACCGCAATCGAATAACAGATATTGGAGAAGTTAAGGGGCTGTTTGGTTTTTTTTTTTTTTTTTTTTATCATCACTCATCACTCATTACTCATCACTTAAAATACCCCAATTTCCTAATAGCACCCGTTTGGCAATTGTTTTCACTTCACATCACTCAATTATTTCTACTATTTTGTAGGACCCACACACTAACCCAAAGCAGACTTTTCTATTTCTTTTTTTTTTTTTTTTTTCCTTTTCCTTTTTCCCTTGAGTCTTTACATCTTTCTCTGCCTCTCCTTTTCTTTTATTCTTTTTTCTCTTCGTCTTTCTCTGCCTCCCCTGACTCTTAAACTTTTCTTTGGTTTTCTTTCAATTGACGAGGATTGTTCATTGCCAAACCAAATAGGATTTTTTTTTAATATATTTTTCCTCTCTCATGCATAGATTGGTGGACTGGGTTCAAGACGACTTGTTCATTGACAGTGGTGGATGGCTTTCCACGGTGGCCATTGATTCGTGGGTTCGGTGGTGCGATGGGTTTGTGGTGTTGCTACTGAAGTGTGGCTGTAACCGACGAATGGTGGGTTTAAGCAAATTTGAGTTTGCTTCTTTTTTTTTTTTTTTTTTTTTAATGATTGAGAAATCTGGATTTTTTTTTTTTGGAGATTGTTTGAATTGAAAATTTGTGGGTATTATTTGAATTGACAAGTTTGTTTCTTGATTTTGGAAGGATGGAGAAGATGGTGGGTTTGAGCTAATGGTGAAAAGGAAAGAAAAGAAGAAAAAAAAAAAGAAAAAAAAAACCCAAGCCCAAAAACCCAGTGAAAAGGAATGGGAAAAAAAAAAAAAAAAAAAACCTTTGCAACCAAACCCAGAAACCAATGTGAAAAGGAAAGGAAAGAAAAGAAGAACAAAGAAGAAGAAGAAAAAGAAGAAGAAGAAGAAGAAGAGAATAGTTTCAGGTGTGTCCCAGACCCAGCGTGAAAGACAAAAAGGAAAAAGAAAAGAAGATAACGTGTGTTGGAGAGAGCAAAATGTCTGACTGTGGGACTCTTAGTATGTGTTTAATTACCAAAATGTCATTGGAAATAGAGTTTTGGAAATTGAAAACACCTAAAATGTGTTTTCAGTTTCCATTACTCATCACTAAAAAATCAGAGAATTGAGTGATGGAAACAAAAATAGGAAACACAACCAAACAAGCTTTCTTGGAGTGGGTTCCACTTATTTTGAGTTATAGGTGATGGAAACAGAGTTATGAGTGATGGAAATACAAAATCCAAAGAGCCCCCAATTAAGTCTCACAAAGGGAAAGTGAGTTTGTAGCTTCTACAGTCAAAGACTACCAAGAGCCTAAGAGAGAGAAGTTTTTCCAATAACTAGTTGTTAAAATGAAGTTTAAATGTATATATGCGAGTGAGTGTTTAAATAAACTTGGGATAGTTTGGAAATTTATCACTTCTAACATTTCATGCATCTTCCTGTGTCTTGAAAAACTGTTTTTTTGTGTATATATAGAATCATAGGTATATAGTCTGATATAAAGGTCATCGGTTAAATGTTTTTAGAAGTGTTTAGGACGATTTGTACTTAAGAATTAAGATTCTTCAAAATTTATGGAGATCTTAGGATTTTGTTACCCTAAATTATAAAAATATTTCTTAAGACATTTGTATCTAATTAATATCGTTTGATATCAAGATTAAATTATGTAAGTAAAATTTCCAATCTCGTGGCTGATGTGTGTTGAAATCAATTTTCGTTAATATAGTCCATTTGTTTGTGTTCTTTCTGTTGAACATCTTATCTACAAGAAATACCACTTATTTTTCCCTTTATATCTCATGAGAGCAGCTCAAATAATTTAATCTAAAACAATTTGGGAAGTGAAAAAGAAAAAAAGAAAAAAAAAGTTGGGTTTGAATTTTTCACTCTTTGAAAAGCTAGAGAAGTAGGTGAAAAGGCGTGCACCTATTAGTTAGTTGAATGAGTGACCACTTACAAGCCATAAGGACCATATATCTTTAAAACGGAGGGATCAATTTTTATAGCCACTTTTTGAGCAATTAGGTGTCGAAGATTCATATTCTAATATTCGTCGGTAAATCTAATTTCATTTATTAAAGTGTATTTGGATTAGCTTTTTAATTGTTGAGCAACTTATAATTTACTTATTTGTTGAAAGTTGATTAAAAAAAAAAGACTTCATATAAAAGCTATCCATGAGCAAATAAACTTATAAACTAACCAAAAAAACTAATTAATCCAAACATATACTTGGCCAGAAGACACATAAGCATGCCCTTAATCCTAACCTTGAATATTGTTAAGCTTTTAGTACTAAAGCTTGCAAGCTAATTCACTCAGCTGTACTAGGTGCAAAAGCTGGACTTCGATACAATTGAAGTGGATGTGCCAGCGTTTTGTTTGTTTGAATTCCATGATACAATCCATGTCGGTGTCTCACTCTTATAATTTGTTCTATTCTTCAGGCAGGCAAGGGGGGTTCATTGCATTTTCCTTAATTCATCAATCTCAAGAAATTATAATTATATGATTCATACTGGCTTCCTTTGAGACTGAAGTATTGATTTTGTTTTAATAATTCGGTAATTACAACAACATGGCAGGAGGGTTTGAACATATGGGAAGTTTTCGTTAGAAACATCAAGAGACTCCAGTTGAACTACAAATTGATTGACTTGTATAGATTTGTGTTAATGTCTTTACAAATTAATATTTTGAATCTTATCTGAATGATAGAAAAGTTCGTCACTCTTTCATATTGATGAATTGGTACAGCCGCTTTTTAAATTCTGATCTATCACCCATTACTGTGTTTCTTTTTAATACTTATATGCCATTACTCAAAACCTATTCATCGGCTGCCTATTCAAAAAGCTAGCTACCATGTTCTACTTAATTATCAACACTGCTTGATCATTAAATTGTACTAAATAGGCGCATTAGGAAGCCAGAGCAGAAGCTCTAAGAAGCAGAAAGGAAGACAAGCAAATATGAACAAAAGGTTCCTACTTTTAAGCCTTAGAATGTGTGAGAAAAAAGAGAGATACTACTAAGCCTATAGAAGGTGAAAACTGAAAAGGTTCCTACATTGTATGCTTCAATGGCAAGACTCAATGAATTAGTCAAAGCGATATTAAGGATCCTATAAATTTTACAGTATATATCTTACAAACTGATGTCAATAATAAAAGAAAAAACAAATCCAACACTCATTTATTATCTCGAAATGACACTAATCACATTTATTAGCGTATTGTAAGTATTTTGTAATAAAATTTATATTAGTTTTTTTTGTACTTTATAATTTCTAGAGGAGCTTCGTGCATGGGGGTGACCATCGTAAACCTACCTAGCATTATTAATATTAATTAAAAAGGTGTCGTGGTCCTGGAAGGCATGGGAATGGGCTCACAATATATAGTCTCACTGCTCAACCTATATATGCATGTCTTAAATATGCATGCTGTAATATGAAAATATGAGTAATTCTTAGGTACTCCCAGAGCACGGAGAATAGTACTCCCTTCTCTCACATTCATGGTGGGATCCGCTCATTAAATTCATGATAAGGTCTACCATAAATGTGAGAGGAGGGAGCACCATTTCATTATACTCCGGAACTACCTAAAAATTTTCCTGAAAATATTATAAATTTTACTTTAAAAAAATTACAAACCAATATGATAATGAATGCAATTGATGCGTCACTTCAACAAAATAATAAATGGGTGTTTAATTTAATTTAATTTTTTTGTTATTAGTGACATCCGTTTGTAAGATCTATTTAAAAAAAATTTTAGTATCCATAACATCACTCCCGCATTTTAGAGGTTTCTCTGTGTGTTCCAAATCAAATCTTCATTGAAAAAAACCAGATTAAAACATGAAAAAAAGAAATACTAACTGTAGATTTTGAAATGCACTCGTAGATATACAATAGCATCAAATAAAGAATTAAATATTCAATAGTTACGTAGGTAGTCAGGTACTCATAAATCTTTTTCTTTTTTTTTTTTTTTTTTTGCTTGAGCTCTTGTAATCTTTAATAATTTTTTTTTTTTTTTTTTGGTTCCCACAATGTTTTCTCAAAACTTTTAACCAAAGACTAATCTTTAATAATTTTAATGTTGTAGTTGAAGTCTTTATTTAAAAAGAATGTTGTACTCTTTTCACAATATAAAAAGTTAGTAATATTCAAAGTATGTAATAGCAACAAAAGGTCATTTTAATCTTTCTTACATAAACTTTGGGAAACTTTCGTATTAACCCTATATGTTAAGGGAGTACAAATTAAATTCTATAATTAAAATAAAAAAAGATCATGAGGTTCAAAAAATAACAAGTTAAATCCTATAGTTTTAAAAGCAGGGCAAGCTGAACAATATATGCAATTGATGCAATTGTCTAAGACCCTCAAATAAAAAAAAGCCACCACTTGTAAAAATATATATATATATATATATATATATATAATTTATTTATCTATATATTTTAATTACAAAAAAAAAAGTACTTTTATTGATCAATAAAATGCATTAAAAATGTCACATTGTATCTTAAAATGCAGAACACTACATAATAACAATGCACACAACTTGATAGGACAAGACTACACAGTACTATGTGTACTATGCAGTCTTATCTACAAGCCACCACACATCACAAAGCCTTAAGCTAAGCTCATAGTTTACACTACTGACTTCACAGTTGGCCCTCACACGGCCCTACACTAATTAATAAGTTATCACATCTTTTTTTTTTTTTTTTTAAAATGCAAATTCTTACTTTATCAATTATTATAAATTATCACAACCATGAATAATTTGATGTATATTATATCAACTCATTTGTATTATAGTAATACTAATTTAATTAATTTTTATCATTTGTATTATAGTAATAAATTAATTTTTATTTGTGCAGAAGTTTAAAAAAGGTCCACTTAAAATTTTTGCCTAAGGCCTCCAAAATTATTGAGCCGACCCTGTTTGAAAGTAATAGATTATACCATGATTTTGTAAAAAGTAACAAATTTAACTTGATAGGTTCAAAATAAACAATTCAAGCAATGAATTTTCGAAAAGCAATAAACTATTAAACCTTGGTAGAGGGGCTGTTATGGCCTCTTATTCAGAAAAATTAAATCAAGCTTACAAGGCAGAGGAGATAGAAGCCTTGGCAGTACTTAAAGCATTATAGTTAGCGTATGATCTTTGCTTCCAAAATGTCGTACTCGAAGGGGATTCGCTGGGTCTAATCCAAGCTTTGAAGGTAGAAGACCATAATCTGTCCCCACTGGGTTTATTGGTTGAGGATGTCAAGTTGTTTGCAAATATTTTTGTAAGTTTGTTGTATTCTCACATTAAGAGAAACGGATACAGTGTAGCTCATAATCTTGCGAAACATGCTATACGCATACTGGATTTTCAAGTATGGATAGAAGATGTTCCATCACATGTTGTTTTGTTTTTACATTCAGATGTCATTTGATTTTCAGTAATAAAATCACACAAGTTCATTCTCAAAAAAAAAAAAAAAAAAAAAAACTATTAACCCTTAGTCCATTTAAGTGAAATGACATTTTATTTGAGGTTTGTTTTTAGTTTAGGGTTTAATTTGTTACTTTTCTAACTTTAGAGTTTAATTTATTACTTTTGAAAGTGTCAATTTGTTACATCCCTTAGATTATAGAGTTTAAATAATTTTCCCTAAAACTTGAATTTGATATGTGTCCTTATAGGAAAAAATATATAAAAAGATGGAAAATCCTTTAATTATATATTAATGTTGATAATTAACTCTCTCTTTTTTTTTTTAAAAAAAAAAAATCCCCTTCTTTAATCTTTACCCCATAAAAAATTTATTAAATCAACTAAATTATTTATTTTGTCAATATCGTTTTGAAAATAAACATTTATTTATAACAAAACGATATTGACAAAATACTGTTAATGCGATATTGACAAGTACTATTAATGCTATAAATAGTAACGGGTGATACTATGAAGAGAAAGTAGTATACCTTTGAGTACAACCAAATATAAATAAGAATTTCATCTAAAAAAAAAAAAAAAACTATAAATGAGAATTTGGCTTTGAACCAAATATAGCTAACGGATGAAATAATATAAAGAAAAATTATACAATTTTCTTATAACACACCATTTATATAGTTCACCTCCGGTACACAAGAAGCTACTAGATGTGTGCAGAAAGTTAGAGTCAGTCATTCAAATAGGGACCTTGGTACGTTGTGAAGCATCTTAATTTTTGTGGGTGTGCGTTTTTTTTCCTTTTAAGAATTCGATAATTAGGGGATAGGAGATTTGAATTTTTATTGTTTTTTAAGTTACAAATTCTCGACAATTGACATGCTATTTTTATGTTATTGGCCATGCAAAAATGTTTAAGGATGTATTTGGTAACTTTTTTTATTTAATTTATAAGGGATTTTTTTAATAAACAAATAAGGGAATAGGAGGAGATTGAATCTAGGTTCTTCTTAATGTGAAAATTGGAGAATTTTTATTTAAGGATATTAACTTTTTGTTTTCTCAGTTATAAATCTCGTTGGGCTCATGATGAAATATCAACATGGTTTGTTTTTTTTGAAAATTTGCCTCCAAATCAAAGGGAAATGGATTTCCCTATTTATATTTCATTTTTCAAAGAAAAATTTTCTTTTACCTCAAATTTTTTCATCAAAATACTCCTGTCCATTTCCTCCCAATTCCGCAGGGGAAAAAAATGATAGGGTCCAAATGAAAGGTAGATTCCTCCCTTCCTTACTTTTCTATTTCAACAGAACAAAGGATTTCATTTTCCTCTCCTCTTCTTCCTCATCCACTTTTCCTTCTCTCCTTGCTTCTTGTATCCAAAGTTTCAAATACACAATCAGCTAGTATATTTTTCCTCTTTGAGTATCTAACTATTCTTTCAGATATATACAATCCCCCCGTCCCATACACACCAAATTATTATAAAAAAAAATTTCATGGGAGTGGTTCCAGGATACTTACAAAAAATTTCAAACTCAATATCTCATAGATATTATGAGACCTTAGGAACTACTAACCAAATTCCTTAGAATTCTGAAATCATTTTAATTTTAAAAAATAAGTGTATAGTGTGTAACAGTTGTCATCTTTTTCTAACTGTGTCTGCAGGAGTTGAAGAGTCTTTGCATGGAATTTAAATCATATAGGTGAACAGTCAATTAGATCTTCTGTTCTCCGTGTGCCAGTTCAGTTGATCGACATGATATTCATCTATTCAAGCATTCACATTTATGTATCATTGATGTTCATTATACACATTTGGCATAGCACAATCAAGTGTGCATGGGATGTATCTTTCTCAACCTCATGTTTAATCTAGTTCAGCTTGCTTAATGCTCTGGTATGTACAGAGAGTCGTTGGCCTATTTTAATCACTCACTAAGCACTGAGCCATTAATGTCTGTATCACTGAGATCTTCTTCATTTTTTGATAAGATGTGTCACTCACAGATCTGGTTGTTTATGATACATCATCTTCAAATATCTGGTAGACTGTATTGCTACCTCTTCTTCGAAGAGATTTATCTTTAGAGTTTAAGCAACAAAAATTAATACACGGCTAGGAGTCCAAAAGGCACTGCCAAAAGTGCTTCAATTTGGAAACCCAAAAACAAAAAAAACAAAAAACGTGTTTTACAAAGTGTGTTTTACACACACTGTGATTTATAATTGGAAGCGCGATTTAAAGTTACGATTTAAAGTTATAAAAACACAAATGACAAAGTGGGACAACCTGTAAAAACCAAGTGACTGAAAGTATCATATAAACAAGCTAGACTAATGTCAAAATTTTTATTAAAAAAATAGTAAAGTTTCACAATTATTGAAATGTTAAATAAAAATTGAAGTAATATTACTTTTTTTTTTATACGCACTCATCACTTACACTAGGAACATCATTTATGCTTTTTTATTTTTGTGATTTGAAACTCTTCCCTCTATTTCACTATCTACCTATAAAAGCAATTCCTATCGAATGTTAAAAAAAATTGTTTCCTTAGACTTAGGAGAACCATATTCCTGCAGGATTTCTTTACTGCCTATAATCCTTAGCTTTTGAAGACACTAGCGTATAGCCATATATAATATTGATTATTTTCGTGGCTCCATATATCAGTCTATTTAATTAAGGCAGTTAACAAAATACATAACATACCCATATTTTCATGCTCTTATTTCATTAGTGTTTTAACGTGAAACTAACGGGAGTATTGATTTGGCAAAAATGTACGGTTTAAGAAGTAAATTGACCAATAAAAAAGTTTAGGGAACATGTTAGCCACTAGTTTAAAGTTCAGGAGGGTGTAGAAGCATTTTTTCCTATATTTTTTAATTAATTGTATTATTATTTTTAAAAATAACTTTCAACTACACATTAAAATCTTTAATCAAAATAACTTTCATAGAAAAATTAAAATTTCTATTCGCAGCAGAGATTGGATATCATTTAGCCATTTTTGAGGGTGATGCTCAAACCATTATTAATCAGCTGCTAAGCCAAGAAGAAGTTCTAGCTAAGTATGGTGAGGTAATTCAAGATTGCAAAGTGTTTAATGTCAGCCTTTAGAAGAGCTAAAGTCACTCATATTCAACGCAAGGGCAATATTGTTGCTCATGTTTTAGCAAAAAAGGCAAACTTTGTAGGAGATTTTCAGGTGTGGTTGAAGAGGTTCCACTTGATGTCCTTCCTTTTGTAATTCGTGATCTGCTTTAGTTTTTTCAACAAAAGTCAGTTCTACTTGATTCTTCACCAAAAAAAAAAAAAAAAACTCGTTCTGTCTCTCTCTCCTTTAAGATCACTCTTTTCAATTGACAAATTTTTCTTTCAAATTATTTTGCAAGAATTTTTCTCCAATCCACTATAGGACAATTTATATGATTATTAATGTGTATTATTTAAACAAGTTTATAAGACTTATTAAAAATGTCATATGATTCATTATCTTTTCTAGGGGAAAAAAAATCATGCATGTGACTAAAAACTAAAAATTACGCATGGATAATCTCATCAACTGTCATGTAGTAAGATTTCTGTAAACTGATTTTGGAGGTAAACTGTTCATCTATTCAATTCCATAAAATAATTCTAAGGAATTTTAAATTGTTAGTTTTTCAAAAAATATTACATGGCTTTATAAGAAAAGGCCTTAAAAGGAATTCATCCAAATATTTTTATCTTCTCTTGTTGATTGTTATTTTCTATTTTCTGATTTGCAAAATTGCAAAATTCTATTTTTATTTTTTTTGAGGAAGATTTCAAAATTCTATTGAAGTTTTATTGTGACGATAGTTATCGTCTTACTGTCTTAAAAGGAGGATTCTTCCATTGATTTGTATTTTTGTTACAGCCAAAATAACCAAAAAAACAAAAACAAAAATATAGTGGGGCATGTAATGAATACAAGAGATCTACTCGAGTTTGCTCATAACTTAAATACATTAATGACACAGGGAAAAAATAAATAAAACTAACACTATTTCATATTTTTCCTATCCTGCTCCATTCTGTATGGATTTTCCTAATCTTGAAAAAGAATGTAATGGCAATAGGTTTCGACTATTTTTTGCTTCGAGTGTGTGTATATATATTGTTTAATTTTTTATACATAATTCTAATTTAATTTTTTGTTACATATTTTGTTAACATATCTAATATAACACTCATCTTTGTCTTGACACTCTTACTTTGGGAATCTATCTTTTCTTTTTCATCTTTATCTCATCTATACTAGAGTCATCTCATTATATTTTTCCTAAAAAATTTAAGTCATTAGAGATAGCAGAACAATATTACCATCCACACAACTTTTTTACATTTTTCAAAATTATGGAAGTGATTGATTGAAAGTGGTGCTAAACCCACAACTTTTTACCACCACCCACAATCAACTCTTCACTAACTGTGAAAAATGTTTTGAAAAAATTGTGTGCTTAGCATTAAAATTCAGCGAGAGAGGGGTTTCTTACCACATATGCATATGAAAATTTCTCATTAAATTGTCATCATTCCAATTTTTCCTGCTTCAATTCTAAAAAGTAAACCATGTATAGCCCATATGTCAATGAACGAATCGTTTCATACGCTGGGCGCATATAAAAATTTTCTCCTAAAAATGACGATCCCAATTTGTCCAATTTCAATTCTAAAAAAAAGAAAAAGAAAAAAAGGACGAAATAGACCCATCACCTAATCCCACCCTTTCTTGTTAGCATCCTTGCATACCACTTTTTAACTAGATTGGAGGTGGGTTTCTTTTTTTCTTTTTCTTTTATCCAATAAGTCTGTAGTCATAATTATTTTTCTCAAACACTAGGGTGATAAGTTATAAATGGAGATGATAAAATATCATAAGTGGTCCATCTAGGTAAGAATCTGAAACAACTTTATAACTTATATATAGTAAAAATTTATATTAGCAAGTGATATTCATTATTCATCTTTAGTTCAACAAATTAAGGAGGGAAAGAAAAAAAAATAGAAAGAAAAAAAAGAAAAAGAAAGAGAAGACAGTGATATAACACGTGGAGCATGTTCATGGTGTAATGGACAACTACATGAGACCAAAGTGGGTAAATTATATGATTGTTTCTCAAAAAAACTAAAGAATAGGAGAGAGAGAAAACACTTCCACACACTTTCCCCACAAATCTCTCTTACACACACTTCTCAGTGACTCTTCTTGTCTCTTTTCACTGTACAAACACCAAGCACAAGAAAACTTAACAAAATTCCAAGGAATGTCAATTTCCTTCTGAGAACTCTCTCTCTCTCTCTCTCTCTTATTCTCTCATCTTATAACAAAAAAAAAAGCACAGTTTACAGTACTTAGTCAGTGACACGCAGAGAGATTGATTGATAGATAGAGAGAATAATGGGTGGGGTGACTTCATCAATGGCTGCAAAATTTGCTTTCTTTCCTCCAAACCCACCTTCCTACAAGCTAATTACAGATAATGCCACTGGCCTTTTGGTCTTGGACTCTTTTTCTCACCGTGAAAACATCGAGGTTCTGAGGCTTCCAACGCGTCGTGGCACTGAGATCGTTGCCGTTTATATTCGGTACCCCATGGCCACCTCTACCCTCCTTTACTCTCATGGAAATGCAGCTGATATTGGCCAAATGTACGAGCTTTTCGTCGAACTCAGCGTCCACTTGCGTGTCAATCTCTTAGGGTACCTCATCTCTCTCTACCCTTTTGTCCTTTTTGAAAGATTTTGTTCATACATGCGAAATTTGGTCATGTTTTTGTGTGTGAATTGGTGAAACTAAGATGAGTTTTAGATACCCTTTTTTGTGTTTATGTGGGATTTTGAAGTTTCTTTGGGTAAAAGTAATGGGAGATAGTGCCTTATTGGGGTTATAGATACTCACTGCACAAAGCTCCAACTTTTTGCTTGTGTAGAACACTTGTTGAATAATGTAATTTTATGAGTGAATTTTGATTAAGCAGAGTTGTTCACTAAATGAAAGAGGGTGATAGCTGTTTTTAGTATTAAGTTTGCGGTGCACGAGGATTGAAAACTTGGTGATAGATTAGATGACATAATGAATTCAAGTAGATTGGGATGTAGGGTGGCTGGGGTGGGTTGGTTCTTAGGTCTGAATTTTGCATCAAATGGGAAAAAAGAATGCACACACGTATAGATTTTGTTCATTTGTTATCTGTATGGATTTGAATTCTTACACATCCAATGTTATTTTTAGGTTGTTTTCATTCTTCACCCTTAAATAGATATTGGTAGTGGATATGGAGAATCATGTGAATTTCTATTACCCTGCTGAGCTTGATCAACTGATTCCACAACAGTGAACCAAATTGGCTGGTGAATGCATCTGCATGGTTGAGAGTAGTTCATTAATTTGTTTTTCTGGTCTACTTTTGCTCCAGGGTTTTAGTGGGACAAAAATTAAGTGTTATATGAATTTAAAGAAGTTGGTGAATGCACCTATGCATGGTTGAGCCCAGTACATTAATTTCTATTTGTGGCTGACTTTTTGGCCAGGCGTAATGAGAAAAGAAAAAAGTTTTATAGATGGATTTAAATGATTGTTGGTGAATGCATCTATGAATGGTTAGGACCAGTACATTAATTTATTTTAATGATGAATTACAAAATCAAGTTTTGCTCCTTCAAATTTAATTAATTAGTTTTTTTTTTTTGGTTTTAGTAACTAAACTTAAGCACCATGTGGGATCAGAATGTGTGATATTTCACCAACCGTGCTGCTTATTTTATCTGTGATATTGATTGCACAAAAATTTAGCATCTCAATACTTACTCGTGTGCATTTGTGCACTAATTATGCTTTAGTAATTTAGAATGACTTTACTTATTCTTTCCCCTTTTGAATAGGATTCTTTTACTTGCACCCTCCACACCCCCCCCCCCCCCCCCCAAAAAAAAAAAGAGAAAAAAGAATAAAGAATAAAGAAAAAAAGGATTTTTGTTGGAAGCAGAAGAAAAGAATCTCTTTTGGTTATGTGGCAAAGAAACTTTTTTACGTATAGAAGCAAAGTAGCAAAAACAAGCCTAAAAGGAGCTTCACTTGCCTATACTTTAGAAAAATGTTTCCTTGTTTCAATAAGAATTACGATTATTCTTTATTGAAGATTATTTATACTTGTCATATGCATGTTCTAAGGCTTAACACCACAAGGTATTCCTTGACAGCATTAAGTCGTAGATTACAGTGCCCATTATTTTATATGATGGCTCTCTTATTGTAGAGTTATCTAGATAACAGGCAGCTAACTTTCCACTTGAGCCCCATATATTGAATATACTTTCAATCAACTTATTAAATTTATGCAGGTATGACTACTCTGGCTATGGGCAGTCATCAGGAAAGGTAACCACAGTATGAAAAAAAGAAGAAGGCAATATGAATTTCCTTTTATAGTTCTACTATTTAAAAATGCTGCACAAAAGCACTCTGAATCTCATATGTGAACCTTTCTGCAGCCAA
This sequence comes from Castanopsis chinensis, assembly GCA_032878915.1. NCBI lineage: Eukaryota > Viridiplantae > Streptophyta > Magnoliopsida > Fagales > Fagaceae > Castanopsis > Castanopsis chinensis. The sequence continues at coordinate 17,596,428 of JAVQMG010000114.1, forward strand.
GTGAGCAAAATACTTATGCAGACATTGAGGCGGCATACAAGTGTCTTGAAGAAAACTATGGTACTAAGCAGGAAGACATAATTCTGTATGGCCAATCTGTTGGAAGTGGCCCTACTTTGGATCTTGCTGCCCGTTTACCTAAACTAAGAGCTGTTATTCTGCATAGCCCAATTCTATCAGGGTTAAGGGTCATGTATCCTGTGAAGCGCACATACTGGTTTGACATCTATAAGGTCGAATTCTTGTTTATTGATCTATAACACTGTCAAAGATTGTTAAATCCAAAAATATTGTGTTTGTTCTGTGTCTGAATATTAATGTACTTTGTTTTTGTGCAGAACATTGACAAAATTCCTTTGGTAAAGTGTCCTGTACTGGTAATTCACGTAAGTGTCCAGAATTTAATATCTTGTTTGTCAATAGTGTAATATAGGAGTGTTACCGTTATCTAATTTTGGTTACATGCTGCTTCTATTTATTGTTTCTTTAGTTGACTACATTAATGCTGTGTCATGCAATTGTAACAATGCATGTAGTCATTCTTGGGGGCAGTTGGGCTTATACCAGAAATAATGATACCATTTCGTCTTATAAAAACTTTAGAATCAAATTGTTGCAGAAAATAATGTCAAAATAAGTATGATAGAAAATTTGGAGATTCAGGTAATTTTCTGAAAATGGAAGTGTTGAAGAATGGGTGGCAAAAGAAGAAAGGATAGAATATGTGCTTCTGTAAGAAGCCGAGATGGTGGTTGATCACCAGACGCTCATGTATCACAAGCATGTAAGAGCAGTGGCTGAAACTGTTATTTATGTAAGGCACCTAAAGGACAGGAGATAAGAGATAAAGGTTAACGTCTACAGTAAGGATTGAGCAGGAATCTGTTGCAGAAAGATTAGTATTGAATGTGCAGTTAACCTCCAGTAATTAAAATAGGGCTTTGTTGAGGTGAATAAAGTATGGAGCATAAACCTAGGCAGTTATGAACCTAGTTACCATTATTCAAAAAATATGTTCCTATCACCTTTTTAAATTTGGTTTATATTGTTGCTCATGACATCAACTAGCTTCAATTCAAGAGGAGTGAAAATTTTATGGTATGGGATGCTGTGTAGTTTCTAATCTAATATCTGCATTCTGCCTTATCCAATAGTAAGAGACTAATTAGAAGTTTTAGAGTTGTTGAATGCCTGGCATTTAAGAAACAGGCTGGTGTATCCTATAAAAGAGGTTGAGGTAGTGACAATTATGACAAGGAGATAATTTGTAAACAAAGACTTTAAGCGTATACTAGCAAAGAGGTTAAATTTATATTAAGTTGGAGGCATCTATGGACGTGTCAATTAAGGGAGTAACAGAGACTATGAATATAGATAGAGTATAATGGAGGAAAAGAATACACATTACCAACCCTAACTAATCTGTCAAGGATCCATAGCCAACCCCAAAAATTTGGGACTAAGGCTTTGTTTGTTGTTGTTGTAGGAGGCATCTAAGGAAAGAGGAAGGCTAGAAAAATTAGCAATGGAAGAAGACATGGTTTGTGATTTCATAGAATATATGAGGTTTTTTTTTATTGGCAAGTTACATGTGCACAGCCAATGAATTTTGAACCCACGACCTCACTCTCCATCCCCTTTTTAGAAAGAGGGTTGGGGGGGGGGGGGGGGGTGGAGGCGCAATTTGAGCTAGAGATCATTAGCCTAATAGAGGATATAGTTTTAAATAGTGCTAAAAAAAATCTTTCATCATTTGTGGCAAACACCAACTTGTTGGGATCCAAGTACCTTTTTAGATCTGAGTTGTTCAGCTTTGTAACAAACAGGTGAAATAAGTTGCTCATCAGACATTTATGGTTTTAAATGTTACTTACGTGCACACCTTCTATTAAAGAACTTTTCCAATTCTATTATTTAAGTTCCTCAAGGTAATTTGAGGTTTAAAAAATATTTTCTTATATGCTATGTGTGGTACAAAAACACCACCATAAAGTTGAGGTCTTGGTCAATTTTGGCACATAAGATACAAATATAACTCTGGAAGAGTATCGTTGATCAGAAGTTAAAAAATAAAGTTAAGTTTTTCTTGTTTTTGTTTTTGTGGCCCTGCTATGGGGTTCTAGCAGCTGCTGTTCTTGACAATGTTTGTCTTGGTCCAGGTCATGGGATGAGTCAATCTTGCATTACACATGCATATTCTCTCTAGTTATTTCTAGTTGTACTTAGCACAATCTCTGAATTAAGTATTAAATTATCTGATTCGGTATCTTACCCTTGTCATTCAGGGAACTGCCGATGAAGTTGTTGACTGTTCTCATGGCAAGCAGCTTTGGCAAATGTGTCAGGAGAAGTATGAACCTTTGTGGCTCAAAGGAGGAAACCACTGTGATTTGGAACTTTATCCAGAATATATTAGGCATATAAAGAAGTTCATATTGTCAGTCGAAAAGTCACCTTCACGTAGGAATGGTTCAAGGAGCAGCACAGACCGATTGGAGCAGTCCAGACGGAGTACTGATTTTTTTGAGGCTCCTAGGAAGAGTTCTGACTGGAGAGAAACACCTAGGAAGAGCATAGATAGGTCTGAAAAACTGAAAATTCATGACTACAAGTTTCATAACATTGACAAGTTAGATAAGTTAGGAATTCCATTTGACCAAATGGAGAGGTCACGGAGAAGTGTGGAATACCATGAGAAATCTAGGAAAAGCATTGATCAACAGCTACAAAAAGCACGAAAGAGTGTTGACTGGTTGGATAGGATTCGAGCTGGGTAGACCTATTCTTTGTAAAATTTGTGCACTGAATTTGTTCTTGGGGAAGGGGACCAAAAAAAGCAACAAAGGAAAGATGAGAAAATTATTTTGTGTTTCACTTATGGTTTCAGGATTTGTATTTTGAATTTTCAATAGTTGTGTTATGGATTGTAGAGTGGGAAATGTTGGGATCATTATCCTCAATTGTCAATGGAAGAACTCTAACCCCTCTATTTTTTATCATTGAAAGAAAGTGAGGCTTGAGGTTTATTTATATTATCATGTTTATAAAGTGATAGCATCTTCATTGTTATAGAATTGCTTCTTTTCATTCTATACAATTTATAGACGAATGTCCAAGACTGGGACACTGGGTATATATCATAACAAATGTAGCAAAAGACTTTGAAGAAAGCTAGTCTACCAGGATTTTGAATTTGAACACTAAGAACCTTATGGACATCATTACTGGCTTTGGTCTGTTGACTGCTAAAAATAGAATTTAAGGTCACCACAATGTTTAAGTTCTGTGAATTTTATAACATAGATGAATAAACTTAAAAAATTTGCTCGGGAAGCTTAATCGAAGTCTAACAAAACCCAATATTTAGATGGGGAAAATATGGTGGCAAGGGCAAGGAGAGAAGAGGTGAAGTTCTCTCCTTTCTATTATCTCCCTCCGTTTGAAACATATCCTCAATAACATGTTTAGAATCTTGGTAATGCCAGTATTATTATCAAAAGAGAACTTTTTTTTTATGTGCTTAACATCAGTAGAACTTAAAAAGAAACTAAAAGCAAAACTTATCATCTCCCTCCTTTTATTTATTAACTTTGTGTCATAAATTTTCAAATCTCTTAACCCTTTATAATAATAATAATCCTTAATTGGTCTTCAAATTCAAATTATATCACATCAAAACACTAAAATTGTATAATTTACTCAAAAACTAAACTACTAGTAATATTAGCTAAGGGGATAAAGGAACATAGAAAAAGATAATTCTAAAAATCATTATACTAAACAATTAAAATAATAATATTACTTTTTGTCATCTATATTTTTTAATAAATTCCAATTTAGAATAGGTACTCTCAACCTAAACATATCTTTACTCATTCTTAAGAAAGTGCACCAAAATGGACCAAAAGTAGACAGAATTAGACCAAAGTGTACTGTGTGGACTAAATTGACAGAAAAAGACCGAAATGGACTGTTTTAGACCAAAATGTACCGCATGCCTTGGCCAATGGCTGAAATGAACCTAAGTCGACTAAATTGGACCACGTAGACTGGATTGGACCGAACTGGACTAAATGAATTGAAGTAAGAGTAACCAAGAAAAAGAAAAGTGTGGGAAGAACTCTTTGTAAATTAAAGTAGATGAATGTATAAATGCAAATTATATGTAAATTTAAAACCATCCAAAATATTATTAAAAAAAAACTGTCCAAGATGAAAGTACTAAGTCAATCGGTTAATATATTTAATATTATCAAATAAATTAAAGGCACAAAGCAATAACCAAAAAAATGGTAAAGTGATCGATGATGTAGCTCAACAGGAGCATAGAAATATTAAATGCAACGTTCTGGCTTTTAGATATTATATATATATAGATAGGGAAAATTGCATTAGCCTGTTTTTAATTACTACATTTGCCTCCCATCTACTTTGGAATAAGACATTCATCTCCCCTAAAATGCAAACTGTATATTTTGAACTCTCCTGAGTGATTTAGAAAGGCACAAAAAATGAAATCTTGAATTTCTTATGTTACTCTCCATTCAAATTATCATCCACACCCTCTATTTTTAGTTCCTCCAAATTAGGAAAGTTTAAAGTAGTAGGGGTTCCCATTTTTATTGATTTATTATCAATTATCAATTTTACCCTTACGAGTTATGATGTTAATTTATATCCATTCCTTTATATGGCATAAAAGAAGGATGTAACAATCAATTTGAATGGCGTCTTATCATTTCTCCTCCCCTCCTTCCTTCTTTCCCCTCATGTTCTCTACTTCTCTCCCTCCAAACTTCCAAACTCACTCTAAATGGCAGTTAAGCTGGGAGCCCAGGACTTGGTGGGGTTTTGGTATCATCATTCTCACCTGCATCAAGGAGGTCAGTATGTAAATTGTGCAGTAAATATCTTGGGAATTACCGCATGATCTAAATATCTTCTCTAACCATGCTTAACCACTATGGTTTCAACTTTCAAGTGATACATAATGAGTACAAGACTGCGAGAATTGGAAGTGGAAGTTTCTAAATCCGTGATTATGTATTAGCCAATCTTTTTTTCTTTTATTTTGTAAGGAGGGGTAATCACAATGTACAATTCTTTAAAATTCAATATCTACACCAATCCCACACCTAATTTTAACTAATATACAGTATATGAAAATGTAGATAAGAGATCTGAACATCATGAAACTGACCAGACTCCGTGTTACTAATTAAATATTGACACTGTACCCATCATGTCCAGGTACATATAATTCCATTCCTGTCTGCCGAGGCTAAAGGTTTCCCAAGCCCACTCCAAGAACAACACAGCACCGTAGAAGTGTGTTCCCTCAGAGTGCTCACTATATCAGCTTTAGATATAGACCAAATGGAGATAGAACCATCAGCGGATCCAGCAGCAACATAGTTGTCATCTGGACTGATACAGGACCGGCTCCAATTAGATGCCACTCTATTTCCAGATGCTCTAAGCGTGCCACACACTTCCAGAGATCGCATATCAAACAAATTATGCATGTTGTCCCTTCCACTAGTCAATACTACATTTCCATTCCGAGAGAGAGATATAGATGTTATAGCAAGTGAATGTGCAGCAACTTCACTAAGTAGCTTTCCCGTCTGAATATCCCATAATCGAAGATTCCCATCAACGTGACCAGAACAAATGGTTTGTCCATCCATGCTGAAGCAAAGAGCATTGCAATTGCTGTGACAAATGATTGTGTTAATGCAGTAACCTTTATTCAAGTCCCAAACTTTTATGGTTCGATCATAAGCTGCACTCAAAACATGACGACTCGAAACTTTGCTTACATCTACAGCACAAACTTTATCCATATGGCCAGTGAGAGTATGGCGGACCCGACCTGAGCTGACATCCCATACATACAAGTTGTTCGAACTGCTTGCTGCTATGACAGATCTATTATCATGGGTAATGGTAAGATCAAGAACAGAGCCAAGACAACCATAGAGAGTATGGCTTAGTGATCCTGTATTTGTATCCCACATCTTGATCGTCCTGTCCTGCCCTCCACTGACCAACTTGCCGGAATTGTACTCAAACAATATGGAAGCACAGCCACCTTCATGGGCATTGATCCTGTGCTTGCATATAGAGGGAATGGTTGACTCCATAAAAAATTCAGCACCATCTTCATTTCGACGGACCACACCATCTACTTGTTGTTGAGCAAGTTTTTCTAAACCACTAGCCTTGAGCCGATCAACCATTTCTTCATAAATTGCATTTGCCTAGTAGATCATAGAAAACTAAGGTTATTCAGATATACACTATGTATAACAGGATTGCAATATATAAACCGAGACTCATTTACAATCAAGGGAAGCAGATCAAAACCTTCCCCTGATTAATCTGTCTATATATTATATGTCAAATCAGAAGCTAACAAAGAATTGCTCCAATATGTGGTCTTTATAAAATGAGTTCATCCATGATATATAATATGTGGTTTTTAAAGGGCAAGCCTTATGTAAAGTGTAACAAAATATATACAACTGAACCCACAAAGAAGATAACAGGAGCCCAAGAAATAGGTAAACCAAAACTTAGTGATACACAGAAAACAAGTAACAAGAAAAGAAAATCTCCCCTTGTCCAAAACTGAAAGGAAGTACATAAAATTTCCCAATTCCCACTAAACCTCTTGCAGTCTTGCATGTATATATATATCATTCTTTTGGCCTTTAATTGGTAAGTTACACACACACTTGGTGGGTTTTGAACCTACAATTTCACCCTCCACCTCGCTCCTACAAGGAAAGGAGGTGCCATTTAACCCAAAGTTCATTGGCTTTTCATATATATTCTTTTCTGGGAAAAAGGTTATGTCTTGTAGATCATTCGGCACCCACAAAATGATATGATTATGTTCCTCCAAAAAACATGACAAGAGAAAGGAAATTACATCTTCATTGTGAAGCTTGAGAAATATCCACAATTATCTTTAACACATGACAAGAGAAAGGCAAATTTACACCTCAATAAAATAACTTTTGGTATTTTTTATTTTTTATTTTTCATAATTTGATTGTTACAATAAGTGGAGGAGGGGTTGAACCCTGATTCTCCTCAAAAAGGAGAACAGTAATTGTCAGTGAGCTACAAAGCTCTTGGCAACATTTAATACATCTTATATTACGGTTTCAATTATCTTACCCACAAATTGAATGCACTAAACATTCAACATACATGTTTTTGCATAGTTCCCCCAAAGCACTATATTCTCGTTTGTGCAGGAACTGTTCTTCCTGCAGTTAGGTTTTTCTAAATCACCCATAAGAAAGAGGGCCCCTATATGTAACTTGAACAAATCTCATTTTAGTAGGGGGTATTAGTGATTCCTAGACACTCACAAGCTATGACAGAAATGTACAAGCAAACACATTAGTATTTTTTGATTGGTAAACACAAAGGTATTCGTATAAATAAATTATATAACATTCCAACTAACAACAGTTTGATGGAGTTTCCTACAAGTAGTGGCATAACTCACACACACAAATAAAAAAAAATTAAAAATTAAAAATTAAAAAACACTTCCCACAGGCAATCCTTCTAAATCCCAATCAATCTTCTGTTGGAGTGTTATTCTTAATACTAGAAGATTCCAAAAAAACTGGGAAAAAAACTTTTGACACTATATTCTTATACCCAATTACATGCTTTGATTCAAATTATGCAAAAAATATGAAGTACCTCATTGAGTCGTTCCGCATCCTGCATCTTCTGCAGCATCCAGCGATCAACTAACATCTTATTTTCAGCCTCAGCATTCTTAGCTTTATTAGTCATCTCTTCCAGTTCTGCTTTAAGTTGATGGTTCTCACTCACAAGCAATTCTAAAGCTTTAATTTTTTCTTCTAGGTCTGCCTGTAATTGAGAGCATTCGTCCCTGCAGCAAATGCCTAAGTTGGAATCATCCATTCCCACAAAAGCCTGAAAATTTCAAACTATCTGTCTAGTGGGTTAAAACATGTGCAAAAGGTAACCTTGTTTGGGTCAACTCTGTCTGCAGATTAGTGATTCCTTCTTCTTTCTCTTGAAGCAATGCTTTTAAAGCTCTGGACTCAGCAACCTCCACCACAAGTTGCTCAGACAATCGAGATTGAGCTTTGTAACATTGCTGAAGTTCCAACTCCAAATTTTCTGCTTTCTCTTTCCATTCTGAACCCTTAACAAATACGCACCAAGGATCTCACTCACAACATTCAAAATTACAAAAACAATATAAAGTTGCAATGTCAAGTTGCATAGAAATCAAGAACCCAGAAAAATAATGGAAAGTATTCATTTCTAGCAGCACCAAATTCCTCCATGAAGGGTTACCACACCCAATTCACAAACTTATTTCTTCATTGGAAAACAACTTCTATGCTTACTAACTTATGCACCGTCATCAAAGTAACATTGCAGGTTGCAACGACCCAAACCATTAGGACTGTCAATAAAAATAATTCGATCAATTTTTTAGAGCCCGGGTAGTCCAAGGGCATTCACCCTTGATGAGCTAAGCAGTTTATATCACCTAAGATCATTTAACATCGCGTTTCACAATTGAAATATCCTATCTTTCCCTAATTAGTAATTCAACAAACACTTGGAATGCATTTTTCAAACAATTTGAAAGTTCACAAGCTCACAAAACCAAAATCCAAAAAATCACCAATTTTGCAAGAGATGGAATACCTGAGAGGCAATCGGCCCTGAAATTGCGATGAAAGCCGGAGCATGAGCACCTTCTTCGAGCAAATGCCGCTTCCGCAGAGCCTTCAATGCGTGCTTTATCGCTTCCCTCGCTATCACCTCCTGTGACCTATGGAAAAAAAATTCATCTCCATCATCATCAAATTCAAAAAAAAATCACACACAGAGAGCTCTATCATCAACGTATCCTCTGGTTTAATTGGGGAGCTCTTCTTGTTTTTTTTTTTTCTCGTATTCCTTCAATTTTCTCAGCAACCAAACAGAATATTAACACACAAAAATCATATAAATAAAAAAAAGCGTGTGAGAATTAAGAAATTTTAATACTCACATATTGATCGAATTAGATTGTGTATGAGAAATTGATGGAATTAGGGTTTGCGAAAGGGAGAGAAGCCCTGTTCTTAATCATTATTGTGCACAGAAAAGGCGGCAAGCCCATGTCAGCACTCAGCATCATGGAGTAGAAAGAGATTTATATCAATAAAATGAATTTTTTTATTCTTTATTTTTTTTATTTTCTGAAGAATATATATATATATTTTTATCTTGTTTATCAATAATAAATATTAAATTATGAGCTTAATACACATTTTCAATTATTAATTATTTAATTGAATTGTATGTATTCAAATTTGGCGTCGTATTTATGAATCATAATTAGTAAAATTTGAATTGATGAACTTAGTACTTTTTTTTTTTTTTGGAGAATCAATCAACCTAGTACTTGAATCGATGTTGTTTAATTTGACCACTTATGTAATTGAGTTAGTAAAACACTAAAACTCGGTGAGTGTTTTTTGCAACCGGGTCATGTCATTTTCACTCACAAGTTTTGTAATTTTGAACAAAATTATTCTCATAAGTCCGTTACATTATTGTTTTTTTTTTTTTTTTAAGAATGAGGAGTATAATGAGATTGATGCTGTACTTTTCAATCAAGATGGAATTTTATTTATTTTTTCTTGAGGATAAGATAGAGTTTTAAGTCTCAGCTCAAATTGGAATTCATGAAATTAAAGCAGCTAGTAAGATATTTAATATGCATTGAATATGACTTTCGAATTTGATATATGATTTTGTTCATAGAATTTTAAGATATGTAATAAGATTTTATTTAGCAAAGATTTTCATTTTTGCTAAGTATATTTATTATTTAGCGAATATTTGGCTGCAATGATATGGCATCCTTTATTTTATATTTTCTGGTGTTTATTAAGAAATAAGAAAAGCATACATAATATGATTATTAAATCTTGATTATACCTTAATAATTTAGTTTAGGAGTTGGGTCATTGAGATACTAGTTCAATCAAAATATTATTGGTCAGGAGGGATCCACATGCATATGGAGGAAATTAATTGGATTAGTGAGCCAATGGACTTCTAGCGGGTGGAATATTCCTTCTGCTTGGACATTGTTGAGGGGGAAATTTTGATGTTCCCAAATAAAATATGGGGTAGCCAAGCCGAAACTAGACAATGAGCCCTTGAAATAAAACCTAAAAGCTTTCGGTGTTGTGTAAGTCTGTCTAAGCAAAAGATGGAGGCTGCACCTTAACAAGAAGACAACAACAAAGCACAATAAACACATTACTGTTGTTAATTCGTTATATTATTAGTTTTTTTATAGCATCATTGTCCAAATCAATCCTTTAGTGGTACGGTAATACCTCCAACGGTAGGGTAATTTCAAGTTAATAAGTGTATTTACATAGTAAAAATCATATGTTTTCCTTATTATTATTATTAAGTCAACATACCGGAAAACTTCCATAGTATCCAAAATATTATGACATTCATCATAATAATAATAAACAAGGATTAAAGGCTTCATATTACAAATAAAAGAGGAAAAATAGGATGAAATGAAGGGAGAGAGAAATCCTAACTCAGTGCAGCAAGTATTAAACTAAGATTTTGGTGAGTATGTGTTTATAAGGCATGAACGAGGTAAATGTGGGCTGTTTTGAGTAAGTGGGGTAAGATTAATATTGAGATTGAAGCTTTTGGTGTGTAGTGGGCTATTTGTGACTAGTTGAAATGCATTTATGAGCTGTGATTGTGTAGGGGGGGAGAAGAATGTCTAAGATTGGATGAGTGTAGGCTAAAGATGATGAGTGGTGAGCTTAAGGAGAGCTAAATCACCAGCAAAAAGGGCAAACGAATCCAAAGCCTCAAAGGGGGGTAGCTGTGTGTGTTTTGGGCTAAGGTGCTTGTGTTTTTATAATGGAGCTTTAGAGAAGCATTAATTAATAAGAATCCAAAAATGTGGGAATAATCAGAGGTAGTGAATCAAGGTTAATCTTCTTGGGATTTTTTGTCAGAATCAGAAGTAGAAGATTTGCTTTAGGGACTGCCTTGCTTCTTTGGGTAATGATGGGATTTTAGAGTGCTTTGCATTTAATGTCATGATTTCTGGGGCTGAGCTGAATCAATGTGATTGGGGCGTGTATCATGAGAAAATCCTAAAACTGTAATTGAGATTTAGACCCCCAAGAAGTAAGATTCAACACCCCAAGCTAGGTGTCAAGTTCTAAGCCTACTTTAGGGGGTTCCGTTAGAGGTCCCTTTATGCCTTCCAAACCACATGTTCTTAAATTTTCCCTTTTACGATTCATGGGCTTGGGACATGAATCATGTCTTGAACGTTTTTTAACATTTATAACATCAATTTGCTAGTGCTTGGATGATTTGGTTTCAGCTCCCCTTCCGCTAGAGCTACAGTCTTGAGGAAGGTGATGGAGTCCTATCATCCTTTAGGTTACAGCTGATGTTACAAGCCTTGGGTACTGTTCACGTCAGGTAGAGAGTGATAAAAACTGACGGGATAGCCCCTAGTTCATCCTTAAGTACTTGGTTCTCTTGTTGTACTTTTGGTCAAGGATGAACAAAGGTTGTTTGCCCACTTCTAGCCCTCTGCCTCTTGCTGGGACCTTTTGGGCTGGAACTTTGCTCCATTTTAGCACCTTTAGTTGGGCCACATGGCCCTTTCTTTGTTTGGGCTTGTTCCCTACTCCATGAGATTCTTGGATCTACAAATTAGGCATTAAAGACATGCTTTGCCATGGATTTTTTACTCCTCATGGGCTTTAGTTGTTAGTAGAAATAAAATGAATCCGTGACCTTTTAATAGATTTTGGGTATTAATTCCCATGAGCTTTAAATAACAACTTGTTTAGTTTCTCATAATTTTTACTATGGATTACTTTGTAAATGATATTTTCTTTGGGACTTTTTTAAATAATGACCTCCAATATTGCTCTTGAGAATAATATTTACCACGAGTCTTAAATAAATATGGTAATAACCACTATAATGGAATAATGTGATGTTCTCATGAGTTTCTCTATAGATAATCATAATGGACATGTAGGATGAATAATTACCATGAGATTTGGTAATAAATGTTATGAATGTTGTGATGTAAGATAGATCATGAGTTTATAATATAAATAAATATCATGGGTCTAATAATCATAACTTTCCATGGATTTTTATAAGATGATTGCCATGGGTTTTAAGAATAGTTAATTCATAAATTTCATGAGCTTGTAACATTATAGTAATAGGTTTAAGAATCTAAAGTATTTTTAAGTGAAATAATAATGATGTAGTATTTTGCCAAGTATTGACAACCTTGGGCTTTCGATAAAATAGTGCCAAGTAATTAGCTTGAGCTTTTAATAGTGCCAATGAGAATTGAGTTTTGATGTTGCCAATGAGAATTGAGTTTTAAATATTGCCAGCGAAAACTGGGCTGTGATATTGCCAATGAGAATTGAGTTTTGATGTTGCCAATAAAAATTAGGATTTGATGTTGCCAATGAGAATTGAGTTTTAATATTGCCAATGAGAATTGGGCCTTGGATATTGCCATGAGTTTAAATCATGAGCTTTGATCATGGATTTGAATTCCATTGATAAAATTGTTTTGCCATGGAGTAGAATCATGAGTTTTTTGAATATTGTCAAGTATAAGTATTCTTGGGCTTTAAATAGAATATGATGTGTGTATTAGGGTTGGTTTTGGGCTTAGTTAAATAATGATAATAAAATTGGATAAAATGAGTTTTTGGGCTTTTTGTGATAGTTTATATCATGACCCAATTTAGATAATGAGATATGAAATATTTGTGAGTAATGGAATAATAGAGCAAAGATATTTGGGAAAACCCAATAACTTGTTAGTGGTATAAATAGGTGGTATTCAAATAGAATTAGGTGTAAAAAAAAAAGTACCTTAACAAACATCATTTTTTATATTTTATAGTGTTTATTAAGAAATTAAAAAAGCATGCATAACATGGTTATTAAATCTAGATTATACCTTAATAATTTGGTTTAGGAGTTGGGTCATTGGGATATTGGTTCAACCCATATATTATTGACCAGGAGGGGTCCACATGCACATGGAGGGAGTTATTTGGATTAGTGAGCCAATGGACTTTTGGCGGGTGGAATATTCCTTCAGGTTGGACATCATCTTTTGAATTAAGCTTGACAATCATGGATCTGTAGTGATTTTGTGTCTAAGTCTTGGATGAACTGTGGTAGTATATTGTTTCCAATTTCCATTATAAGCATCATTTTTTAGGATTTAAAATCAGAATTTTTCAAAATATTTATTATTATTAGGGAAAAGAAGCTTGTAAAATCCTGGTTCAAAATGAAGGCATAGGTAATCTAGTGAACTGATACTTGAAAAGTTTTGGCTGTTTAATTTGATCACTTATGCAATTGAACCAATAAAACAAAAAATCCCAATGAGTTTTTTGGCAACCTAGGCATGTCGTCTTCACCCACAACACATTGTATGTGTATCCCAATGACCCAACTCCTAAGATAGGGCCCCCAAATGAAGGTTTTTCACTCCGTCCCTGCAACTAGGAGTGGATCCTTTAGACTTTGGCCCAAATAGGTTGCACTAAAAAACTCATATTACTTTTTTGAGTCATAAAGCTCATCTTTGTTGCAGGGAGTGCTAATCAGAGAGAGTTGATTAGGATGAGAGTAAGATGACCTGTCTAATCAATGCATGTAAATATATTTTTGGTTCTCTAGTTCTCATTGTGCGGTTGAAGATTTGCTATTATGAAGTTGGCGTTGAACTTTATGATTCAGTTTTGCACATTGTATTGTGAAACAATTCTGTAGCTAGCTAGTGTTTTACTGTGCATGTGTAGAAGTAGTGCTGCAATTTCTTTCTTTTTTTTTTTTTTTTTTGGTTTCATGGAATTTTCCTTCCTCATAAACAGAAAGCTTATTGGCATTCATGCAAGTATTGTGAAATCTATTGTACCTCTAGACTTATTGATAACTTATAAGTCATAGGCTCGACTTCAAGACATCATTTGTAAACTACTTCATTTGCTTCATCCAACTTATACGTGCTGCCATTTAATCTGAACCTACACTTAAGGCTTTGTTGTAGGATCTTATATACATTTACAAAAATTTGTAGTCTATAATCTCACCTTGGATATATGAGAAACATTCCCTGGCATTTGGTTTTTTTTTTTTTTTTACTAATTCTTTAATATCAATTAGCTTTGCATATTTATAATCTCATCACATTCACAGATGTGCAAAATAACACATGCCACCAAAACCAAAATGCACAGAATGACATGCACTACCAATACATTGATGTGCTTAACCTTGCCAAGTTGATCCTAAACTCATTTTTCCCCAAGCTCACTTAGTGTGTGTTTGACAAAAATTAAAAAGCCAGCTTATTTCAATATTCAGCTTATTCTTTCTACTATTTATGGGTTTCACTGCACTTTTTGGTACTAGTCATGAGTCCCATTGTACTATTTCAGTTAACTTTTACCTTTATTTACAGTGCTTTCAACAAAAAGTTTCAGTTTTAGCAAAATAAATAGATCCTAAACAGACCCTTAGTCACCCAAAAGGTTATTTTAGAAAACTATGACAATATCACCAATTCCACCCCTAGAGGTAATCTTGATTCTAGTTGCCTCGCACAAGCAATAGCTGCTAAATTCTTCTCATGATCCCTAGAATCAAGTAGCATTTCCTCCATATCTGGACTTCGTGTATCAATAATAATCTTCTCCAACGACACAACATTGTTGATTATGTACATGGCAAGCTCCATGTCAATTGCACAACCAACAAAACCAATCAATTCAAACACCTTGAGGCATTGGTGTGGATATTCAGCCCTCGTCACTGTTCTGTTTCCTTCCGCAGGTACATCCTCAAGCCCTATCAACTGTCACAAGTAAAAAGTAAAGGTGTTATGCTAGTCAAAAGAAGTAGCTAATCTCCTGTGTCAATTGAGACCGCTTTAGGTTCAAAGGCTTGTAATCGGCTTATTTCAAAATGAACTTTAGAATATCATTACAATAGAAGGAAAATATAAGCATACTAAGACAAACAGTTTAATCTTACATCTGGAAAGACCAGTGCTGAGATCTATTCTTATGAACAAAAGTAGTTTTTTCTAATCTAGGGGCATCTAGTATTATACCATATTCAACCAAACAACATTTTCAACCGAAAAAAAAAACTAATAACAATTAGCACTTGAAAATTGAAATAAGCTTATCATGTTTATCCTTTACACTGAATTCTATCTACTAAAGAATGGGCTCATTTTGTTGGCAGCAAACACTCAAAAAATTATAATTCTTGAGATAGCGAGAATGATCCACACTTAGCAAGTGCACTATGGACTAATTTAATTCACAGACATGACAACACAATAAGGGGGGAACACCCACACACATATATAGGGTTAGCCAAGTCAAACATTGACCATAGAGTAACTCTTTGGTAATGTTACACAAGCCAAATGTCATGTTAAGCAAATGTGATTTATTATCTAATCCATAAACACATGCTATGTGTATAATTGTAAGAACATAAAACATAAAATTTGAACATTCTTTTGTATAATATAGTGATTGAACTCTAATAACTTTGATATTTGCAAACATGGAGAATATAATCAAGAAATCTAACGGTGGATTAGCCAAAAAAATTCATCCAATAAAAAGTTATTCAGTGATTGAACATCAATAAAATCTAGACCATGTGTAACTTGAACCAAATAGATAGCCTCTCTAGACAGTAAAGAACACAATAAAAACTGCCTGGTAAAGGCTGTACAAGGGAACAAAAAAGGAGTTTGAAAACAGAGTTTAGGAATAACTTTTGTTGTACATTTTTCAGAATATTAGACACAGAAATAAAGAATCATGTGGGAATTATAGGCGATTGATAACAAAGCAAATGTGGTTATATAATGCACAAGCATAATATAATCTGAAGTCAATGTTAATGCTAAGGCTAAGTGAAAATGTGCATTATAAAATGTTTAAACAATAAATCCCACAACTTTAAAATTAACGTCTGAATTAACCATCTTTACCTTGATTATAAATTTGTGCAATACAGGGGAGGCATTCAGCAAGGAAGAGCAAAAATGGAGGCTGTCAACCTGAATTGCATAGAAAACCAATTTCAATTGCTTGAGATTTCTTAACTCGGGAAATTTGGGGAGGTGAATAAATTTCTGAACATGTGAACCGCATAAAGAACCTTAAAATTAGGGGAAAAACAAGATGGGATTAGCAAACATGAGAGTTTTTTTTATCACTTACCATAGCGGGTAATTCTAGAACAAGTGTGTCCAGTAGAGAGAAATAACATGAATTCAGGATAATATTGTCTAGCATGTCAGAATACTGAAATGACAAAGATATCTCCAGAAGATTATTTATAACTGTCTCCAGTTGAGGGAAATAATGTGAAGGCAGGATACGATTGTCAACTAGGATGTCAGAATATTGAAATGACAGAGACATCTCAACAAGATTAGGAACATCCCCTAGAAGCATCCTTGTTACCTTCCCACAATATTTGAATGACACAAGATTTATAGCAGAAATTTCGACAATTCCAAGAAAGTTGCACCATGATATCATTAAATGCTTTAACTTGAGTAAAGGGCAAGAAGGCTTAAACTCCACCAGAGATTGTGAGCCTTCCACACGTAACACTTCAATAGATGGACAATTAGATAAAACACAGTCAAGAACTTCTCCAGTCACTTCCACATTGCTCAAACAGAGGTCCGTTAGGAAATTCCCACATAATAGATTTGAAGAGCTTTCATGAAGAAATTTCATAGTAAGAGCATAACGAAGTCCAACATAATAGGTTTGAACTCCAACAAAAGCCTTTTAACTTTCTTTCTCAATGAAAAGCTTATCCAATTGTCAATTTCAGACTTGAATTTCATTCCATTCACCTCAAAACAAACTCTAAACTCATCTATAGTATGACCTTGATGCAATTTCAATATGCGGTTCACCATTTTAACAAACCTACTCCTTTTAAATTTCAAAGACGTTTTAACCAATCCCTCCCCATCAAAGTCCAAGCTACCAGTCTTAAATGTCCACAGATATCTCCACCTTTTAGATAAAACACTTGTCCTCCCTGCTTCTTTCAATGTCAACGCTGACAGAATTGGGACAAGAATATCATCCGGCAATTCACTTAACCGATCCATGTCAAAAATTTTTCGTTTTCATCACGCTGAAGATTTCAGACCATGACAATATAAATATATGTTAGCATCTCAAACAAATATCTCTCTCAAAGAGGTACACATTACCCAATGAGTTTAACTATAATAGCAGAGTAGTACAGGAGCTTGCTTCTAATTTATCTTTTTTTAATGCAAAAATGAGTTTGAATTGCTTAGATTAGATTTTCAACTAAAAAACCATTACCTAGAAACTCCAATACCCATTTTTATTTTTTCTTTTGCAAAATGACAACCAAACAATTCTCTCCATTCTAACAAAATTGTCAAAGGGTACTACAAAAATATAAATTTTAGTTTTAGATGCATCGATTTGAGTTAACAAACAATATATTATATTTTAAATTTGATCATTTTGAAACCATATATTTTAAACCATGTTGGACCTGACATTTAACATAAACTCAATTAGTCAACTATATAGCAAAACATGTAACAAACTCAGCTCTCTGAGGCATTTTGTCAAACATGTAGCAGATAAAAGACTGATATTTTTTACCCAGAAAAAGAAAAACCGAAATTTGGACAACATAAAAGGATTAGAAACCAACAAAGAGAAACCCATTTTCACTAAAGGAATGAAAACACAAAAATCATAACAAATCCAGCCATGGCAATTATGAAAAAGAAGAAGAGAGAGACCAGTTAGAGAGAAAGACCAAAGAAACTCACAGTCGCCGTCGCCGTCGCCGTCGCCTTGGACCTGATCTGGTGGAGGTGGAGCCGTCGACGGTGGAGCTGAGGGCTGGATTTTTGAGGTGGAGCTGTCTGGGACTCTGGGTTATTGATGTTATTTTGGAATGGGTTTTTGAGTTCTGCCGAAACGGCATCGTTGCACATCTTTGTTTTGACTTTTGTGTTTTGATTTCAGGCCAAAACCGCATCGTTCAGTGGGCCTGGTCCAGTGGAATTCTACCTTATGTAAAACGGTGTCGTATTTGGCTTACTAGCATGTCACTTAAGGGCCACGTGTGAGTCGCCTAATGAAGGGCTCCTTTTGCTGATGGAAAGTAAAATTAGTAAATTTCAATTTCATGTAAAATTCAAGCAATCCCAAATTTTAAGGTGTATTTTACAATTTACCTATTTCTCTTTCTCTTTTTTTTTTTCTAATTTTTAATTTTATTTAAATTAGGATCATAAACTTAGTAAAAACATATAAAAACCATAAAACTACTTGAAGAGTGAAAAAATCTAAGAAACACAAACACTTCCGTGTTGAACACTATACTCATGGAACACTTCTGTATGCGTGTCTCAGTCATGTTATTTAATATATATATATATATATATATATATATATATATTCTAGAACACGATCGGGACATGAAAATAAGAGAAATTAAATGCCATTTTACAAAACAAATAGTGCATTCATGCTCGGAATAATAATAGTGCATTTGAAAATTAATAAATATTTTTATTTTCTATTTGTATTCTAAATTCTAAGCATCGTTTAATAGTCATGGATTTCTTTTATTATCTATTACTAGCATGTAACCCATGCAAATACATAAATACATTTAAAATTAAAATATTTTACCAAATTTTTTAAGGTAAAATGTTTTATGGATTTTATAAAGGATTTTATAGTTAACAAAAAATATTTTACAAGTTTGACCATATTTTACATGCAAACAAACACATGAAATAGGAAAACATTTTCCGAAAAATATTTTACTTCAAAACAATAAGTGCGCCTCATATATAAAAAGAAGAGGTTCAAAATTTTTGAGGTCGGATCGAAGTTGAATATAGGTTGAACCTTAATGATATCATAATTAATTTAATAATTATTTAAAATATAAATAAATATTTTTAATTAGTACAAACAGAAAAATTAACTAAAATAGTCCAATTAAATAAAGGATATATCTTTATATTTTGCATATCAAAATTTTGACCAGGCAAACAAGAAATATTAAATCTTAAGCAAACATAAATATAATATTTCTTTACTTATTTTTATGTTGATTAGTTAAACTTGTGATGATGATCATAAGAATAATAATTATAATTATGATATTTTAATAATTATAATTATAATTATAATTGGAATATAAAAATTATAACTTTAGAAGGACACTTACCTTAAATAACATTATAAAAAAAAAGGACCACATACTCGGGATTCTAGCATTTTGCCCTTATTTTTTTAAAAAAATTAGCAATATATCTCTGTTTTGAAACTGTAAGGGCACAAATCGTGTTGGAGTCAAGTTGCACTTCCGGAACCAACCCAATGAACCTAAAACAATAAATTTATAGAGAATGGGCTTCTAGTCTAGATTTATGGACAGCAGATAACGTACAAGAATAAATTCAATCACAGAATTCATGCATTCCCTTAGTTCATGGGTGAAAGTTGTATCATATATTAATGCCGAGGACTATTTAGACCTCTTCTTACAATTTCTCTCTCTCTCTCTTGTGTTTAAGTATCTATTTTTCCTCCCCTTTTCTTTCTTCCTCTTTCGCCTTTTATAGGCCTACATCTTTTTCTCCTTCTTGGATACTTGTCCCATCGTTCCTTCTTACCAAAGTCTCTGGCGGTAAGTGTGAGGTTGAATTTCAATGTTCAGGCGTCACTTCCTCATTAATGCGGCCAAAGAGGTAGGTGTAGAGCCTTCAATGCGGTGGTAGCAGCTTTTTCCTTGATATTTGTCTGTTACTTCCCTTTATCCCTTATTCTCGTTTTCTCAGTTTCCGTACTCAAGGTCTTCAGTACGGATGCCCTTGAACCGCCAGATCACTCCTATTGTCCTCGGCAGCATGCTTCCGAGGACTAGGTCATCCTCGGACGTCATATTTGTGGTATTCTGCTCATGCATGACACCTTTCTTCGTCACGTGACTTCATAGGCTGGACTTATTATGTCCTCGGACCATTTCATGGTGTTGGGTTGGACTTCCCTCCTTGTGAGAGCCTTTGGGTCAGCCCAGTATGTATTTTGAGCCCATTGGCACTACAGAAAATATTTAGGTTTGTGCCCTTATTTTGAAACTCGATTTTAATAAAATCGAGTTTCAATAAAAAAACTTGATTGGTTTAAAATCGAATTATGCCAAATGAAATTAAAAAAAAAAAAATTTGCATGGAACTCAAGTTCATAGAGCTCGAGTTCAATACCTATAGCTGCGTTTAGCTGGGCCTATGGCTTGAGTTCCATGCAATATATATATATTTTTTTAAAGTTTGATCACCCCATACCTATGACCATACCTATAGCTGCGTTCAGGTAGACCTATAGCGGCTTTTTAAATGAAACTTGAGCTTCATGAACTCGAGTTCCATGCAATTTTTTTTTTTTTAAGTTTGATCGCTCTATACTTGATTTTGTATGAATCAAGTTTTATATTGAAACTCAATTTTCATAAAATCGAGTTTCAAAACAGGAGTATGGACCTAAATAGTTTCAAAACATGGACATATTGCTAAGTTTTCAAAAAAATAAGGGCAAAATGCTAGAATCTCCCCACATACTCCAGTCTGAATATAAAGGCAGTGGTCCAATCCGGGTCTGAGTTTGCGCAACGTTTTAGCGGAGAAAGCTGTAGAGAGTTTCTACGTTTTATAGAGTCTCTGCGTTAACGAGTTACATGTTGTAGAGAACACGTGGCAGATAGTTATAAGTTGATTTTTGATTACGCAGATCAATAAAAAAAAACTTTATTTACACGGATCGTAGTAAACAATCAACGGACACAAATGGTTTTAAACATGAGTTTTTGTTTATAAGTGTTTTTATCACTAACCTCAACATACGTGTCTAGTACAATTGTCTGCAGATGAGAGAGATAACTTGAAATAGGGCAACATTTCTTCAGGAAATAGCTAGCAGACAGACCTTCCACAGACACATCAACAAGATTGAGAACATCCCCAAGACGCAACCTTATCTTATGCCCAAAATATTTGAACGAAACAAGATTTACAGCGGAAATCTCAATCTTTTTAGACAGATGCAACGTAATATCTCTAAATGCTTTTGTTTGAGCAAAGGCCTAGAAGGCTTTAAATTCACCAAAGATGCTGAGGATTCCACATGTCATGCTTCAATATATGGACAATTAGATAAAATATAATTAAGAACTTTTCCAGTCACTTCCACATATCTTAAGCAGAGGTTTGTGAGGGAATCAAGGCTATAACCATGAGGAACCTGAGTAGAAAGAGTGTAATGTCCCCTAGCCACCTTCTGAAAAATAGGGTTGAAATCCAATGAAAGCCTTTTCACATTCTTTCTCAGTGAAAAAAGTATCCAATTGTCAATATCTAATTTGTTATACTCCTCATCCAGAGGAAAACAAACTTTAAACCCATCTATGGTATGAGCTTGATGCAGTTGCAATACGTGATTTACCCAACCGACATACCTATCCCTGTCAATTCCAGGTAAAATTTTTTAAAAAGCTCTTCTTCCTGAGATATTGTAACAATGAATCATCAAAGTCCAAGCTACCGGTCTCAAATTTCCACAGATGTCCCCGGTACCTTCGAGAGAGGACACTAGTCCTTGCTGCTTCTTTCAACTTACAAAATGACAGAATGGAGATAATAATTTCATCTGACAATTCACTCAACCAATCCATGCTGCAGAAACTCTGTCTTGTCGCACTAACCATAACAATACAAACACATGTTAGCAAAGATATAACTTTTTTCACTTTATTCTGAAACTTTTAGTAAATAAATTTTACCAAATCATAGAGAAAGGAGCTTTTAATATATATATATATTAGAAATTTGATTCATAAAGTTAAACAGATATACATTACAACCAAGCATGTGAGACCAA
This sequence comes from Castanopsis chinensis, assembly GCA_032878915.1. Lineage (NCBI taxonomy): Eukaryota > Viridiplantae > Streptophyta > Magnoliopsida > Fagales > Fagaceae > Castanopsis > Castanopsis chinensis. The sequence goes on from JAVQMG010000114.1 coordinate 17,618,546, forward strand.
CATTCCAAAAGATGGAACAACAAATTTTTTAACATATATTAGCAAAGGCTATAACTTCCTACTCTATTATGTAACTTTCAGGGAGTAAATCTCAGAAAATTATACCGGAATTGAGTAATTTTTAAACAACAATTTTTTTTTTTTTTTTAAATGACTAGATTTTAAAAAACTGAGAAATCTAATAACAAAAAGGACAACTTGAACATCAACAAACCACCAAAAATCGAAATTATAACTATTGGGTTGCTTTTGAGAAAGACTCACCTTCAGTAGTGGAGATTTAGATCCAGCTTCCATGGTCTTCTCAGTTCTCACACAAGTCCACAACACAAATAAAAGATCCAAACTTTACTTAGTATTGGCAGAGACACTGAAGAGAACTGAATGCTAATGCTAACAATTCTCTCCATTCTAACAAATTTGTCAAAGGGTACTACACAGATGTAAACTTTAAACCATGTTGGACCTGAAAGTTAACATAAACTCAATTAGTCAACTATATAGTAAAACATGTAATAAACTCAACTCTCTGAGTCATTTTGTCAAACATCTAGCAGATAATCATATGACTGATATTTTCACATACAAGGATTAGAGACCAATAAAGAGAAACCCATTTTCACTAAAGGAATGAAAAACCATAACGAATCCAGCAATGGCAATTAAGAAAAAGCAAAAGAGAGAGAGAGAGAGAGAGAGAGAGAGAGAGAGAACATTCAGAGAGAAAGACCAAAGAAACTCACCGTCGGCGTTGTCGTCACCTGGGACCTGATCTGGTGGAGGTGGAGCCGTCAACGGCAGAGCTGAGGGCCGGGTTTTGAGCTGGAGCCGTTTGCATATTGATGTTTGGCGTAAATGCTATTTGGTAAATATTTTGGCGAAATTCTATTTGGTATCTAATTTTCATTTTACCATTTTTAGTCCTTAAATCAATTAACGCGTTCTATTTTGGTCCTTACCGTTACTCACTTAACAGAAATTGCTGACGTGACAAATGGTATCTACTATTGGCACATTAAATGCTGACCTGGTCAATAATATATATTAAAAATGCCAAATCAGCTTATAAATTAAAAAAAAAATTATTTATTTCTTTTAACTAAATAAAAAAATTACAAAACAAATTGTTTAAAAAAAAATAAATTAATTAAATTAAAAAAAAATTACATGATCTTCTTCCCCATCATCATGATATCTTCCTCAAAAAACCCAAAACATGAAAATGAGTGTCTATATTTTACATGATCTCTCACCATTTCTCTCTCTCTCTCTCTCAATCCCCAAACCCACTCAAACCTTCGACCCATCTCCCCAAATGGATCACCCGGGCCAGCGCCACGCCACCCAACCCAGCTTTCGATCCGGATCCGGATCCTGTGGCAAAGGAGGAGGAGGGGGACGATGATGCCGTTCATCTCGACCTCCAAGGCGCTCCTCGTCCATCAGAGCCATCGTCTTCGATTTCACGTTCGTCACCACCATTGCTATGGGTGTGTGTTTCGGTCACTTCCTTCGTTAGATCCAGCGATGTCCGACGACATTTCAATATCCTCTGCTCAAATCCGGCGCCGTGGTGGTGGGTTTGCAATCCGTCTTGGGTTTTTCTTTCCGATATGGGTTTCTTCTTTTTTAGCTAAAGTTTTGGTTTTGTTGAGTTTCTTTTGTTCTGTTTGTTTGCTGGGGAAATATAATGATTAGAAAGAAAATTAATTGCTGGGGTTTATTTGGTTTTTGAAAGAATGAATTTTTTTTTTTTTTTTTTTGTGCTGATCTAATTGTGCTTTGTTTGGTTCCGAAGAACAATGAAAAGAAATGGAAAAATGAATTCTTGTGTATTACAAGCAGTAAAATGCACTTTCTGGGTTTGTGTTGTTTGTTGTTGTTGTTTTTTTTTTTTTTTTTAAATTTTAATTTCTGGGTTTATGTTCTTTAGATTTGGGTTTGTCTTCCTGATGTTCTTGTTCAAGGCACTTTCAGATCTCAATTAATGTGATTTTTTGTTTTTAATTTTGTTTATTTAATTAAGATTAATAAATTAATTTTTTTAATTTAAATACTGATATGACAATTTTTTAATGTTAAAATAGATTTTTTAATTATTATTTTACTCTGTCGTTTGCCACGTCAGCAATTTCTGTTAAGTGAGTAACGGTAAGGACCAAAATAGAACGCGTTAATTGATTTAGGGAATAAAAGTGGTAAAATGAAAATGTAGGGACCAAAATAGAAATGACCCCAAAATGTAGGGACCAAAAGTGCATTTACGCGTTGATGTTTTTCGGGAATGGGTTTTTGAGTTTTGGTGAAACGACATCGTTGCATCTTTGTTTTGTGTTTTGATTTCAACTAAAACGACATCGTTCAGTAGCCTTGGTCTTGTGGTCTTGTGGTAGAATAAGTGCTTCTAGTGGCACAACAAATGCCACAACTCGCCATAACCTGCCTATGTGGCGAGTTGTGGTTGGTGAATGGATGTTCCTACATGGACTCGCTACCACCTCTTCACCAATCACAACTTGCGACATAGGCAAGTTGTGGCATTTATTGTGCCACTTTATGTGTCACAAAACTTATTCTCTTGTGGTATTCAATTTTAACCTTATGTAAAACGGCGTCGTATTGGGCTGGCAAATATGGCAAAAAAAAAAAAAAAAATTACACACCAAATGCTAGCAGTCACTTAACGGCCATGTAAGCGAGGCCACTAATGAATGGGCCCATTTTGTTTACTGAGGTAAAATTCGAGTGTAAATTTTTCTTGAATTTTAGAATATAAAATTTAATCATCCTCAAAATTTAGAGTGTATTTTGCAATTTACCTATTTTGCCTTTTTTTTTTTGTTTTAAAATTTATTTAAATTAAGATAAAAAACTTAGTAAAAGCATAAAGAAACCATAAAATTACTCAAAGGCTGAAATCTAGAAAGCATAGATATTTCATTTTTGTGTTGAACACTTAAATGCTTAAAATATATAGAAATAAGAATAAAAATATATTTAATAAATATGTCTTATAGTATTCATGTTTTATTTTAAAAAAAAATTGTCATGTCATTGTATCATGCTCGTACCCAATCCGTGGTTTTTAGGAACAAACCCAACAAAAAGATTGAAAATAAACCAACAAAATAGGCAAAAATTAACGCAACCAAAAAATAAAAGTCACCGACTCAGATTCACACATTGGACGTGACAACAATCTCTCTGTGGTAAAAAGCTGATAATGGTAATTAGCATTCCAAACATATAAGCAGGAAAAGTTAGCTATTGAACAAAATTGGTGGATGAAACATGATCAACTTGGATCTCTCACCTGATTGGATGGATATCTGGCTATTACCACCAACCTAAACTTCTTCCATAACCACATCTGAATTAGCTTTCTATAGTGTAAAAGATTTCGTGAAATTAGGTAAACAAAAAACTTTCCACATTCCATCAAAAAAAAAAAAACTTTCCATAACAAAATCAAATTAAGATTTCATGACAAAGCTTGGAAATAACCTGAACTTCTGAGGGATCTGATTCATGTTTCCAATTGAATACTTCTAGAAATTGCATTTTTTTTATTTATTTTTAATGACAAACATGTATTTAATTTTGGAAAGTAAGCTGGCTATGAAGTATGAACACTGAAATAAAAATTTATGAAATTCAAGCAACTTAAAATTTCTAGAAAAAGAAGAAAAAAAAAAAAAAAGCTTAGTCTTTGTTTGGTACGATAATGAAAAAGATCTCCATCCTTGTCGAAAAGCAAGTGAACAAATAAAATTGGAAAATACTACTTTCCGTTATGATTAACCAATTCTGTTAGCAAAGCAGCAAATGTAGGTGGTAAATAAATTTAGAAAAGATGCCCAGGTATTTCATTTGAGGAAAGAAATGGATTAAGGGGTATATATTAGTATTAAAACTATATTTGTTTCAACGATGATGTTTTCTAGAAAATAAGTTATTTTTAAAAAAATATTTTCTATAAAACTATCTCATTTTTCTATGTTTGGTAGCAACTTTAAAGGAGTTGAAAAACAATATTTTAATTTCCCTTATTTAGCTTACTGTAAGATAAAGTTGTTTTTAAAAAAAAATTAGTGAAAGACAATTTCTTAAAATAAGTCATACTTTTTATGTTGACTAAAAGTAATTTTCTTTTAACTAATTTTTTCTAATTCTATAAAAAAACTGAAAAATAAAGAAAATAACTAATTTTTTCTAATTCTATCAAAAACTGAAAAATACGAAACATTATCTTTATATAAGATTTTCTATCAAAACAAACAAAGAGTAAGTGAAATACAATTTGCTATCTTTTAGAGGAAAAGTTGTAAAGCAGGGTCAGATTCTCATAGAAGTTCATCTACGCCCATGTTTTACAACTGTTAAAAAAACATAAATAAATAAATGAAAAAGAATAAAAAAGAAAGAAAGAAAAGATATAAGATTGTCTACTTCTACTATAACCTTTAAGATTTGTTTTTTCTTTGTATCTATTATACAGAACTCACAGAATCATGATCCCTAGCCCAATTCCACGCCCTACTAATTTCTTAGAACACTTTTTTTCTTCTTTTAATTACTATAATTGACCCAAGTTGACCCTTGGGCCCAACGTCTCCGACTCTCCCCATTGGGCCCATTCTTCTTAAAATAATTTCTTTCTATGATAAATTATAAATATATAAAATTTATCTTCTTAACAATTTAATAATTAGTTCAAAGGGGCTTATAAATGGTAAGTTAGTCTATACCCTATAACGTGTTCCTCTACTCCAAATTAATGAAAACTTTTTAACATAGAAAATTTTTTAAAAATTGTTTTCTAGGAATTTTTGGTATTTAAAGTGGCAAAAACCTTTAGAATTTGCTTTTTCTTAATCAACAAAAAATCAAGGGAAAAACCAAAAATAACATACCATAAGCAAGATTACTATTTTATTTCTATTTTAAATTGGTTTCTTACTTGATTTGTGTTTGTGCGCACAGAGCACACACATTTTTTATGCACAAATAATTTATTTATTTATTATTTTTTCTAAATTATGTCGAAGGATCGGTAAGAATTAAAGTATCACATTAATTTGATGGGACCAAGGCTGTCAAGGATTCAAAACTTCAGAGGCTCACTACTAGTTTCGAAGAAATCAAGATAGAAGAGGATGAGTCATTTAATGAGTTCTATATTAGGCTTAAGGACATAGTGAACTCAGCTTTCAATCTTAGAAAAACCATTCCCGAACCCAAGATTGTGAGAAAGGTGCTCAGATTTCTGTCTGAGAGATTTCATGCTAAGATCACTGCCATTAAGAAATCAAAGAATATTGACAAGATTCCTTTAACAGAGCTTGTTGAAAATCTACAGACCTATGAGTTGGGTTTGTCTAGGCTCGAAAATTCAAGCAAGAGCAAAAGCATGACACTAAAGGTCAAAAGCAATGACACGGATGAGTCTTCTGATTGATGAAGATACTAAAATGAAGTCCTACATCACCCGGCAATTCAAAAAGTTCATAACTAAAATAGTCCAATTAAATAAAGGACATATCTTTATATTTTGCATATCAAAATTTTGACAAGGCAAACAAGAAATATTAAATCTTAAGCAAACATAAATATAATACTTCTTTACTTATTTTTATGTTGATTGGTTAAACTTGTGATGATGATCATAATAATAATAATAATTATAATTATAATATTTTAATAATTATAATTATAATTGTAATATAAAAATTATTACTCTAGGACACTTACCTTAAATAACATTATAAAAAAAAAGGACCACATACTCGGGATTCTAGCATTTTGTTCTTATTTTTTTTAAAATTTAGCAATATATCCCTGTGAATATATAGGCAGTGGTCCGGTCCGGTCCGGTCCGAGTCTGAGTTTGTGCAACGTTTTAGCGGAGAAAGTTGTAGAGAGTTTCTACGTTTTACAAAGTCTCTACGTTAATGAGTTACATGTTGTAGAGAACACGTGGCAGATAGTTATAAATCGATTTTTTATTACGCGGATCAATAAAAAAAAATCTTTATTTACACGGATCGTAGTAAACAATCAACGGACACAAATGGCTTTAAATCATCCAACGGTTTATATGAATTTGCCGCTACCCGCTTTAAATTCCCGCCTCACAGAGACTCAACTCAGGCTCATACTCTGTTTCTTTCATTCATTTCCCCTCTGAAATTCCCAATTTTCCAAAGCAGAAAAAACCTACCCACATTCACGCTCATGGCGATTCCCGAAGCAAAAGAGCTTTGCGAATTGGTGAAAAGTCGTGCCATTAACCTTTCTGAATTTCTCCTTCCAAACCAAGAGTCTGTGAGGAAGCAAGTGAAGAGAATTCGGGATGAGCTCCATCGCAAGATCTCCGAAGGTAATTTTCTATTTCTTGTTTTTTGTTTTTTTTTTTTTCTTTCTTGTAGTTTCAGTTTCTATAATAAATTAGAATTGCAATTGCGTTGAATTTCAGTTTCTATTAATTTTTGTGACTCTAGAATGTTGAATGTTGTGTTTATTTTCAGCGTGTGGCATCGGACCACTGCCTATATGGTTTGATCGACAAGAGGTGATGTTGGCAACTTATTACTGCAATAGAGAGTATGAAGAGCTCAAGTTGTGGATCAAGTTCCTGCGATACAATTTTGCTGACTAGAACAGAGCAAAGAAGAAATTGACGAAAGCCAAACTGAATTTACCTGTTGGATTGAATGTGTCAAAGAAATTGATGGTGAAAAATGGGCTGGACGCTACAGCTGTGATGAAGAAGTCTAGAGCAAAGAATAGAGGTTGGATGGAAAAGAGAAGGGCTACTCTGTACAACGTGTAGAGAGAATATTTCTTGGCAGAGGAAGGGCTTAATTGGCAGGTGGCAAGCATTTGCTTGTTTGCGATTTCACTCTATCGGTTGCTAAATGTGCCAGGGACAGTGGTGCCTATTGGTGACATAGATGACTTCCTCTCCTTGGAGGTCATTCATGCTATCTTTCCTTTGACAGAGGGTGTTCTTCTTCTATGCGAGTCTGATGATCTATTGGAGACAATCAAGAAAAGAGCTACTCTGATTAATCTTCAGATCAACTCTCCTCCTAAGGGCAAGTTCAGGGGAAATTGATTTTCTGTGGGGTTTTTTAGTTAGTTTTACTATGACTTTGAAATAGGAGAAAAGGGGAGATTGATTTTTTGTGTGGGTTTTTTAGTTAAATCTACCATGACTTGTGTAATTCCTATGCTTAGAGGGCTGTTCTAAGCAATTCTATAACTGATTCGATTGAAATGAATAGAGGATGTAATGTTTGAAACCACAAATATGTGTTCAAATTTCATTAAGTTGGATCAAGCCTGAATTCCATGGTAATTTAATTTTTAACTTGGAATATTATTGTGAACCATCCATTCGAATTTCCCATCAAACCAATCTTAATCGGTTGTAGTGGGATTCCTTGCATGCGGTGTAGTTTATTGTTCTGATGGCCATATTTTATTAGTCTGCAGTTTTGGATCTTGAAGCTCCCAAGAATTGACAAATAAACTTACATTATAAAGGATGGACCTAAATTAGAAGGGACAGTCCCAAATAAAATTATAGAAATTCAATTTTAAGACAACCACTAGACTAAGATAACCAAAAAAAAAAAAAAGAAGGTTATTCTGTCTTCGCCGCTTGGCATCTCTACTAGAAAATTTTGTTTTTGTCTTTCTCAATACTTCCAATTCAACCTCATCTATTTGGTAAAGATTAAAGATGGCGAAATCCCATCTGAATATCAAACTTTAATTTATAAACATCAAGCTTTATTTTTGAACACTCTTGAACATATCTTCAATTCTTTAAATGAAACTACCCTCATCACAAATGCAAAGCACGTGCAACGAGGTTTTTATTTTTGTTTTTAGTGGTTCTATTTTGTAGAAAAAAAAAACTATTTTTTAAAATTTTATATATATAATTTTTATTTTGAAAATCTAATTTATAAGTGGATAAAGTAATTTAAAAATTAACAGGAAATAAAACTTTTTTTTTGTGGTCCTATTTTGTAAAAAAAAAACTGTGTTTTTTTAATTTTATATATATAATTTTTATTTTGAAAATTTAATTTTTAAATAGATAAAGAAATTTGAAAAATAACAAAAAAATGGTCCTATTTTTTAAGCAGTGTTTTAGTGAAAGTTAGAGTTGCATTTTTACCAATTATCCTGTAGTTTTATCTTTGCTTAAATATAGAGGTATAAGGGCATTTTTGAACTAAAAAATGAGGAATCCAAACAGGAAAAGCCCTTAAATAATAGTATAAATAATCAATAGCATCAATTGACAAATAAACTTTGTTTGTGTTCATCAATCATCCCCAACACAGATCTTAACTGCACCTTATTATAGGTTTTTGACCTTAATATAGGTTTGCTCACACATTTAAACACATTATGGGATAACATAATAGTGATAAAGTGATAACTGATAACATTCGTATTGATGAATTAAAACCCATTACTACAAAATGGCATTAAAATATTTTCGATGAGCTAACTAAACAGCAAACACATACTTTATCCTTAAAAAAAGAGTACAAAGCAAGTAATTAAAGCTTTTTGGTAACAGTAACACACGAAAAGAAAATACAATAACAGATACATTCATCATAAATGTGCAAGCTGCACCCTCAACACACCACTGTAGCCAGAACTACAGTAAGCTGCATGAGACATACTTTTTTCCCCTAAAAGCATGAGATATGCCTACTTCAATCACTACATTCAGTGATAAACTTAAAGAAACTTATGTGCTTCATTCATGCAAAGTTGAAGCTAAGCTCACTCCATGAATACATAAAGGTTTACATTTCACAATGCTTTTACACTATCACCATTTTAATCCTTGGTGGTAATGTTGTTTCGAGTTGCCTGGCACTAGTTAAAGCGGCTAATTTTGTCACAGGATCCCTAATATTCTCCACAAATGGTAACCGTGTGTCAATAATTATTGTCTCCAGTGACACAGCATTTTTGAGTACATCTAGGGCAAGCTCCATGTCAGGTGTACCACCAACAAAACCAATCAATTCAAGCACCTTGAGGCATTGGTGTGGACATTTAGCCTTCTGTACCTCAATTTTTCCTAGGTCATTATTTAGCCCTATCATCTGTCACAAAGAAGAAATAGCAGCGTTATGCTAAGTTAAAAGATAGAATTTTAAAAAAACTACTGGAATATAGGTATAGCAACACAATTAACAATGTTATCACCAATAACTAAAAGCAGCAGAGAAATAATGACTTTGGCGTATGTTAAAGGTCCTCTATTTTATTATTTTTCCTTATGAGAAAACATTAGGTCAGGCTTGGCGTAAAACACTGGTTTTACGCCAGCCAATAGATGTTTGCCACGTCAGGCCTATCAACTTAAAGAAACAGAAACAGAATGACTTCCAAAAAAAAAAAAGAAGTTCACGCTCACAGCCTCTGCTTCCTTCACGCCGTTCACCTCTGCTTCCTTCACGCCGAACCTCCATCATCTCCACCACTGCCGCACAGTTCGCTGAAGTAGAATGATTTCGAAGAGGATAGAGTTCTTACCATGCCCTCTGCTTCCTCAAACCTCTGCTTCCTCCTCTGGGGTTGTACTTGTTTCACCATCATGTTGATTAGGTGACAGATGTTCCATAGAAGACCTTTGAGGGTATATCAGTGTTGAGAAAGGAATATACCTCTGTCTAATAAAGCAAGTATGCAACCTTCATATCTAAGAAACATGTTGATTTACCCAGGTCCTCAATTTGCTCTAAACATTTTCTGGAAATATTTCTCAATTTTGTTAATCAATTTGCATCAAGCAAGTTTCTTTTCAGAAGAATGATTCGTGAATGTCCGAGTTTAATTTGCAACATTCCATTTGCTTCTTGTTCTATATTATTTTCTCGTCTGATTAATTACAAATGAGAAAATATAACGTAAACTGCATCAGATGGAAGTGAGAAAACTGAGAATTGATGAATTTGACAATGGGAGTTGGAAACTGGACTTAAAAATTAACTTGTTCTCATTTTGTGTAATATAAAGATAATAACTTTGGTCCATTACATTGGGTTCCCAATTGAATCCAAACACTAGTTGCATTTTCAAGGAGAATTAAATCAGAACAACCAATACTAAGCTTAAACACAAGAATTATTATGTCAAATTAGTCACAACCAACGCTATATTTGCACATTCAAAACAATAAGATCAAATATCTATAATTCTATAGATCCAAGATAAATTTGAAAATGAAAAAGAAAAAGAAATCTAAGCAGGAATAATGTAACAGCAAGCTTACGAAAGAAAGAAGCAAACTGTGTCACAGCCTGTTTTAAAACCTCTTAATTTCTGCCCTTTAAACAAAACGCCCAGGCACAGCCCCAGAGGAGGAAGCAGAGGTTTGAGGAAGCAGAGGGCACGGCAAGAACTCTTTCCTCTTCGAAATCGTTCAGCTCTAGCGATCTGTGTGGCAGTGGTGGAGGTTCGGCGTGAAGGAAGCAGAGGTGAACGGCGTGAAGGAAGCAGAGGCTGTGAGCGTGAACTTACTTTTTTTTTTTTTTTTGAAGTCATTCTGTTTCTTTAAGTGATGGGCCTGACGTGGCAAACATCTATTGGCTGGCGTAAAACCAGTGTTTTACGCCAAGCCTGACCTAATGTTTTCTCTTTCCTTATTTGTTGAATAGAAGTAGGTTGTCTCTGACTTATCAAAGAAAAAAAAAAAAGCAGTAGGTTGTCTCCTGTGCTGACTGTTGTAGGTTCTGTAACGCTTGAAATGGCCTTATTTCCAAAAGAATTTTAGAACATAATCATAACATCAGGAAAACAAAAGGATACTACAAGACCAATAAAACCCATTCTACCAATGTCTAAGAAGCCAACCAGTTGTAGCTTCCATTTGGAAGGCCAAGTACTAGAGCTACTCATATGGACAAAAGTAGCTTTCCTAATCCACAAGCATCCACGACTATGACATTCCACTTAACAAAAGCAACCAAAAAAAAAACTGAAGATAAAACAGCACATGAAATAGGCTTATCATGGTTTTTTAAATTATTTTTTATTATTATTTTATACAAGTAAAACAGGGTTATCATGATTATCTTTTAGACTGAATTCTAACCAATAACTAATGGACTGATTTTATTTGCAGTGAACACTCATAGACTACAAGGGACAGATGCATCACAATGCACACAATAAGGGTGGAAGAACACACACACACATACATGTATAAGATCTGTATCAAGCAACCGCTGGACTCTTTGGTTAAGTTACACCAATTAATATTTTAAAGATCCATCATACTTATTTTTTAACACGCATGCCAAACTTTTTATTAATTGGAAGTTATTTACTATCTAATAGCTTGTCCAACTACAAAAAAAATCCAGCTAATATGCATTACAAAATGTGAAGGAAAAGACAGCTAAGTGCTAAGCTCAAGTGAAAATCAATCTTAAAAAATCTCCAAACAATAAAGTCCACAACTCAAAAACTATAAACAATAAAGTAATAACAATATTTACCTCGAGTGTAAATTTTTGCAAAAAGGGAGATGCCTTCAGCACGGAAGTGCAACAAAGGAGACTGTGGGCACGATATGAAGATACAATCAATGTTAATTTCTTGAGGCTTCTTAACTCTGGAAATTTGGGGAACCCCTGAAAAATTAAACCAAGAAACATGAGATCATTCATATAACAAACATTGATGTTTGGGAAAAAAGAAGAAGAAAAAAGCACAATGGAGATAACAATCATGAGAGTGGTTGTGTATAAGTGTTTTTATCACTGACCTCAACATACACCTTTAGTACAATTGTCTGCAGCTGAGAGAGATAACTTGAAATTGGGCAACATTTCTTCAGAAAATCACAAGCATAAAAACCATCCATAGACACATCAACAAGATTGGGAACATCCCCTAGACGTAACCTTATCTTATCCCCAAAATATTTGAATGAAACAAGATTTATAGCGGAAATCTCAATCTTTTTGAGAGAGAAGCAGCGTAATATCTCTAAATGCTTTAGCTTGAGCAAAGGCCTACAAGACTTTAATTTCACCAAAGAATTTGAGGCTTCCACATGTAGTGCTTCAATATATGGACAATGAGATAAAACATAAGCAAGAACTTTTCCGGTCACTTCCACATAACTCAAAGAGAGGTTTGTTAGGAAATTGAGGCTATGACCATGAGGAATCTGAGTAGGAAGAGTGTAATGTCCCCTAGCCAAGCCTGTAATAATAGGGTCGAAATCCAATGAAAGCCTCTTCACTTTCTTTCTCAGTGAAAAAAGTATCCAATTGTCAATATCCAATTTGTTACACTCCTCGTTTAGAGGAAAACCAACTTTAAACTCATCTATGGTATGAGCTTGATGCAATTGCAATACATGATTTACCCAACTGACATACCTATCCCTGTCAATTCCAGGTAAAGTTTTAAACAAGCTCTTCTTCCTGAGATATTGTAATGATGAATCATCAAAGTCCAAGCTACCAGTCGTAAATTTCCACAGATGTCCGCACCTTCTAGAGAGGACACTCGTCCTTGCTGCTTCTTTCAACTTCAAAAATGAAAGAATGGAGACAATAATTTCGTCCGGCAAATCACTTAACCGATCCATACAGAAACTGTTTGTCTCGTCACACTGAGCATGACAATGTAAACATATGTTAGCAAAGACTATAACTTTTTCACTTTACTCAGTAACTTTCAGATAATAAATCTTACAAAACTATACCAAAACGGAGCTTTATTTATTTAATTTGTTTTAAAGAAAAGATTAGAAATTTAATTCATAAACTAAACAGATTGTACACCATCTGCTACAACAGCAGTAAAACAAGAAGGTAATAAGTCTTCCAAGTTCTAACCGAGCACTAACATTACAACCTAGCATGTGAGACCAACATTACAAAATTTTTTACTGAATCAGTGTGACAAAATTTTAACACATATTAGCAAAGACTTTAACTTCCTACTCAATTATGTAACTTTCAGTGAGCAAATCTCAGACAATTATACCAAAAACTGAGCAATTTTAAAAAAACAAAATTTAAAAAGAGAGACTTCAATTTGAAAAAATTGAGCAATCTAATAACCAAAAGAACAGAACTTGAAGAAACACAGACAAACAACCAAAAAAAAAATTATAAAATTTGGGTTTCTTTTGAGAAAGACTAAGGGGGTGTTTGGATTTGTGTTTTCCATCGCTCATATCTCTGTTTTCATCACTCATAACTCAAAATAAGTGGGACCCACAAAAAAAATACTTATTTGGATTTGTTTTCTGATTTTGTTTCCATCACTCAATTCTCTGATTTTTGAGTTATGAGTTATGGAAACTGAAAACACATTTGGGGTGTTTTCAATTTCCAAAACTCTGTTTTCAGGGGTAAATTTGTAATTACACAGCATCTGAGGGACCCACAGTCAGACTGCTTTTATGGTGTCACTGTTTCTTCTCCACTTTTCTTTCGTTTCTCTCCTTCTCTGGCCTTCGTTGATTTCACTCTCACCTCCTTCTCTGGCCTTCGTTGATTCCACTTTTCTTCTTAATCACTCTCACCTCTGGTCTAAACTCAGTTCTTTCTTCTTCTTCTTCTTTTTTTTTTTTTTTTGGTTCTTCATCACAGAACCCATTTAGTTTTCGCCGCCAGTGGTGCCATTGCTGGGTTTGTGCAGGTCCGATCGTTCAGGTGGGTTTATGCAGGTCCGATTGAACCCATTTAGTTTTCGCCGCCGGTGGTGCCATTGTTCGGTTTGTGTAGGTCCGATCGTGGCTGGGTTTGTGCGGGTGGGTTTGTGCAGGTCCGATCATCGCTGCAGATCCGATTGTCGTTGTGGGTATTGGGGGTTGAAGGAAAAAAAAAGAAAGAAATAAAAAGGAATGCTTGGTGCCGCAGCTGGTGACGATGGAGATCATCGCAGGGGAAGAGAAAGGTGAGAAAGAGAAATGCCTGGTCCGATGGAGATCGTCGCTGGGGAAGCTGGTGACGATGGAGATTGTCGCTGGTGCCTGGTCCGATCGTCGCAGGGGAAGGAATGCCTGGTCCGATTGTTTGTTGTTGTTGTTGTTGTTGTTGTGGTTGAAGCTAGGTTCGGGTTTGGGTTTTGGGAGAGCAACAGGGGTGAAGGGGTGATGGAGAAATGAGAAAAGAGAAAAAGATTAGTGGGTATGTCTGACCATGTTGCAGCAGTGGGGTCCACAAACACTTGGAAATTTTGAGTGATGGTAGGTGAGATACGGTGCCAAACGGGTGTGATTGGAAAAATTGGAGTATTTTGAGTGATGAGTGATGAGTGAGGAGTGATGAGTGATGAAAATTGAGTGAGGAGTGATGAGTGATAACAAAAAAAAATCCAAACAGCCCCTAACCTTTTGTGGTTGAGACTTAGATCCAAGCTCCATTATTCTGGCCTTCTCACACAAGTAGTATTGGAAGAGACACCCACGAGAGGGAGTGAGAACAGATTGTGATTTTTGATATATATATATATATATATATATGAAGTATTTTGCCGAATCCTATACAAATTTGGAGTTGGGGTTAACTGAATCCTTTGCAGATTCGAAGTCGAACTCGCATGAATGAATGCGATTCATGAATGAAATTTGTCGAGCTCGGATGATATTAAAAGTTGGTCGCCCCGGCCCATTAACTAAATGACTACACACCCATTTGATTGTTTATATTAAAAATCCAAGGCCCAATAGTTTGAATGAAAAGGGCGCGATTAAAGAAACGAATCCATAAAGAGTAACTTTCAAAACATTAAGGGCTGTTTGTTACTGTATCTCAAATTCTCATTTTTACATTTTAAACAATTTTACACACTTTTTTACATACTTTTTCACCCACATAAATTTTAAAAAATTACAAAAATTTCATCTCAAGCTACTCTACCAAACACCCCCAAAAATCGGTTGAAGATTTTTAGTATTGTTGTTCAGTTTTTAGATTTGTATAAATATGTATTTGAACGTTATAAAAATATGCATAAAAAATGTTATTATTATTTAAATACTGAAATCTGTTATTTAAATTTTGGTACCAAACAACTCCTAAATGTTTGGTCATAAATAAAGTGTGATTGTGTTAGATGGAAACCCTACCTGAGTACCTAGTATATTGATTTACACTGATTCTCAAAAAAAAAAAAAAAAAAAAAAAGGCTAAAAAAAAGTATACTGATTTACACTAACTTGATTATAATTCAAAATTATTCATCTTATTCTTTTTACTATTACCTTACCTAACTTTTTGTTATTTTTTTTTCCATGTATCATATAGGCACTAGATCCTAAAAGGAGTAGTCTAATCACAATTGAAACCCATTGTAGTTATTTACAAAGTTTATACAACTTAGCGTCCGTTTGGGACAATTTATCTAATTTTTTGCTGGAAGTGTGCTTAAGTATATTTGTATTTTTGAAAAAATGAGAAACGTGAGGTTTTAAAAAACTGTACATAAAAGATAAAAACTAAAAACTAAAGCTGATATCAAACAGACATTAAGAGTCTGTTTGGGATGTAATGCAGGTTTCAGCTTATTTGAGTTTTGAACTTCTTTTTGTTACTATTTATGGGTCCCATTTCTATTTTTGGTACTATTAATGAGTCTCATTGTCCCATTTTGTTAGTTTTTAGCTTTTTTATTTATTTTTTTACTGTATTTTCAGCAAAATTTTTCAATTTCAGCTAAATAATCTATTCTCAAACAGACCCTAAAAATATGTCTGATGTAGGACTCCAAACACATCCAAACCCATTTCATTCAACACCCTTCTTTTACTTTCTTCATCTTCTCTTTCCAAGCACAACCTCTCCATACCCTTCCTTTACTTGCTTCATCTTCTCTTCCCAACATCAATATCATGAGAAAAGCTAGCTTAGAAGGAGATCTCCATTTGACGTGCTCCCCGCCACCTGTGACGGCGAAGACCAAGGACGAAGTTGCAACAAACTCACCGATTTCAGCCTCCACAGATTAGATCCGCAATCTTCCTTCCTTGCTCTGTTGGTTTGGGTGCTAGTTTTTTTTTTTTTTTTTTTTTTTTTTCTTAGTTGTACCAATTTCGGCGTCCACAAATTAGATCCACAATCTTCCTTCCTTGCTCCGTCGGTTTGGGTGCTGGTTTTTTTTTTCTCAGTTGTACTGATTTTGGCCTCCACAGATTATATCCACAATCTTTCTTCCTTGCTCCGTTGATTTGGGTGCTGGTTTTTTTTTTTTTTTTTTTTTTTTCATTTTTCTCAGTTCTGGGCTGTGAAAGTTTGGCCGGATCCCACAAGTTTAAACAAATCTCATACATAGCTATGTGGGGATGGGTTTTACAATTGGAAAAAATAAAAAAAAAAGATATTTGAGTGAACATAGATAATTACATCATCCATGATACAAAAGAAAATGGGGTTAAAAAAAAAAAAAACCATGACATAACCCAAGAAATAATGAAAATAAATGAGGAGTGGTAAGGAAGTGAAGAACTTTGGTTTCGTAAAGTGAGTTTTGGGGTAGGGGTTCTGGTGCATTGCTAGCATATGTCAGAGAGTGGGTCCCAATTTTTTGGGTTTTTGTAGTTAAAAATAGAACCAGTTTAGGCACCAAACCGAGCATTGGAGATACTCGGGATTATAGAATGATGAGTGACGAAAATTGAGTGAGGAGTGATGAGTGATGATTTTTTTTTTTTTTAAACTAAATAGCCCCTTAGTCTTTTTATTTGTAATTTTATTAATATAGTAATGGTAAATTTGGTAATTCATTTGGTCAAACATTTTTATGCTTCACCCTTCCTCCAAATCTCCCCAATTTAGGAGAATTAAAAATGAGGGGTTAGAAGTAGTTCAAACCCCTCAAAATCCTTCCCCTTCATTCCTTAAAAAAACATCCAAACAAAGTAATTTAATTACTCTTCCTCACTATACTCTGCTCCCCTCCTTTTCCCAATAGCCAAACATAGCATTAGAATGCCTAAGCATCTCTTGATCAAGAATGTGAAGAGGTTGAAACATGTGGTGAAGAAGGGGCGGGTGAAGAATTTGGGGTTTCTTAAGAAGAGGAGTGCTCTGCTTTTCTCTCTGGAGAAGCGTTATTTGTTGGCAGACGAAGGAGTTACTTATCAGGTGGCTAACATTTGTTTGTACGTTGATCTGCTCCGGGACCGATTCCAAACGTGCTAGTGGTATTTTAATTTTTTTTTAGTACATTAGCAATTTACCATTGCTACTTAGATTCTATGTGATGTATTCCAATTTTACTTGGATTTGTTGATGTTCGTAGTAGAGACAAGATTTAAATGTCTCTTCTATTTCTATCTTGAATGAATTAATGTTTGCACAGATTAAAAGCCAAAAGATTTCTCAGCCTAGAGAAAGAATAGAATATAAAGGATCCAAGCAATCCTTCCCATCTGAAGTATAATTTTCCTGATTTTATCCTCAACTTGATAATCCCCATAGTTGAGATACTTCTCTCTAAAGTTAATACAAAATAATACTCGCTAGAATTATTCCAAATCACCAGAAAAGCTCAAGTGCATAAACCTTATAAAAATCTCTGAACAATAAATTCCATAACTCTAAAATTATAAATAATAAAATAATAACAAGATTTACCTCAAGTGTAAATTTATGCAAAAAGGGAGATGCCTTCAGCATGGAAGTGCAACAAAGGAGACTGTTGGCAAGATATGAAGATACAATCAATGTTAATTGCCTGAGGTTTCTTAACTCTGGAAATTTAGGGAACCTCTGAAAAATTAAGCCAGGAAAAATGAGCACATTCATATAAACAAACATTGACGTTTGGGAAAAAAGAAGAAAAAATCACAATGGAGTTAACAATCATGAGTTTTTGTTTATAAGTGTTTTTATCACTAACCTCAACATACATGTCTAGTACAATTGTCTGCAGATGAGAGAGATAACTTGAAATAGGGCAATATTTCTTCATGAAATAGCTAGCAGACAGACCTTCCACAGACACATCAACAAGATTGAGAACATCCCCAAGACGCAACCTTATCTTATGCCCAAAATATTTGAACGAAACAAGATTTACAGCGGAAATCTCAATCTTTTTAGACAGATGCAACGTAATATCTCTAAATGCTTTTGTTTGAGCAAAGGCCTAGAAGGCTTTAAATTCACCAAAGATGCTGAGGATTCCACATGTCATGCTTCAATATATGGACAATTAGATAAAATATAATTAAGAACTTTTCCAGTCACTTCCACATATCTTAAGCAGAGGTTTGTGAGGGAATCAAGGCTATAACCATGAGGAACCTGAGTAGAAAGAGTGTAATGTCCCCTAGCCACCTTCTGAAAGATAGGGTTGAAATTCAATGAAAGCCTTTTCACTTTCTTTCTCAGTGAAAAAAGTATCCAATTGTCAATATCTAATTTGTTATACTCCTCATCCAGAGGAAAACAAACTTTTAAACCCATCTATGGTATGAGCTTGATGAAATTGCAATACGTGATTTACCCAACCGACATACCTATCCCTGTCAATTCCTGGTAAAATTTTTTAAAAAGCTCTTATTCCTGAGATATTGTAACAATGAATCATCAAAGTCCAAGCTACCGGTCTCAAATTTCCACAGATGTCCCCGGTACCTTCTAGAGAGGACACTAGTCCTTGCTGCTTCTTTCAACTTACAAAATGACAGAATGGAGATAATAATTTCATCTGACAATTCACTTAACCAATCCATGCTGCAGAAACTCTGTCTTGTCGCACTAACCATAACAATACAAACACATGTTAGCAAAGATATAACTTTTTTCACTTTATTATGAAACTTTTAGTAAATAAATTTTACCAAATCATAGAGAAAGGAGCTTTTAATATATATATATATATATATATATATATATATATATATGAAGAGGACAATATGTGGTGGAATTGTGGTGGACGGGTATGTGTAATACACATCATGTGTTGGGCTCCAAGGCCTTTTTATATAAGCATGGTTGCGACCCATTTGGGCTATTGAGGCTTTTTGCTTGATCTACACGCTCGGGCCCAAATGCAAGAATACTCCTAACCAAGGTATCGACACTAGGTCTACGTAACTATAAATATTCCAAAACCCTCACAAAACCACGGTACGTATAATCAACTCAACTCTAGCACTCTAGTGTTGAAAACAAGGTTCCTAACTTGACCTTTGGAGGGTCTTTAGCCGGCACCACACCGGTGCTCTCTGCTAGGTCCCGTCTTGTTATTTTGCAGGTTCTTCTATCGTTCTTTTGAGGACCGTGCAGCTCACTGGTGGACTTCGGCATCATCAGTTGGCGCCGTCTGTGGGAAACACACAAACAAGGGTGATTAAAGCGTCACTTTGCTCCCGGGACAAAGAGTTGCATGGCCCACACTAGATCGATGGCAACAGCCAACAACCAGGGTGACGAACCGCATGCTGCGGCATTGGAAAGACAGGTCCGAACACTAGCAGCGGCGGTCGAACGCTTGACTAAACAGAATCACGACTTAGAAGAACAGCTATGACAAAAGAATGCACATCCAGGAATACAAGAGGACCAGGAAGGAACAAGTGCTAAAAGGAGGGACCCCGACGGACCTGAGGGCAGCAATGCTCCAAGCAAGACCGAAAGGAGGGATGCCAAGTAGCCGTCTTTGTCGGAGGCTTTACCGCCCCACATCGCCATAAAGATGCAGGAGATGCGGGAGCGAATGGATGTGATGATGAACGCCCTCAAAGGACGAGTATCTAGCGACCTCGACGACCTGGTCCACCGAACTGATTCGCCCTTCACGGCACCTGTTACTTCGTGCCCTCTTCCACCGAAGTTTCGTATGCCCCAGTTGGAGAGCTACGATGGAACCAAGGACTCCTTAGACCACTTGGAGTCCTTCACGACTCTAATGCACCTTCAAGGGGTGCCGGACGAGATTATGTGTAGGGCATTCCCTACTACATTGAAGGGATCCGCGAGGGTCTGGTATGGCAGGTTGACGCCCAACTCAATAAGCACCTTTAAGGAATTAGGCGCCCAATTTGTGTCACACTTTATAGGGGGCCACCGGTATAAGAAGTCCACGGCATGCTTGATGAGTATCAGACAGAGGGAAGACGAGACCCTGAGATCCTACATAACACGGTTCAACAAGGAGGCTCTTTCAATAGACAAAGCAGACGATAAGATACAAGTAGCAGCCTTTACCAACGGGCTGCGAAAGGGTAAGTTCCTTTTCTCTCTGTATAAGAATGATCCGAAAACTATGTCCGAGGTACTTTACAGGGCGACGAAGTACATGAACGCAGAAGATGCATTGATAGCAAGAGAAGATAGGCCAAAGAAAAGGGAGAGGCAGGATGAAACACGATCAGAGGGGGGACGAAAGAAGGCTAGGATGGATGAAAGAAGGGAGGATAGGCGCCCAAAGCTGCCCATGGCGAAATTCACCAGCTTCACCCCTCTGACGGCCCCGATCGACCAAGTACTAATGCAGATAAAGGATGAGGAGGCCTTGACATACCCCAGGAAGCTGAAGGGGGACGCCAATAAAAGGTCAAGAAACAAGTACTGCCGATTCCATCGTGACCATGGCCACGACACCTCTGAATGCTATGACCTAAAGCAACAGATCAAAGCACTCATAAGGCAAGGGAAGTTGCAGAGGTTTGTTAGTAAGGAAGGGGCGAATCCGCAACAGAACCAGCCCCCAAGACGGGAGAACGAGCGCCCAAGGCCACCCATTGTAGACATAAGAATGATCGTCGGAGGTACAATAGGACCGTCTAAAAGGGCTCGTAAAACCTACTTACGGATGGTGCAGAACGTCGAGACGACGGGCCTGACACTGAAGCTCGCACGGGTGGATGTACCAACTATCGGTTTTTCAGAAGAGGATGCTCAACGCCTTCACCATCCGCATGACGACGCCCTCGTGGTCAGCATACGGGCGGGGGAGTACAACATACATCGGGTACTGGTTGATAACGGAAGCTCAGCGGACATCCTTTATTACCCTGCGTTCCAACAGATGGGGATGAATAGGGAACAGCTTACTCCGACTAATTCCCCCCTCGTCGGATTCCGGAGGACGAGAGTTTATCCCCTGGGGACCGTCACATTATCTGTGACGGTGGGAGATTACCCACAGCAAATCACCAAGGATGTGGTCTTCTTGGTGGTAGATTGTTCGTCCGCCTACAACGCGATCCTTGGATGACCTACTCTTAACGCATGGAAAGCCGTCACGTCAACTTACCACTTGATGATTAAATTCCCCACTGGATATGGAGTCGGAGAACTCCGCGGGAATCAGGCCGCAGCACGAGAATGCTACGTCGCCAAGACAGAGATGGACGATCACTTGCAAGCACTAAATGTCGAGGGACAGCGAGTCACGGCTGAAGTAGTGGAAGAACTGGAAGAAGTAGTACTTGACGACTCAAGACCTGGACGGACCGCAAGGATTGGCACGATGGCCAGGACCTCGGTGCGGCAAAGCTTAACCATGTTCTTGATGGAAAATCAGGACGTATTTGCATGGAGTCATGAGGACATGTCGGGGATCGATCCGACAGTAATGGTACACAAGCTGAACGTATCGCCATCATTCTCTCTCATCCGATAGAAGAAGAGAGTATTTGCTCCAGAAAAAGACCGGACTATCGCCAAAGAAGTCCAGAAATTGCAGGAAGCAGGTTTCATACGAGAAGTGCACTATCCAGACTGGCTTGCAAATGTAGTCATGGTCAAGAAAGCGAATGGAAAGTGGCGAATATGCGTTGACTTCACGGATCTAAACAAGGCCTGCCTAAAGGATAGTTATCCCCTGCCGCGTATTGATACGCTAGTGGATTCGACTGCAAGACATGAACTCTTAAGTTTCATGGACGCATTCTCCGGCTACAATCAGATCAAACTAGACGAGATAGATCAGGAGAAAACGTCGTTCATCACTAGTCAATGACTCTTTTGCTACAAGGTAATGCCCTTCAGACTCAAGAACGCTGGGGCCACGTACCAGAGACTGATGAATAAGATGTTTGTACATCAGATTGGAAGGAATGTGCAAGTCTATGTGGACGACATGCTGGTGAAGAGCGTTCGAGAGTGCAACCATCTGAGCGACCTCCAAGAAACTTTTGACACCCTTCGGTCCTATAACATGAAGCTGAACCCCAGCAAGTGCGCATTTGGGGTGACGGCAGGGAAATTCTTGGGTTTCATGGTATCTCAACGGGGCATCGAGGTCAACCCAGAAAAGGTCAAGGCGATAGTAGATTTGGTTCCCCCGAAGACACTGAAGGAGGTCTAAAGCTTAAATGGCAAGATAGCTACCCTGAACAGATTCGTTTCAAGGGCAACAGACAAGTGCCTACCATTCTTTCGCACATTGAAGAAATCGTTTGAATGGACGGACGATTGCCAGAAAGCTTTCGAAGATCTGAAGACATACCTCTCCTCCCCACTACTACTTAGCCCATCCAAGCAAGGTGAAGAGCTGTTCCTATACATTGCCGTCTCCCCAGCGGCTGTCAGTGCAGCTCTTATTAGAGATGAAGACAGGATTCAGAAGCCTGTTTACTTTACAAGCAAAGCGCTCAGAGGGGCAGAAGAGAGATATCCCCCGATGGAAAAATTGGCTTTCGCATTGGTAATTGCGGCTCGAAAGCTAAAACCGTACTTTCAAGAACACGTAATAAACGTGATAACCGACCAGCCCCTACGAAGAGCTATGAGAAGTCCTGAAGCAGCAGGGCGAATGGCATTGTGGGCAATCGAGCTGAGTGAGTACGACATTCGGTATCAACCTCGAAACGCGGTAAAGGTACAAATCCTGGCGGACTTCATTGCAGAATTCACCGACACAAAAGACCAGGGGGCACGTGAGCTTCTTGTATAGAGGATGCATACGGATGGATCCTCTAATAAACACGCAGGAGGAATTGGGGTGGTGATCCACACACCGGAAGGAGATCAGATAAAGTGCATGATTCGCCTGTGCTTTTCAGCAACGAACAATGAAGCAGAATACGAAGCCGTAATAGCAGGATTAGACATCGCCATTGCAGCTGGAGCGGAAAGAGTGGATGTCTACTCCGATTCCCAAGTCATCACGAGCCAGATTAATGGAAGCTACGAGTGCAGAGGTGAAAGAATGAAGAAGTATCTCGATGAAGTGAAGAATCGAATGAGCAACCTCCAGGTCAAATTAATTCAAGTGCCAAGAGAGGAAAACCAAGAAGCTGACCAGCTTGCCAAGGCAGCATCCATGGAGCCAATGATTGTCCTCAACCATGTACTATCCTTCGCCTAAACATCACCATTAATAGATGGTACAGGTTTACGGGAGGTGAGCAAAGAGCAATGTTGGATTACTCCAATAGCTACGTACTTGAAAGACGGCCTGTTACCAGACGATAAGGAGGCCGTAAGGAAACTAAGAGTTAAGGCATTTCGGTTCGTCATGATGAAAGATGTACTATACAAAAGAGGTTTCTCCTGACCCTATTTGAGATGCCTCGCTCTCGAAGAAGTAGACTATGTCATGAGGGAGGTCCACGAAGGGATCTGCGGGAATCACTCAGGATCAAGGTCTTTAGTGCATAAGCTCCTCAGGGCAGGATACTACTGGCCAACAATGCAGAAAGACGTCAACATGTATGTCAGATCCTGTGATAAGTGCTAACGCTTTGGCAACCACATCAGGCAACCTACAGAGGAACTCACGCCCATAACGGCCCCATGGCCGTTCGCACAATGGGGACTCGACATCATGGGCCCCCTCCTGATAGCGGCAAAGCAGCTAAAGTTCCTAGTGGTCAGCATCGACTACTTCACTAAGTGGGTGGAGGCTGAGGCTTTGGCAACCATCACAGAGAGAAACGTTCGGAACTTTGTATGGAGAAACATCATTTGCAGGTATGGCATACCACGAGTACTGGTATCGGATAATGGCAAGCAATTCGACAACGAAGCATTCAGGAATTTCTGCTCCCAACTAGGGATAAAAAACCACTACTCATCTCCTGCACATCCGCAAGCCAACGGACAAGTTGAGGTCACAAACCGATCCTTGATCAAAATCATCAAGACTCGGCTTGAGGGGGCAAACGGTATATGGCTAGACGAGTTACCGAGTGTCTTATGGGCGTATAGGACAACGGTAAGAACACCGACAGGAGAAACGCCGTTCCGTTTGGCATATGGATCTGAGGCTGTCATACCAGCTGAAGTAGGTCTAACAAGCTACCGTGTTGGAAACCATGACGAGCACAAAAACGATGAAGCCATGCGCATACAGCTTGACCTAGTGGACGAAGTAAGGGCAGCTACAGAACAGAGAATAGCATGGTACCAGGACTTAATGGCGAAGCACTACAATTCTAGAGTTCGGCACAGAGACTTCCAGGTCGGAGACCTTGTTCTAAAAAAAGTGCTCGGCGCTACGAAGGATGCCGCCCAAGGGAAGCTTGGACCAAACTGGGAAGGGCCATACAGGGTCACAGCATGGAACAGGAAGGGAACATACTACCTAGAGACCCTGAACGGAAAGAAGCTAAGCCACCCATGGAATGCAGAGCACCTAAAGAAGTATTATCAGTAGACGACACAATAAACAGCATTACTCACCGCCAGTTTATCTTTTCTTGATAATTGTAGTTTTTATTTCCTACAGTACTTCCATAGCGCCTAAGGGCTACTTTTTCATGTTTTTAAACAAAGTTCTACCCATCCATTTGCAATGAGAGGAGTTTTCAGAAAAACTGAATGTCTTACGCTTGTATGTCTACGTGTTGTCTAAGTCCACAAAGTGGGTGGACCATATATCCGAAATCCACAAAGTGGACGGACCATCTAAAAGATGAAAATTACTACCAAGTCAACAAAGTGGATGGACCATCTAAAAGATGGAAATGATAACCAAGTCCAAAACATCGACGGACCTTCCAAAATCCACAGTGTGGACGGACCATCTAAAAGATGAAAATTATTACAAAGTCCACAAAGTGGACGGACCATCTAAAAGATGAAAATTACTACCAAGTCTACAAAGTGGACGGACCATTTAAAAGATGGAAATGATAACCAAGTCCAAAATGTGGACGGACCTTCCAAAATCCATAGTGTGGACGGACCATCTAAAAGATGAAAATTATTACAAAGTCCACAAAGTGGACGGACCATCTAAAATATGGAAATTACTACCAAGTCCACAAAGTGGATGGACCATCTAAAAGATAGAAATGATAACCAAGTCCAAAACGTGGACGGACCTTCCAAAATCCACAGTGTGGACGGACTATCTAAAAGATGAAAATTATTACAAAGTCTACAAAGTGGATGGACCATCTAAAAGATGGAAATTATTACCAAGTCCACAAAGTGGACGGACCATATATCCGAAATTCACAAAGTGGACGGACCATCTAAAAGATGGAAATTACTACCAAGTCCACAAAGTGGACAGGCCATCCGAAACCCACAAAGTGGATGGACCGCATAATGGATTGAAATATATCCGAAATCCACAAAGTGGACGGACTATACCAACCCACAGGGTAGACGGATCATCTAAAAGATGGAAATGATAACCAAGTCCAAAAAGTGGACGGACCTTCCAAAATCCACAGTGTGGACGGATCATATAAAAGTCCACATAGTGGACGGTCCATATAAAGGAATTGAATTATATCCGAAGTCCTCAAAGTGGACGGACCAACAAAAAGTATGTTTATATGCCTAATCCACAAGGTGGACGGATTACCCAAAATAATGATATTGCAAGGAATATAAAGTGGACGGTTATATTTGCAGTATATGATGGACGGATGGTTAATGAAAACATACACCAGACAATAAAATGCATTTAATTCATGAAGGAAACATGCGACGAATAAATATCAACCTTGAATAAATTGTTCACAAAAATACACATGACGGTTATAAAATTATATAACCAATTGTTCTTAAAATTACAACTTGTTTTCAAATACAGCGTAATAAATGGACAGCGTAATAACAAGACTATCCTTCTGCTTGGGGGGCATCGGCTTGCATTCCAGCACCGTCAAGCTTGGAAGGACGGACGTCGTCATGGCCAGCTTGAGGGGCTTCATCTTCATTGGGGACCTCACCAAAAAGTTTGGCGGTTCCCTCGGACTCGACGGTGCGAGCAGGGGTCTGGCCTCTGGCATTGATGTTGATGTGGCCAACATTAAGATCAGGAAATGATGACTTCACCTGACGAAGACAGTCGTCAAACCCGTCAGCAAATGAAGTACCGAGCTCCGTCAGCAACGCATCGGAATCTCTGTACTCCTGGACGGCCTCAACCTTAGCTCGACGGATGTTCTCATCGTTAGCTTTCACCATCTCCCTCAAGAACTCTACTTCCTTCTCCAACGCCTCACGAGCTTGCTCGGATGTTTTTAGCTTTTGCTCATGACAGATCTTCCAGAGCTTCATCTCGTCCAGCTCCTCCCCCAACATCCTAGCCTTGGAACGCACACGATCCAAGGATTTCTCACAAGCCAGGCAACGGTCCATCAGCCTCTTTGCCATTAGCACCGTCTGCATCAAACAAACAGGAAGTTAGCAAGCAAGCATGACAAGTCAAAACAAGACAGTAAGTGGACGGATACATTACCTGGGTAAGGCTAAACAAAGCCGTCTCCCCCATAGCTTCCGTCGCATGGTTGCCAATGTCCTCATAGTCCTCTTCCTTTATTATAGAGGTTATTTGGGCAAGGGCGTACTGAGAGTCTTCACGGAGCAGGACGAGAGCTGTCTCTTGGATGGGGTCGGGGTTTGTCATTAGACCTTTACCCTTACCCACACCCAGCTTGGACGGAGGCTTTATTGAGTCATGGACGGCGGGTAGACCCGTCACCAGCCTCTGCTTCTTGCTAGGACGGTCGGTCCTCTTCGGACGCCTTTTTTTGGACGGATGGGGTGCCTTAGTTGGAAGGTCACCCCCAAGCTTCTTCTTGTTGGCAGCCTGCTGCTTGAAGAGGGCTCGTCTCTTAGCCTCGTCCATTTCTGCGATAGTGGACGGTTAGAATATATGACGAACAAAAAACCAAAATCACATTCAAAAGATAGGCTTACGCTAGCGTATTCCCTCATCGTACTTTATTGCTGCAGCCGAAGGCTCAGGGCCGTCACAGTACCAGTGGATGGTGTTGAGGGTGACGAGCTTCACCCAAGTCGTCTCTGATAGTTTAGTTTTCTGGAAAATAGACTCAAGAAAACCGAACTGTTCGACGGTAATTTTCGGACGGCTACGCGCTGCAAAAGACAGACGGATTAAGTTAAACAACAAATAAGCAGATAATATAGGACGGACACAAAGAGAGAAGCATACCGGACGAAGATACTATGCCCCATGTCTTATCGACGGGCGTAAAATCTGGGTCGTCAGGATGACCCATCCATTCGTCCCCTTGTAGGAAAAAGTACCTACTCTTCCAATTGCAGTTGGAGTCTGGGGTCTCGGACACTAATCTAAGCAACGGGCTTCTTGCCACGAAGCTATACATCCCTTTTGACTCAGCGATTTCGTCTGGACGGTAACAATTGAAGAACTCCTCCATCGTTAACCGTCTTGTCCCATTGGACATGACGCCATATAGAACTTCTACACTTAAGAAAACCCTCCAGGCATTTGGGGAGATCTGGGTGACGGACACACCCAGATACTGGAGAAGACGACGATGCAGGGCGCTCAAAGGAAAGCGTAGGCCGGCTTGAGCATTTGCTTGTACACACCGACATCCTCTAGTCCTTCATAATAGCACCTCTCGGACTTAAAAGGTAGACGAATGGCTATTGTGTTTGGTATCTGGTATTTTTTCCTAAGGGAGTTGAAGTGTGGCAAACTGATGGAGGAAGTGAAGTGATTCACCGTCCACTCGGGAGGCAGGATGAACTCCCTTAAACCGTCCTTACCGATCACAGACCGGACGGAAGGATCCACAACTTCTACTTCCTCATTCGAGTCGTACTCCGACTCGTCTTCTCCTCGCCCTTCTTCTTCTGTGAAGGAAGGAGAGCTGGATGATGGTTCTCTCTCCTCGACGGAGGTACCCCGGTCTCCCTGACCTGACGGGTAAACCTCCTCATAGCCCGCTCCCTCACGGACAAAAGATTGACTGCTGGAAACCTCACTAGATATCGGACCTACAAACGACGGAGAAGGAAAACCTAAAACTCTAGATCTACATTGACAACGGACCAATGTTTAAATAAAAAGAGGGGTGGTGGATGTAAGAAATAGACTTACGAGTAAATAGATGACGGTAGGAAGTGTAATGGATGACTGAACGGTAGAGAGCTGTGTGCCGATGATCACAAAGAGGACAGATGTGCTCTGATCAGCGAAAATTTCTCCAAAATGTGAAAATGACTGGAGCAGTTGATGAATATATAGGGGGAGCGGTGCGACCCACGAAGAGATGCCTCGGTTCTAGTAAGCTTTCGATCGAGGTTCACCATGTGTCCTCTAGAGCATTTATGACTACTCCAACCTGGCAGTTCATCCGCAGCAAATGCATGACGGGTTCACTAGAACAGAGCAACTCATCCCATTGGACCGTCATGTTTGATGACGGATTAGGAAGAACGAATCGACTAATTCCATGGGCCCGTCATGTTAGATGACGGATCAAGAAGAACGGAGCGACTAGTTCCATGGACCCGTCATATTGGGTGACGGATTCATGGAATGGGGGGCAGCTGAAGAGGACAATATGTGGTGGATTTGTGGTGGACGGGTATGTGTAATACACATCATGTGTTGGGCTCCAAGGCCTTTTTATATAAGCATGGTTGCGACCTATTTGGGCTATCGAGGCTTTTTGCTTGATCTACACACTCGGGCCCAAATGCAAGAATACTCCTAACCAAGGTATCGACACTAGGTCTACGTAACTATAAATATTCCAAAACCCTCACAAAACCACGGTACGCATAATCAACTCAACTCTAGCACTCTAGTGTTGAAAACAAGGTTCCTAACTTGACCTTCGGAGGGTTTTTGGCCGGCACCACATCGGTGCTCTCTGCTAGGTCCCGTCTTGTCATTTTGCAGGTTCTTCTATCGTTCTTTTGAGGACCGTGCAGCTCACTAGTGGACTTCGGCATCATCAATATATATATATATATATATATATTAGAAATTTGATTTATAAAGTTAAACAGATATACATTACAACCAAGCATGTGAGACCAACATTCCAAAAGATGGAACAACAAATTTTTTAACATATATTAGCAAAGACTATAACTTCCTACTCTATTATGTAACTTTCAGGGAGTAAATCTCAGAAAATTATACCGGAATTGAGTAATTTTTAAACAACAAATTTTTTTTTTTTTTAAATGACTAGATTTTAAAAAACTGAGAAATCTAATAACAAAAAGGACAGAACTTGAACATCAACAAACCACCAAAAATCTATTGGGTTGCTTTTGAGAAAGACTTGCCTTCAGCAGTGGAGATTTAGATCCAGCTTCCATGGTCTTCTTAGTTCTCACACAAGTCCACAACACAAATAAAAGATCCAAACTTTACTTAGTATTGGTAGAGACACTGAAGAGAACTGAATGCTAATGCTAACAATTCTCTCCATTCTAACAAATTTGTCAAAGGGTACTACACAGATATAAACTTTAAACCATGTTGGACCTGAAAGTTAACATAAACTCAATTAGTCAACTATATAGTAAAACATGTAATAAACTCAACTCTCTGAGTCATTTTGTCAAAAATCTAGCAGATAATCATAAGACTGATATTTTCACATACAAGGATTAGAGACCAATAAAGAGAAACCCATTTTCACTAAAGGAATGAAAAGCCATAACGAATCTAGCAATGGCAATTAAGAAAAAGCAAGAGAGAGAGAGAGAGAGAGAGAGAGAACATTCAGAGAGAAAGACCAAAGAAACTCACCGTCGGCATTGTCGTCGCCTGGGACCTGATCTGGTGGAGGTGGAGCCGTCAACGGCAGAGCTGAGGGCCGGGTTTTGAATTGGAGCCGTCTGCATATTGATGTTTGGCGTAAATGCACTTTTTGTCCCTACATTTTGGGGTTACTTCTATTTTGGTCCCTACATTTTCATTTTACCATTTTTAGTTCCTAAATCAATTAACGCGTTCTATTTTGGTCCTTATCGTTACTCACTTAACAGAAATTGCTGACATGGCAAACGATATCTACTATTGGCACATTAAATGCTGACCTGGTCAATAAAATAATATTAAAAATGCCAAATCAGCTTATAAATTAAAAAAAATTATTTATTTATTTTAACTAAATAAAAAAATTACAAAACAAATTGTTTAAAAAAAATTAAATTAAAAAAAAAATTACATGATCTTCTTCCCCATCATCATGATATCTTCCTCAAAAAACCCAGAACATGAAAATGAATGTCTATATTTTACATGATCTCTCACCATCTCTCTCTCTCTCTCTCTCTCAATCCCCAAACTCACTCAAAGCTTCGACCCATCTCTCTAAATGGATCACTCGGGCTAGCGCCACGCCACCCAACCCAGCTTTCGATCCGGATCCGGATCCTGTGGCAGAGGAGGAGGAGGGGGACGATGATGCCGTTCATCTTGACCTCCAAGGCGCTCCTCGTCCATCAAAGCCATCGTCTCCGATTTCACGTTCGTCACCACCATTGCTATGGGTGTGTGTTTCGGTCACTTCCTCCATCTAATCCAGTGATGTCTGGCGACATTTCAATATCCTCTGCTCAAATCCGGCGCCGTGGTGGTGGGTTTGCAATCCGTCTTGGGTTTTTCTTTCTGATCTGGGTTTCTTCTTTTTTAGCTAAAGTTTTGGTTTTGTTGAGTTTCTTTTGTTCTGTTTGTTTGTTGGGGAAATAGAATGATTAGAAAGAAAATTAATTGCTGGGGTTTATTTGGTTTTTGAAAGAATGAATATTTTTTTTTTTTTTTTTTTTTGTGCTGATCTAATTGTGCTTTGTTTGGTTCCGAAGAACAATGAAAAGAAATGGAAAAATGGAAAAATGAATTCTTGTGTATTGGAAGAAGTAAAATGCACTTTCTGGGTTTGTGTTGTTTGTTGTTGTTGTTGTTGTTTTTTTTTTTTTTTTTTTTTCTGGGTTTATGTTCTTTAGATTTGGGTTTGTCTTCCTGATGTTCTTGTTCAAGGCACTTTCAGATCTCAATTAATGTGATTTTTTGTTTTTAATTTTGTTTATTTAATTAAAATTAATAAATTAATTTTTTTAATTTAAATACTGATATGGCAATTTTTTAATGTTAAAATAGATTTTTTAATTATTATTTTACTGTGTCGTTTGCCACGTTAGCAATTTCTGTTAAGTGAGTAACGGTAAGGACCAAAATAGAACGCATTAATTGATTTAGGGAATAAAAGTGGTAAAATGAAAATGTAGGGACCAAAATAGAAATGACCCCAAAATGTAGGGACCAAAAGTGCATTTACGCGTTGATGTTTTTCGGGAATGGGTTTTTGAGTTTTGGTGAAACGACATCATTGCATCTTTGTTTTATGTTTTGATTTAAGCTAAAACGACATCGTTCAGTAGCCTTGGTCTTGTGGTCTTGTGGTAGAATAAGTGCTTTTAGTGGCACAACAAATGCCACAACTCGCCATAACCTGCCTATGTGGCGAGTTGTGGTTGGTGAATGGATGTTCCTACATGGACTCACTACCACCTCTTCACCAATCACAACTTGCGACATAGGCAAGTTGTGGCATTTATTGTGCCACTTTATGTGTCACAAGACTTATTCTCTTGTGGTATTCAATTTTAACCTTATGTAAAACGGTGTCGTATTGGGCTGGCAAATATGGCAAAAAAAAAAAAAAATTACACACCAAATGCTAGCAGTCACTTAACGGCCATGTAAGCGAGGCCACTAATGAAGGGGCCCATTTTGTTTACTGAGGTAAAATTCGAGTGCAAATTTTTCTTGAATTTTAGAATATAAAATTTAATCATCCTCAAACTTTAGAGTGTATTTTGCAATTTACCTATTTTGCCTTTTTTTTTTGTTTTAAAATTTATTGAAATTAAGATAAAAAACTTAGTAAAAGCATAAAGAAACCATAAAATTACTCAAAGGCTGAAATCTAGAAAGCATAGATATTTCATTTTTGTGTTGAACACTTAAATGCTTAAAATATATAGAAATAATAATTAAAATATATTTAATAAATATGTCTCATAGTATTCATGTTTTATTTAAAAAAAAAAAATTGTCATGTCATTGTATCATGCTCGTACCCAATCCGTGGTTTTTAGGAACAAACCCAACAAAAAGATTGAAAATAAACCAACAAAATAGGCAAAAATTAACGCAACCAAAAAATAAAACTCACCGACTCAGATTCACACATTGGACGTGACAACAATCTCTCTGTGGTAAAAAGCTGATAATGGTAATTAGCATTCCAAACATATAAGCAGGAAAAGTTTGCTATTGAACAAAATTGGTGGATGAAACATGATCAACTTGGATCTCTCACCTGATTGGATGGATATCTGGCTATTACCACCAACCTAAACTTCTTCCATAACCACATCTGAATTAGCTTTCTATAGTATAAAAGATTTCGTGAAATTAGGTAAACAAAAAACTTTCCACATTCCATCAAAAAAAAAAAAACTTTCCATAACAAAATCAAATTAAGATTTCATGACAAAGCTTGGAAATAACCTGAACTACTGAGGGATTTGATTCATGTTTCCAATTGAGTGCTTCAAGAAATTGAATTTTTTATTTATTTTTAATCACAACACATGTATTTAATTTTGGAAAGTAAGTTGGCTATGAAGTATGAACACTGAAATAAAAATTTATGAAATTCAAGCAACTTCTAATTATCTGGAAAAGAAAAAAAAAAAAAAAAAACTTAGTCTTTGTTTGGTACGATAATGAAAAAGATCTCCATCCTTGTCGAAAATCAAGGGAACAAATAAAATTGGAAAATACTACTTTCCATTATGATTAACCAATTCTGTTAGCAAAGCAGCAAATGTATGTGGTAAATACGTTTAGAAAAGATGCCCAGGTATTTCATTTGAGGAAAGAAATGGATTAAGGGGTATATATCAGTATTAAAATTATATTGGTTTCAGTGATGATGTTTTCTAGAAAATAAGTTATTTTTTAAAAAACATTTTCTATAAAACTATCTCATTCTTCTATATTTGGTAGCAACTTTAAAGGAGTTAAAAAATAATATTTTAATTTCCCTTATTTAGCTTACTGTAAGATAAAGTTATTTTTAAAAAAAATTAGTGGCAGACAATTTCTTAAAATAAGTCATATTTTTTTATGTTGACTAAAGGTAATTTTCTTTTAACTAATTTTTTCTAATTCTATCAAAAACTGAAAAATAAAGAAAATAACTAATTTTTTCTTATTTTATCAAAAACTGAAAAATACGAAACATTATCTTTATATAAGATTTTCTATCAAAACAAACAATGTGTAAGTGAAATACAATTTGCTATCTTTTAGAGGAAAAGTTGTAAAGCTCATAGAAGTTCATCTACGCCCATGTTTTATAACTATTAAAAAAATATAAATAAATAAACGAAAAAGAATAAAAAAGAAAGAAAGAAAAGATATAAGATTGTCTACTTCTACTATAACCTTCAAGATTTGTTTTTTATTTGTATGTATTATACAAAACTCACAGAACCATGATCCCTAGCCCAATTCCACGTCCTACTAATTTCTTAGAACACTTTTTTTCTTCTTTTAATTACTGTAATTGACCCAAGTTGGCCCTTGGGCCCAATGTCTCCGACTCTCCCCATTGGGCCCATTCTTCTTAAAATAATTTCTTTCTATGATAAATTATAAATATATAAAATTTATCTTCTTAACAATTTAATAATTAGTTCAAAGGGGCTTATAAATGGTAAGTTAGTCTATACTCTATAACGTGTTCCTCTACTCCAAATTAATGAAAACTTTTTAACATAGAAATTTTTAAAAAAATTGTTTTCTAGGAATTTTTGGTATTTAAAGTGGCAAAAACCTTTAGAATTTGCTTTTTCTTAATCAACAAACAATCAAGGGAAAAACCAAAAAAAAACATACCATAAGCAAGATTACTATTTTATTTCTATTTTAAATTGGTTTCTTACTTGATTTGTGTGTGTGTGCAAAGAGCACACACATTTTTTATGCACAAATAATTTATTTATTTATTATTTTTTCTAAATTATGTCGAATGATCGGTAAGAATTAAAGTATCACATTAATTTGATGGGACCAAGGCTGTCAAGGATTCAAAACTTCAGAGGCTCACTACTAGTTTCGAAGAAATTAAGATAGAGGAGGATGAGTCATCTAATGAGTTCTATGTTAGGCTCAAGGACATAGTGAACTCAGCTTTCAATCTTGGGGAAACCATTCTCGAACTCAAGATTGTGAGAAAGGTGCTCAGATCTCTGTTTGAGAGATTTCATGCTAAGATCACCGCCATTGAGGAATCAAAGGATATTGACAAGATTCCTTTAACAGAGCTTGTTGGAAATCTACAGACCTATGAGTTGGGTTTGTCTAGGCTCGGAAAGTCAAGCAAGAGCAAAAGCATGACACTGAAGGTCAAGAGCAATGACACGGATGAGTCTTTTGATTGATGAAGATACTAAAATGAAGTCCTACATCACCCGGCAATTCAAGAAGTTCATGACAAATGCCAATGCAAAGGGCTTCGACAAGGACCATAGACAATCAAGTTTTTCTTAGTCTCAGAGCCAAGACAAAGGGAAGAAGGATGCTAGAGATGGTGGTCAGTACACTGTTCCCTTAGGATCCAAGTGTTTCAAGCGTCAAAGTTTTGGTCATATGAAACAAAAGTGCCCTACCTATCTTAAGTCCATTGGAAAAAGTAAGGCACTTGCTACAACTTTGAGTGACACCGAACCTGAAAATAATTCCAAAATGAGGATGACGGAATCCTAAATGCCTTTATCGCCAGAGTCAATCTTACTGAGCAAAATTTGAGAATATGGATGAATAAGATGATATCCACACAACCTATGCAAAGTTATACAAGGTCTTGGAAAAACATGAGAAGCTGTATAGGTTGGCCACCAAGAAGCTCAGTGAAGTGGAGTTTGAACGAAAGCAACTCTTTACAAAGTTTGATGAAGCCAATCAGACCATTGGAGCACTAAAATTTGAAAACAATTTCTTGGCCGAGAAGACCAAGAAGCTTGAGGAAGGACTGTTCCAAATAAGCGCTTAGTTGGAGAGGACCTCAAGTGTAAAGCTTGATAAGATGCTCAGCACGCAAAAATTTGCCTCCGGTTCGGTTTAGAGTATGATTTTTCTTCTCCTAATATCACTTCTTCTAGTACTACTGTTTTTGTCTCTCTTACTAACAATATTGATTTTGAGAATAATGATGCTAAAACTGTGATAACTAGTGAGAACATAGACAAGGGTAAATCTATCTTAGGAGTACCTCTTAAGCTTGCTATGAACGAAACCAAAAACCTTAGGGCTAAGAAGAGTAATGCTTAAGAGTCTAAAGAGAAGAAGCAGCATCTCTGTCATCACTGTGGTGCAGCTGGACATACTCGACCTAATTGCTACAAGTGGTTAGCTACTCAACAGAGCAACAGCATGATTTCGTCTGGAAACCAGAATCAGCTTCCATCCTCCCTTGCTCCTCTTGGAGATCTACTCAAAGTTCTCATGTTCCTTTTGAACTTGAACGGTTTCAATTCTTCCTCCTCGCCACCAGTTCAAGGGTTTACTCAAAGGAAAGGTTCCTCCAAAGTATGGAAGGAAAAAGACTCCAAGTGGTTCTGTCACTTTTTCTCCTTCTCTCCCTCTTTTTGTCGTGTTTGCATTATTTATGTGTTTTGCTTTCTTATTTTGAGATAGTCTAGTTTTTATGCATTACTTTATTTGACTTGTTTTTGTTTGGTTGTTTTTCAGTTTTGTTTTTATTTTGTTTTGCTTTCATAAAAATAAAAATAAATTGAAAAATCAGAAAAATATAAAAATAGTGTGTGTTTATGTACATTGGTACTTGTGTACCTTGAATGGCTAATGAAACAAAGCTTCTAAACTTTGAATCTTTTATAACTTAGATGAGCATCTTTATGTATAACTAAACAAGTGAGCTTTGTGGCTCGTGTTTGTGATAAGTAAGATTAAGTGATCTTTTGTATTTAACACTCGTATCACTCTTTTTGACGGAAAAGACTAGAAAATCCTAAGAGAAGGGCATAAATAACCATCTCACCACTGTTACCTGCCAATCATGAAATGACATCTGTATGCTTCGATATAACAAAAGCGCAATGTCAAAAAACTTAACATAATTGGGTATTTCTTTTCTCTCTCTTGTATGCCCATGCATGATATGCTTAATAAAAGAAAAATATGCAAAGAAATATAAAAGCAAAAAGATTAAAATGCTTTATATATAATTGCAAGCGTGTATTCTAGGAGATGTGGGAGTTATAGGATGTACCTTGAAGGTGATAGTCCCCATCAAACAGTTATGATTGTGTGTGAGTTAAATTGATTTACTTATATCTCAAATCGTTATAACATAGAGACATTTATGCAATTTTGCGATGTTTTTACACATAACACGCAATATTCTTTGCTACTTTTGATACATGTGCAGGTACAATGTGATTTGATTATCACAAAGCTTACTTGTGCTAATGTATGCTCACCTAATTGTCTTAACTTGTTTTTGAAATATAAAATTAGTTGGACTTGTTTAGTGTGTGTGTGTGTATTTTAGATCTAAAGGCATGACATTTATCTTGGTTGAGAGATAATGTTGAGAGCTTAAAATGCTGTTTGGATTTTTGGTTGAGTAGCATGCTTGATTGCATTTATATCTGTGTTTTTCTCTTCCTTGAAAAACTGTTTTTAAGCAATCTTGATAGCTCCTCGATAGCTCTCGGCAGCTAGGCTATCTATCGAGACCCTTCAGCTTTTCTTTATCGCAATCTCGATAGCTACCTTGATCAATTGAGAAACTTTCTGTTTTCTCGATAGCTGCTAGATAGCTATCTCAATCTATCGAGTTTCCTTATAAAGAAAACCTCTTGTTAGATCCTCGATAGCTGGTTTGACAGTTGAAAAACGCCTTTTTAAAGCTTGATAGCTCTCGATCGATTGAGCTTTATGAAATTTCTATATAAAGAGGCATCGCCGATTTTAGATCTCATTCCCTCGATCTCTCTCGATACTTTCAGCCTTTTCACCTCCCAAAACACTTCTCAAGCACTCCAAACTTCTTTCTCACTTCATTTTCGGTCTCAAGATCTTTGTTCCTCATCTGGTATGATACTTTCTTCATCTTTATCATGCATTTTCATGATCTTTGACCTAACTTTTGGGATTTTTGAGAAATTTTGGGATTTTTCAAAATTAATGAAGTTCTTGTGAAATTTTGGGATGGGTCTTGTTTAAATGGTTTTTAAATCATCATGCATTGCATCACATGTGCATTATAACAATGTTTCATGCATTTTAGATGTGTGTTTACTTTGTTTACCATGTTGTGTGCTGGTAGGTTTGGATTGGGCTGAGCTTATGATGAATTTATTTTTGCATGTCACATGTTCATGCATTCTCATGCATACGTACCTTTAATTCTATATATTTTAATATATTTGTTGTCGGTACTTTTCTGATTGTCTCCTCCTCTTTCTATTCTTTTCTCTCCCTTTTACGTTAGTTGCATCATGGCACCTAAATGTAAATCCATTCCGTTTCGGAACCCTCTTCGCTCTAGGGCATCTTCATCTTCATCTTCTTCTCCTTTTGACTCCACTCCTTTTCACGTATGGTTCTGTGATAAGAAGGCCAAATTGGACTTCTTTAAGAACTTTTCACGACAAGGCATTCATTCGGAATGCCAAGTCATTCTGTTCAATTTTTCTGACACTGACCTACCCACTGTCATTCACAGTAGGGGTTGAGAGTCATTATGTGGTATCCCATTCACGTGTCCTTCCATGATCATACAGGAGTTCTACTTCAATATGCACGAATTTGATTATTCTATACCCCAGTTTATCACTCGCGTTCAAGGTATATGCA
Organism: Castanopsis chinensis; assembly: GCA_032878915.1. Lineage (NCBI taxonomy): Eukaryota > Viridiplantae > Streptophyta > Magnoliopsida > Fagales > Fagaceae > Castanopsis > Castanopsis chinensis. Next base: position 17,656,670 of record JAVQMG010000114.1, read on the forward strand.
TGGTAGTTACTCTGGGTATCGTGTTTGAGGTACTATAAGTTCCTAGGCTAGCGCATCCTGACTTCTCTGGCTGTGAGCGTCTGAGGACAGTTTCTAAAGACAAACTCTTGTCTTTATTCTATGAGACACCTTCTTCTTGGGGTGACCGTTAGTACACACGTTGCTTGGCATTTGCTAAAGGTTTGAGATTCATTAACATGGTGATGACCTTTGTTTTCCATCTTTTGTCTCATTATAACACTATCACAGAGCCTCGTGCTCACCTTTTGCTTTCTCTCATTAAGGATCTTACCATAGATTTCTCTTCTCACTTCATACTCTCCCTCATAGATGTTTATAGGGATACGGCGACCTGTGATAAGCTCATCTTCCCTTCAGCTATCACGCGGCTCCTTCGCCATTTTTTTGTCTCCAATCCTGAGTCTCCCCACTTCATGTTCATGTGTGCCATTGATGCCACTACCGTTAAGTGGAGTTTTTTTATAGCTTTGCTCGAGGCAAACTCAGACCAAGACGGATGCTCCTCCAGCTTCTACTGCTCCATTCACCTTCGCTCCTTCGTCTTTAGCGGGTGGAGTGACCCTTGAGGGCATCATGACACAACTTGTGCGCATGGATGCTCGCCTTGACACACTTAGTGATGAGTTGTGTCAGGTGAACACCCATGTAGGTCGTATTGCACGACAACAGGCTGTCATAGGTGGTTTCACGGTTGTTTCTTCTCCATCTCCACCGGACGTACGAGGATGTATGTTATTTCACCTATCTCTCCATGTGTTGTTTTTTTTCTCTCTTTATACAAATGTTTTTTATTTATTGTATGCAGTCTTTTATTTCTGTTTCACACAAAGATACCTTGATGAATTTTGTTTAAGTATTTCAGAAATACAGGTTGTCAAAGTTTTCCTTACCATGAACTCTCTTCTTGCAAAGTTTTTCAAGAGTTTGTGTTAGGATAGATTTTATTGTATTCAACAAGTGAGTATGAGTTGAGTGATTTATGACTTCTCTCATATGTTCATTTATTTGTTATGGTTCTGTCACGGATTGCCAAAGGGGGAGATTGTTAGGACATATATGATTTGATGTTAGAAACATATGCCAACATTTTATGTATTGACTAATCTTTCAACAAAACGCACTTTACTTGTAATTGAGTAGACATAGGATGTGTTTAATACTTCAAGGAACAAGATTTTAAGTCCTAAGATAGATTTTATTGTATTCAACAAGTGAGTATGAGTTAAGTGATTTATGACTTCTCTCATATGTTCATTTGTTTGTTATGGTTCTGTCACGGATTGCCAAAGGAGGAGATTGTTAGGATAAATATGATTTGATGTTAGAAACATATGTCAACATTTTATGTATTGACTAATCCTCCAACAAAACGCACTTTACTTGTAATTGGGTAGACCTAGGATGTGTTTAATACTTCAAGGAACAAGAGTCCAAGTCCTAGGATAGATTTTATTGTATTCAACAAGTGAATATGAGTTGAGTGATTTATGACTTCTCTTATATATTCATTTGTTTGTTATGGTTCTGTCACGGATTGCCAAAGGAGGAGATTGTTAGGATATATATGATTTGATGTTAGGAACAGATGCCAACATTTTATGTATTGACTAATCCTTCAACAAAACACACTTTACTTTTAATTGGGTAGACCTAGGATGTATTTAATACTTCAAGGAACAAGAGTTCAAGTTCTAAGATAGATTTTATTGTATTCAATAAGTGAGTATGAGTTGAGTGATTTATAACTTCTCTTATATGTTCATTTGTTTGTTATGGTTCTATCACGGATTGCCAAAGGGGGAGATTGTTAGGATATATATGATTTGATGTTAGGAACATATGTCAGCATTTTATGTATTGACTAATCCTTGAACAAAACACACTTTATTTGTAATTGGGTAGACCTAGGATGTGTTTAATACTTCAAGGAACAAGAGTTCAAGTACTAGGATAGATTTTATTGTATTCAACAAGTGAGAATGAGTTGAGTGATTTATGACTTCTCTCATATGTTCATTTGTTTGTTATGATTTTGTCACGAATTGCCAAAAGGGGAGATTGTTAGGATATATATGATTTGATGTTAGGAACACATGTCAACATTTTACGTATTTACTAATCTTTCAACAAAACGCACTTTACTTGTAATTGGGTAGACCTATAATGTGTTCAATACTTCAAGGAACAAGATTTCAAGTCCTAGGATAGATTTTATTGTATTCAACAAGTGAGTATAAGTTGAGTGATTTATAACTTCTCTCATATGTTCATTTGTTTGTTATGGTTCTGTCATGGATTGCCAAGGGGCGAGATTGTTAGGATATATATGATTTGATATTAGAAATATATGTCAACATTTTATGTATTGACTAATCCTTCAACAAAATGCACTTTACTTGTAATTAGGTAGATGTAGGATGTGTTTAATACTTCAAGGAACAAAAGTTCAAGTCCTAGGATAGGTTTTATTGTATTTAACAAGTGAGTATGAGTTGAGTGATTTATGACTTCTCTCATATGTTAATTTGTTTGTTATGGTTCTGTCACGGATTGCCAAAGGGGGAGATTGTTAGGATATATATGATTTGATGTTAGGAACATATGTCAACATTTTATGTATTGACTAATTCTTCAACAAAATGCACTATACTTGTAATTGGGTAGACCTAGGATGTGTTTAATACTTCAAGGAACAAGAGTTCAAGTCCTAAGATAAATTTTGTTGTATTCAACAAGTGAGTATGAGTTAAGTGATTTATGACTTCTCTCATATGTTCATTTGTTTGTTATGGTTCTGTCACGGATTGCCAAAGGGGGAGATTGTTAGGATATATATGATTTGATGTTAAGAACATATGTCAACATTTTATGTATTGACTAATCCTTGAGCAAAACATATTTTACTTGTAATTGGGTTGACTTAGGATGTGTTTAATACTTCAAGGAATAAGAGTTCAAGTGTAAGTATTGAAACCATGCAAGTCTGTCCATGAATCAAGTAAGAAAGTGCTGGATTTTAAATCTCGACAACTAGTATCTGTCGAGGTTTAAAAACTGCTGAAACCCGTGGCTCGACAGCTAGCTTGATAAATGGCTATCTATTGAGGTTTATGAAACTCAATTTTTTAGAGCTGTTTTTCATCCAATTCGTGAGTATGTGTTTGAGCTTTTTTTTCTCACATCCCTAAATATATATAAGGATTATTTTAAGGGCCGTCACAGGTTACATAGTCAAGACCACAGTTGCACCCAAAAGCTTAATTCCACAAGTGTGACCAAAAACCTAGTTACCCTAGTTCATTTTGAAGAAGCTGTAGTGTTTGTACACCGTAGGGTTTTGTGACCAAGTAACTTTTTGATCTTCATCATGTGATGAACTGAAGAACTTTGTAGCCAACATCCTTCTCAAGTTTATGATAAAGTCGCGTATCCGGATCCGCGCATCTTTTGGTTAGTCACATACTAGGAGCCGTGCAATACAACGAGAGATTGTCACTACCGAACAAGTCCAATTGAGTATTGGGTAAGGGTTCAACTGTAGGTTGGTATAAGGTATTGGAATTCCTTTACTTGTAACCGCTTGTTTTGATAATAGTGGATTCTTAGGACTGGTGACCTTAAAATCGTTTGGTGGGGTTTTTGCCTTAGAGGTTTTCTCCATTCGTAAACAAATCACTGTATCATTTAATTTCCACTGCAAATTTAGTTTTTTGGTGATTTTTTTTGTGTTGTCACGCACTTTACAAGTTAATTTGATTAATTAATTAAATTTGACTAATTAATCAATTAATCCATCTAGGGGTCAATATGTTTTTGGCCTATCAATGCATTTCAAAGTATCAAAGAAGAGGATATGAAGATAAAATGTCCTTGTAATGATTGTAACAATAGGTATAGAAGAACACGAGTTGAGGTTACAGGAGACCTCATATGGAAAGTGATGACGAATGACTATACTAGATGGCATCTCCATGGAGAGGGAAATAGCGATGAGGATGAGGAAGATACAATGTACCTAATGTAGAATTTATATATTAGAGAATATTTAAACAATTCTAGACTAAATATAGATTAACAAGAGGTTAAGTTGCTTATTCTACAAGTACATGGACCCTAAAATTAGTTTAGGTCACTTGGGCTACAATATATTTAACATATATTAACTTATTGAGTTTGAGAAGATTACGATTCTCATCAACTCTTTTGCTTCATAATAGACATTATTAGCATTATTGGTTTGGTTTAATATCCAAGTTACCTCCAACAAGTCTTGAGACATAAAATTTTGAAAACTAATGTGTCTTGTAATGCTCTGTGCATATTCAAAGTTTTATTAGTAAAGAAATGTATCATCAGTATCACAATTATTTAACAACTAAATTTTCACAATTTTTTATTTTAACAAATTGTGAACTTTTGGAAGAAAAAAAAGTTACATCTCTAGTAGAGAAAAGTATTTGACCCTAAAAGGCTTCTAAGTGATGTTTGAGAGATATCACAAATCAGCATGCAGAACCCTTCTTGCATTTAAGTGCACCCGCATTAGATGTAAGTTTGGGAACAAGAGAAGACGTTTTTGCACTTATGTCGGAAGCTCTTGAGGAGGAACTAGATCCAGAGGAGGATGTGAAATATGCAGCATTTGTGGAAGAATTAGATCCAGAGGAGGATGTGAAAAATGCACCATTTAGAAATTCATCTCCTTCAGATTTCCAATTCCATTTCTTCCATTCACTTTTTGGTGCATTTTCGTATTTGGTCACCTGCACAAGTTCACAATAGGATAAATTTTAGTAAAAATTATGAATGCAATAATCTTGGACCAACTTGATTGAAGAATATGATATATTGTAATTGGTAGTACATAATAAAAGTGAGAAACCCAAGTTAAAAATGATGCATTTACTTTTGCGAAAAAGTAAGCAATTGAATAATAAATAAGGGGATTTTACCTCTTTGCTTTTTTTATCATCTGGTGCAAGAAATCTGTTCCCTTGGCTAAGGATGGTAGGGGAAGCACTCCCACCAATGGCATACATTTTCCACTTGGTGTAGTCATTGTTCACAATATGGACGTACCCGTGCCTAATCCTGCAAATTAATGTGAAAAAATATATGTTAAAACATCACAATGTACCAACTAGATAACAAACAAACCAAACCAATTAAGTTGACAGGTTAATTTACACATTTTCTTTTTTCTTTTTTCCTTTTGGCACTTTACCTTGGAAGTCTTTGAGTAAGCCCTTCTCCAAAGTGATTGAAGGCAATTGTGACTTTCATGCTCTTGTCTGCAGTGTATTCATCACTGTGTCCCAATAACATAACCTTATCATGTTGTGTAAATAAATTGTTTGAAATGGTAATCAATGATGAACTTTCAACGACATCAATCAGACCATCATCACAGTTCGAAAGTGTGACATGGTCCACCCAAATATGTTTACTACCAAAGATGGTTATACCATCACCATCTGAAATACCCCTATGCCCGAAGTGACCTGGGGAACTTCTCACATTAGTATTCCCTGTTGGCTTACATTCATGTATGTTTATCCCATGAATTATAATGTTAGTTATATACTGAACAGTAATGCATCCACCACCAGTTATGTGCACATCAGCTCCCCTACCATCAATGGTCTTATACGAGTTCATAATCAATTCCACCTTCAATTTGATCACCATATCACGTTCAAATATAATCCACAATGGTTCATCTTGGATCACAGCATGTCTTAGAGTCCCATTCTTGGGATTTATAGCATCATGATCACTGGGATCTGTAACCACATATATCTTACCACCTTTTCCACCAATAGCATTCTTGCCAAACCCAACTGCACAATTAGCTAGCTTTTGCCGATTCTTATCCCATTTGGAGTCACACTTCCAACAATCATCAATTGGATTCCCAGTTGAGCAAGAGGAACCCTCCTTCAAATTTCTCCTACTCAAAGAGGCATTGATGCTCCTGCCATATAAAAAATGACACAATGTAACACTATAGAATTTAAATTGTAAAAACTAAGCTAACTGACTTTTTTCTTTTCTTTTTAAGGTAACATTGTAGCATTTATAGTTCATTTATTACCTTTGTACTTCTTTTACTACAAATTCTGGGTCTTTAACTGGTCTGGAGGCAATGAGGATTGGGAGTAGGAGAGAGAAGAGAATGGTAATGAGAGAAAGCAAGCAGGAATTTGCCATTTCTTATTCTTTGCTAGAAATTGTGAGTGAGAAAGAGAGAGAGTAGAGAAAAACAAATTTGAAGAAATTATAAGTTTTGTGCAAAGAAACTGAAAAGAGCCGTGTAGCTTATATAGAACTATAGATAGTGTGAACTATAATGTAAAACCGTTTAAAACTAAAAATAGAATTTTATCTAAAATTAAGGATTTTGAAAAATTAGTCATGTGACATATATTTAGGTTTTTTTAGTTAAACCTGTTGTCTATATATATATATTAAGTCCATGTCTTTACTAAATTGTGATGAAAATTGCTTTAAATTTCCCTCTCTCATAGACTCAACTTAGGCTCATTCTCTCTCTTCTTTCATTTCCCTTCAAAATTCACAATTTCCAAAGCTAAAAAAACCTATCCACACTCACTCACGATAGGTGGTAAGTATTTACCTAAATTTAACTGGTCTTAGTTAATATTTGGAAAATAAAAGTAAAATTTATTTTACCTTGAATATAAGTGGAATTATGTTTAGAAGAAATTGGACCTATCTTTAAAGAATTTTATTGAGTGTGGTACAAGTGAGAAAATGGTAGTATTTTTCGAAGTTTGCTAGAAATTGGACCTATATTTTAAGAATTTGCTTTGGTTGGCTTTGGTGTTTGACCATAATATATAGAGTCATTTGGGAATGATTAGTGGGCAATGGTGATCTTTTAAGGCGGGACTTAGGAGATGATCAAAATTTTCTTCCTCTATATTTCTCCTAAATACTAGCTATTCCTACACTAGAGAGGGTGAAGCATATATATTAACTATTCTTATACAAACTATTCCTATACCGTTAAAAACCATAAAATTACTTTAAAAAAAAGAGAGTGTGAAGTGTGGGTAGTGCACAAGAACACGCAAAAAAAGAGAGATTAAAAAGTATGATACTATTGGTTGATAAGTCGATACGTGAATATGCAGATCAATAACAAAAAACAAACCCTATTCCCCAAAACATTCATGCGAATCCATCCAAAAATCTTTATTCTTAAAAAGTCACACAGACTGTAGTAAATAATCCAATGGACACGGATCATGGTAAATAATCCAGCGGGTTTTTTTTTTTAATTTCCCTTCTCTCTCACAGACTCAACTCAAGCACATTCTCTCTCTTCTTTCAATTCCCTTCAAAATTCACAATTTCCAAATCTAAAAAAAACCTACCCACACTTACTCATGGTGATTCTAAGGCCAAAGAGCTTTACAAATTGGTGAAAACTCGTGCTATCAACATATCTGGATTTCTCCTCCCAAACCAGGAGTCTGTGAGGAAGCAGTTGAAGAGAATTCAGGATGAGTTTCATTGCAAAATCTTCGAAGGTGATTTTTTTTTCCTGTAATTTTAGTTTTCATGATATATTAGAATTGCAATTGCTCATAATATATGTTGAATTAGTTGTCTCTTGATTGCTATTAATTTAGTCTCTCTCAAAAGTTGTATTATTTTTCAACTTGTGGTATCGAGCCATTTTCAATGTTGTTCGAATGGCAGAATCGATTTTGGTGAAGTACTACCATGAAAGGGAGTTTGATGATTTGAAGTTCTGGATCGAACTTCTCTGATAAAAAATTGTTAATTGGAGTAGAGTAGAGAAAAAATTGGTGAAAGTGAAGATTGAGTTAACTGCTGGATTAAATGTTTTGAAGATGCTAGTGGTGAAGAATGGACTTCATGCAAAATCTATGATGAAGAATTGTAGGGCAAAGAATAAGGGTTGGATCTCCTCTATATAATGTTCAGAAGGAGTACTTGTTGGCAGAAGAGGGAGTCAATTGAGTGTGGTATAAGTGAGAAAAGGGTAGTATTTTCCGAAGTTTGCTAGAAATTGGACCTATATTTTAAGAATTTGCTTTGGTTGGCTTTGGTGTGTGACCATAATATATAGAGAAATTTGTGCATGATTAGTGGGCAATGGTGATCTTTCTAGGTGGGATTTAGGAGATCATCGAAATTTTCTTCCCCTATATTTCCCCTTAATACTAGCTATTTCTATACTAAGAGGGTGAAGCATATTCCTATACTAACTATTCCAATCCCGTCAAAAACCATAAAAGGACTATTAAAAAAAAAATAGAGTGTGAAGTGTGGATAGTGCACAAGAACATGCAAAAAAAAAAAGGTAAACATTACGATACTTTCTAGTTAGATTAGGTCAAGTTGAAAGATTTTTTCAATCTAATACGTTATGGTTAGGTTGAAAAAAAACCCAACCTATTAAAGGGGTCTAATCCAACTCGTGGGGATTGGGTAGACCATTGAGCATTAGAACGATAGATTTAGAAGATTACTAACATAAATGAAAACATATTTATAATATCATTTGTATTGGTATGATGCACAAATCAAACTTGATTATAGCACAAAATCAAACATGGGTTTTGCTTTAACGAGATCCTTGAAAGCACTCTCTCTGTCAGTCAAATTTTGTCATAGAAATCCAATCTACATGCTCAACTCTTTGATTTTCCTATCCTTCTCATATCTCCCCAATATTGCTTCCTGTCGGTCGAGCCAAATTGGGAATGGTCCGATGCTGTAACCTGAAAAATACAATCAATTCAAATTCACTAGATAAAAACAAACTAATTCAATTGTAATTCAAAATCAATTACCCAAAAACAAAATTCAATCAAAAATTGACCCTTGGAGATTCTCTAATAAGCCTCATCTCACACTGCCTCAAGTTGCGAAGCAAGTATAGTAGTGTAGAAGTATAGTTGTAAATGTTTTTTTGAGAAGTAAGTATAATTGTAAATGATTTTGCCTTTTGTATTTTTTTCCTCTACTACTTAGCATTTGACTTAGTGTTAGATGTTTAGTTGTATAGTCATGTAGTTTGTAAATGCTTTTGCCTTTTGTATTTTTTTTCCATTTAATTAACTTTTTTTTAATAAATGGGGGCATGGCCACTGATGATATGAACTTTTGGACTTTCTCTTTTACTTTAGTTTGTTTTGTGCTAGTTAGATTTTTTTTTTTTTTTTAATGTAAAAAATGACATTTTATTGTATTTAAGAAATAGAGTTTACATCATCGGTTAAATCTTGCTCGATAAAGCAAGGATGCTCTTTACTCCATGCAAGATAGTTGCTAAAGCCAAATGCATGTTTAGCTAGTAAATGTGCAGGTTTATTGCCCTATCTTCTGGAACATCAGACTTCGACGGAGTGTGGGGTGGAGCTGCGTCTCTCCGTCGTCGGTGCGTGGGGGTGGAGAACATGATCCGCCTAAAATCCAGGATTTTTGGCCATTTGCTGCATGGGAAGGTTAATTTTATAGTCAAACTGATTTTTGATTCCCAATACGGAAAAATTAGAGGTGGGTTACGGAGAATAAACGGAATGAACTCACTGCTTCCACAGAAGATGGGGTGTAAAAAATGACATTTTATTGTATTTAAGAAATAGAGTTTACATCATCGGTTAAATCTTGCTCGATAAAGCAAGGATGCTCTTTACTCCATGCAAGATAGTTGCTAAAGCCAAATTCACTGGGAGAACATGATCCGCCTAAAATCCTTGGCCATTTGCTGCATTCCCAATACCACTGCTTCCACAGAAGATGGGGTGTAGACTTTTCACTGAGATCGTTGAGAACCATCACAGAATCACCCTTTAAAACCAAGTCTTCAATGCTAATGTCTTTTGCAAGTAGCAACCCGGCCTCAAAAGATTTTACTTTCGTATCAACAGCCCCCATTGGTGCCATAATCTTCTTACATAGTGCTACTTCGACCCTTCCCTTATCATCTCTAATGAGCACACTGACCCTTACTACTTTCAGTACTGAGAATACTGCACCATCGACGTTAACTTTGTACCAAGTTGCTTGAGGAGGGCGCCAAGGAATAGCTAGCTCAACCACTTATATTGACTCCCTAAAAACAGCTACTACCTCATTGCATTCCATAAAATAGTTCAGGGCCCATTGCACCAGAGACTTCCCATTCTTCTTCTCCTCGCCATATCTCACCACATTATGTTTATGCCATAATGCCCAAGCAATTATCACAACCTTCGCTGCTTGTTCATCGTCTATTGCCTCGACCATCATCAGAATCCACGTCATGTCCTGAAATGTATAGCATATTTCCAGGTTCAAGCTTCTTGCCATTTTAGAGTGACCCCAAGCTTCCTGAGCTATTGGACAGCTCCATAGAATGTGCCCTGCTGGTTCCGACTCCAATTTACAACTGTTGCATGTATCTTCTTGTACAATCTATTGTCTCTTCAAGTTCACTTTCATTGGTAAGACTTCATGACAAGCTCGCAACCCGAAATGATGAATTTTGTGTGGAATTGGTAAGTGCCAAAGCTTCCTCCAAAAGCGACAAATGTAGTTACTCTTCGAACCCTCACCCGATTCTCCTATTGGGATGCTCTCACTGCCAACTTATAATAGCTGCTCACAAAGAACAAGCCACTCAATGTCTCGGTCTATGCTAACCTGTCAGCTGGTAGGCGAGAGCTTAAAGGAATGCTTTTTATTGTCTCTGCTTTATGGGATAAAAATAGAGCATCGACAATGGAGGACTTCCAACTTACGGTGGATGCTTCAATTAGCTCGCTCACTCTTGTGTCGGCTTGCAGAAATAACCTTGGAGAAACTGCTATGTATGTGGAGGATGTTGGCAACCATTTATTGCCCCATACTTTGATACTTTCTCCATTGCCGACCCTCCATCTAAGACCCTTTCTAACTAGATGTTGGGCTGCAATGACACTACGCCAAGTAAAGGAAGGATTGTTTCCAAGTGAAGCATTCACAAAATCACTTTTTGGAAAATATTTAGCCTTAAGAACCCTATACACCAAGAATTTTGGCCCATTTGCAGCCCCCATCCTTGTTTTGCCAGAAGAGCCAAATTAAAAAGTTTTAAATTTTTAAAACCCTTACCTCCACTTGATTTTGGCTTGCACATTTTCTCCTAACTAAGCCAGGCAGTTTTCTTTTCATCTTTCGTTTGTCCCCACTATAAGTTTCTGACCATGCTTGTTAACTCCTCACAAAGAGAATCTAGTAGTTGGAAGCAACTCATGGTGTATGTCAGTATAGCTTGACCCACTGCTTTAATTAGGATCTCCTTTTCGGCTTTGGACAACATTTTCTCCTTCCACCTTGCTAACTTTTTGCCAAGCTACTCCTTAATATCATTGAATGTATTCCTTTTATTATGCCCTACAAGTGAGGGCAAGCCAAGATATTTTTCATGTTGCTTGATCACTTGGGCACCAAATTTTCCATTTATCTCCTCTTGGATCTCCTTGGATGTGTTTCTGTTGAAAAACAAGGATGTCTTCGCCCTATTCAATTACTGACCTGAGGCGTTCTCATATACTTCCAAGATTCATTGTAGTGTATCACATTCTTCTATGGATGCTTTGCAGAAAATTAGGCTATCATCTGCAAAAGATAAGTGAGATAGATTTGGATCATTGAGACATACAGCTAGTCCCTTCATTTGACCATTGTCAACCGCTGCTCTGATTAGAGCTGATAAGCCTTCTGCACATAAAAGAAAGAGGTAAGGAGACAAAGGGTCACCTTGACAGATCTCCCTTGATGGAATAATATTCCCTTTAGGAACCCCATTTATCTTTATGGCATAAGTTACAAAAGATACACACTGAATAATCAACCGTATCCACCTCTCTGTAAAGCCCAATTTTTCCATGATTTTCTCCAAGCACACCAATTTCACCCTATCCTACGCCTTACTCATATCAAGTTTAAGAGCCATTTCTCCCACTTTTCCACCTTTTTTCTGACTAATATGGTGCATTTTCTCAAAAGCAATTAGCACATTATCAGTGATTACCATGCACAAATGCACTTTGGGTTTCACTAATAATAGACTTATTGTTTGTTCATTTACAACTGTACTTGCTTCGCAACTTGATGCAGTACGAAATGAGGCTTATAAGAGAATCTTTGAGGGTGTTTTCGATTGAATTTTGTTTTTGTGTTATTGATTTTGAATTAGTTTGTCTCAAACTAATGAATTTGAAGTGGTTGTATTTTTAGGTTACAACATTGGGCCATTCCTGTTTTGGTTCAACCGACGAGAAGTAATATTTCTTGTAGGTCAATAAATAATTATTATCTATAAATGATGGTTACGACATCGAACCATTCCAGAGAGTGCTTTCATCATATTTCTTACATTCTTTTCCCTTTGGTTGGGTCCTTTTTGCAGTTGGGTCCTTTGTCAAAAATAGGTATTAACGCTTATTAAAGAAACAATGATTTTATCCAAGTTAAGTGATGTTAATGGTTTTTATTTATTTATAAAGTTTGTTATAAGTTGATTAAATTATTATATATAAATATTTGTTTGACCAAACATTACAATACATCACATATTATAGATTTCTTTTTTCATTTTTTTTAGAGCAAAGAGGAAATTTCATTTCAAACCTACTGTAGGGACAAAGGGCCCAAGAGTATATATTGGGCCGTGGGCCTTGTCCAATGATGCTTAGTGATCCGAGGACAGATAGACAATAGGGAAGATGTAAGAGTCAGAGCGCCACGAACAAACTATGACTGCGAAGGTTTAGGAAGGTAGTCCGAGGAGGAATGCCTTCTTACCTAAGCAAAGCAGAGGTCAGAAGGATTGATTTGCCCTTAAGGGCAACACTTCGAAAAGTTCTACTGATAAGAATAAACATTAGGGAAACATAGGACAAAGGGAAGCTAAGAAATATCTGAGGGAAAGCTGCTACCATCGCATTGAATGCTTTGTAACTAACCCTCTGGCCGCATTAATGTGGTGGTGATACTTGAATAGTGGCCAGCAGCCTTACAGTTACTCCCAAAGACTACAGAAAGGTGCCAATGGGACAAGAATCAAAGCCAACAACTTGACCTACACATGGACTGTAGAGATGAAGAAGAGTGGGGTATATAATAGAGAAAGAAGCCCCTTATAGGGGGAGCCATCAGAGAATTAGGAGAAAAACACTAAAATAACAAGAACTGGACTTGTAATCACATTCAAAAGAAATATATATAAGAACTAGTCTCCTCGGACCATGCCAAGGACGATTTTCTTTGGGTAAAACCAGTATATTCTTGTTTTCTTATTATCTGGACCCACTATAATTGTTATCTAACTTATTAAAGCCTAGTTTTCTGGCCCACTCTCTACAAATTCATTGTATTGGGCTTGTGGGCCTAGATCCTTTTATCTTTTAGGCTTAGGAACCAAATTGCATCCTTACGGTCCATTTCGATTAGTTCATTTGGTCTCTAGTCTAAACCGAAAATTTTGAAAATGTAGGACTTCTCTCGATTGTAGAATGCTTAATCTTTATTGTTAGATAGTGAAACACTTGTCTTTCACTTTTAACAGCCCACAATGGTCAATAAAATAAATTGAGGTTTTTTTTTTTTTTTTTTTTTTTTTTTTTTTTTTTTGGAAGCAAAATAAATTGAGGTTTAATTTTGTCTTTCTCTCTTTTTATTATTATTATTATTATTTGAAAAATCGTGAATAGGGTTTTAAATGAAATTTTCATAAAAGATAAAAATAAAAAATACTACTTTATTTTTTGAAAGGGGAATATTCATTCAATTAAAGAGATGAAAAATCATGATACAATGCTTCCACTGCTAGTGGGGGAGAGTCCTCCATCCAGTACAAATCCTCATCTAATGTGTTTCTATCATATTGGGCTACTCTATTCCCACCCGTCCTAATAAAGCAAACACTAGACCATTGCAATCCCCTCAACAAATGTCGAATATCATCCACAACATTGCCAAATTATGAAGTGTTTTCCACTAAGGAAGAGATGGCATGAATAACATTGATGTTGTCACCCCAGCATCTACAGCAAATTCTATGGCTCTTCGGTAAGCAAGCAACTTAGCTTCATCACTTGTGCGCACCTTTGGTCCACTAGCAGTCATAGCAGCCATAACCTCTCCCTTTTCATTTCGAATAATTGCACCATATCCTGATCTGCCTAAATCTATAAAAAGGGCTGCATCAAAGTTAAGTTTATACTCTTCTGGTGGCGGTGGTTACCATACATCTCCACATGATTGCTGCATGATCTGAACATTCAGTTGGGTTTGGGCAGATTTGAAGTCTTAAACATACTCCTCTGCTCTTTTATTCAAGCTATACGGGCTCTTCATTTTTCCTCCATGCAGCAAGCTGTTTCTCTGATTCCAAATCAACCACGCTTGGGTCCAAAACAATTCCAACTCTTCTAAGGTCAGGCGCTCCAAAAAGTCTTCCATCAGGTGCATCATATCGGGCTGTCCATGCTTGCACTTCTGCAGTTTTCGAACACTTCCAGCCCAAATGTCTTGAGCCGCTGCACAGTCCCACAGTGCATGAATGGTAGACTCTGATTCCCTTGTGCAAATCAAGAATTTGTCATTATTAATTATCCTTCTTCTGGTCAGATTTGCTGCTGTTGGTAAAATCTCATGGCAAGCTCTCCATCCGAATATTTTGATTTTACTTGGAAGCCGAAGCTTCCATATTACAGCCCATACATTTTTTGCCACACAGCCCGTAGATGTCCCAGCCCGATTCCCTTCAGTTAAGAGCCTCCTAGCCACATGATAAGTGGACTTGACAGTGAATACACCCCTTGAATTATGCAACCAAAATATAGAGAGGGTTTGGATACAGCTTAAAATTTTCACGTTTTGTGTTTTTCCCGTTTTCCTCCTTTTTTTTTTTTTTTTTTGGGTTCTGCTGCAGGGGGACCAGAGATGAAAGCGTGCACTGTGCGCGTACTGTGCGCACTGTTCATGTACTTTTTTAGTAATTTTTTATTAAAAATGGGTCTCGCAGTACTATTCACACATTTAAAAATTATTTTACTATAGTGTTTTCAATTTTCAACAATAAGCTCTATCCAAACAGACCTATAGTATTAGAGACATTCCTTCGGCTCAATGGAATTTGGCATATTACTTCAGCGTCTTCCCTATGAAATATAGTCATAATGTCTTCCTTTCTCCATATATTCAATTCCGGATTGATCAGATCAGACACCATCAGTTCACCCCAATTTTCTTGGACCGGATTTAGGACTTAGATCACCGAGCCAAATTTGTAGTACATATTGATCGAATTAGATTGTGTTAGTATCATGGAGTCGCTATTTATATTAATAATTTTTTTTTCTCTTGAAGAGTAATTTTTTGATCATGTTTAGCAATATATCAACCTACCTAGCTGAATAGATCGGTAACCTAGTGAATTGTTACTTGAAAAGATTTGGCTGTTTAATTTTGATCACTTATGCTATTGAACCAGTAAAACAAAAAATCCCAACACTTTTTTTCAATATGAGCATGTCATTTTCACCCTCAACCCGTTGTATGTGTATATCATTTTGTGATATGAGTTTATATAATATTATGTTAGTCCTAGGATAGCACTCCGTCCCAGCAACTAGAAGTGGGTCCTCCAGACTTTTTTTTTTTTTAATTGATTGGAGGGTCCTTCAGACTTTAGTCCAAATAGGTTGCACTAAAAACTCACATTACTTTGAGTCATAAAGCTCATCTTTGTTGCAGGTAGGGCTAATCAGAGAAAGTTGATTAGGATGAGAGCGTGAGATGACTTGACTGATCAATACAAGTAAAGATATTTTTGG
This sequence comes from Castanopsis chinensis, assembly GCA_032878915.1. Taxonomy (NCBI): domain Eukaryota; kingdom Viridiplantae; phylum Streptophyta; class Magnoliopsida; order Fagales; family Fagaceae; genus Castanopsis; species Castanopsis chinensis. The sequence continues at coordinate 17,672,554 of JAVQMG010000114.1, forward strand.
TTCTCTAGTTCACATTATGCGGTTGAAGATTTGCTATTATGAGGTTAGTGTTAAACTTTATGATTCAGTTCTTGCACATTGTATTGTGAAACAATTCTGTAGCTAGCTAGTGTTTTACTGTATGTGTAGAAGTAGTGCCGCACTTTATTTTTTTGGTTTCATGGAATTTTCCTTCCTCATAGACACAAAGCATGATGGCATTCTTGCAAGTATAGTGAAAATTGTTGTCTCTAGACTTATTGATAACTTATAGGTCATGCACTCGACTTCAAGACATCATTTATTAACTACTTCATTTGCTTCAACCAACTTGTACTTGCAGCCATTTAATCTGAACCTACACTTACGGCTTAGTTGTAGGATCTTAAATATACATTTACATAAATTTGTAGTCTATAATCTCAACTTGGATATATGAGAAACATTCCCTGGAATTTGTGCTTTTTACTAATTCTTCAATATCAATTTGCATTGCATATCCATAATCTCATCACAGATGTGCAAAATAATATATACCACCAAAACCAAAATGCATGGCGTGATATGCACCTATACATCATGATGTGCTTAACCTTGCCAAGTTGAACCTGAACTCAGTCACTAAAAAGGTTATTTTACAAAACTATGATAATATTACCAATTTCACCCCTAGAGGTAATCTTGTTTCTAGTTGCCTCGCACAAGCAATAGCTGCTAAATTCTTCTCATGATCCCTAGAATCAAGTAGCATTCCTCCACATCTGGACTTCGTGTATCAATAAAAATCTTCTCCAACGACACAACATTGTTGATTATGTACATGGCAAGCTCCATGTCAATTGCACAACCAACAAAACCAATCAATTCAAACACCTTGAGGCATTGGTGTGGATGTTCAGCCCTCGACACTGTTTTGTTTCCTCCCGCAGGTACATCCTCAAGCCCTATCAACTGTCACAGGGAAGAAGGAAAGGTGCTATGCTAGTCAAAAGAAGTAGATTATCTCCTGTGTCAATTGAGACCACTTAAAGGTTCAAAGGCTTGTAATCGGCTTATTTCAAAATGAACTTTAGAACATCATTACAATAGAAGGAAAATATAAGCATACTAAGACAAACAGTTGCATCTTACATCTGCAAAGACAAGTGCTGAGATCTATTCTTATGAACAAAAGTAGTTTTCCTAATCTAGGGGCATCTACTATTATATTATACCATATTCAGTGAAACAACGTTTACCACCAAAAAAAAAAAACTAATAACAATTTAGCACTTGAAATAAGCCTATCATGTTTATCCTTTACACTGAATTCTATCTAGCTACTAAAGAACGGACTAATTTTGTTGGCAGAAAACACACAAAAAATTATAATTCTTAGTATGGACTAATTTAATTCAGACATTACAACACAATAAGGGGGGAACACCCACACACATATATATAGGGTTAGCCAAGTCACACATTGACCATAGAGTAACTCTTTGGTAATTTTACACAAGCCAAATTTCATGTTAAGTAAATGTTATTTATTATCTAATCCATAAACACATGCTATGTGTATAATTGTAGAGAACACATAACATAAAATTTGAACCTTCTATTGTACAAGATAGTGATTGAACTCTAGATATTTGCATGGAGGATATAATCAAGGAATCTAACAATGAATTTGTCAAAAAAATGTATCCAATAAAAAGTTATTCAGTGATTTAACATTGATAAAATCTAGATCATGTGTAACTTGAACCAAATAGAATAACTATCAACTATGAGACCATGAAGAAGCTTGTAAAAATAGCAGAGTAGTACTGGAGCTTGCTTGTATTTTATCTTTTTTCTGAAAGTAACAAAAAGCCATTACCTAGAAAACAAGTATAAGTTGTCAATAAACTCCAAAACCCATTTTTATTTTTCTCAACTAAACAATTCTCTCCATTCTAACAAAATTTTCAAAGGGTATTACACAAAACTCTAAGCCATAATCATAAGGCTGATATTTTTTACACAGAAAAAGAAAAATTGAAATGTGGACAACATAGAAGGATTAGAGACCAATAAAGAGAAACCCATTAATTTTCACTGAAGGAATGACAGTAAAGATAAAGAGAGAGAGACCAGTTAGAGAGAAAGACCAAAGAAACTCATCGTCGCCATTGTCGTCGCCTTTGACCTGATCTGGTGGAGGTGGAGGTGGAGCTGAGGGTTGAGTGCTGGGTTTTGAGCTGTAGCCGTTTGGATATTGATGTCATTTGGGAAATGGGAATGGGTTTTTTGAGTTCTGGTGAAACGACATCGTTGCATATTTTGTGTTTTGATTTCAGCCAAAATGACGTCGTTCAGTGGGCTTGGTCCTGTGGAATTCAACCTTATGTGAAACGGTGTCATGTTGGGCTGGTAGATGTGGCAAATAAATTATACATCAAACGCTGGCGTGTCACTTAACGGCCATGTATGTAAGCAAGACCACAAATGAAGGGGGCCCATTTGCTAACGGAATAATTTTTTCTCAAACTTTAGAATATAAAACTTAAGTAACTTCAAACTTTAGGGTGTACTTTACAATTTACCTATTTTGTCTTTTTTTTTTTCCTTTTTTTTTTTGTTTTAAAATTTATTTTATTAAGATAAAAAAACTTAGTAAAAGTGTCCCATAGTATTTAAATTAAGATCAAAACCTTATTTAAATATATTTAATAAACGTGTCTCATAATATCCATGTCCTATTTTTTTAAAAATTGTCATGTCATACCATACTTGTGGTCACCCAAAGTTGTTTAGACTAGATTGTTTGGGTCACAATTTAGTTATATGTGAGTTAAGATTCAATCCTACAGATTAGGCCCTAAATTTTCCTTGGTTCCTCTTAATTCCCAAGTGTTTCCCGGTGTTTCTCCTCTCTATTACTCTCTCACTCCCCAGATTTTCCATCCCCCTCTCCTCTACCTTCTTTCCCTTCTTATAGTCTCTTATTAGTGGGGTCATAATCATTATCTCCCCACTTCACACATGTTCCCAAGTTCATCATGAATCCCTAGGGATCCTCACGACTTTAGAGGATTCCCTTGGAACTTGTTCCAGATGTTGAATAGTGTTCGGAGGTGATTCCTTAATGGCACTATCTGTCCTCGGCTACCAATCTTACTCGGTCCGTGTTTCACCCTGACTACCTTCATTATTGGTCAGCATCTAACTGACCACTTAAGAGTCTTTCAAGTTGTCTTCCCCTCGGCCACAGTCCCAATCTCGGGGTTGAGCCCCTTGTGATAAGGCTCAAGGCTAACTCTCTCCTTGTGTACCAAGTTCAATTCGTCGGATGGGCCTTGGGCTTTATGTTGGGTTTTGATCAAGCAGGCAAACATGGCTGCTCGGGCCTGACTCACCCACAATACTCATACGATCATACCTTTGTCCATGGTGCTTTGGAACAAACCCAACACAAAGCATGAACAAAATCCAATAGAAAGATTCAAAATAAACCAACAAAATGGGCAAAAATTAACGCAACCAAAAAAAAAAAAAAAAAAAAACACACACACACACACACACAGACTCAGAGTCACACATTGGAAGTCAGAACAATTTCTGTCTCTTAACAAGCGCGCACACACATTAGTCTCTCTGTGGTAAAAAGATGATAATAATGGCAATTAGCATTCCAAACATATAAGTAGGAAAAGTTAGCTATTGAACAAAATTGGTGGATGAACATGATGAACCTAGATCTCTCACCTGATTGGATGGATATCTGTCTATTACCACCATCCTAAACTTCTTCCATAACCACATCTGAATTAGCTTTCTATAGTATAAAAGATTTCGTGAAATTAGGGAAACAAAAAACTTTCCACATTCCATCAAAAAGAAAAAAAAAACTTTCCATAACAAAATCACATTAAGATTTCATGACAAAGCTTGGAAATAACTTGAACTACTGAGGGATCTGATTCAAGTTTCCAATTGAGTGCTTCAAGAAACTGCATTTTTTATTTATTTTTAATCACAAATATGCATTTAATTTTGGAAAGTAAGTTGGCTATGAAGTATGGACACTAAAATAAAAAAATATGAAATTCGAGCAACTTCTAATTTTTTGGAAAAAAGAAAAAGAAAAGAAGCTTAGTCTTTGTTTGGTACGCTAATGAAAAAGAATTCCATCCTTGTCGAGAAGCAAGGGAACCAATACAATTGGAAAATACTAGTTTCCATTCTGATTTACCAATTTTGTTACCAAAGCAGCAAATGTAGTTGGTAAATACGTTTAGAAAATATGCCTGAGTATTTCATTTGAGGAAAGAAATGGATTAAGGAGTATACATCATTATTAAGACTATATTTGTTTTAGCGATAATATTTTCTAGAAAATAAGTTATTTTTCAAAAAATATTTTCTATAAAACTATCTCATTTTCCTATGTTTGGTAGAAACCTTAAAATAGTTGAAAAACAATCTTCTAATTTCCCTTATTTAGCTTACTGTAAGATAAAGTTGTTTTTAAAAAAAGAAAAATAGTGGAAGACAATCTCTTTAAATAAGTCATACTTTTTATGTTGACCAAAAATAGATTTCCTTTAACTAATTTTTTCTAATTCTATTAAAAACTGAAAAATACGGAAAATTATCCTTATATAAGATTTTCTATCAAAACAAGCAAAGTGAAATACAATTTGCTATCATTTAGAGGAAAAGTTGTAAAGCAGGGTGAGATTTCATCTATGCCCATGTTTTACAACTGTTAAAAAAATTTAAATAAATAAATAAATAAGAATAAAAAAGAAAGAAAAGAAAAGATATAAGATTGTCTACTATAACCTTTAAGATTTGTTTTTTCTTTGGATGTATTATACAGAACTCACAGAACCATGATCCCTAGCCCAATTCCATGCCCTACCAATTTCTTAGAAAACTTTTTTTCTTCTTCTAATTACTGTAATTGACCCAAGTTGGCCCTTGGGCCCAGCGTCTCCGACTCTACCCATTGGGCCCATTCTTCTTAAAATAATTTCTTTCTATGATAAATTATAAATATATAAAATTTATCTTCTTAACAATTTAATTAGTTCAAAGGGGCTTAAAAATGGTAAGTTAGTCTATACTCTATAATGTGTGCTTCTACTTCAAATTAATGAAAACTTTTTAACATAGAACATTTTTTTAAAATTGTTTTCTAGGAATTTTTGGTATTTAAAGTGGCAAAAACCTTTAGAATTTGCTTTTTCTTAATCAACAAAAAATTAAGGGAAAAACCAAAAATAACATACTATAAGCAAGATTACTATTTTATTTCCATTTTAAATTGGTTTCTTACTTGATTTGTGTGCGTGCACACAGAGCACACACATTTTTTATGCACATATAATTTATTTACTTATTATTTTTTCTAAATTATGTCGAATGATCGGTAAGAATTAAAGTATCAACAAATATTTTTGTGTATTTTCTTTTATTAATACATTGCAAACATTGAACGGATAGTAATTTTATTTTTCATAGTATATTAGTTTTCAGTTTTACCATATTTTTCATTTTTGAATTCCAAATTTCTTTGGTTCATGCCTTGGCAACTCCTTAAGAACACATAAGAAGTTAAACTTAGAATGGAATAAGGTTTTTTCTTGCATTTTGCCCATCTAGAAGAGATTTTATCATGTTTTCAATAGTTGCAGACATGTTGATGGTCAATAAGTGTGGAAATCAAGGGGATGAAATCATAAAACCACATTAAAATAGATTGAATGAAATATGGGTGCAAAAAATGGATGAAGTATCAAGTACCTTGACAGGAGTAGCAGTGGATTGCAACGAATAATAAACTAGCAGGCCTCCAAGTAATTAAATGAGACAATCATGAAAATAGGCACAGAAGAACATCTGATATTCAAAGCATAAAATTGAATAGTAAAAACAAATTAGATCTCACAGTTTTATTGATTTTGAGGCTTCCGTTTCCTTTGACAATGTATAAAAGTTTTAGCCACACAGAGCCATGACAGAAACTCAAAGGAGATAATTAGAGAAGAGGGGAGAGAGAGGTGTCTGTGTCCAATCTGATTTCTCTTCCCCTCTTTTACACGTTAATTCCTCATTTCCCAAGTCTACAAAATCTCCTAAAAATATTCTAAATAATAATATCTAAATCTAACTAATTAAGGAAAAATATTAAAAATAAAACAAAGTCCTAATATAACTAGGAAAGTGGTGTTTTTCAGCTGGAATTTTTGTGCATAAGATCTGGAAGCTTCCAAAAATAAACCGCATCAGATCTGCGTATTAGAATTGCCGGCTAAGGAATGTTCCAGAACATCAACAGTGCAGGTGTAGAAACTTCAAGCCCCTGATTTAGACCTTGATGCGATCGGTATTTCTCAAAACTCAAAACATGAAAGTTGTAGAGCTTTGTCTTGGAGTTTCATAGCATCTTGAATCATCTCAAACGGAGCTCGGATGAGAGAGTTATGACCAAATTACTAAGTGATGTCAAAGCTGTCTAGAATCGCCCAATTAGCTACATTTTGCACTTAATGCCTTCATTTGCATCCTAAATCAAAATATAAGAATAATGAGTACATTTAGGCACCAAATAAGTATAAAAGACTAAACATTAAGGGAGAAAAATATGACATTTTGCATTCTCATCAAATTCCCCCATACTTAACTTTTGCTCACTACAAAAAATGCAAGCTATAGCTGCATTTTTTTTAGCCACGTTTACAAAAAACGCGGCTATACCTGACCTATGGCCGCATTTCCTAGAAAACGCGGCTTCAGACCCAACCTATGGCTGCGTTTTTCAAAACGTAGCTATAGGTTTGGTCTATAGCTGCGTTTAAGTGCCATTAGCTGTGTTTTTCAATAAAGTCTATAGCTGCATTTTCAAAAACGCGGCTATATGTCCAACCCAAAAATATTTTTTAAAAGGATGTCCGCGTTTCCCCTGAGAACGCGGCTTTAGACCCAACCTATGGTCGTGTTTTTAAAAATGCAGCTATAGGTGAGGTCTAAAGCCACGCCTGTAAGTGCCTTTAGATGCGTTTTTCACTACGGTCTATAGCCGCGTTTTTAAAAACGCGGCTATATGTCCAGCCACAAAATATTTTTTAAAAGGATGGCCACATTTCAGTAGAAAACGTGGCTTTAAACCCAACCTATGGCCGCGTTTTTAGAAACGCGGCCATAGGTCCAGGCAAAAAATATTTTTTACATGGACGGTATGTGCAGCAGCACAATTTTTTTTTTTTTTTTTATAAAGCAGGGCCTATAGCTGCGTTTTTAAAAATGCGGCTATAGGTCCAGCCAAATAATATATATTTTTTTAAGATGATGGCCAGTACAGCCAAATAAATTTTTTCTCTTTTGAAGGAGGGCCTATAGCCGCGTTTTCAAAAACGCGGCTATAGGTCCAGCCAAATAATATAAAAAAACCCCACTTGCCCACCTACTCCACCGGTTTTCTTTTCTTTCTTTGGTCTTTCTTCTTCTGGGTTTCTTGGGTTTCTTTTTGTGCTTTTCTTTCTGCAAATCACGCTCAACTCTTCTTTTGTTCTCTTCTTTCTTTATTTTTTTTTCTTTTTCTTTCTTCCTTCTTCACTCCAGCACAACTCTTTTTTTTTTTTTTTTTTTTTTTTGCTTTGCTACTTTGTTTCTTTGCTGTTGCTACTTTTTTTCTTTCTTTCCTTTTTTTTTTTTTTTTTTTCAACACAACGCACACTCCACACCACCATTTTTCAGGCAAGGGCAAATGGAAAACTTCATAAGAAAAGCTAAGGCTCACTCATCTCTACTATTTGAGGTAAAAAATTTCAAATCTTTTTATGGGTATTATACTTTTGCTAGAGGTTATTTTTGCTATTGTGTTGTGATATTGTACCTATGTTTAAATGAGTTTGTGTTCTTGAGCTTGTTCTTGTGTTTCTGAGCTTGTGTTTTTGTGTTCCTTGAATGGATTTACTGTTAAATTTGGGTTGGTTTTGTTGAATGAGATGAAATTCATGGGTTTGTATTGTTATATTTTGGAGCATGTTGTATTTCTATTGTCAATATATTGTGTTTGATTTTGAATTTTCTGGGTTTGTGTTTAATTTTAAATTTTTTTTGTTTCAATTTTTAATTTTTGGGGGAAAAAAACCAGAATTTTTTTTTTTGTTTTAAAAAAAAATCCAACTTTTTTTTTTTTTGTTTTGAAAAAAAAAAATCCAGAATTTTTAAAAAAAAAAAAAAACTTATAGCCGCGGTTATAAACGTAACTCAAAATGGGTCTGTAGCCGCGTTTTTAAAAAACGCGGCTATAGACCCAAGCCTATAGGCGTGGTTAAAAACGCGGCTTTAGGCCTGATCTTTAGCTGCGGTTATAAAAACGCGGCTACAGACCCGCAGGGGCTATTGCTGCGCAGCATAGGCCTGATTTGTAAATGCGGCTATATCCTATAGCCGCGTTTTCGGGGTCTATAGTCGCGTTTTTGAAACGCGGCTATAGACCCTGTTTTTTGTAGTGGCTAGTCCTCGTGCAAAACTCAAATTCACTTTCCCAAAAACACCAAGGTTGCAACGCCATCAACAAAGAACAAACAAGTTCTTCAGAACTCATAACATATCACGAACAAACATTCTTAAACTTACAATTACTTAGTAAGCACTTTCACTCGAAGATGGAGTAATCTAAATATGAAGACCCTCACGGAAATAAACACTCGACTCTCATGTGTTTGAAGGGTATATGTTTCCGGTAGTGATGCTGATGTTGCTACTAATGAGGATGCTAGCTCTTCTGGTGACGATGAGATGACTGTTTCTCAGTAACTTACCCTTTGTCATTCATGACAAAAAGGAGAAGTAGTTTTGGGTACGAGAGTAGTCATATTCTTAGGGGAGAGTTAGTATAGGAGATATTTTTGTTAGGGGGAGTGTTTTTGTTTTTGAGGGATGTAGTGAGGACTTTTTGTATCTTTTCTTTTCTTTCTATTTTAGATACATTATTCTTACATTGTGACAGCAAACCTTGTACTCTTATTGATATATATATATATATATATTTATTGAGGTTGTTATTGCATTCTTTCACCTATCTCTTCATGTGTTGTTTTTTCCCTCTTTATGCACATATTTCTTATTTATTGCTTGCAATCTTTTAATTCTATTTCATACTAAGATGCCGTGTTGAGTTTTGTTTAAAGTGTTTCAGAAATATTGGTTATCAAAGTCTTTCTTGCTATGAACTCTCTTCTTGCAAAATTTTTCAAAAGTTTGTGTTAGGATAGATTTTATTGTATTCAACAAGTGAGTATGAGTTAAGTGGTTTATGACTTCTCTTATATGTTTATTTGTTTGTTGTGGTTTTGTCACAAATTGCCAAAGAGAGAGATTGTTAGGACATATGTGAATCATGTTAAGAACATATGTCATTTAGAATTGGCTTATCTTTTGACAAAACATACTTTACTTATAATTGGGTAAATCTAGGATGATTTAGGTTTTCAAGAAACATGTTGTTCAAGTCAAGAGTTAAAGCCACACAAATTTGTTCAAAACAACAAGTGAAGAAGTGCTAAATTTTAAGCTCGACAGATGACATCTATCGAGTTTTAATAGGCAGTTTTAGCCCGATGCTTGACAACTGCTCGACAGATAGCCTATCTATCGAGATTTACAAAAATTAGTTTTTCAGATATATTTCACGCACATCTATGTGTATGTGTTTAGGCTTTCTTTTTTTACGATTCTAAACATATATAAGGATTATTTTAAAGGCTGTCTCAAATGATGCAAGTGAATGCAAAGGTGGTTGCACTTGTTGTTGTAAGCATATTGTGACTAGAGACATATGCCCTAGTTAATCTTTCTCTTGAAGAAGCTGTTGCGTTTGTACGCTGTAGGGTTTTGTAACCAAGGAGCTTCGTGATCTTCATCGTGTTGAAGAACTTTGCAGCCAGCATCCTTCTCAACTTGGTGTATTAGTCACCTACTTGGATTTGTGTATCGATTGGTTAGTCACGTACTGGGAGTTGTGCATTGAAAATGAGAGATTTTCACTACAGAACAAGTCCAATTGTATATTGAGGTAAGGGTTCAACTATAGGTTGGTATAAGGTACTGAGATTCCTTTACTTGTAACCGCTTGTTGTGATAATAGTGAATTCTCGGAGTGATGACTTTAAAATCACCCGGTGAGATTTTTGTCTTGGAAGTTTTTCCCATTCATAAACAAATCACTGTGTCAACTTTATTTTCCGCTACATTTTACTTAGGTGGTGATTTGTTTGTGCTACACGCATATTGCATGTTAATTGAATTAATTAATTAACTTGGTTAATTAATTGGTTAATTTATCACAAAGGTTCAATAAATTCTTGGCCTATCTAAAGTTAAAGTAATATTTTATTATAAAAAATACTGTAGCAGTGACTAACATATCAACCATGCTTCCATGCATGATAGGGTAGAGTTAAGTGCATATATAACGGATATTCAAAGTTTGGGTAAATGAAAATCAGCTTTAGTTACTTATAATTATTGTTAAAGTTGTTGAGTGATTGTGTAATTTTTATGTGATAATTAAATAATTAACAAAAGTATTAAAAAAAAAAATAGCATATGAATGTTTATGTAATTTGGCCTAACAACCTACATTCACGGTTTGATAGTCCTTAACAACTATATATTCTATCAAGTATTTGTGCTACAATGTACCCAATGTAGAATTTATATATTAGAGAATATTTAACTAATCCTAGACTACACATAGATTAACAGGAGGTTAAGATGCTTATTCTACAAGTACCTACTATGGAATTAGTCTTTTCTTGATTCTTGAGGGAACATTGACTCCTAAATTTTTTAATATATTAAGGAAACCACCTGACTTAGAAGTCAGACCATCGTAACATGAAATCTGGATCGACAGTGATTTTGCACTACATGTCTTCACATGTCACCACAATCTATGCTTGACTACTTTGACTGCTCCATGCATTATAGGGTAGTTAAGCACATATATAACGGACATTCAAAGTTTGGTCAAATGAAAATCAGCTTAAGTTACTTATAATTAGATTTAAAGTTGTTGAGTGATTGTGTCATTTGCATGTGATGATTAAATGATGAACGAAAGTATGAAAAAAGCACACATGAATGTTTACGTAATTTAGTCTAACAGCCTACATTCACAGTTTGATAGTCCTTAACAACTATATATTCTATCTAGTATTTGTGCTACAATGTACCCAACGTAGAATTTATATATTAGAGAGTATGTAAATAATCCTAGACTAAACATAGACTAACAGGAGGTTAAGTTACATATTCTTCAAATACATGGACCCTATAATTAGTTTAGGTCACTTAGGCTACAATATATCTAACATATATTAACTTATTGAGTTTTAGAAGATTACAATTCTTATCAAATCTGTTGCTTCAAAATAGACATTATTAGCATTATTGGTTTGGTTTAATCTCCAAGTTACCTCCAATAAGTCTTGAGACATAAAATGTTGAAAACTAATGTATCTTGTAATGCTCAGTGCATAATCAAAGTTTTATTGGTGAAGAAATGTATCTTCAGCATCACAATTTGTTATTTTAACAAATAACTTTTCACAATTTTTTATTTTAACAAATTGTGAAATGTTTGGGAAATGAAAATTTATATCTCTAGTAGAGAAAACAATTGGACCCTAAGAGGGTTCAACGCTATGTTATTTGAGAGATATCACAATTCAACATGCAGAACCCTTCTGGCATTTAAGTGCACCCGCATTAGCTGTAAGAGTGGGAACAAGAGAAGCTGGTTTTGCACTAATGTCAGAAGCGCTTGAGGAAGAACGAGATCCAGAGGATGTGAAAAATGTAGGATTTGAGGAAGAATTAGATGTAGAGGAGGATGTGAAAAATGCACCATTTAGAAATTCGTCTCCTTCAGATTTCCAATTCCATTTCATCCATTCACTTTTTGGTGCATATTCGTATTTGGTCACCTGCAAAGTTCACAATAGGATAAATTTTAATAAAAATTATAAATGCAATAATTTTGGACCAATTCAATTCAAGAATATGATATATTGTAATTGGTAGTACATAATAAAAGAAAGCAGTTGAATAATAAATTTTTTACCTCTTTGCTTTTTAAGTCATCTGGTGCAAGAAATCTATTCCCTTGGCTAAGGACGGTGGGGGCAGCACTCCCACCAATGGCATACATTTTCCACTTGGTGTAGGCATTGTTCACCACATGGACGTACCCATGCCTAATCCTGCAAATTATTGTGAAAAAGTATATGTTAAAACATCACAATGCACCAACTAGATAACAAATAAAACCGATCCAATTAAATTGACATGTTAATTTACACATTTTTTTTTCTTTTTTCCTTTTGGCACTTTACCTTGGAATTCTTTGAGTAAGCCCTTCTCCAAAGTGATTGAAGGCAATAGTAACTTGCAAGCTCTTGTCTGCAGTGTAGGCATCATCGTGTCCCAATAAAATAACCTTATCATGTTGTGTAAATAAACTGTTTGAAATGGTAATCAAGGATGAACCTTCAACTGCATCAATCAGACCGTCATCACAGTTTGAAAGTGTGACATGGTCCACCCAAATATGTTTACTACCAAAGATGCTTATACCATCACCATCTGAAATACCCCTATGCCCAAAGTGACCTGGGGAACTTCTTACATTAGTATTCCCTGTTGGCTTACATTCATGTATGTTTATCCCATGAATTATAATGTTAGTTATTGACTGAATAGTAATGCATCCACCACCAGTTATGTGCACATTAGCTCCCCTACCATCAATGGTCTTATACGAGTTCATAATCAATTCCACCTTTAATTTGATCACCATATCACGTTCAAATATAATCCACAATGGTTCATCTTGGATCACAGCATGTCTTAAAGTCCCGTTCTTGGGATTTACAACATCATCATCACTGGGATTTGTAACCACATAAATCTTACCATTTTTTCCACCAATAGCACTCTTGCCAAACCCAACTGCACAATCAGCTAGTTTCTGCCGATTCTTATCCCAATTGGAGTCACACTTCCAACAATCATCAATTGGGTTCCCAATTGAGCAAGAGGAACCCCCCTTCAAATTTCTCCTTGTTGAAGAGGCATTGATGCTCCTGCTATATAAAAAATGACACATTTTAACACTGTAGAATCTAAACTGTAAAAACTAAAGTAACTGATTTTTTTTTTCTTTTTAAGGTAACATTGTAACATATATAGTTTATTTATTACCTTTGTACTTCTTTTGCTACAAATTCTGGGTTTTTAACTAGTCTGGAGGCAATGAGGGGGATTAGGAGAGAGAAGAAAATGGTAATGAGAGAGAGTGAGCAGGAGCTTGCCATTTCTTATTGTTTGCAAGGAAATGAGAGAGAGAGAGAGAGAGAGAGAGAGAGAGAGAGAGAGAGAGAGAGAGAGAGAGAGAGAGATTTGAAGAAATTAAATTGTTTGTGCAAAGAAACTAAAAAGAGGCATGTGAAATTTATAGAACTAGAGATAGTGTGAACTATAATGTATAACCGTTTGAAACTAAAGTTGAATTTTATCTAAAATCAAGGATTCTGAGAAATTAGTTATGTGACTTATATATTTAGGTTTTTTTAGTTAAACCTCTTGTCTAGAATAGGATAAGAATAGTAGTTTTTATTTTATTTTATAAAAACCGTCGACGGGTGGGGATTTCAAAATTTTCTTTTTTAAAAAACCTCTTGTCTAGAATAGGATAAGAATAGTAGTTTTTATTTTATTTTATAAAAACCGTGGGCGGGTGGGGATTTCAAAATTTTCTTTTTTAAAAAGACTGTTTTGGATTTTGAATTTTTTTTATTGACAAATCTATTTAAATGTTGTGATAATTTTTTGGATTGGAATAAGTATGAATAGCTTTTTTTTTTTTTTTTTTTTTTTAATTTTTTTAAAGAAGTAAAAAAGAAGTGGACGGTTGAATTATTCAAGTTCAAATAGGTAACAAATAGAAAGCAGACATTTGAATGCAAATATATGTTACCGTTTCTGTTTAAATTTAAAGGAAGAATGTTGATGAGGTGTATAGGATAAAATATACTCTCTCCGTCTCAATTTGTTTGTCCTGTTTGAAAAGTCAATTTTTTTAAGGAAATATCATTTATTGTCTTATCTACCTTATAAAAATGTATAAGTTTACAAAACTACCCTTAAATAAATTTATTAGATTTTTTTTATAAAAGAGTTATTCTTAATGAGGCAACTAAAAATGTGTCCTAATTAGATTGATTTTTTAAATATTTGTTAGTTTTCTTTTCAAATAATTTTGAAAATAAAGTAGGGGTATAATAGGAACATTAGTAAATTAATGACTTTTATTTTTAGAAACGGGACAATATTTTGGAACATTCCAAAATGGAATAGAGGACAAACAAACTAGGATGGAGGGAGTATAATCCAAAAAATAAGGATTCATAGATCATTCCCTTTTTAATATGCCAATATTATTCAAACTCACTATTCTTACAATTTTTTTTTTAAAATAACTTAACCTTTTAGGATTCCCTTTTGTATACTTTCCCATACAAGAGAAGCTCCTCTTTTTCTAATGCGATATATATATGTGTGTGTGTGTGTGTGTGTGTGTGTGGGTGGGTGATTCCTAATACATTTGGTAAAAATAGTAACTTTTGACCACAAGAAGATGCGATAGTGCATGTTTACCTATGTCTTGTGTTACCATTTCGAACTATGAATTTGAACTCAGTAATGAACTCATCCTCTTCCTTATCACCAAAGAAGTTGTATTTGACAAAGCTGGAATACAAATAATTATTTTTCTTGAGAAAAACTCACTACAAAAATTGGTATATTATTTGTCTCACAATTGGATAACCAAATATAATTACAAAGACCCTGACACGATTAAAGGTAATCCTACATGTGTATTCTTACCTTGCTTTTGTTGCATTTAACAATGGTTATAAAAAAATAAAATAAAATAAAATAAAATAAGGAGAAGATAATGAAGAAGAGGAAATAAACAAAGACCAGAAGATCCAAAAAGTATAAGAAAGTGTCTCGTATGACAGACATACCAATCAATAACCTAATAAATGAATGGAAGTATGAGAATAGCCAAATAAATAGATGTCATGCCATTTAGTTTTATACTTATTTCTCTACAAATAAAAAGTTTTATACTTATTTTGTTAGGGCAAAAATGCATTTTTGATCCCTACGTTTTGGACCTATTATCGCTTTGGTCCCTAACTTGATTTTGTGCCATTCTTAATCCCTGAAAATGATTAATCATGTCCATTTTGATCCTTGTTGTCAATCCATTATAAAAATTGATACGTGACAGACGGAATACACTGTTTGCAAAGTAAATACAGACATGGCTAGTAAAATAAAAATAAAAAAATTAATTTGCATTTTTTAAATGCCACGTCAGTATTTAAACTAATAAAAAAATTCAGATCAGAAAGTTTAAACAAAAAAATAAAATAAATTAAAAAACATACATTTAATCTAATTAAATAAATAATTTAATTTAAATATTAAAAAAATCTCTCAAGTCTGAAGATAACAAGCCGAAAGTCTGAATGGAAACTGTAAGGTCACAATTCGTGCCTAGGCCCAACAAGAAGGAGGGTATAGGCCCAAATAGCCCAATACAATAAATTTATAGAGTGTGGGTCAGAAATCTTGTTTCTAATGAGCTTTAACGGTAACAACAATGGCCCAAGTTTACAAAACAATAAGGATGAACGAATTTAGAAGATGAAACTTATCCTCGGACTACAGCCGATGACCAAATGCTTATATTTCTCTTCCTTTAAAGATTAATTCCCAATATACAATTTACAGTGTTTTCCTTTGTATCCCCTCTCCCCCATTTTACTAGACCTTTCTTCTACTTGTAGTCCTCTTTTCCCTTGATGGATAAATAAACATGCTTGTAACGCATACAAACATACGTAGCGGAAAATATAAACGGATCTACTTCATACATAAAAGTTAATATGTACTATATAAGTTTCAGAATATAAGAACAAGAGAGTGTACCTTGGAGCAGTGAATTTCAATACTTGAATATGAGAAGCACTTGGGAATACTTTCAATCTTCACTCCAATTCCACTAACGCCCAAGATGTGTGGTCTCTCAATCAGTTCCAAAGGGAGAATGTCAAAAAGTGTCTAACACCTTTTACACCACTTCACAAGAGTGTTCTTTCAAAAACTCTCTATGAATTTCCTCTTCCATACATGAAAATTCTGCATGTTTCTCCCTTTGTATCTAACTGATTATTGGGTTGGCCTTTTAGGCATTTCCAATTGGACTTAAGTGTGTGGCTTGGAGTGGGACCAAAAGGGACCAATAAGACACTAGCTCCAATGGGCCTTGGGCTTTTCTGTCAACTCTTGACAAGTCCAAAGTTACCATTAATTATATTTAATACCACTAAATAAATATAGTTGCACTCTAGGCCTTACTTATAAATTATATCCCTAGACTTTATTATACATGCAACCCCTTCAAAAAATATTTATAGTAATACAAAGTCAGGAAAATAGACTGCCACTTTGTTTATTACTACATCTTAATTCCTTGAGTACCTAGTTTAATCCTTTAAGTTATTCATCATATATTTATGAAATCCAATTCCATAAATATATATACTTTAGTAACTTCTTACTAAAGTGGTTAGGCCCAACTCTCTGAATAACAAACTCATTAAACTTATCTCAAGGGAATATTTTGTATCTCCGTTAAGAGACTATGAATTCCATATTGAGAATATATGTTCCATCAACACTAAATGTGACTGCCCAATATACTGAGATTTTGACCTTAACTATAGATCTCACTTCTGATATATCAAAGCAACCTACACTTCATGATCAGGTTCATTATCCTCTCAGGATTAAGAGTTCATGCAAATATAAGTCGTGAGTTTATTATTCATTTGACAGTCGTTAGGAGAATAATAAATCTCACACTGGTCTAATTCAATATGTCTTAACTCTTAAAACATATCAACATACCAACTAGAAATCTCCATTTCCATGATCAAGACAAATCATCTTAGTTAATATGTTATAGTCTTCGCAGATGAAATGCTCAATTTCATCACCGACTATGAACTACAATTCTGAGTTTACAAAGAACTTGTGATTTATATCTTCTATGACTAAATCACATAAATCACATACTATGCATCTTATGGACTATATGATAATGTCTCAATATTCATGTTATCAATATTTTCAAATAATAATACATCTTTATTAACCACAACATTAAGTCATACATAATGTCTTACATAATAAAATACATAGCATCATACAATAGGATTTAAGGACACATATCCCAACATCCCTTCCTTCCTACTCTCCATGAGTAGATTCCTACTGCTCCCCTTGATACTTGTCCCATCAACCTTCTCTTAAAATTCTTAGGTAATAGCTGTAAGGCTAAAAATTATTGTTTAGGTATCACATCCTCATAAATGCAGCCAAAGACTTTGGTATAGAGCATTCAATGCAGTGGTAGTAGTTTTCTCTAAGATATTTCTTAATCGCCCTTGCTCTTTGTGCCCTCATGAAACATGTCTTCATCCCCAAAACTTTCCAAAATATCATTCTAGTTAGCAGGACGTATTATCTGATCCTCTTTGCACCTAGTCGAGAAGGTACTCCTCCTTGGATTATTTACATTCATCTCGTTTGCCATATTTGCTCTTGGGTTTGTAAGTTAGATATCATTATTACCATCAACCCATTCTCGGATCAAGTAAAGCGTCCTCGGATTGAGCCCAAGGCCCAAAAGCATATCTTGGGCCTTTTATCCACACAATAGTCCCTAAAAACTTCATTTTTCTCTCCCATTCGAGGAGAAAATTGGAGTTTTAACCTAACGTTACAACTTTTACACACTTCTCAAATTTTCACACGTGAGAATGTCGTTTCCCACTTTTGAAACTATTTCTGATGCTTCGAAACCCATGATGCCCCCATTAAATACTCCAGCCAGCGCCCTGTCTTCCACGTTCAACGTGAGGTGTAAATCTAACGGTCAAAATTTCTCCTTGAATTTTGAGCGGGATAACTCCCACTCAGTCCTGCCTCTCATATAAAACGCTTGGGAGGTCGTAATTCTTCCATTACTTCAAGAATCGGTTAGCCCTTAAGAATATTTTATTTTCCTAATTCTCAAGAAGCTCCTGAAGAGTCATCTGTTCTTTTTCTAGTAAGCTTTCATGCTCCCAAGTTCTTTTCTTC
Organism: Castanopsis chinensis; assembly: GCA_032878915.1. Classification (NCBI taxonomy): domain Eukaryota; kingdom Viridiplantae; phylum Streptophyta; class Magnoliopsida; order Fagales; family Fagaceae; genus Castanopsis; species Castanopsis chinensis. Next base: position 17,690,794 of record JAVQMG010000114.1, read on the forward strand.
TCGGCCATTCTTCTCGGCCCCATTAATTTTACCCTTTTTTTTTTTCCAAATCTTCATTTTTATTTCATCCACATGGGTAGATTCAAAGGTTTAGTAGACACTCTCGCTGGTATGGAGGGCTTTTGAGCCAAATATCATGTTCCCCAGGGAATGGGTTTGAGGTACTGTGCCCCAGACTAGATATATACCAATAGGAAAGAAGGGGAAGTTGTCATTCCCATAATCGCATTCATAGAAGGGGGAATGACACTCCCTATGGAGAACGTAACTCGAGACTACCTGTTAAATTATAGGTTATGCTCTCACCAATGTGTGCCCAATGTATTTAGAATTTTAGGTTGTGTTGATGCTCTCAATGTGCAGATGGGTTTGAGACTCCCATGGCATGACGTTGTCCATATGTATGAGTGTCGCTTACTTGAGGACTCGGGGTACTACCTCAAGTCTAGGTCTAGCATTGTCAGACTCATATTGTGTCTTCCCAAATCCAACAAGAGCATGAAAGACGATTACCTCATCACCTCTAGGGAGTGGAACGACGACCTTCACTACCCAGTTGAGGAGGGAAAACCAGGTGTGATTCCATAGGATTAGGCTCTTTAGCATAGGATTTAGCTCTTTTAACCTTATCATTTTTATCTTATTTTACATTCATTTCCTTTTGGTATTGGATTTTACTGTTCTGACCACGATTTGCTCCTTGGATATTTTTGCAGATAAACGACACGTGTCACCTCGCTAAAGCTTAACAAACATCAAAGACCTTAACAGAGTTTTAAGATCCGAGGTGTTTGTGAGCAAAGACAGGTTGTTAAGGGCAGTTCATCTCATCTTGGGTTTCGAGCCACTATCAACCACCTTCCAAGACGTAGGTAATGCCATAATAGCAAGCGACCATAGGCGTCGAAGGATAGACGTCTCCAAAACAGGATTTCTTGCCCGACAAGACCTGCCTGACGAATTTCATGTCATTCTTTACGTACGCCCAATAGCAGCAATTCCCCCTCTTGCACCCTGAAGCAACGACTTCCTGAGAAGAGTCTACATCCTCACGCTTGTCTCTCGAGGAGGAAATAAACCAATTCCGACTCGAGGAAGTAGAGAAGACTCCAGAAGGTCCCTGTGCCCTCATGAAACATATCTTCATCCCCAAAACTTTCCAAAATATCATTCTAGTCAGCATGACGTATTATCTGATCCTCTTTGCACCTAGCCGAGGAGGTACTCCTCCTCAGATTATTTACATTCACTTCGTTTGCCATATTTGCTCTTGGGCTTGTAAGTTGGATATCATTATTGCCATTAACCCGTCCTCGGATCAAGTAAGCGTCCTCGGATCTAGCCCATGGTCCAAAAACATATCTTAGGCCTTTTATCCTCACAGAAACTCCTTTTTATTATTATTATTATTATTATTATTATTATTATTTAGATTGAGAACGCAATACTCCAATCCTAGATTCAGACGATTCCTCAACATCATCCATGGTGCTCAACTAACCCAATATATGTCATTTACTATAAAAAAGTTCAATTGTTTGCAAGGGAGAGAACTGGGGAGTTGAGCAACCGTAAAAGTGAAAGTGTATATAACATTTAACAAGTCAAGCATGTTATATTATGATGATGGAACCCACATGTTATAAAGTATAAACCACATTTTTATGCAATTTTTCATATAAAATAAATGTTTCATTTGATTGACATTTTTACAAATTCAGGTTATGCTAATTACTGCCCCTCAAAAAAAAAAAATTATACTAATTGAAGATGATAAAATAGGTGATGGGCTCGCGATGAATGACAGGTGTAGTACATGAAGCGCACTGGGCCCCCACGGCCTTTTATACGAGCATGATTGTGGCCCGTTTGCGGCCCATTTGGACTACTGTGGCTTTTTGGTGGATCTACACGCTTAGGCCCAAAAGAAGAATACACTACGCGACTATAAATACTCCAGAACCCTCACAAACCAAGGTATGCATATTTAATTCCACTCTAGCATTCTAGTTTGGGAAAGGAGTTCTCTGACTTGACCTTCGGAGGGTTTTTGGCCGGCACCACACCGGTGTTCCCTGCAAGGTCTTTTCTTGGTGTTTGTAGGTTCTTGTCCCGTTCACGTGAGGACCGTGCAGCTCACTGGTGGAAATTAGACTCATCACTAATTACTAAGTACTAACAACATTTGCTAGTAGTATAGCTCAGGTTTTCTATCTTTTTAGTAAAAAAAAACAAAAAAACTCAAGGTTCAAATTTCCCTAGTCTCTTATATAAAATAATAATAAATAAATAAATCAAATTTCCCTCATTTTGTAACTATTAAATAGTAATATAAATGCATAAATAGTTAGAGATAGGAATTATAGAATACTCTCAGATACCATAAATGTTAAAATCTATACTCTTTTCACATAATAGTGAGACCTATAATTAATGTGAGGTGGAGGAGTTCGTATTTTGGAAACTGCTCAAGTATTAAATAATTTTCTATAAAGGTATGTATCAAAGCTGTAATGTTAAAATTAGAGATATATGTCATCAAATTTAGTAGCAATTTAAATACAATAAAATCTAGCACTCATCTAATTTGAATTACTCAAGTTATACTAATAGCATTCGCTGAAACAACTAACACTTGTTGCTTCATTCAACAACCCACAAAATAGATAAAAATTGAAGCACTTCAATTTTCTTCTTCTTCGAGTAAAATTCGCAGCTGAAGTTACATCAATATCGAGTCTACACTCTACACCCAATACGTTAACAACAATCTTTGCATCTAAAAATCTACTATTCAAGATTTTAGAGCAAGAGGCATCTTAATTAAATTTAATCTAACACGCTAAAGCTTTGCACAACTTTAGAGAGTTCCTATCCAAAAATAATTCTATTGGCTTTGCAATTAATCGTAACGTAATACTTTTTTTTTTTTTTTCTTAAATTGTAACGTGATAGAATGGTCTTGGATTCACTGTTACTCTCTAAACACTCGTGGCAATTGCATTACCCAAGAAAACGCGGGGTAGTCTATCACCTACGTACTAGTAGATTGATTAAAGGTTAAATTGCATTAACTTATTTTAGGTTTGGTTAATGTTAACTAAGTTCAATGACATTTCAAAATTAATTAATTTGATCTTTAAATATAACTTTGTTTGATTTCAAAAAAGAAAAAAAAATTATCTTATTTTTTATGTTCACAATATTTTCACAACAAATTTTAAGTGACAGGTTATTGACAGTTGTTACGAGTGGGTAAAAAACTAATTTAAGTGATGAATTCAAATTAGAATCATGTTAACGGGTTGTCCTTAAGAAAATTGTTAAATTGTTAATGGACCATTATTAAAAAAAATTTAATATAATTTTTATGGAAAATGTACAAAGTGGTAAAAAAAAGAGTCGATTATTTTTTTTTCCTTTTCAATAAAATTTTTTAAAAATAATCATTAAAGGAATGGAATGGAATGATCATTAAAGGAATTGAATGGAATATAATGGATTTAGTAGGGAAAGGAATGGAATGGAATGGAATTTAAAAATCTTGTTTGGATGTTATAAAATAAAGGAATGGAATGGAATGGAAAGTAAGCAACACCACTTGGAAGTGACATTGGAATGAATGGAATGGAATCATTTTATAATAACATTTCTATTATACCCCTCATTTTAAAGAACATAAAAAATAATCAATGAGAACTTTTAATTGCTTTGAAATGTTTAGTATTTAATGGATGATGTGAAACTAGTTAGCCACAATTGGGTCTGTGTTAGATTATTGAATTACAATATAGTTTTTCAAGGTGAATAGATTGCATCACGCTAAGACTAGAGGTGATAGAACTATTAACATATCAATTTCCTGATATAAAACTAAAATAATTCTAGTTTAAGGAAAAAAGAAAATTTTATTGTAGCTAAAAAACAAGTTATGTATATTTCTATGTTGTAAAGCAATTTGTGCATCACATATTAATTCTCAACAAAATAAAAATTGTCTAAAAATGCAAACAAATATCTTTAAAAAAAAAAAAAAAAAAAACTCCGATAATGAGTCTTGCCAAAAAAAAAAAACAAAATAACATAATCCATTCCAAAACTAAGGTTGGCCAAAAAATCCCACACTTTTTAAATTTTTAGGCCTAGACATCAGTGTCAATAAGACACATTTGTGCTCATGATCTGGGCAACCAAAGAACATCTCCTTATATGTTGGATTTTCCATCAAAAATATGTAGGCCTCAGTCTTTGATATTGGATCTAAGTCTAATATACCTAAAGCTGCGTGAACTTCTGCTTCATATGACTTTGAAAAGCACTTTGCCATAACCTCAGTCGCCCTATTAGTTGCCTTTGATACATTATCAAATGACTGGGAAATTACATTCCCGAGTTCATCATCTTCTGCTAGTCGTTTTTTCTTGCTTTTAGAAGACATTGCATCTTGTGATGACACTCGAGAACGTGCAACATTAATTTCTGGTGACCTCTGATCATCTTCCACTTCAAAGTTCTCCAAAGCAACTTCATTTTGAGATATCAAATTATCAATCTTATCAATAGTGGTCGATGCAGCATACCTTGCACGTTTCTCCTTTGCAGTTTCAGTATGATCACCTTTTGCTCTATCTTTAGCCCAAAGTTGTGCCATCTTAGAGTAGTTGGGTATAGGTGTTGTCATCCACTTCTTGGCTACAAGTTTAGACTGTTACAAACCAAGACAAATGGTTAAACAACAGATATAATTATGTAATACAAAATTAAACTCACAAAAAATGGTAATTTACCGCTATGAGTGGCTCCCAAACTTATGGTTCAGCTGTCCACATATTTAAAGAATCATTCCATCCAAAACCACTCAATTCATGTTTAAATATGTCATAGCATTCATGAAAATTCTTCTTCAGTGTCTTTTGTTGATTTTTCACCTTATCCTTGTTAACCTCCATGTGAAAATTTTCAACCAACTCTTTCACTATGTCATCATATGCTTTAGAGGTAAAAGTTCCATTAACTCTACCACCTATGATCACTTGATGTAAAAAAGCATCCACTAAAGCATCATCCATAACACTATTCCATTGTACTTCTTTGTTTAGATCTCCACCATTTTTCTTTGATATCTTACCCATGCTATAATTAACAGGACAAAAAAGACATATAAAATATTGTGTAAATATTAATATCAATTATCAAAAGATAGAAAGCAATATCAAAATGAAAATAGAAATTTGCATAACATTTAGGTCTAAGTAATTGAAACATAGCATAGTCTTAAACGACATGACAGCAATAAATCCAAAAGCTATCACATTTGGACATAGTTTTGCCACATGGCTAATGCTATAGAATCTCTTATAATATCTCCTTGCCTAGCATCCTCATCATCTTCTCTTGGAGTAGGGGCCACACGTTCACGTTGAGAATGCAAAACCTCTTCATCAACTTCAGCAATAAGACTTTCATCAGGATCGACACCCATTAAATAATTATGAAATATGCAACATGCTAAAATGATTTCATTTTGTGTATCAACACAATAATTAGGCTCTGTAGTACTTGCTATGATAGGAAATCTCTTTTTAAGTACACCAAATGCTCTTTCAATAGCAGTGCGCAATGACGCATGTCGCAAATTAAACAATTCTTTAGCATTTTCAGGGGGACGAACAGAGTACTCTTTTAAATGATAACGCACTCCCCTATAAGGTGCAATCAGACGACTTCTATTCATGTATCCCGCATCAACAAGATAATATTTACCTAATAAACAATAACAATCATTAATTATATACTACAAATTTTTTAATTATAAAGAATACACCCTAATGCGTATTTGAATTAAATTTACCTTGTGGGATTTTCAAGTTATCGCTTCTAGTTAAAGCACTCTTTATTATTCTTGAATCTGAAGCAGTTCCTTCCCAACCCGGTAATACATATGTGAATTTTAAATCAAATGAGCATGCCGCCAACACATTTTGTATTGTGTAACCCTTCCTACCCCGATATCTTGGTGCATCCTCATTAGACACTTTGACACGAACATGTGTTCCATCAAGTGCCCCAATACAATCTTGAGATTAACAATATCTCTTAAAAACATTTACCTTAAAATATATTTGTACTAAACTACTATCAAATATAAATTATAGGCATGATATATTTACCTTAAAATATGGGTTGAACCTACTACTTTGTAGTATTTCAAGTGGCACTTGGGTTCCATTAGGTTGTCGAAGGAATTGATCCTCTAACATAATTATTGATCTTAACACGTTATGAAAATGGTGACTAATGGTCTCACGGGAACGACAAAAAAAGAAGGACATTGTACGATGCGTCTGATTATGTGCTAGCATGTGAAGAAACTTGCCAACTTGCTCTTCAACCATGGCACGCTGTGTGTCTTGAAGATCACCATCTCTCCGCAAAATGTTACACAAATCTTGAAAAGCTTGTGGACCCATGCGTATTACATCATAGCATTTTTCACTATTCCTAAGTCGAGACATTATTTCATTATGAACTTTTTGTCTTTCTATGGTTGATTGTGTAGGAATGTGGGGAACATGTTTTCTTTTTAGTCGTTGCCTTTGATGGATAATGTAACACAAATAACGACATGCAGCATGAACCAAAGCTAGTTTTCGCATAAAGTCTGAAAAAATTATGGTCTTGAGTACCTCATCATTCAAATCCATCTATGTAAAAAAAATAGTTAAGTTATCAGTCTAACTTAAAAAATTATGGGCACATGTTCTAAAAAAATAATTACGTTATTAGTCTAACTAATTATGAATGTGTTACAACTAATTTAAAAATAAAACTGATAAACTATAAACATTAGCATTCATTAACACAAAAGACAATGGTAGGAATTAAAGCACACGTAATGGAGCAAAAAGAGTTGTATCTTCTTTTGTTCAATTTAACAACCAAGATGATGAAGTGTCCCTTGACTTGCATGACCATGAACCCAGATAATGATCAACATTCAAGTCAGCCTTATCAGAATAACAAGCTACACCACAATGAGAGATAATAGGGATAGATAATTAATTCAAAGTCAAATATATCTGCTCTAGGAAAATACTTGAACATATCTAATCTACTAAAGTCGTATATCTAATGCACTATTTATATTAACAATAGCAATAGAGGAAATTCATTCAGCCAAAAGCATTCTATTATTTTATTGTGTAGTTGTAGTTGAATTCGTTTGTCGTGAAGTTTATTTTGACTCTTCGATTAATTTTGTTTTGGGCTTTTATGCACTTTTCGTCGTTTTACTGCTTAAAGATTTGAATTTTGGTTGCCGTGTGTGTGTGTTAAATTCTTTTGATAAATAGGAATCACTTGCTAGACACTAAAGCATCTTATTCCAATTATACATATAAATGATAAGGTCTAAACGCAGGGTTAATTAGCACTAAATATATAGAAGATTCAAAGGTTAATATTGTGCATTCTCAGTAGACACTAGACAGTACTCTCCACTAAAAAAATTGATCATTTTTCTAAACTAGGACATATATATAATATATAAAACGAAAAACAAAAAGTTTAGTTTCATGATTATCCAAAAGATTATGTGAGAATTATTTGTAAATATTTAGTGAATTATTCTCTTTGAGGAATGTGCTACACTTTATTTATTCTCTCTAGAAAAAAGAAAAAGAAAAAAAGTATGAAAGAATGTCTTAAACAAAGTTCATATTTGCTCTCAAAAACACAATTATAATATTTAAACTACTTTTTTTCATTGAAACTGTTTGCTTACAAGTTAAATGTCTCGAGCCCTTCACATTTTTGCCTAGGCCGTACATTAATTGAGAGAGGTACAGCAATAAAAAGTAAAAAAAAAAAAAAAAAAAATTGCCTATTCAGTCATTATTGACAGAACCCATGCAAATTAGCACGATCCATAACCATATTCACTTCCTTAACTTATCGAAATTCACCTTTACTTCATAGTTTAAAGTTTCGGTAGCTTTTGTAAAGTGCATAGCTGTTTCCATTTGTTGGATTACTCACTTACTCTGTTCCAACATACCAAATACAGGGGAATGAAAGTAAAAAAAAAAAAAAAAAAAACACTACGTGTATCAATGATAGGATTTAAGAACACATGCACCCGAGTTCATCATATAGTTGAGTACGGCTAGTTGAGATAAAATCAATGAAAGCAAAACAATTGAAACAATTGAAAAACTTTTTAATAGTAAATAAATTAATGAAATCAAAAAAATTGGAAAACTCACAGTTGTGGGTGGCTGGTTGAGACTAGTAGCAGCGTGAGAAAGGAGGAGCAACAAACTGCATGAATCAATGAAAACAAAACACTGTTCATCTTGCAAAACACATATAGTTGAGTACGGCTAGTTGAGGAAAAGTCCATGAAAGCAAAATAATTGAAATCAATGAAATCAAAACAATTGAAAACCTCACAGTTGGGTATGGCTGTAGCAACGTGAGAAAGAAGCAGCAATGTGAGAGCACAAATATTGGTACAACACCTATCAAAATATATATATATATATATATATATATATTGGTCCAGCTGGTTGAGAGTAAAAAGGGCTAAGATTCAAGGGGTAATTTAGGAATTTCAATAAAATTTGCATTAAACCTAAATTCATTCTCTCTTATTCCTCCAAATTTGGGGGAACAAAAATTTGAGATTTTGAGGGCTTAGGAGGGAATGCATATTCCCTCTTAATCATTCCATTCCCTCCCACCTAAACTCGCAAACAAGAGAATGGACTTTCCATTCCCTCCGTTAAAACTCCCAAACAAGAGGGAGGGAATAATATTTTAAAAATATTCTTTTCATTCCATTCCATTCTATTCCATTCTCTCCTCCCAAGCAGAGCTAAAGTGATCCCATCCCATATAATGTAGCTGAACGCCACAACTCCCCAACTTCAAGGGCTTGATAATGAAAAAGAACTTCATCCTTGTTGAGTTGTTGAAAAGGCAAGGGAACCAATAAAATTGGAAAAATGTTACTTTCCATTGCTTCCCACTTTGAGTCCTTAAGAAAGAATTCTGTTTAACCAATTTCGTTACCAAACAGAAACATTTAGAAAAGATGCGCAGGTACTCATTTACTTCATTAGAGGAAAGAAATGGTCTAAGGTGAAATACACTTGCTTTCATATGGAGGAAAAATTGTAAAGCATGGTGAGATTCTCATAGAAGTTCATCTAACTGTTAAAAAATATAAAATTAAAAAAAAAAAAAGGAAAAAAGGAGAGAAAAGAAAAGAGAGATAACATTGTCTACTATAACCTTTACCATTAAAATAAAATTGTTTTCTAGGATTTCTTGGTATTTAGAATGGCAAAATTCATTTACAATTTGTTTTTTCTTAATCAACAACAAATTAAGCACAAAACCAAAAATAACATACTATGTGTGTGTTTGACATTGGCTTAAAAAACAACTTTTATTACTATTTTTTTTTTTTACTATTGAACTTATATGCGGACTATTATTAATCACATGTCACTTTCCGACCAAATCAGCCAGCTTTGTTATTAAGCATAAACATCCGATGGTTAATAACTAATCCATCCATATTACACAATTTTGGAAAGTAACAGCTAGCTTCGCCAAATCGTGCGCTACTTGGTTGCCTTCTCTCCTTGTATGAGAGTAAGACAATAAAGAAAAACTGGATGTGAACCTATAAGCATCCTGTAACAATAGACCAAAAGGGCCAAGGCCAAAATCCTTTGTTGCTAATGACTTAATCACCAGCATCGAATCTCCCTCCAGAACAGCATCCGAAATACCCACATCTTGAGCAAACTCCAGAGCTTTAGTGGTAGCCGTGGCCTCAATTTCTACTGGTTGGAGGTGCTGTGGAATTTTTTCTGACATGGCTGCAATCACCATACCCTCACTATTCCGAATAATGACGCCCACACCAAAGCAGTTTTCCTCCTCAAAGACAGCTCCATCGAAGTTGATTTTGAAACCATTCAACTGTTGAGGCTTCCAACGTGCTCTAACACTTGGCCGGCTAGGTGGAGTTGATGGCAGAAGCGCATGGAATTCCTCATGTTTCTCAGCTGCCCACTGTGACAGATGATTTAATGAACAACATGGCTGACTATTTAGTTTATTTTTACTACTATTCAACTTATATTTGCTACTATTCATAGGTCCCATGTCACTTTTTGTTACTATTTATGAGTCTTACTGGCTTTGTTATTAATTATAAGAATGTAATAAGTGTGTTAACAACTAATAACTTCAAAAATATTTAGAAAAATAAAATTTCAAAATTAATATCTAGAGACCACATGGCAGAGAGCTATTGGTTAATTTGTACATAAAAGCTTGTAACAAACTAACATGATAGAGAATGATTTGGAACCCTAGTATCACTGTCACACACTTAAACAGTAAACACCCCCAAAAATTCCAACAGTCAAAATTCCCAAAAATTCCAAAACTTGTGTCAACCGCATTATTACCCAAGAAAATGCGAAATATTCATATTCTATCACTTACTATTAGATTGATTAAAGGGTAAGTTCAATGACATTTTAAAATGAACTAATCTGTTTGGTTAGAGAGGTAGAAAAACAAGAAGATAGAAAATAGGAGAGGGATAAAAAAGAGAATAGAATATATTTAATTTTCTCTCATATATGTTTAGTTGGAAGGATGCAAAACTAAACACATTTGTTTGGTTGAGAAGAAACTAAGATGATGAATAATAAGGAAATTATTATGTACTTCCGGAGTATCATAAATACGTATTCCCTTCTCTCACATGAATGATGGATCCTATTATGAATTTAATTACTGGGACCCACCATTTATGTGAGATGAGGGAGTACGCATTTATGGTACTCCGGGAGTACCTAATAATTTTCCTGAATAATAAAGTTGGTATAAATTTACTTCATTGTCCCTACTACATAATATAAAAAATAATTTCTTTATAAAAAATTCACACGAGCACACACACACACACACACATATATGTGATATTGTTAAGGGGGAAAAATGTAATTTTTTTGATAGGGGGCAAAATGTAATTTTATAGAACAAAAGTGCTAAAATTGGCACCTATGTATATATTAATATTTAAAAAAAAAAAAACAAATTAGGGGGGCCATTATCCCCCTTTTTCCAAGTCTCTCTCCGTCCCTATTATTAATACATGGCTAATATTGAATGGATAGTAATTTTATTTTTCATAGTATATTCAGCTTTCATTTTTACCATGAATTTCATTTTTTTAATCCCAAATTTTCTTTGGTTTGTGCCCAGACAGCTTCTAAAGAACAAATAAGAAGTTAAACTTAGAATGGAATAAGGTTTTTTCTTGCATTTTGTCCATCTAGAAGAGATTTAATCATGTTTTCAACAGCTATATACATGTCATTCATGTTGATGGACAATAAAAGTCTGTTTGGAATCAACTTATTTAGTTGAAACTGAAATTTTTTTGCTGAAAGTGTAAAAAAAAAAAAAGTAAAAAACTAGCTTAATAGTACAACAAATAAGCAGAAACTTTAATTGCATCCCAAACAGGCTCCAAGTGTGGAAATCAAGAGAATGAAATCATAAAACCACCTTAAAATAGATTGAATGATATAGGGGTAAAAAAAAAAAAAGATGAAGTACCTTGTGACCATCGAAAAAAATGCCATTTACAGCATAAAGTTCAGTTTTTTGCAAGGTAAAGGATTGGAGAGTTGAGCAACCGTAAAAGTGGGAAGTATGTATAACATTACTATTTAACAAGCCAAGCATGTTATATTATGATGGAACCTACATTGTGACATTTCAAAGGCTCCCCAGTTTATACATACAACAACCTAATAACGACATTTTACCCATTGAAAAAAAAAAGTAGAATTGTCAATAAAATAAAATCTAGCACTCATATAATTAAAATTACTAACTCAAAGTTATACTAACAGTATTCGCTGAAATAACTAACACTAGTTGCTTCATTCAACAACCCACAAAATAGATAAAAACTGAAGCACCTCAATTTTCTTCTTCTTATTTGGGTAAAATTCACAGTTGAAGTTACATCAAAATTGAGTCTACACCCAATACGATGAATACATTAACAACAATCTTTACAGATTATAAAAAAAAAAAAAAAAAAAAAAAAAAACACCAATCTTTGCATCTAAAAATCTACTAATCAAGATTTTAGAGTAAGAAGCATCTGTGTTAAATTTAATCCAACATGCCAAAAGTTTGCACACCTTTGGAGAGTTACCAATTGGTAATTACTAAATTTTAATGTGATAGAATAGGTTGATTGCATGATAGAATTGGTTTGCAATTTTGGATTAACATTTTTACCGTCACTCTCTAACACACTCCCCAAAATGTCTCAACCGTCAAAATTCCCAATAATTTCAAAACTCGCTCACATGGCTCTACCTCCCCAAAACAAAGTGTAAGATCGCAGTCCAATTTACAATTCCCGCCTTTTTTTGTTTATTTATATTCCTCTCTCTTTCACTTAGACTCTCTCACTCTGATAGCCAGTCAGTCTCTCTCTCTCTCTCTCTCTCTCTCTCTCTCTCTCTCTCTCTCTCTCTCTCTCTCTCTCGTTTCCCAAATTTCACAACTTGTCAATCTCTCTGCACTGCAATGGCAATTCCCGAGGCAATTTTTGACGTGGTGAAAGGATGTGCGAACATGATTTCTGAGGTTCTTCTTGCTGCGGGTTCGGTGCGAAAGCAGCTAAAGAAAATCAGGAACGAGTCCTATTAGAGACTCTCCAAGGGTGAGTGAGTTTTGTAAATTAATTTTGTTGTTCTTAATTCCAATTTGATTTGACATTAGGTACTAAATTTGTTCTATATTGATTTTTGAACTGAATTGATTTCTTTGTAAATTGAAATTGATTAATTGAATTGATTGCTTTGTAAATTGAAATTGTTATTGATTAACTGAATTGATTGCTTTGTAAATTGAAATTGTTATTGATTAATTGAATCGATTGCTCTGTAAATTGAAATTGATTAGTTAATTTCAGGCAATAGAATCAAACCTTTTCCAATTTGGTTTGATAGACAAAAAGCCAAATTGGCGTGGTATGAGAAGGAAAGGAGGATGAAAGAGTTAATGATGTGGATTGCATTTCTAGGAGAAAATTTGATTGATAGAGATAAGCTGGGATGCACGGAAGCGGCAAAACGTCTGCCGCACTTGCTTTCGACGTGGCATGTGTGATGGACGCTGCTGCCTACGCATCGGTGCCGCGTCCAGCCTTTTTTTTTTTTTTTTTTTCATTTCACGACTCACGTCGACTCATGCCGATGCGGCGCAGACTCAGGCCGACGAGCGTTGAATCTCGCCGACTCTGGCCGTATCGGGCGAAACAGTCCAAACACCGATTTTGGCCAAAATTCAAAAAAAAAAAAAAGGGTAAAATGCACCTTTTGAACTAAATAGAAAACCCTAAACTCTCTTAGGCATTCTTCACTTCAAACTTCAGCTCTTTCTCACTCGTCTCTGTGCTCTCTGCCTCTTGCCCTCTGCCAGAACAGCTGTTCAATTATCGGTGATGAAATCTCACTTTTTAAAGATGATCATGATTGACTTGCTCCTTGACCTCGTTTGGTTGCCAAGAAATGATTCCAGGCGGGCCTCGCACTCTCGCAGTGGGAGACTTGCTCCACAGGAACCCACAACAACACAACTGCAGAATTGTTACTCTATTGGCCCGTGTGAGTTGCAATATAAAAAGACTTGGATTATACCAAAATGCCCTTCGCCCTGTATTCTATTGGACCCCTAGTTGCACCCAAAGTCATGTGGCTGTTTTGGCACATGTGAAGGGCATAATTGGAAGAAAAAAAAAGGTGTTGCTTTATGGGGCAGCCAGTGGCTTGATCTGAAGGAAATTGGCATTGAATCAATTTTATTCTGAATATTAATTTGTTGCTTCTTTTGTGTTCTTTTTTTTTTTGTTTTGTGTTTCTTGCCTTCTTCTTTCTTTGTCTTGTAAATCTAATGTGTTTTTTTAATATATTTTAATAGTAAAAATATATAGAAATATAAATAAAAATTTTTTTAATAATTTTTTAATCGCCGCACCCCGCTGCACCTGCACCTGCACCCTACTTTTTCAAAAATTGCCAGGTCCAGCACTTACACCGCACCCGCACCCGAATCCGGAAATGCACCCATGCTTCATAGGAGATAAGGCCTCCAAGAAGCTTGTCAAGGCCAAACGCAGCTTGGGTTTGGGTCTTAGGGTGCCTAAGCGCCTCTTGATCAAGAATGTGAAGAGGTTGAAACATGTGGCGAAGAAGGGGTGGGGGAAGAATTTGGGGTTCCTTAAGAAGAGGAGTGCTCTGCTTTTCTCTGTGGAGAAGTGTTATTTGTTGGCGGACAAAGGAGTTACTTATCATGGATGGTGTAATAATAGGATTACTTGCACAGTGGCATGTTTTCCACTTGGTGTAAAGGTTTATATTTCACGATACATTTACACTATCACCATTTTAATCCCTGGTGGTAATGTTGTTTCTAGTTGCCTGGCTCTAGCTATTGCAGTTAATTTCTTTTCAGGATCACTAATATGCTTCCCAAATGGAATTCGCGTATCAATAATTATCGTCTCCAATGACAAAGCATTGTTGAGTACATCTAGGGCAAGCTCCATGTCAAGTGTACCAACAACAAAACCAACCAATTCAAGCATCTTGAGGCATTGGTGTGGATATTTAGCCTTCTTCTCCTTTATTGTGCCAAGGGCATTATCTAGCCCTATCAACTGTCACAAGGAAGAAATAGTAGTGTTATGCTAGTTAAAAGATAGAATGTTTTAAAAAAAAACTTAGCAACATCATTAACCATGTTATCACCAATAGCTAAAAGCAGCAGAGAAATAATGACTTGGCACTTGTTATAGGTCCACTATTTTTTATTTTTCCTTATTTGTTTAATAGACGCAGGTTGTCTCCTACTTATCAAAAAAAAAAAAAAAAAGTAAGGTGTCTCCTGCGCTGAGACTGTTGTAGCCTTGCAGGTTCTGTAACGCTTGAAATGGGCTTCTTTCTCAATAAAACCCATTCTATCAATGTCTAAGGAGCCGACCAATTGCAGCTTCAAAATCTGGAAAGCCAAGTGCTAGAGCTACTCATATCGATAAAACTAGCTTTTCTAATCCACAGGCATCTACAGCTATTGCATTCCACCCAACAAAAGTAACAAAAAAACTGAAAACAAAACAGCACTTGAAGTAGGTTTATCATGATTTTTTTTAATTATTATTTTTATACAAGTAAAATAGGGTTATAATGTTTATCTTTTATACTGAATTCTATCCAATAAAGAATGGACTGATTTTATTTGCAGTGAATGCTCAAAAAATACAAGGGAGAGAGATTCTGTGATCCACAACTAGCAAATTGATTGAGTACTCCATTAGTTTTGCAGAAAACATTAGAACATTTACCTTGTTTTCAAATAATGAAAAATATATCTTACATCACAAAGAAATTTAGTCTATAACAAGCACCAGTTTGACTTGGGGGGAAATTTGAAGTTAGAAATATTTAAAGAAATAAAAGATAAAGATAAGGAAAGACTCTTACAATTATATAATAATTAAAGGGCTAATAAATAAGGAAGGAGCAATAATCAAATGAGCGTCAACAATTCCAGTCCAAATTCATGACTTACTCCAACAGGTAGACAGAGTAAAATAATCGTACTTCAACCGGGGATGCGTCACAAATCACAATAGACACAAACACATATAAGATCCGTATCAAGCTACCACTAGACTCTTTGGCTAAGTTACACCACTAAACAAATTTTTATTAGATTAATATTTTAAAGATCCATCATACTTTTTTTTTTTTTTAATTGGAAGTTATTTATGATCTAATAGCTAAGCATGTCCAACTACAAAAACATTTCAGCAAATATGCTTTACAAAATGTGAAGAAAAAGACAGCGAAGTGCTAAGCTCAAGTGCAAATAAACTTTATAAAAAACTCTGAACAATAAATTCCATAACTCTAAAATTATAAACAATAAAATTGTTAAGAATATCAAGTGAGAGAGAAAGATTGAATAGTCTGTATATTTGATGTGAACAATAATGTACAATAGAGAGCCTTATATAGGCTAGGTATGTGTGTAGTACAAGTAATATGAGTAAACTACAAGTACAGTATACTGGGCCAAGCCCAATAGGCTAATCTAGTCTAAGCTATACACTAACATCCCCCCTCAAACTCGAGGTGGCAAGGAGGAAGCCAACTGGAGTTTGGATATAAGATCACGAAGACGACCAGGCGGGTGAGTCTTGGTGAAGATATCAGCAGGCTGGTTAGCAGAGGAGATGGAGAACAACTTGAGATTGCCATTCTTGAGATGCTGGTGAGTGATATGGTAGTCAATCTCAATATGCTTGGTGCGTTCATGGAAGACATCATTATGAGCAATGTAGATGGCACTACTATTATCACAATAAAAAGGAGTGGCAGTGAGCTGTGGAGCATCCATGTCAGCCAGGAGCCAACGGAGCCAGACAAGCTCGCAGGTGGCGTCGGCAAGGGCACGATACTCAGCCTCAGTGCTGGAATGGGAAACCACATTTTGCTTCTTGCTACGCCATGAGATAAGGGAAGTACCCAATGGGAAACAGAAACCTGTAATAGAGCATCGATCAGTCTGATCGCCGGCCCAGTCTACATCTGAATAAGCATGAAGCTCAAGAGAAGACCAAGAGGAGTAGTGAAGACCATGATAAAGTGTGCTTTTGACATATCGGAGAATCCGAAGAACTACAGCATAGTGGACAGAACGAGGGACATCCATAAACTTACTAACCATGCCCACATCATGTGAGATATTCGGACGAGTAACAGTGAGATAGATTAGACTACCCACTAACTGACGATAGCGAGTAGCATCAGATATAGGTTCACCATCCAAGGGTGTGAGCTTTGCATCGTATTCCAAAGGAGTGGAAACAGTCTTGTTGTCAGTGTACCGGCTTCGGAGATAAGATTAGAAGCATATTTAGCTTGGGAAAGATAGTATCCATCAGAAGATGAGGTAATCTCAAGCCCAAGAAAATAGCTGAGAGTGTCCAGATATTTCATCTCAAAATGCTGACTAAGGAAGTGTTGAAAAGAGCAGATACTTGCAGAATAATCTCTAGTAATAATCATATCATCAACATAAAGAAGAATAAGAGTGATACCAGCCGAGGATCTTCAAACAAAAAGAGCAGTGTCATGAGGACTCGAAGTGAAACCTTGCTGAGTAATAACTGAGCTAAACTTTTCAAACCAAGCTCGAGGAGCCTGCTTGAGGCCATAAAGAGCCCGACGAAGGCGACAAACTTGACTGCCTGAGTATGGATAGCCAGGGAGTGGTTGCATATACACTTCTTCTTAGAGGTCTCCATTGAGGAAAGCATTCTTCACATCCATTTGATAAAGAGGCCAACGACGAACAGCAGCCATAGCAATGAGACATCTGACAGATGTAAGGCGAGCAACAGGAGCAAATGTTTCCTCATAATTAATGCCATACTCCTGAGTAAATCCCTTGGCAACAAGGCGAGCCTTGTATCATTCAACAGATCCATCAGCCTTGGTCTTGATCTTGTAAACCCACCTACAACCTATTACAGACTGACCATGAGGCAAATCAACCATATCCCAAGTGTGATTCTTATGAAGGGCATTGAGTTCTTCTTTCATAGCTTGCTGCCAAAGAGGGTTAGTATAGGCATCACGATAGGTGTGAGGTTCATAGAGGGTGGTAAGGGCAAAAGAGTAGTGATAATCAGTGAGATAAGGGGGAGGACTGCTTACTGGGGTGGAACGACGAAGTTCGGGATCAAGAGGTAACTCAGGAGAAGGTGGTGCCACAGGATCCAAGACAGGCAGGTCATATGCCGGGGACAGAACCGGAGATGAGTCGTTTAGAGAGGTAGTTGATATCGAAGAATCCTCCACAGGTTCAGGATAGAGAGGGAGGAAAAGATCGGTAAAGATAGGAGACTCTGAGGAAGAGGATGCAAGAAACTGCTGAAGATTCGTGAACGGACGATGTTTCCAAAACTTAACATGACGGGAGACACGAAGCTGATGAGAAATGGGATCATAGCAGTGAAACCCTTTTTGAGAGACACCATAACCAAGGAAACAACAGAGACGAGCATAAGGTTGGAGCTTTGTTCGTTCATGAGGAGGAATAGAGACAAAGCAAACACAACCAAAAACCTGAAGAGAGGAGTAGTTAGGGGTTGACCATAGAGAAGCTCGAATGGTGATTTGTTATGTGTAGTTGGTGAAGGAATACGATTAATGGTGTACATAGCAGTAAGTGCTGCCTCACCCCAAAAGCGCTCAGGAAGAGACGCAGAAATGAGAAGGGTGTGGACAACATCAAGAATGTGACGATGTTTTCGTACTGCACGACCATTTTGTGGAGAGGTGTAAGGACAAGACCGCTGAGAAAGTGTACCATGACTGTCTAAAAAGGATAGGAAAGATTTATCATTATATTCTTGGGCATTATCTGATCGAAAGACTTTGACGGTGCAATTAACTTGTGTTTTAATCATTTTATGAAATGTTTGGTAAATAGACACAAGTTCAGACCTATGGTGAATAATCATCTACAAATATGACAAAATATCTAGATCCCCCCTCAATGGGAACTAGTGCAGGACCCCAAATATCAGAATATATAAGATCAAACGGTGCAGAAGAAAAAGAGTCACTATTATTAAAGGGCAATTTTACTAGTTTGCCAAAATGACAGGAAGTACAATTAAATTTTTGAAACTGAACTGAACCTAAATGACATTGAGAAGCTAACAATTGAAGACGAGATAAGGATGGATGACCAAGACAAGCATGCCATAAATCAAGTGAAGGGGTGGTAATGGTAGCAGTTGCAGAAACAATTTGTGAAGGAATCTTCAAGTCATGAACTTCAAACATGTGACCAACCTTACGCCCTGTCCTAAGCACTTAACCCGTCTGGGGATCCTGCACATCCACACCATGATTAGTAAAAAGAAGATCTACGCCTAATTCACAAAGTTGACCAACAGAAAGCAAATTGAGGGATAACTTTGGGATATGAAAGGTGTCACTAAAGGATAAACTAAGAGAAGAGATTGTTCCTTTATGACTAACATGCATAGGAGTTGCATCAGCTGTGTAAATAGTGATAGGGTGCTCTAAGGGGTGCGTTATCAGAAAAATGGAATTCATCAGGAGTCATATGGTTGCAACATACAGTATCAAAAAACCAAGGTTGTTTACTTGAGGTGACAAAAAGAGCAGTGGAAGTTCGGGATAAAACCTCTTGAATTATTGCCTTAATATCAGCTGTAGTAAGGGAGGAAGGCAAAGAAGGACCTGTAGGAACTGATGGATCTGAAGGACATATAGCAGCTGCCCGAGGAAGAGAAGCTTTATTCTGCTCTTGCACAAATTTCTGCAGTTTGCGACAAACTGAGATGTCATGGCCTTTAGCACGACAAAACTCGCAGCGAGTACCTTTGGAAAACTAAGAGGTGGGATGCCTAGAGTTTATTCATGGAGGAGTAATGAAAGCAGCAACATGAGGCTGTGGAGATGGTGTAGCCAAGACATGATCAGATGATGACATGTGATAAGTAGGCCGACAGTTCTCCTCAAAAATGAGCTCCTTGACTATAGCATCAAGAGAAGGAGTAGGAGACCGGCTCAACAGAGAAGCTCTAGTAGGCTCAAAATCCTCATGTAAACCTATCATGAAGTGCATAAATTTAGGGCAATCACGATATTTGACAAAGAGCTCAATATCCTTAGAACACATTAATGGAGGATCTGCAGTAGAGAGTTGTTCCCACATAGTAGAAGTTTGAGAATAATAATCAGAAATAGACTGACCTGTCTCTTGGCGCATTTGATAAAGTTTTGATTCAATGTGGAACTCCAAACTTGAATCATTAGTGCAATTATAGCGATCGGCCAAAAATTTCTAAGCTGCAGCAGCAGTCTCAAGACGAGGAAGAAGATTATGAATAGAGGGAATAGAAGTATTGATAAACCAAGACAAAATCTTACTCTGAATACTCTTCCATTCCTCTAGGCGTTCTTCACAATCATCCATTGTAGCAGGAGTCTTTGAGGCATCGTCAGCAGCTGTGGCTTTGGATGTAAGTTTTGGTACCGGCTTAGGAATTGAACCAGTCACATATCTCCACAGTTTACGACCCTTGAGAAAGACAGTCTTATTCTGAGACCATGGATGATAGCTAGCAGGACTATCCAACATAATAGTGATAGGACGTATGATATCTTGTTCATTTTGTGGAGCCATAATGAAGAAAATGACCAAAAAGTGGGATGTAGATACCTCAAATGCAGAAATGGAGCTCAAAATCGAAATGTATGCAAAAAATTGAGCTAGATAAGCCTTGTTGAAAAATTTTCACTTTGGTCAAAAAGTCAATGCAAAGTCAACGGTCAACAGTCAAAGTCAACGGTTGGCGTGTGCTGACATAGGCGGATGACTAGATGCTGACGTGTGCAAGATGACGTCAGCCTAGGGCTGACATGGACAGACGCGTACCGTCTTAGGCGCTTGGAGCGCGTTGCGCGAGTAAAGGCATGTGAAGGATCTCCTTCCGGCGCATGCCGCACATGCAACAATTCTGGCGGCGCGTGCAGGCGTGTGAAGTGCGTGTTCGATAGTCAGAAGCTTCTGGTGGTGCGTGTGGGCGCGTGCGAGCTTGTTTCTGGCTGTTCTAGGTTGGGTTTTGCTCGGGATTGGTTGTTCTGTTACTCTATGTCTTTGCTTTGACAGTAGGATGAACAGAATGGTGAGATCCGAGACTTGTAGGGACTGTGGGCTTGACGGCGGTGACTTGCTTCTGACAGTGGCTACTGGATGGAGGCGAGGGCAGTGGAAGAACGCCGGATATGTCCACAGGAACCAGAAAGTCAGAGGAATGGCTTTGATACCATGTTAAGAATATAAAGTAAGAGAGAAAGACTGAATAGTCTGTATATTTGATGTGAACAATAATATATAATAGAGAGCCTTATATAGGTTAGGTATGTGTGTACACTAACAAAAATAATAACAATATTTACCTCAAGTGTAAATTTATGCAAAAAGGGAGATGCCTTCAGCATGGAAGTGCAACAAAGGAGACTGTTGGCACGATATGAAGATACAATCAATGTTAATTGTCTGAGGTTTCTTGACTCTGGAAATTTGGGGAACCTTAGAAAAATTAAACCAAGAAAAATGAGCACGTTCATATAAACAAACATCGATGTTTGGGAAAAAAGAAGAAGAAAAAAGCACAATGGAGTTAACAATCATGAGTGTTTGTTTATAAGTGTTTTTATCACTAACCTCAACATACAGGTCTAGTCAGGGCCGGCCCAAGGCCTAGGCAAGTTAGGCCTAGGCCTAAGGCCCCCACCAAAAAATAAAATTTTGCTTAAGAAAAAAGACCCCACTTTCCATATTTAAAGGCCCAAATTTTTATAAAATTATATATATTTTCTAAAGGTTGTACATTTTTTTTATTAGTGATATTAAAGATACTACAAATTTTAATATTGGCTTACAAATTTTTATGTTATTAATCACAAAAAAGTGATAAACATTCATTAGTTAAATTGATGAAGTTTATCAATGAGAGACAATGTCACATTATATTTTAAACATTTTATAGTGCTTTTGATTAGCGCATCTTTTTCATTTCTATTAAGACTCTCAAAATACGAGACCAATAGAACCTTAACTCAATTGAAACCCTAAAATATTTCAAAAAAATGTTGCAAATGTGTTAAATCATCAATTATAGATTAATCTCTCGGGATAGTTTGAGACTTTGATTTTTGTAAACTAATATCCTACAAAACCACAAACCAAATAATATCTATCTCTCTTTCTTAAAATCAAAATATAAAATTAAAAATTAGATTACAACTTTATTTAACTATGCATCTTCTAATATCCAAAACAAAGTGTATTTTTCAATCACAATATATTTTTATTTCTTTTTATTAATATTTATAGTTCAACTATGATATTCAATTCTCTATATGAAATTAACATTAGTCTAGTTGGTATTATTTTTGTATTTAATGTATCAAATTAACCTTAATTTGATTGGTATTAAATAATTCTATTTAATTAATATTTACATATTAAAGGCCCCCATAAATTTTTTGCCTAAGGCTCCAAATTATGTTGAGCCGCCCCTGGGTCTAGTACAATTGTCTGCAGCTGAGAGAGATAACTTGAAATAGGGCAACATTTCTTCACTAAATGGCTAGCGTACAGACCTTCCACATACACATCAACAAGATTGGGAACTTCCCCAAGACGCAACCTTATCTCATGCCCTAAATATTTGAATGAAACAAGATTTACAGCGGAAATCTCAAACTCTTTTAGAAAGATGCAACTTAATATATCTAAATGCTTTAGTTTGAGCAAAGGCCTAGACAGCTTTAAATTCACCAAAGATGCTGAGGATTCCACATGTAATGCTTCAATATATGGACAATTAGATAAAATATAATTAAGAACTTTTCCGGTCACTTCCACATAACTCAAACAGAGGTTTGTTAGGGAATCAAGGCTATAACCATGAGGAATCTGAGTAGGAAGAGTGCAATATCCCCTAGCCAATAGGGTTGAAATCCAATGAAAGCCTTTTCACATTCTTTCTCAGTGAAAAAAGTATCCAGTTGTCAATATCCAATTTGTTATACTCCTCATCCAGAGGAAAACAAACTTTAAACCCATCTATGGTATGAGCTTGATGCAATCGCAATACGTGATTTACCCAACCGACATACCTATCCTTGTCAATTCCAGGTAAAGTTTTAAAAAAGCTCTTCTTCCTGAGATATTGTAACGATGAATCATCAAAGTCCAAGCTACTGGTCGCAAATTTCCACAGATGTCCCTGGTACCTTTTAGAGAGGACACTAGTCTTTGCTGCTTCTTTCTACTTCAAAAATGATAGAATGTAGATAATAATTTCATCTGGCAATTCACTTAACCGATCCATGCTGCAGAAACTGATTGTCTCGTCACACTGAGCATGACAAGGTAAACACATGTTAGCAAAGACTATATAACTTTTTCAGGTAACTTTTAGATAATAAATCTTAGAAAACTATACCAAAACGGAGCTTTATTTATTTTTAAAACAAAAAAAAAAAAAAAAAAAAAAAAATTGAAGAAGAGATTAGAAATTTAATTTATAAACTAAACAGATTGTACACCATCTGCTAAAACAGCAGTAAACACAGGAAGGTAAATCTTCTAAGTTCTAACCAAGCACTAACATTACAACCTAGCATGTGAGACCAACATTACAAAAGATGGAACACTAAAATCTTTACTAAATCAGCGTGACAAAATTTTTAACATATATTAGCAAAGACTTTAACTTATATTAGCAAAGACTTTAACTTCCTACTCTATGATGTAACTTTCAGTGAGTAAATCTCAGACAATTATACCAGAACAAGGACAGAGCTTGAAGAAATACAGACAAAAATCCGGGTTTCACTGTTTTGACCTTCTCACCCAAATAGCCAACGCAAAGTAAAGATCTAAACTTTACTTAGTTTTCGCACAGAGAGAGAGAGAGAGAGAGGAAAAAAAAAAAACTGAATGGTAGTGCTAACGAATTGTTATTTTTGAGTTTGAAATTTTTGGCTTTCGGCTGAGAAAATCCCTATTTTTATACTTTGTATTTTTGACAAATCCTATTCAAATTCGGAGTTGGGGTTTAAGCTGAATCCTTTGCAGAGTCGAAGTAGAACTCGCATGATTCATGAACAGAACAACCGATCTCAATTTCGTCGAGCGATGGTCGGCCCAGCCCAATTAACTAAATCGAATAAGTCTAGTCCTGCTGTACAGGAGATTGCCAGCCCAGCCCACTAACCATTTGATAATGAAGCCATCCATTACTTTTTCTTAGGCACAGACACCTTTTTGGTCCATTTAACTTTTAAATAACTACCATTTCGCTACTCAGGACCTCGGGTATCAAAATTTGGATTTAAAATTTTTTGAGGGTTTCAATCCACTCCTGATGATATTTTATTATCAGATATCTTATTTAACTAGATTTTTTATTTAAACTGAGTTAACCCACCAAAATTTGGATTTAAAAATTTAACATGATTCTTCTTGGTTCCAATTGGCTCAACAAACAAATTATGATGTAATATGAGTTCTAGAGTTTTATGTTTTAATTATACCTATACCAAAAACTAACTGATATCTTAACCTATGATAAAAGAAATCATTATAAAGTGATAGATAGATGTTTAAATATTACCATATTTATCACAGAAAGGAAAAAAAAAAAAAAACATTATTCTTCCATTAACATCAGTTAAATGCCCAAAAAAAAAAAAAAAAAAAAAAAAAAACTATGCCAATATCAACATAAAATCTACTTTTCATAAAAAAGAAAGAAGAAGAAGAAATCCACTGGTCTTTGCCGTATGAACCATAATAGGGAATCAATAAAGCAAACTTAGGATAAATCAACTTTTTAAAAATTACAACAAAAATAATAAACTCATGCAAGTTTCAAAAACATAGCCAGTTCAATTTGGTCCCTCAACTATTAATTATGTCAATTCAATTCATCAACAAGTTCTTTCCTTTTCATCTGAATTTAAATAGAATTAATAGTTGAAATTCACTTGTTTTGAAAATTTTACAATTCCCATTAGCATTTTAATGTTTGCTCCACTTGCCACACTAATTAATTACTCTAAAATTTAATTGGGAGATAAAGTTGACTTGATTTTGTAGTTGTGGAATTAAATTGACACAATTAATAATTTAATACCAAATAAACTTTATCCAATAAGACGAGTAGATGATCATATTTGTATTTTAATTTATCTTATTATGTGTACTATATGGTGAGATAAACACTATGTTTGGCTGTATTCCCCAGGGAAAAATAATCTTCTTCAATTAAATCTTTCAATTCCTTTTCATTTTTGGTTAGATTTTCTTGACATTTATTTAATTTTTAAATATCATATGTCTTACCTTACCAGATTATTGGTTTCATGGGAAGTGATTTTACCCTATCTACATGAAAGGAATTTCCAAAATTTGATTTTATCCTTCTTGACAACTTTTTTTTTTTTAATGAAAATTATCTTGCATTTATAAACACTAATCCGTATAAAGTACACATAAGACATATTGCTCTCGACAAAAGAAATAGGAAAAATGCTGACAGTTTTTTTAAGATATATACCACTGTTAATTTCTTTAAAACTTTTTCTCATCTTCTCATGTGTGTGTTAAAATATTTAGGATTTTCAAAAAAAAAAAAAAAAACTAAAGTAACAACCGTACCATGGTTAATGTTAGCAACAAGAGATGATGAATGAGTGGTTTGGTCTTTTTTATTTATTTATTTTTATTTTATGAAAAACTGACTGGAGTTTCATTAATAAACTAAAGATGTTATATTATGATGAACGATAGCGACAATCTCCATTATTTTAAAAATCAGATCAGACTAACCTTAACTGGTCCGACAAAATTGAGGACCGGACTTAATTTCCGTTCTTCTTTTTCGTTCTTCTTCTTCTTCTTCTTCTTCTTCTTATTTATTTATGTTTTTTCTTTGGTTTCTATGACTCTAGTCTTGAAAATGTAATGAATTAAAAGTGAAGAACAAATAAAATGTTGAATGAAACAGGAAATTTTAAGCTTCATAAAGCTAACAGCAAGCCTTCAGCTGCATATGACTACATCTAGCCTCCTTGCAGCTTCTCAAAATCCTAGCCACATTTTTAGACCTTGTATCTCATCAACTCTTTGTTTGGCCTAATTTACACCCAAATTATGACGATTTATATGAAGATAAGTTGGAATCATTTCAAAATCACACAAAATCAAGCTATATTATATAAATGTGCTAATGCAACCAGCGTTGTAAAATTAAAATGCGAGCCAGGTGCTCACCTTGGCGCATGGGCGAGGCAAGGCACCTCTGAAGCCTTGAAGCATGATATCTTTAGTGGTGCAAATTTTCAGGTGCTTAAGCAGTATAAGTTGTGCACCTTTCTAAAAGTTACTATATTTTTAGAAATAGACCATATAATCCCTTTTTCTTTTCTTTTTTTCAATATTTATATTGTTGGCTACCCAACCATTGAGATTGGGGTTTGGCTCGTTAACCCATGGGCCAAGGGCCTTCGGCCAATGTTAAAGCTTCATCTTGATAAATTCAACATAGATCCAATCACTTTTATTACCTTACTTAGTGGCAAGTCTACGTTAACATGCTTTGCCCAAATAATCCTTAGTGAAAGGCTTTTAAATTTTTAATACCTTCAGTAAAAGGATAATTTTCTCATTATCAAAGGCCAATTAGACTCAGAATAAAAAAAGTAGGGTTTGTTTGTTGGGTCTTTAACAGATCAAAAAATGGCCAAACGAAAAGGGCAAAAGCCATTTGGGAAAAAAAAGTAGATCACATGTTTGCACAAAACCAATCAACTATAATTTGAGTACATAATCTAATACTTTTTGGCACCTCATGCCTCTATTCACAACCTAATCAGCCTACAACATTGTGTCAAATAATTCTAGTAGTGAGCAGTTATAAAATGTCGAAAGAGTGAGACAGACAGACAGTTTTGCACATACTAACTGATTTCATCTTTTTTTTTTTTTTTTTTGTTGGTAAACCATGATCAATGCATAAAACTAGATATTAACCAGTCTATTACAATATAGATTAGCTTTATCAAAAGCCATAATACTTTCCACCACAAGGGGTGGACTCAACAAAACAGTAAAAGATGACAGGGAGCTTGCCCCCAATCTAGCCAATGCATCAGCGCATTGATTAGTTTCACGGTAGGTGTGAGTTATTCGCTTGTTGGGGATTGTCTTCAACAGGTTCCTACAATCAATTAACAAAGGTTCAATTAACAAGTTTGTAGTGTTATTGATCATGAGCATTACAACACTTAAAGCATCAAGCTCAAAAATTAGATTATTCAGCTCAAGCTCTTTAGCCAATGTTAGCCCATCTCTTAAGGTCCATAGTTCTGCAATGAAACTATTGGTAGTGTCGAGTGATCTGGCATACCCTTTCACCCATTCCCCTTTATAATTCTCTAACAAGGGCAACTTCATATCTTTTTTTTTTTTTTTTTTTTTTTTTTTGTGAGAACACAATACAACTACTTACTAATCAACAATTACAAGCCAAAAGATTAGAAAGAATGGTAAATACTTCTCATCTAATGCCAAAGTACCATTGTCTTGATTTTCTCCTCCACTTGCTAATCCCCATAGTTGAGATGCTTCGCTCTAAAGTCGATACAAATAATACACAATAATTATTCCAAATCACCATAAAGGCTATAAGATATAAATCTAAATGGCCTTATGAATCACTAGCCTAGTAACACTAACAATAATTAGTGTTATTCTCTTACAAAAAAAAAAACAATAATTAGTGTTATGAGTATCAGAGTATAGGAGAGGAGTGAATTTTATTACATGATCTAATTATGTAAGTGATATTAAAATAATAAAAAAAAATACCCCATGTCATTGTTCAAAGTTCAAACTGCAGAATGGATAAGGATCTGTTTGAATATCATTTATTGCTGAAAATTAAAAACACTGTAGTAAAATAATTTTTAAATGTGTGAATAGTGCCGTGGGACGCAATTTTAAAGTTATATTTGCATTTTCAGTACTTGCAAGTCCATTATGGGTCCCATGAACAGTATCCATGGACCCACTAAAAAAAAATGCAGCCACACTGAAACGCGCAAAACGCGCAATCCAAACTCGCACTTATTATAGGTTGATACAATTATTGCACCCAATGTATTTGGATTTCAATGACCAACTAATTGGCTTTAGCCAAAGCTTCATGAAGGCAAATAAGTCACATCACCAGCCCACTTTATTGTAAATCACCAGAAATACACATGGAGGTAGCGTTTGGATTGTGTGGCATGGGTAGACATGGCAAAATGGGTCAAAATTTTCTAACCCGACCCAAAATATACTCGACCCGAACCCGATTTTTTGACCCGAAATAAAAACAGGTTGACCCGTGACTCAACCTGAGTTTTCCGAGCTTTTTGCGAGTTAGCCCGACCCGACCCGCGGCCCGACCTGAACCTAAATCACTTTTTGAATTTTTTTTGATTAAAAAAAAAAGTAAAATTAAGACAATAGTAGTTTAATTATTTATTGTGAGCTTTAAGGAAACAATTGATACATTTACATATGCAAATTAATTGAAAGATAAAATGTTGAGCATTCTGTAATGAGTAAAGATTTTTAGATATCAAATAACAAAGTACATGTTAAGATAATATGGTTACAGTAGAGTTAAAAATATAAATTTAAAATTGTAGACATGTGTGAGAAACATTTACAAGTGTAAAAAAAGTGAAGCCAAAGTATCAAATTAGTATAAATTATGAATGCTTAGACTTATTTTTTAACAATTTATGTCCAAAATAAACAACTTTTTAAAATAAATTATGATATTTCCAAGAGTGTGTGTTGCTTAACAATGATATAATATTCATAAAAGAGACCATGTATAAATAAGTAAGCAATCAAATTTTAATGTATATCTCAAATTGAAATAGAGTGTCAACCACAATTGATAATAGATTATAAAATTAATTTTCAAGATTGTAAATTTCTTATATGTTTTTATTCTTTATTAAATGAGTTATCCAGTAAGTCATTTGTAATTTTGTTTTATATTTTGGAAGGTTGATATTGTGTAGAAATAAAACATGTGTATTTGTTTTACTTATGTTTGTGTTGTTTTGTTTTAGATAGCAATGTTAGGATTTGTATAATTTTAAAATTATTGAATAAGAATTTATAAGTATAACTAAATTCATTCTTGATATAAATGGTGAAGTCAAAATAATGCATTTTACATCAAATAATTTGTTGCATAACTTTCCAAATGACAAATACATGTTGTTTTATTTTATTTTTAAAAAAATCATGTGAAAAATACAGGTCAACCCAACCCAACCTAACCCGACCTGACCCGTAACCCGATTGACCAGAACTTATTTTTAATCCGCTTAAGATGACCCGTGACCTGTTTAACCCGCAACCCAATTGACCCGACCTGAACCAGACCCGACCCGCCCGTTTTGCCATATCTATACGTGGGTGTGTTTTACGTTTTGCGTTTCAGCTTTTTTTTTTTTTTTTTTTTTTTTAAACCAACGCCTATTGCACTATTCATGGGACATGAACAGTGCAAATAGGCAAATGAACAATAACCTGCGCGTGAACAGTAATTTTTTTATTGTTTTCAGTTTTCAACATACTAAGCGATATCCAAACACAGCCGGAGTGACATGCTTTCCCTTTTATGTTGGAGTATTTAGCTTGATGTCTACCATATTGGCTATGCTGTTCAATGTAAAACAGTGAAAACACCCATATTCTTGTTTTCTTAATATGTAGCAATTACAAGTTAATTTTTTTTTTGCCCCACCCAAAGATATTATATGCTACTTACTCATATCCTCTCCAATTGAAGGACATTTTGTTACTTGCAAGAAACAAGTGCTATGTCATATAGGTAATACAAGATCTCTCCCATTTGTGTTCTAACTATAGAAGTGAACAATGCCCAACACACCACGTTATTGTGTCCTGCAAGCAAAACCTTAGATTCTGTAATGCTTTAGCGAATCGAAAACTCCATAAACGATTATTTTATGGCCTTCTAAAATTTTAGATTCTTGCCATTCATTTCGGCTTACGAGCAAATCATGACAATATAGACAAGGAAATAATTGACTATGCAACAAAAATCGAACTTTCTGAAATGCGACAAATGATATATGTAGATAAATATATACAAAATAAAACCAAAGCAACATAATTATTAGCCATCTCTCAAATGCCTCACTCAAATGGGTAAAAACGAGTTTTTTTTTTTTAACAAAAAGAAGTACTAACAACAATATTAGGAATGCAATAATTATTTATTAAGTATTCCATTAATGCTATATGGTGGGTAGATTAACTTTTCAACTTTAGTTAAGGTCATCACTACCATAAAGTGCCTTTGTAGGTCTAGGGAGAAAGGGTTCAAGTTGCGAAGTTTGCAGCATATTGTTACTATCTAAAAAAAAAAAAGAGTTAAGCTCATCACATAAGCAAAGGAGCATGTGATATAATGTAATTCCATGTTCTAAATCCCCCCCCCCCCCCCTTCCTTTCTTTTCTTAATTTTTTTTAAATGTTAATTATCAATTCAAAGATCAAACTGCAAAAGGAATGGTCTAACAATAGGATTACTTGCATAGTTGCACTTGCACATTTTCATTCAGTTACTTTTAAGATCTATAATTCTATCAAAACCATTTAAGAGCAATTGGATTTCAGTTAAAGATAAAAAGCAAAGCAGTTATATGGACTTCAATTCGCACTTGTAATAAATCGTAGTTCATGCTCTGTCTCAGTCTCTCTCTCTCTCTCTCTCTCATCTTTACATTATAACTTGTATGGCATGTAAAGCTATCAAGCACACACAGCTTTTTCCATTTAACAGAAAAACCTTCCCTCCTACTCCTAAAGGCATGTGTGAAGTAGCTCACTTATGTAAGATCTTGCTTATATAAGATAAACCAATCCCAGTCATCATCTTCTCAATAACACTCAAACCCCATTTTGTTCTTCTTCATCATTATTAGAAATTGTTGATGCCCATAAGCAACCTGTAACTTCTCCATTTATTATACATTGTTTCTTTAATTTATTTCATTACTCTATATAAAGCAGTTCCAAGGTCTCCATTTCCCATCTTGTGTTGAATCCTAGCTAGCAAATGAAAATGAGGTTCTTTTGTGTTGCTGTCTTACTTGCTTTGGTTCTTGGGGTCACTAAGGGTTTTGATTTTCATGAGAATGATTTGGCGTCCGAGGAAAGTTTATGGGATTTGTATGAGAGGTGGAGGAGCCACCACACAATCTCCAGGAGTCTTGATGAGAAGCACAAGCGCTTCAATGTGTTCAAGGAAAATGTAATGCATGTTCATAACACCAACAAGATGGATAAGCCGTACAAGCTGAAACTGAACAGCTTTGCTGACATGACTAACCATGAGTTTAGGAGCATTTATGCTGGCTCAAAGATTAAGCACCACAGGATGTTCCGAGGAACGCCACATGGAAGCGGGAGCTTCATGTATGAGAGGAAGGACAGCGTTCCAGCTTCTGTTGATTGGAGGTTGAAAGGTGCTGTGACTGGTGTGAAGAATCAACGCCATTGTGGTAAGGAAAATCTTGTTCATTTGTTACGAGCCTTACCCAAGTTGTTCATTTTATTATTTTTTCTTAAATTACACCATTTAAGCTTGGAGTCATTTTGATTTTATTCCTTTTTAAGTATAAAATTTTAGATTTTTCTCCTTCATGTTATGTGGCGTTTAAAATGAATCCTTCTATGTCCATTACTAAGGCAACCATTGGATATCACTTCAACTTATATATAGTTTTTCTATTCAAAACTACGTTGTTTAATCTTTTCAAGTTCATTCTTTTGCCTACTACACTATAATCCACATCAACCTTGAAGTGCAATTCTTGTCAAATTCATTGATTCAATGCAGATGCATGCATGCACAGAACATTTAAATGGGATAACATAGTGACCTTTGCTTCTAGTGACATAATACTTCGATCTGACTGGTTGTTCGTTATACAGGAAGTTGCTGGGCATTTTCAACCATTGTAGCAGTTGAGGGTATTAATCAAATCAAGACCAATGAGCTAGTTTCTTTGTCTGAGCAAGAGTTGGTGGACTGTGACACTAAACACAATCATGGCTGTAATGGAGGGCTAATGCATCATGCTTTCGAATTCATCAAGCGAAAGGGGGGCATATCAACAGAAAATAACTACCCTTACCATGCAAAAGATGGAACTTGTGATACATCCAAGGTATATAAAGTTGTGCTCAACTTGAATTAAATTCTGTTTATTTGTTTACTGTCCTTTACTATGGATTGAAAACTATGTAGATAAAGCCTATTGCTTTGACAGGTAAATTCTCCATCAGTGTCAATAGATGGACATGAACATGTGCCTGCTAATGATGAGGACGCATTACTTAGAGCAGTCGCAAATCAACCTGTATCTGTTGCCATAGATGCTGGGGGTTCTGATTTCCAATTCTACTCAGAGGTATACCATATCATAATCTAATGTGACATAAAATTTGTGGAAAGTAGCTAGGACCTTAACGTTGCAGCCACCAAATGTGTTTTCAAGATAGTAAAAGGGAAAAGCAAGGTCAAAATAAAATACTTTCTTGATCCCAAGGCAATAACTTGCTAATTATTAGAGATCGAATTTACTGAGTTTTTATCTTAATTTGGTTGTGCATGAACACAGGGGGTGTTTAATGGAAAATGTGGCACAGAGCTTGATCATGGAGTTGCTATTGTGGGCTATGGAACAACCCTAGATGGAACCATGTACTGGATAGTGAAGAATTCTTGGGGACCTAAATGGGGGGAGAAGGGTTACATACGGATGGAGCGTGGCATCTCTGATAAGGAGGGACTCTGTGGTATAGCAATGGAGGCTTCATATCCCATCAAGAATTCCTCAACTAACCCGCTAGGACCTTCATCATATCCTAAAGACGAACTCTAAACAATATTCACCGTTCACTTCAACTTTGCTCGCCTTCAGCTGTGGTTTCCTCTCTTCTTGGGTGTTAGAAATGCATGCTTCATGGTTTCAGAAACAAATAATGTTTTAAAGATTAGATGTTAATACAAAAATTAAGACCTGTTTAGGTGTGTGAATAAAAGTATATTTTTCAAATTATATTTTCTAGCAATCCAAAAACATCTACTTGCAACAACGCCAGGAGTCTCCAGCTGAGGGGATAAGTAGAATCATTATTATAGAGGCAAACAATACAGCACATCCATACAAATAAATTGGTTACCAAATTCAATACTTAAATGAGTAATCATTAATTGACATAACAACACTCCAAGAAAACACAAATACTAATATTACAAGAATCCGTTTTTTATTGGTAAACTATAATGCATTCAATATATAACATAATGCATTTTTACAACAAATCCTTAATTTTATTGTTAGGTTCAAATTTGAACCAATAACAACTAACCACCTATAATTTGTTGTGAAAATGTTGTAAAAATGTTGTGAACGTAGCATCTCTCATAACATAATGTGTTCAATACATAAAAAGCGTGAAGTACAATACCAATATCTGACAGCATTTTAGAAACCAAACCAGATGTTCGAAGCAAGAACTCCAACATAGGATTTCGACCATAGCACCAAACATTATTTGTCAACCATAGCATCTAATGGGGTCATTGCAGCCCTTTTCAGCAGACTGTTTTGCGCCTCTGCCTCCTCCCTTCTCCAGATATTGTTGATGATACTCCTCAGCTCTGTAAAACTTCTTTGCGGGAAGAATTTCTGTTACAATCGTCTTGTCCTTCAATTCCAACTGCTTAGCTTCCTTCGATTCCTGAGCTAAACGAGCCTGGGTCTCATTGTAGTAGTATATTCCAGACCGATATTGTGAGCCCACATCACCACCCTGACACATGTGATTCGTGTTGAAAACTTGAAATGCTTGGTTACTTCTTCAGTACATATTTTATAATTACATCCAGAAAAAATGTCCTTAAAATATCAGGTAAACAACCATGTCTAAGCCTTTATCATTTGGTCCATCTTAAGCAAGAGAAATGAAATCTCCAAATGACTTTGGTTGGATGGGCTGCTGCAAGGCTCCAACACTGAGCCTAGCTAGGGCTTGTTGGTTGGCAAGGTTCTAGAACCTCAGAATTGCAATAATTAGAGCAAAAGGGCTGTTTTGCAGAGTTGAATTGTTCTACTTTCTCCAATGAGTAGTAGGAAAATTATCAGGAGCCTGATTACAAGCCTGAGTATAGGAAAACCCTTCATTATCATGTTTACTCGAAGCCTCATGGTCCCTCAACAATAACAAAGCCTTAGTCTCAAAACTTGGGGGTCAGCTGTGAATCCTCAAAAATCCAATCAAGATTCTTAACCTTGGGTTTGTAATTCCACATCTCATTGTTTACAACCCCCAAGATCTTTGCAACTATGTTTAAATTAAATATTAAGTTGGTGACAAAGTGAGCTCATTGTGAAACAATCAAGCACTAAAAATAAGATTCTGAATTCAAGGAACGCAACTTGACAGTTGACTAAATCATATATCCAACAAGATTGAATCTACTGCATAAATTAAATCCAATTGCTCTATTTTGTGCTAGGAATTGGTCTTTTCTCTAGAATTTGAAATTCAATAAACGTTCTTTTGACCTCCCTCATCTATCTAGAACATTCAAATTAGACCAAATCAAACCACCTCATTGTTATGTTCATCACTCTTAGTTAAATATGACTATAATAATATTTCCATGAATAAGCATTCTTTAACCATTTAGTTAAGCAAGCTACAGATTGTAAGCATTTAACAAAAAAATGGTTTTTATTTTGACATTTCACTTCTCACACCAAAACTGTGTTCCCACTACGTTTATCCTACTGTTATCAATATCCATTTGAATTACTTTTTTTTTTTATACAAGATAGAAATTCTATTCTAACCTAATCTAAATGTATATATATGTAAAACTCCCTCTTAGAGACTTGAATCCCGATTCTTACCCCCTACAACTCACAAACACTTATATTTGTAGAGTAATCACCGCACCAAGAGTGCACGGTGACCTTTTTTTTTTTTTTTTGATAAGTCATTTGAATTACCTTTCTTATACAATAATCAATAATAATAACAACCAAGCCTTAATCCCAAATTTTGGGATCAATTATGAATACTCAAGCAAACTAGTCATAGTTGACTATATGTATTATTCTTCGCCATTTCATTATATCCAAAATCACTCCCTCTAGTACCTCCTCAATTCTCTCTTCTTCTTCTTTTTTCATTACTTCTCCGAACGATTAAGAGAACCACCTTTCATATGATTAACTAAAAAGCCTACAAGAAAACCAATGGCCAGTTGGCCACCAAGTTTCAGTACTATGAGCTCTCAATTCTGGTCCTAATTTCCTACCTTGTATATAAATATAATCCTCATTCATAATCTCACCAAGCATTATGCAATGTCGCACCAAACAACATACAACAATGTCCAAAAAATTCACTATCGTCACATCTATTGCTCCAAATCGGAGGGAGTAAATCTGGTACCATAACTAATTCTACAACTTTGCCACAATTTTGTCACATCTATTGCTCCAAATCGGAGGGAGTAAATCTGGCACCACAACTAATTCTACAACTTTGCCACAATTTTGTCACATGATGACTCATGAGCGGTAGTGAAAATTGTTGTGACACTGGACAACTCGCCACTTACTCAATCGAGGACTTCCAAACACAATATTGGACCTAAAAGTAATAATAAATTGGACATCTTTTAACCTCCTGATTCAAATACTCTCAAATTAATAAATGAAATAATAAAAGAAGATAAATACAAAGGACAAAATTTTTAATATTTTATCACCCTTTTTTCATATAATTTTTATTTACAACTTGTTAATTTAATATATTATAATTAGAGCAATATTATTTTCTCATGAACCAGAAAACACCTTTAGTAAGCATCACCCACAACCAACTATACAATATCACAATCAGTTAGTGAAAAAATAAATTCTGAAAATTTTGGAACCATTAAAAAAAATTTCTCATAAAAAAAAATCTAAAAATTTGCTTAAAACCAACTTTTTTTTTTTTCATTTTTTTTTTTTCACATATGATAGAATTTCACATTTAAATTTAATTCATAATAACATTTGATTTAAAATAATACTAAAAAATTAGAATAGTGAAAACGTGGAACCCACTAAAAAACCAAAATGGGGCCACCTAAGTCAACTGTCCAAAAAAAATCACCACAAAAAAATAAAGAGAAATGAATCATGCGATATAACGTTGTACCTGGCGATTGGGGGTTGTCGGATCATGGCGAGACCAAAAGAGAGAGAGGAGATTGGTGTACGGGCAAACTTTCGGGTCAAACTGGACCCGCACCGCCTCCACGTGGTTAGTGGTTCCGGTGCACACCAGCTTGTAATTCGGATCCGGCACGTGACCCTGAGAATACCCAACCTCAGTCTTCACCACTCCAGGCACTCGCTGAAACGCAAGCTCCACGCCCCAGAAACACCCGGCTCCGAATTGAGCAAACTCGTGACCCGGTTCGTTCGGAGTATCCGTATCCAGGTCCAGAGCTGGGTTTTTGTTGTTGTCAGCTGTGGCAGCCATTTTCTTCAAATCAAAAAAGCTCTTCTTATCTTTGGTTTGACAAATGAAAGAGGTTAATTTATGGAGTGTGTATAATTTATGTGTATAATTTAAGTGGCAGAGACTGAATCTAGCTTTAGAACTGGTCAGGTTCAGGTGCAAACGATTTTTGTGGGCCACATAATGGATGAGGCTTTTATTTTTTGGTTAGTAGTAATGAGAATAAAAAATTATACACCAAGAAAAAACTCCAAGATAGGTTAGCACATACAAGATTTTATGCCTGCTAAGCTCCAAATATGGAATTGTACTCTTTCATCAATGTTAATTTTTAGCATTTTGAAGATATGATGTGGGAGGTTTTTGTTTGGTTTGGCATTTGACACGCCTTATACTAGCATTCTAACAAATCATAAAAAATATGTGAGTAAGAGTATACGTATCGCTTCACATGATGCTTGTCATGTGAAGATTCATATGATGTTTGTCATGTTAAGATTTGAGTGATTCGAACAATAATACTTTAACGATATGTTATATTTATATTGAACACGACATATTTGTTAAAATGTCATACTTGGTATTAGAGCATCCACAGCAGCTGTGGCAAAAAATATGCCATTTTACAACATCAAAACCCTACTTTATTATTTTACCACATCATTTTACAACACCCTCTTTATCAGATGTAAAATTCAATTCTATACATTAAATTAATATTTACTACCTAATAAAATAATATATTATCTCTACCTATTGTCATCAACGACAGCAACTACATCAACGCCGCCGATCAACAACAGCAACTACATCAACAGCAACAACAACAACAATATCAACACCAACAACACCAACAATACCAGCAAATTCCAAATCCAAAAACCTCAAAAAAAGAGGAAAAAAAAAAAAAAACTCAAACAGACCCAAACTCAAACAACGAGAACTGGCGAGATCGACGGCGAGATCGAGATCGGCAGGGAGGAGCTGAGATCGGCAAGATCGAGATCGGCGAGACGGAGACCGAGATCGGCAGGGAAGATTCTTGGGTTTGATCTGAAAAGCTGGGAATTTGATCTGAAGAGGGAGAGAGAGACCAGTTGGGAGAGAGAGAGTGAGAGACGGATTGTGAGGAGAGAGAAAAAAAAGATTAAAGAAGTGAGAAGAGAGAGAAAAGACAAATAAAAAATACTAAAAATTTTGCCACACCTATCCGTACTGTGGCAAAATTGCCACGGTACTGTTCAATGTTGCAAATTTTTGCAACATTTGCCCCATCTGATAAATGGGGCTTTTATGGGTTTGGTGGGGTAAATGTGGCAAATATTTGGCATTTGCCACATTTACCACAGCTGCAACAGATGCTCTTACCTTACCATCACATGGCATAGAGTTGATGACTCATCCGATATAAATACTAATAGAATGAAGTTTTAACAAACATTTCAATTGCTTTATTTACCATTTTAATTTGTCTATTCCTGGAGCAAAATATTTCATTATCAATTTATTACCGCTTAACCATTTTTGAATTATCGCTATATTTTTTTAAATAAATTTTCAATATTTTATCCCATTATATATGATTTTATATCATATCAATAATTTAAACTCAATCGCTTTAAAAAAAAAAATGAAATTCCAACAATAAGCATCATTAACAGTATTATTACATGACAATGAAGTTTATAAAATCCCAAGTACACAATAAGACAGTCTATAAGATATTTTACATAACCCAAAACTCCAAATGAAGAAAATATAGAATATTGTGATATAAACATTACTCAACATAAATATGAAAAATAAGCCTCCAAGTCAAATAGAAGAAAAAAAAAACACAAGAAAGAAAAAAGAAATGGGGGAATTAAGAAAAAATGGTGGTTAAACTATAAATTTTTTTTATACCAATGTGGTGGGCCTTTTGTGATTTTGCGCTGAACTGCCTCCTGCTATACTGAAGCCCACGTGTTCTAGAAAGGAGAGTTGGGACCGGTCTAATTGCAACCCACCTTGGGCCGGCTTGTACACAAACTATGCCCATTTTGCTGAAACTTTGGTCACATGCTCATGGTAGGCGAAATTGTTACAGAAGAGTTATGGCAAATAAGTACACTATGACAATAATAAAGGTAATATACTTCCCATTAAATGAAATGAGGAATCCTTAAGAAAAAAGAACGATATAGCAATAAAAAAACATTATAAGTGAAATTGCAAAGGCAAGAAAGGAAATAATTACGATAAATAATAAAATCAAAAGAAAAATGTTAGTTTGCCATGTTCAGTCGTGTTACAGGACTAAGATCAAGAAGGGAACCACTTCCTCAACATGGGTAACCTCGTAAGAGGATCCTGATGTAGATATTATCCATTTTGAGGGAACAGACCTGAATGGCTTATGCCCAAATTAATCCTTTATCCTCAACAGAGGGTAGGCTTTTAGAGAGAGAGAGAGAGAGAGAAGGGATTAGCTTATTGGTGTATGCCTACCATTATACACTCTTTATTTCTCTTCATGATTCTCTTTTTCTTTTTTTTTTTTTTTTTTTTTTGTTACTTTGATTCTCTCCTACTTCTTTTCTTGCTTACTTAATGCTTACTCGTATAGTGTTATGGTGATGGTGGTGCTGTAATTCTCTCCTAGTAGTTGCTATTGTTGCGATGATGATACTGTGCATGATGAGAACCTTTTATATACTTCTTGTCGTGACCTGTTTTTACCATTTTACCTTTTAACTACTTTTGTCTGGATGTGGGTGTCTTTCTCGACCGCCCACTGGTTTGTCAGATGCCTAGCCATCACCACTTATTTGTGTTGGTTTTGTCACTCTCCATTACTAGATAAAGAAAATTGTTTTGTTTGCTTGTTCACCGTGGCATTCTTATCTACCACAGTGTGGGTATTCTTTCTACTATCCCTGATGGCATGCACCTAGTGGTTCCAACTCATCTTTCTCTCTCTTTTGGTGCATGCCTCTACACTCTCTATTTCTCTTCTTGATTCTCTTCTTTTTTTTTTTTTTTTTTTTTTTTGTTACTTTGATTCTCTCTCACTTCTTTTCTTTCTTTCTTATTGCTTACTCATGTAGTGTTATCGTGATGGTGGTACTGTAATTCTCTCCTAGTAGTTGCTATTGTTGCAATGATGATACTGTGCACGGTGAGAACCTTTTATATACTTCCTGCCGTGACCTATTTTTACCATTTTACACTTTAACTACTTTTGTCTGGATGTGGGTGTCCTTCCCGACCGCCCACC
Organism: Castanopsis chinensis; assembly: GCA_032878915.1. NCBI lineage: Eukaryota > Viridiplantae > Streptophyta > Magnoliopsida > Fagales > Fagaceae > Castanopsis > Castanopsis chinensis. The sequence continues at coordinate 17,730,428 of JAVQMG010000114.1, forward strand.
GGTTTGTCAGCTGCCTAGCCATCACCACTTACTTGTACTGGCTGTGTCATTCCCCATTACCAGATAAAGAAAATTGTTTTGTTTGCTTATTCATCGTGGCATTCTTATCCACCACAGTGTGGGTATTATCTCTAGTATCTCTCATGGCATGCACCTAGAGGTTCCAACGTATTGTTCCCTCTTTTGAGTGGTATGTCATTCCAGCAGAACATTTCCCCAAAAAAGTTTGAGCAGGAACTCCAGAATAGGCTTTCCCTTCTCTCCACTGCCAGACTATACCTTTTCTTACCTTTGACCCATGACTTACCACTCTTGTATTGGCTGAGTATAAGTGGGTGATGCCTGAGCCTTGTGCGTGCTCCACTTCTGTATATGTCCAAAGCTTGTCTACTGCTCATGTGTTTGCCGTGGACTAGAGGCTTGCCTGTGCATTTTGCCACTCATTCTTGACCTTTTATAGCGTGAACTGTTTTTTGATCCTCCATTCTTTATGACTTACTTCCCTCAAGGGCTGGGCCTTGCTTGATTGGGTTTTTCTCTATTTTAGTTTGCTATTTGTTCCTTCCGTTGGCTTGCAAGTATTCTTGCCATGCTATTCTGTTATTCCTACTGCTCTTCCCTCAATTAGTTATGATGTTCCAATATTGTCATTGGATTTATACTCATGTTACTTCGGGCTTTCTTGACTCATTACATTGTTTGTGGGTTCCTTTGGCCTATATCTTTCTCCTTGGGCATCCTCGGCCCATTTTCTTCCCTTGGGCATCCTTGGCCCATTTCCAACTCTAAATTCTCATAGGTTTTTACTAACTTTTTTAGGCTTCCCTGGCACAATTACCATATCCTTTATCCTTGGGATTCATGGGCTTCCCATCAACCTCTTACTCTCTTACTTTCTTACTTCATTATTTTGGGCCTACTGTGGCTCATTCTCACTTTTTTACATCACATAATGCCCATGAGTTTACTACTTCTTCCTTTGGGCTCCTTTAGGTCTATTTGCTTTTCCCATGACCCATTTGTTTACTTTATGGGCCTATGACCCATTATTCCTACCATTCGGGCTTGATGGGTTTTTCTCTCAATTCACTAACTCTTTTCCTGACAATATTGTTGGGCTTCTTTCTGTTGTTGGGCTTTTCCAAAATGAGCATCAATAACCAGCTAAAACATGGTAAAAATTGAATATGAGACTTAAGTGTATTGGTTTAGTAACTAGAACATCATATTTCGACTATTCTAGCTAGAATGAAAAAAAAAAATTGATAATATTAATTTTTAGGGGTATTTTACATTTTTTTTCATACTTACGAGTTTAGTGAGAAATAATGGAGTATCTAAATTCTAAAAGGAAATGTTCATTTCATTCCATTCCATTCCAAACCGATAGCTGTTGGATGCGTTGTAAAATTGATATGACTTAGTTGTCTATATAGGATTTGTAGGCTATGTTCATGTTATTCTATGTGATTTTGTGATGGTGAAATGGCTTAGTTGAATAGATTGAGTTTATAGAATTTGTTGTTCCATTTTTGAACGAAATTGTTGGATTACGTTTCTTAATGAAATTGTTGAATTACCTTTAAGGGGGAAAAAAACCCTTAGAATTCATTGCATTTTTTGTAAAGATTTGGGATGAACACACATTCTTTTAGCGAAATATAGATTTATCTTTATTTTAAGAAATGAAAAGTAAATGGTATTATGAAAAAATTATTTATTTTTTTATTTAATTTGCATTTATTTTATAAACTCTCAAATATTTTAGAGAAAATATAAGACATTCATTTTCGTTCTACTTACCTATAGCCTATATGGGGGAAGCCATAAATGAATGAAATATTAAAATGAAAAGAAAATGGAAATGAAAAAAAAAAATTCATCTTTTTCTTGTTTGAGGGTTTGAGAATATAGGAATGAAAAGTAAAATAATCCTACTTAGAAATATCTTAAAAAGGAATGAATATATATATATATATATACACTATTGGTAGTATTTTAAGAATAATTTTGTTTTTGTTTTTTAATCTCAACAATCAATTCTAACTTGTAACTTCTCGGATTCAGATTCTCTGGATTTCCTAAAGTACTCTAATAAATGGATTTTCTTAAATCTTACCAATTCTTTAACAATTTAATGATCTAGATTTTGTCATGTCAACCTTCCACTAACAGTAATCTTAATTGTTTTTTTTTGCAACATTATTATATTATTTTAAGAGTATTATTAGTGGAATGCTGACATGACAGAATCTAAACTCTTAAATTATAAAAGAATTGTTAGAATTTAAGAAAATTTTTGGTAGTGTACTCTAAAAAATCTAGAGGATCTAAATCTCAAAGTCTCTGATGACTGAGTAGAAGTTTTGAGATTCAATACCCACCTATACCATTGGTGTTTTGGTTAGATGAAATTACTATATTTTATTTAATGTCATTATATGATATTTATTTTATTTATTTCATTCAAAGTCAAGTTTTTAATTTAATATTTTTGATAAAATCCATCTAAACTTCAAGTTTTAACCCAAAAAACCAAACAACAGAAACATCAAAAACTGAGAGAAGAGACAAGTTTAGAGAGAGAGAGAGAGAGAGAGAGAGAGAGAGAGAGAGAGAGAGAGAGAGAGAGGCGAGGAGACTAACCTGAGATGAGAAGATTTGGGCACAAGATGTGCACAACTAGGGATGGCCATGGGTAGGGTATACCCATACCCAAACCAATTAATTTATCCACGGATACCCAATTACCTTACCCAATTAGTATCCTTACCCAATTGCTACCCATAGATATTCATACCCTACCCAAACCCAATTATTATAAAATCACCAAATATGCTCAAAAACCACTAAAAATACCAAAATATCCTCAAAATTTCCAAAATGAGAAAAATGGCCATGAAATTTCTAAAATGGCCAAAATACCTCTGATATCTCTATAATCACCAATTATGCTTCAAAACCGCTAAAATGAGCAAAATACCCATGAAGTCTCTAAAATGACCAAAATACCTCTAAAATCACCAATTATGCTCAAAAACCATTTAAAATTACCTAAATACCTTCTAAACTTAAAAAATGACCAAAATACCCCCAAAACCTAAAAAATAACTAAATACCCATGAAACCTAAAAAATGTCCAAAAATACCCCAAAAACCCAAAAACGATCAAAATACCCCCAAAAACCTAAAAAATGACCAAAATACCATTGAAACCTAAAATTTGACTAAAATACCCCCCAAAACATAAAATTACCAAAATGCCCCATAAACCTAAAAAATGACAAAAATATCTCCAAAACTTAAAAACTGACTAAAATACCTCTGAAACTTAAAAATTACCAAAATACCCCCAAAACTTAAAAAATGACCGAAATAACCCCTAAACCTAAATAATGACCGATATATCCCCGAAACCTAAAAACTTACTAAAACACTCCTGAAACTTGAAAATTACCAAAATACCTCCAAAACCTAAAAATTGACCGAAATACCCCGTAAACTTGAAAAATGATCAAAATACTCTCGAAATCTATAAAATGAAAAAAAAAAATGCCCCTAAAACCTATATGATGGTAAAAATACACCATAAACCTAAAAAATGTCTGAAATACCCTTAAACCTATAAAATGACCAAAATACGCCTTAAACCTGTAAAATGACCAAAATAACCCCAAACCTCTAAAATTACCAAAAATACCCCAAAAACTCTAAAATTACCAAAAATACCCCGAAATCTATAAATTGACCAAAATAGCCCTAAACCTCTAAAACAACCAAATACCCCAGATTGTATCTAAAATGATCAAAACACCCTTGAACCTTTAAAGTGACTAAAATACCCCTAAAACTGTAAGATGACCAAAATACATTTGTAACCTCTTAAATTACCAAAATAGAGGTTTGGGGTATTTTGGATGTTTCGAGGGTATTTTTGTCAAGATTAAAGGTTCTAAGAATATTTTAGTGATTTTTTAGGTTTTGAGGGATTTTTTTTTTTTGTAATTTTTTAGGTTTCGGGGTTATTTTGGTCATTTTTTAGATTTTAAGGATATTTCAGTCATTTTTTAGATTACAGGAGCATTTCAGTCATTTTTAGGTTTTAGGGGTATTCCAGTAATTTTTATATTTTGGGACTATTTTGGTAATTTTATAGGTTTCAGAGGTATTTTGGTAATTTCAAGGTTTTAGGGGCAATTTTTTATGTTTTAGGGGTATTTTGGCCATTTTTCAGGTTTTGGGGGGTATTTCGGCTATTTTTTAAGCTTTGGGGGTATTTCGGTCATTTTTTAAACTTTGGGATCTTTTGGTCATTTTTTAGGTTTCGAGGTTATTTCAGTCATTTATTAGGGTAGGGTGTATTTTTATCATCTTATAGGTTTTAGGAACATTTTTGTCATTTTATAGGTTTCAGGGTATTTTGGTAATTTTATAGGTTTCAGGAGTATTTCGGTCATTTTTTAGATTTAGAGGGGTATTTCGGTTATTTTATAGGTTTCAGGGGGTATTCTTGTCATTTTATATGTTTAGGGGGTATTTTGGTAATTTTAAGGTTTTGGGGGGTATTTTAGTCATTTTATAGGTTTAGAAGGTACTTTGGTAATTTTAAGTTTAAGGGTGCTATTTTGGTCATTTTTGGGTTTTAGGGGGTATTTCAATCATATTTTAGGTTTTGAGGGTATTTCGGTAATTTTAAGGTTTTGGGGGGGTGGGTATTATGGTCATTTTTTAGGTTTCAGTGGTCTTTCAGTCATTTTTTAGGTTTAGGGGTTATTTTGATAATTTTTAGTTTTCGGGGGTATTTTAGTCATTTTTTAGGTTTTAGGGGTATTTTGGTCATTTTTTAGGTTTCGTGGGTGTTTCAATCATTTTTTAATGTTTCGGGGGGTTTTTTGACAATTTTAAAGTTTTGGGGGTATTTTGGTCATTTTTTAGGTTTAAAGGGTATTTCGGTAATTTTGAGTTTATAGGGGTATTTCTGTTATTTTTATATTTTAGGGGGTTTTTCGGTAATTTTTTATGTTTCAGGGGTATTTCGGTCATTTTTTAGGTTTAAAGGGTATTTTGGTAATTTTTAGGTTTTAATGGTCTTTCGGTCATTTTTTAGGTTTATAGGGCATTTTTGGTAATTTTTAGTTTTCGTTGGTAATTTTTGGTCATTTTTTAGCTTTCAAGGATTTTTGGTCATTTTTTATGTTTCAAGGATATTTTGGTAATTTTTAGATTTCAGGGGTATTTTGGTCATTTTTTAGATTTAGAGTGCATTTCGGCAATTTTAGAGGATTTTAGGAATAATTTGGTCATTTTCAAGTTTTAGGGGCAATTTGGTAGTTTTGATTATTGGGTAATTAGGTGGGTTTAGGTTTACCCATAATAACTTGGTTAAGTTGGGTTTGAGTTAGATCTAATTAGTTAAATAGGTAATAATGGGTAAATGGGTAATATCTAAACCCTACCCAAAATATTTGAATAATATCCAAACCATACCAAATTATCTTCTACCCATTAAGAACTGGGTATTACCCACAATAATTAGATTGTGTAGGATTGGATATCCATTGCCCAATGGGTATGGTCCGCACAACAGCTGGTTTGAGCGATAGAGATGAAAGACAAATGGGGCGTTCGGTTTGTGTTTTCAAACAATAATTTTCAATTTTTAAACAACATTACACGTATTTTCACATACTTTTTACTTATATGTATTTTTATAAATATTTCAAACAACAATTTTTAATTTTTAAACATACGTACTAAATGGGCCCAAAGTCACACAACTCACGTAGAACTGATTTCCTTCCTTCATTTTTGTTTCTGTGAGGGCCGTTTGGTGCATTTAAAAGCTTCTGTTGAACTGTTGTTTATATTAGGGGTGTCCATCAAATCCGGCAACCCGATCCACCCGAAGGAACCGACCGAATTCGGCCCGAAAACTGTCTGACCCGATCAAGTCACCGGTCGGCGGCGGGTCTTTTGTTCCAGAAACCGCCAGCAGCGGGTCGGTCTCGGTTTGCTTCTCCAAGACTCGAAAAAACCCGATCCGACCGATTACTAAGAATGTCCAAAAAAAATTTCCAGATTCCGGGGACTTTTTCCAGAATCCGGCGATTTTTTCCAGATTCCGGCTTCAAATTTCCAGATTTCAACTTCAAATTTTCAGATTTTGGCAACAAATTTTCGTATTTCGGCGACTTATCAAGTAGATCGAGTGATATTTTGTCCAAATCTAGTGAAATCTCACCGGATCTAGCAAGATCTCACCAGATCCGGTGAGATCTCCGCCAAAGTTGACGTTTTTTTCGCTTGAAATCAACGATTGTGGCAGGATTTTTCACCGTGGACGGTTCCGACCGAACCGACCGTACTTCCGGTGCAAAACCGATTGCGCCGATCCGACTCCCTCGCCAGTCGGCGGCGGATCAAGATTTGTTCAACCCGATTCTATCGGGTCGGTCTCGGGTTGGACACAAACCTGATCCGAACCGACCCGTGGATACCCCTAGTTTATATAAGACTATAAGTCGTTTCTATGTCGTGCAATACCTCTACTCTCAGCCATAGATTTAGGGTCCGTTTGGATAGAGCTTATTTTTACTGAACTTAAAACTGAAAACTGAAAATACTGTAGCAAAATAATTTTTAAATGTGTGAATAGTATTCTGGGACCCATTTTTAATATTTTTTTCCTGAATAAAGTGCTTGTGGGTCTCATGAACAGTGCGTAAACAGTGCCAAACAGTGATTTTTGTATCTCGCACAGTACCGCTACAGTGAAAAAAGTGCATGAACAGTGCCGGTTACTGTTCATGCACGTTTAAAAAAAAAAAAAAAGAGAGAAAACGCGGAAACGAAAACGGGAAACGTGGCTGCTGGATCCAAACAGGTATTTAATCTAATGGCTTAAATTTTTGACACCTCACAATCCACGCTAGCAATCTGTGTGCCCACTTTTCTTTTCATTTTAGCTTTACTTTTCAGTAAAATACTCTCTCCTCTCTCTTTCTCTCCCACTTCAACCGGTGTCTCTCTCGCCTCCACCACTCTCTCAACCTCCACACTTCCCTCAGCCTCATCGTCACCGCTGCCAGTATACCCAACTCAGACCCATCAGCAAAATCGAAGCCAAAACATCAACTCACCATTTGAAGCCAAACCCCCACGCCTCGTAGAGCGCTTTATAGACCCAGATCAGAGAGCAAGGTTGGGGTTTGGAGAGAATCGGGTGTAGAGAAGTTGATGAAGCTCTCTCTTCACGGCACAGCCACTAGCCCGGATCTCCGGTTCCGATGATACTAGCCTTTTTCTCATCGGAAATCTCTAAAATCACCGCTTCCTACATCGGACTCCGCAAGGAGGTGAGTTCTCTTTTTTTTTTGATAGGTGAGTTCTCTCTTTTGTATGCATCGAATCGATTTGTTCTGTACTTCTACTTGTGATTTGATCTGGCTGAGCAATATCAGTTATGGCGACTCCACAAATTTCTTGTACTTCGCAAAATGGGTAATTTTTTCCAGCTTTTGGGGATTTCTATTGATTGTGTGATTTAATTTATAGCACTAAAAGATTTTTGGGGATTTCTTAGGCAAAAGGGATACATTTTTTCTGGCATAGAAGCAAGTGTTGTTGAATTTAGCAAGATTTCAGTGGGTCCTCTTGATTGGGATTACTACAGTTTCTTTAACTAAAAACAGAGAGAAAACCCCTCTACAGAGCACACGACACTCGTTTCTGCACTGTGTTATTGATATTTCCAAAGAATACTGATGGTGTTGACAGGGTAAATATATTTCCTTTCATCCCTCCCCAGGTCCTGAAGTTCAATCTTACAGACTCGGGGCTTGTTTGTGTTTTGCCCTGGCTTACAATGGCATTCTCTGCAATCAACACACTAATATTGAATTTTAGTAGTATGGATTTAGAACACAATCAACACACTTATATTGAATTTTTTTTTCTTCTTCTTTGGTCTGCAAATTTGTTGTGTGGTCAGTTAAAGTTATAAATTGCAATAAAATAGATTAATTTGGTCATAATATTTGGGTTCTCTCTATCATGATGTTAAAGAGGAGTGTGATTTTAAGAGCATGTCTGAATTGGTTCTTTTTTATTTTAATAGATAAGTTGTTTGAATTGGTTCTATAACCAGACAAACCATATTTAATCTAACGTCTTAAGTTTCCCAGTCTTAAGATTCTCTCATCTCACTCTCTAGCTCTTTCTCTCTCTGTTTTCTTGTTCTCTAATGCCCAGTCATGACGGAGCTTCTCATTGCACCCACACCACCGCTGTTGGTGGTGCTATCATCACTGGCCCCCTTTCTTTCTCACTATTGGCTTTTCTATTATATTTATTTTTTTGTCTCTCTTTTTATTTGCTTTTTAGAGATGACCGAATTTGGGTCTCATTTTGTTTCAGTTTTGTTAGTTTGATGGCTGAGTTTTCTTGCTGAGTCTAAAGCTTAATAATTTTGCTTGGGTTTGAAAATTGGGGATTTTTGGCATGGCCTAATGAGAAGTGTTGACAATTTAACAGGTTGTTTTGGTTTTGCAGACCCCTCCTAAAGACTCGGTTCTAACTCTAATTTCTTGCCTCTATCTTATTGTGTGTTTGCTGATTGTTCTTTTTATTGTTTATATAACTAAGTCTCTAGATTCTTGTGGGATTAAGATTCTGAATTTTTCTATTTGGGTTTGGTTTGCTTTAATTGAGGTGGGATTCTGCTCTTGCATTTCTTCTTTGTCTATTTATTATGTTTTGTTCTTTATAGTTGCTTATTGTCAAATAAAGATAATTTTGTTGATGCAATACCATTTTTAGTAGTTCATGTTTAATTTGATAATTTCTTTCATTTGCTGTGAAAATAAAATTATATGGGAAGTTGCTTTTGGTTGTGTATTCAAGCTGAATAATTATTTACACGATGACATCTTTTCGCTTTGTTTATCAAAGAACGAGATATTCTTCGACTGATTTTTGTGCCACATTTGGATTTTGCTCCCCATTTGGTTTGAAACAATTTTGTTGATACTGATGTTTTCCTGCAATCTTTACAATATAAACCGCCAAAAAATGATGCCTTTTTGTCTACTATTTTGTGGTTGATTCAACTCAAACTGAGATATGCTGTTTCTTGCTGCAGGTGTTCTTGGGTTCTAATTGCTCTATTTGTTGAAGAGAGCTTCGGCTTAAGCTTACAAACAGTTTTGAGTAGTTTGTATGACAACTTGGACAAGTGTTTGCACAGCTTGTAACTGCTTTTTGGATAGTTTTTGTAACACCTTGATTATTGTCAAAAGCTATGATTTAGTATCCAGAATAGCACAAATATGAAAGAACATTTACTTGTGAACTACAGAAAGTGATATGCTGGTTGCTCTTTGCTATTGTTTTTGCAAATATCTAATAAGTGTGTCTTTACTTTTGTTCTCTATGCTTTTAGATAGGATCATACATTGAAGATTTTAAGTGCTCTTGGTTGGTAGCAAAAGCAATGGATCTTGGCAATGAAGAGCAAAAGAAAGTGTTATGAATGACCAAGTCAAAATTCATAGCAAAAATTGCACGATTTGTATTAGAAATTGCAACTGAGGTTGGATACTTGAAGCATGCAAGACTTTCTCTCCCTATTATGCGAGAATTATGAATTATGATTGTGGAAAAATATTTATTGTTAACTATCATGTAATGATGTTATTATGACCTTGTAATCAAAGAGAATATCTCATTGGAACTCTTGTTATTAAGATCGAAGTGTACATTTTAATAAAAGTTTGTTTATTTTGAATTAAATTATTTTCTTGTCTACTTCTCTCTTGCATCAATTGATTGTAAAACAGGCCAAGCATTCTTGGAAGACTGTTGATATTTGATATATAATCCCTTTTTTTTTTTTTGATAAATTTGATATGTAGTCCTTGTTTTCAAGTTGTCAGGGGCATATATTGAAATTGGTCAAAAAGTTGTAAACTGACCAAGAAGTCAAGCACTAATGGCAATTTTATGTTGCGAGAACTATTATCAAGGTTTCAAATACCATACAGCTATCTTTTCAAACTTCACAAATGACCAAGTTAGAATCAAACATCCTTTATTGCTAGTCAGAGCTTGAATATAAATTTCAAAGTAATATATAGCTTGAATATAAATTCAAAGTAATTTATCTTAAATTTACCGAGGATTAGAACACATAAAGCCTAGAAAAAGAATTTTTGGATAAACAGAAAAAGAATAGAAATAGGCATCATGCAAACTTCCATTAGGACAAGCAGAAGCTTGACCATGTAGATAATACTTAAGAAATTGCATGCAGAGTTTCCTTTTCTCCCGTAGGACGCATTGGAAATTTTACAGAAGAATGAGCAACAAAAGACTAGTGTGAAGCATTCAATAAGAGAACATGAGTTGACCAAAATAAATAAGAGGTGAACGTGAGTGGAAACTTTAATGAGATGCCATAGAAGAAGCAATTATAAATAACTTCCGATGTAAGAGAAACACAACTAATCATGTAAAATGACTTTCCAATGTAAAGTGAAAAATACAACAAAATTTCATGTACCATGAGTTGTATAAATGTCTGTATACATTACATATATTCATGAACACAAAATCAGCTACAACATGAACAATTCAACAACTTGGTCAACAATTCAACTATACAATAGCAACATCCTTGAAAGCCTCTCTGACTTGTCATTCCAGGGACCTCCTTGATGGTGGGATAAACTTGGCAGAGCTTCTGCACTTTATTTCCCAATATCAGCTTCCTTTACTTCTGTAAGTAGGAAGTGAAGGAAATCAACCAATTTGGAAAGTAGCCTGATGTATTTCTCAATTTGATGAATCTTCCTCAAGACTGCACAACATGCATAGATAGAAATAGCTTAACATCATTTCAATTTTTCTAACACATATTTTCACAAACATCTTTTGTGCACTTTCAAAATCAACATTAAAATAAAACATAACAATGAGCTACTGCCAATTGCCAAACCCAAACCACAATAGTAACAACTTCTCATCCCTGTGCAGGCCCAGATTGATTTTCAATGAAGCATTTTAAATTCTGATTTTTAATTTATGTGTTTCCCTACGTGATTGATTTAGGAATGGATAATAGTTGAAGCTTAAAAAGCAAAACCAAAGGTTAATGAATTCATTGTTTCTATGCTTCCTGACCAAAGGTTTTATAAAATTTTAAACCCAAACCAAATGGTTAAATTGCAATTAGAAGGGATGATCTTTGACAAAGAAATCAAGGAAAATGGAAGAAAGAAATAAAAAAAATAAAAAGTACTTGAGCATTTCTGAGTAGTAAAATGGACAATAATGTCATATGTAGCTAGAAATCTATAAATTTTTTCCAAGTAAAGTCCATTTGCAAAGATAACTTAGGGTCTGAATGATTTTTCTATATATCCCAAAAAAAAAAAAAGAACTAACTAGAAAGAAAAATCTATATGCACTAAAGCATTGTCAAGCACTCAAAATCAAAAGGACATATAATGAATATAATACGATGGACAGATTCGGCCATATTACAAAGCCCCAATTTTCAAACTCAAGCAAAACCATCAAGCTTTACACTCAACAAGAAAACCCATTAATCAAGCTAATAAAAAAAAATCCAATTTCCATACACATAGCATCACAGTTTTAGCATAATAATCCAAAAAAAAAAAAAAAGGCAGAATGCAAAGAGATAAACTAAAACTCTATGAAGCATTTCAATAAACATCTTCAATGCCCACCCAAAAACTAGCTTTAAAAATGCCAACAATAACAGTTATTGCTAATGCCAGAAATCCAAACAAGAAAACCCATTCATCAAGCTAATAAAAAATGAAACAAAATGTTATTCATCAAACTAATAAAAAATGAAACAAAATGAGGGTCAAAGGGGTTTCGGTCTTGTCTAAAAGGAAAATAAAAATTGAAAAAAAATAAAAGAAAAAGAAAATAAAGAATAAGAGAGTTGGACCTGAGGCCACCAGTGGTTGTGACGTTGATGAGAGGCACCGCCAACGACAATAGGTGTGAGTGGAAGCAAAAGCTCGGCCACGGCTGGGCTTGAGAGAAGAAGAAAACAAAGAAACCTAGATGAGAGAGAGAGAGAGAGAGAGAGAGAGAGAGAGAGAGAGTGAGTGAGACGAGGAGAATGCCATGGTGGCAAGCATCACCGGTGGTGGTGAGGAATTTGGCCTTGTGTGGACTAGTACCTGGCTGCTGTGACAATGGATTGAAGGAGAGGCAGAGTATGGGTTGAAGGAGAGGCAGCTGCGTAGGGAAGAGAGAGAGAATTTTTTGAGTTTATGAAAAGTTAGGGCTGAAACTGAAACAATGGGCGGGTGAAATTTTTTAAGGGCAAAATAGTCTTTTTGTTATTTTGTGAGGTGTCAAAGCTTTAAGCCATTAGATTAAATCTATAGCTGAGATTTTAGGTATTGCACGGTAATTGCACGGGATATGGATCCGAGTGGTTTTTAGACGGAATTTGTAGGCTAGCGCAGTAGGGACAAAAAATATAATAAGTTAACGAAGGTTTGGAAGGATTTTGGAAACTAGCTTCTCGAGTTTTAGAAACTCGAGATGTAGGTAAAACTTGAGTCTCAAAGACTCGCTTTGGGCCTGTTTTGTATTTGATGTGGTGGATAGAAAACGCCACATAGATCTCGAGTTTTAAAGACTCAAGTTCTTTGAAACCAAAAATCGAGTCTTAGACAGTTGATTTTCTTGGCGGAAACCATTTTTGACACATAGATCTTGAGTCTTAGAGACTCGAGTTTTGCTGGTAAAAATATAAATACGCACACATGATATCAGGTCACTCATATATTGCTCACCCACCATACTCAGCTGAGCTTTGCTCTCACTGCCTCACCTACTCAACCTCACTTTGCTCTCACTGCCTCACCCACACTCAACCTCACTTAGAACTCTCTCACCCACACTCAACCTCACTACCTCACTCACCACATTGCCTCTCTCATTGCTCCTCCCTCTCAACAAATTCATATATCAAGTATGGGTATTATTTGTTGTTGGGTGTGGGTTAAAGAGTTTGACTATTTATTTTGTAGATAGTTAACATAACTTAGTTAAGATACCAATATTGTGAATTATAGAACTTTGTTTTGTTAGTGTTAATTTTTTGGGTATTTATTTACGTGGTTTTTGTTATCATGATTCATTATTTATAGGCTCTTATTTTTATCATGATCTTACAAGGGTTTTGACTTTATTCATCATTGTTTTGGGTACAAAATGGGTAGTGAATAAATTGTAATGAAATGGCTATATATCTAATTATTTGAATGGGTATGTAGTTCATGCCCTTTGAATGGGTATATGGGTATGAAATGGGTATGTAATGAAATAAGTGAATTACTCATGCCCTTCAAATGAATTGTAATGAAATGGGCATGTAATTTATGCCCTTTGAATGTGTAATGAAATGGCTTTTTTTTGTATTGGGTATGAAATGGGTAAGTAAATCTGATTAGATAATTTTGGCTTTTTTTTTTTTTGTTGTATTGGGTATGAAATGGGTAGTCTTAGCATGACGGAAAAATGATTTGGCTATGAAATGTGTAACGAATATGTAATGAAATTCATGCCCTTTGAATGAATTGGAATTTGTACTTTGTGTAATTTGACAAGTTAAAATGTGTTTTAACTAACATAGTAACTTGACTCTATAGGTTCACAATGACTGTAATTGATATAATCCTATACCACGGTGGTCCGCTTAAGAACGCCAATGCGGACAAGGGATTGCTATTTGAAGGGTCGGGTATAAACATGGAATTCACCTAAATTGATCGTAGGTTGGAGACCCTTGATGAGTTGAAGAAGATAGTTATGGAAGAATTGTGTGTGAATCCTCCTGTGCACAATGTACAAATTACTTGTCGTATGTCAAATGAAGTCTTCAAGAACAAGATTAATTACAAGTATATGCGATAAAAGCAGACAAACATGTAAAGATGATGTTTGACAAGTTGGAGAGAATACCCAAAGTGACTACGATTGACTTGTACATACAGCTGGAGCCGCTTGCAGAAGTTGGTATTGAGGAATTCCAACAAACAACCACAAGTTTACAGGTTATAGTTCCGGATGCTCAATATGAGTATTCTACACATGTAGAGGATAATGTTCATGATGATGATGATGACGATGATGATGACGACGATGATGATGACGACTATGTTGATGAGACTACTGCCATTGATGGTGAAGATTTTGTCGATAAAGATGAGTTTGAAGAGATGATTGAACGAGGGGACTTTGGGGACTTTGAGAGGGACATTGATAACGATAAGACATTGAACGGTAGTCAACCTGATGCAGACAATGTTATTAGTGTCCAAAACATTACGAATACAATCCCTGCCTACCCACCTCCTGCCTTATTATTTTCTGCAAATACTTGGAAAAATATGGTTGATCCTTCATATATTGAGATACCATTTGTGTCTACTTAGAGATAGTTGATGAATTTGTGCAAAGGGTTGACTTATGCCAATAAAGTGGAGGTGTAGCGCGTATTAACAATTTGTGCCCTTAAGGAAAAAAATATTTTATGATCAGTAGGTCGACAAAGAAAACACTTTGTGCGAAATGCTTAGATAAGTCATGCAAGTGGTATGTCTGCGCAGTCATGAAGCTCGATCTCCACGGACTATGGATGGTCAACGTGTATATGGGTCCTCACACGTGTATACCGATTGGGGTGCGAAATAATGGTCGAATGATGACTTGCAATTTTATTGCATCAAACATCCTTAAGAAGATAAGTGAGAATCATACTACCCCAATTAAGCATCTCATATCTGTGATAGAGATGAAATATGAGGGTCATAAGCCTTCTTACTACAAGGTATGAGATGTGAAACAAAAGACAATTGCGAAGATGTTTGGGAATTGGGAAGAGTCTTACCAAAAGTTGCAAAAGCTGCTAATAGCATATATTGATCAGGATCTAACTACACAGGTGTTCTATCGTACCACAGACACCGATAAAGATGACACTGTATTGTTACATTATGTGTTTTGGTCTTTCAATCTGTGCATTGATGGATTCAAATATTGCAAGCCGGTGATCAGTATTGATGGGACCCATCTGTATGGTAAATATCAGGGAAAATTGTTGGTCATAATGGCAACCGACGCTAACAATAAGGTATTCCCTCTCGCCTTTGCTATTGTGGACTGTGAGTCAGGGTCCAGTTGGAGGTGATTTTTACAATGCCTCAGAGATACTATTGGCCATGTGATACCTGACAAAGGCATTTGCATAATTTCTGACCAACATCTCAGTATCAAAAACGCCATTGCAAACTGGCCTAGAGGGTATGATGGAAGAACACGGGTATTTCATAGATATTGCCTTCGACATGTTGCTAGCAACTTCAACACACATTTTCAAAACTCTAAAGTCAGCGGCGTTGAAAGCGGGATATGCTACTTAGGTAGTTAAATTTGATACCATAATGGAGTCCATGAAGCAGGTGGAAATTTAGGCCATTAAGAAGAAGAAGAAGGTAACGGGGAGGATGGCAAGGAAAAGAATCAAGATTATCTTCCATACACATACCTAATGAGAGAATCTATGGATATGTGGACCCAGTCACATGATGGTGGGAGACGTTTTGAGGCAATGACAACTAATGTATCAGAGTGCTTCAATGGTGTACTGAAAGGTGCACGGGGCCTTCCTATTGCCACAATGGTTGAGTTCACTTGGTCCAAAGTTGTTCAATATTTCCATGGCCGGCACAAGGAGTATACTCATGAAATAGCAGAGGGTAAGAAATGGAGTACATATGCCTTCTTCACGTGGTCGGAATATAGGCATAAATTTAAGAAGCACTATCTCAAGGAATTTAGCAATGAACATATGATATATCAGATAGTTACTTCATTCAACATGTGTAGCACAGGAAGGGAAAAACACAGTTATGAAGTTCGGTTACTGGAAAGAACATGCAGTTGTGGGAAATGGCAAAAGATAGGGATCCCATGTTCACATGCAATTAGAGTATGTGACTATGTAAATATTGATTTGACCACATATATTCACCCATGTTATAGTTTGGACTATGCCCTTAAAACTTACTCACATGCATTTACGGTTCCTAAGTCACAGTCATTATGGAGGGATCTCATGAGGCCAAAGTGGTTGTCTAATCCAACATTGTTGCAGGCCAAAGGTCGACCAGTGTAGTCAAGAATAAGGAATGATATAGATGGAGTGAGGAATAAGGATCGAGAACCAGGATGGCGGAAGGAGGATGCAGATTTGATAAAGAGTCAACCCAAGTAGACATGTGGACTATGTCATGCTTTCGGGCATAACCGCAGAAAATGTCCGCAGTCCCGTGGCACTTCCACAAGCGGTCATGTTCCAAACTAGGTAGGTGACAAATGGCAAAAAGTTCTGGATCGGGTTGTTCATTCTATGTTTACTGTCTTGTCTCCTAACGTGATTAGTTTACGTTTTTCAGGCATACTTCCATGGACAACGTTTTTGTTGTGCAGATTGCCAATCTTAGGAAAAGTGACTACATTGTATCGGCACAGTTAACATTTTGGTTTTTGTTGAATGTACTTGTAATTCTCTATCCAATGTACCTCTATGAAGATTGTGATTTAAGTGCATTTACATTGTAAAACTATGGTTATGCAAAAGAGTGTAACAATTTCTATAGTTTGGTGCCTATTGAGAACGCCTTTTGATATAATTTAAGTGCATTAACATTCTCTAATTATCTACTTCTCAATGAGTGTTTGTGGATTACATTTTGAACTTCTCTATCTCTGTTTCTCAGTAGGTGTGTGCACACATTTCAGTTTTTGGTTTGCTGAATGTTTAGGGGGAAAAAGAAAATTTCCCAGTGAAACTCGAGTTTCATAGACTCGATTTCCACAAGTGTAAACACTCTAAAAACAGAGCCTGCTCTCTGCCTGAAACAGAGCATGCTTTTGGTAAAAAAATTGCCCAGTAAAACTCGAGTTTCAAAGACTCGAGTTTTACTCAGCATTTTTCCTATAGAACTCGAGTTTCAAAGACTCGAGTTTTACTCAGCATTTTTCCTATAAAACTCGAGTTTCAAAGACTCGAGTTTTACTCAGTGTTTTTCCTATGGAACTCGAGTTTTAAAGACTCGAGTTTTACTCAACATTTTTCCTATTGAACTCGAGTTTCAAAGGCTCGAGTTCCTTTCACATTTTTTTTTTTAAAAATGTCAATTCTTTTTTTTTTTTTTTTCTTTTAGACATATGAGCCTTTTTTTTCCTCGATAAAATCTTGAGAATATAAAATTTCAACCAAATTGCATATATTATCAATGTTGAATAATTTGAATGCACTAATAGGATGTGAAATTGAGCTAAAATTTATTTTTGAGAAATTTTGTAAAACAAAATAGATTTTATGAGTTGAATGTCATACAGGGGAACCATTTGAATACACAGATATGCAACCATTCGTACTCACGTGAATACACAGATATGCATACCCTTTGCAATGCACCGTTTTCAATAAAACAGAGCATCCATGAAAAGTTAATGGGGGTGAGCTGTCCACCATTGCTACACTGATGTTCACAATGCTGCATGTGCTGCTCAATAGCTCGGCACTATTGAACCCTATCCAGTCATATCATCCATACTCACGTTAATATACAGATATGCATCATTTTGCAATGCACAATTTTCAAGGATGCAGAGGACCCTTGAAAAGTTTATGATGCATTTAACACTGCTCGATATTGTCTCGTCAAGTCATGTCAAATGAAGCACAAAAATCCTTGGTGAATATTCTTCACGTGAATAGTCTTCATGTGAATAGCACAGGATTGCTAAATAGTCATGGCAGTACACTACAACTACTGCCCACAACAAAAGGATCTCACTGTGACATTGGGAACATTTAAAATCCTGTTCATATCGTGGTTTTCCAGCCTGTATTGACATGACAAGCCCGAATAACTGAAATTATAATGCTTGGACCATGAAATGAGGCTATAAATGCACCATAATAATGATCTTATTTCTACCCCCACTAACTTCATAGATTGACTAAGTTATGAGTCGCAACGCCTCAACATCATCTCGTACAATGCGAAACAAGATTGGATCTACTTCAACAAATGGATTATCACAAGGTCTAGCAAATCAACAACAATAGACATACACAGACCAATATGGAGGGAAATGGGTAGGAAAGAAGAGAGATTTTGTTAATATACACGTATGAGAGTCTTGGAAGCGTCGGGCACATCATGATCGGCAAACCTACAAAACTAAGTATAGATACCACCGCAATGGAGTTCACTGTAACAAAACCACCATAGTCAAGCCTATACGAGAAGAGGTGTGAGTTGAAGATGTATTGTCGATGGCACAGGTTACGAGTTCCTAAGGCACACTCAACCGAGTTACATATAGATGAACCTGCCAACATACTTGCTCGCCTTGAACAAGAGAATAATCAAATGCAAAGGCAACTAGACCGTTTTCATGCAATCCAAAAAGCTAGGAAGCATCTAAAGGGGAAGGCGCAAGAGCAAGCCATGAAGTCTATTAATGAAATTACTGTACTAGATGATGAAAGCGATATTTTAGGCTTCTTAGATTCAAGCAATGGTGATTTCCAAAAATTTCTACCTACGAATATTCGACGTTGTTGTTAATGTCTACACGTTTTGTGCAATACAGAATGTTATTGTTAATGTCTGACAAATGATGATTATGTACGTTCAACTTTTGCAAATCTAAAAATTAATTGTTCAATACTTTTGGCTAAGTTTATTTAAAATCACTTGCTCATTTTTTCATTGCTGTTCTTTGTTGGTACATATGATTCTTGTGCTTTGGTTGGACAACGTCCTCTACTGTGTAATGTAGAAAACACCTTAAGAAGTAAAATGCCTCCAGTTAGATATGTTGGTGTTTCCAATATTCTGTCTGTCTAATGAAAATCGAAGCTTGAAGAGCTCTCTTGTTTGTTTGGTACCTTGATCAAGGAAGGCGCTTCCATAATTCTTTCGTAACATACGGCATAAAAGGATGAAGCAATCATAGCCCATTGTGAAGACATAACCAAAGTGTGTCTCGAGCAAAACTCCTGTCAGTCTCAAACCTTGGATCACTCCTAACAAAGAAAGGTTTAATTGTTTCAATTAAAACGTCACACAGTTGGTATTGCCACCATGAATACATAGTAGTTGTTGCAACTGAGAATTTATTCGACTCCAAAGCCGCAATAGTTATGAATATGGCTCTGTTTAATACATTCAGTATCCATTGACAGCTAAATTTCAAGTCATCCGGATTTACATTTGTGGGCGTAACATAATCATCCCCAAGCTTGCTTGTAGAAAATCGTACAAGTTTCCACAATTTATTGCACCACTGACGATACTCCATCTAGCCTCTTATGAAGACCTTCCAAGGATATCCCATTTATTACTCCAAGCGGATCAATGACATTTCCCAAGGACCTAGACACCTTGCGCCCATGTGCATCATGAATCATGGGATGCAAATAAACCTGCATAGAGTTTAAGGTGCTTCAATTAGATCACACTGGCACAACTCTCGCATAGCTTATAGTCTACCAAACCATGACCACAGATTCATTATCTTTGCAAGGTAACAAACACATTGACTCTAAAGTCAAACATGACGCAACATAGTCTTCTATTTCCTTAATGACTCTTGCCCAGGCCATGATATGCTTCCTTCCTTCATGTCCATGAGTTTCTTAGTGGTTGGCATGGATGGAAGGTGCCACACATGTTCGTTACAGTTGATAATATTTGTGATGGTTTACAAAATAGAATCCTATTGTTATCTGGGATAAACTGCAAGTCAGGATTCACAAGTGCAGCCAAATTTTTGGTTCTACGAAGGCTGACAGGGGCGTCAAGGTGTCTTGTGTCCTGAGACACTTCAAGGCATTATATGTCCCCTTCAATATCCATAATTCCAAAAAAATTTCATACAACTAAGTGACTCATTCCATTTTCTTGTCATCAACACTTTAGGGGTGTATAATTATTTGGGCTAAGCATAAATTGATCCCCCCGATAGAATGTGACACATAAATTGTTACATCAGTGCATGTGAGCAAACCAAATACTGTTTTGGCTATATGAGTATAATTTTTATTAATATTGCGTGCATTTGCAAGAAGAGGCGGCAATGAAGTTGCTTCAGCAAATGGAAGAGGATACTTGCAAGCCAAATCTTAAGACTTATGGTCCTGTATTGAAGATGTGCTGTCAGAAGAAGAGAATGAAGGTGCTATACTTCTTGTTAGACCACATGTTTGGAAATGGCATCAGTCCAGAAGTCGGGACTTATTCGCTTTTGGTGCATGGACTATGTAAGAATGGGAAACTTGAACACGCTTGCTTGTTCTTTGAAGAGATGGTGTCAAGGGAATGGTTCCAAAGGATTGCACATACAAGATGTTGACGGGAGGACTTGAGGGCAAGAGCATGACAAAAGCAAAGGAACATATTGAGAAGTTGATGCCACGGGCACTGAACAACGAAGCAAAAGAGCACATCTACTAGAATGATTGTTTTTATCTTTAGACCAGGATGAATTGCTTCAGCTATTTTACATTGGGTTCGATAATTTTCTAATATATTTCTTCCCATGTAGTTAAAACTTGAAATTCTGCTCTTCAAATAGTTGATAGAACCAGTGTGTCTGACCAAAAATTTGTGTCTAGTTTTTGGGCTTCCAGAAGGAAGTCGCAATTCTTATTGGTCTAATATTACCAAATTCTAGGCATGGCCAAAAATGGGAGGCACCTAAGAACTAAATTTTACAGGACAAAATAAAATAAGCACCGATGTTTCACTGACAGTATATACTTTGCAAAATTATGTTGTACTTCCTGCCATGCCACTTTTGGTGGGATTTTGACACCAACTTCAAAATAATGCTCACGAATGGATGTACCGGGTGCTGATCCATTATTCTTTGATCATGAAATTAGTCCCTCTAAAAAAGGTCATGTTGCACATTTTCCTTGCATACTTTCTATTGTGGATCCTATACTTGCATATTATACCAGATCGTAGTCAATAATATTTTTACATTATTGTAGTGCAAATAATACAATGACTGCCAAAGTAAATGATTGAATTAAATAATTTGAAGTAAAGGAATTTTCTTGAAGAGGTGGAGCTTCATGCTCTGTTTTGGTTGTTAATCAGGACAGGAGAGGTAAATACACATATATAACGAGTTGAGCGTAAAGTGACTAAACTAAAAAAAAAAAATGTGCCAGTAGACCTAATGAGTGATTTAAAGCTCTGTAAAATCCTGTTATAAATGTGTGTAAACAAAACAAGAAACATATACACCAAAGATTGTTTAATCCATGCCCATAACCGTGCATAAGAGAAACAATGAGAGAATTTTGGCAGAGGCCAACAGTGTTGGAAGCTAGTACTAGCAGCGCAAATCTGATGTACCCACACTCTACTTTCCAAGCAAACGACGAGCACATCGATTAGCATCTTTCACGCGCATGTCTACCACATCAACATCATCATAGAAATGATCCAGAGGCTTGTTCTGCCTGTGGTAATCATGAGAAATAATAATAATTAGATCTATTCTGGTAAACCAAAAAGTAGAAGATGATAAAAACATAAATGGACAGTTTCAAGAATGTAGCATCCCAACTTTGTTTATTAATAACAAGAGGAAGGGGGGATGTAAACTAGTTTTTTGGGACTCCCATGTAAATGAATCCACATTACCAACCTTTCAATTTCAGACCCCAAGTCAATAGCCATATCCTTCAGCTCTCCCAATATGCTAGTTATATCAGACAGTGCATCATCCTGCTTTGCCTTCTCCGCCTGTAAACAGAGATGATGAGATTGAATGACATTCATATACCAAGAAAACAACTAATAGTGCAAGCGAGGTTAAGCATGGTTCTCTTTGCTTTGGGTCGGAGGAGAATCCAGAACCAAACTAGAGTTGGTCGGGAATCAAATTGAACTCACCAAAAGGACAAAGACGAGATTTAGCTAAGTTAGGTTTGGTTCTATTTGTTTGACCAGCTAGGGCTACCTAGAGTCATGGCTTGAATTGAAATAGGTACCACACCAATAACCAATCAAATATTCAATTTCTCCCCTTTTCACTTGAGTCAACTATGATTTTTTTTTTCTAATAATTATAAGCAATTGCATATACGACCACTTCAATGGATCTGACAAGATTTCAAAACCAAAACGATATATGTTCACAAGTGAAAAATCTCAAATGAATACATAGAGGTTGTTTTAATAGGTGGTTTCACTTTCTATGGTTACTGAACTAAGGCCAAATCAAACAGATGATGCCTCAAAAACAAATCCACCTCAATAAGGCTGGTTTGATCTGGCTCAACTCTTTGGTTGGGTTCCTTGTGCACCTCTAACAAAATGGAGTAATTTTGTTTCATGTTGTATTTGAAAACCAGTATATCATTGCTTAATTGATAAAAAGAAATACAAACCTCAACTTTCTGAAAAGTATTTGTGGGTTCAGATGGTGTGGTTAGTGCGTTTGATCGTCCCTTGGCTGCAGAAGTCAATCCTAACTTCTCCTTCTGCTCCAAGTGGTTACCATTTCTTCTGGATGGATCATCTGCATAACCAAGTATATCACACATGAAGAAAGCAAAACAAAAGAAGACAAAGAAAAAGGAAAGTGTGCACAAAGTTGCAAGGCAAAGATGGCTCTGTCCTCACCAGTCTTCTTTTATGATTTCCTAAACCAATATAATATTTGATATTTTAAAGGGGAAAATGACAATTGAGTCTTGGAGTGAGAAAGAAAATTAACCTCGTGCAATCAAAGGGCCTGTTATCTGGCGTGTCTTCTTTGGCTTCCAAGTCTTAGAGAAGATACATCCAAGATTTCCCAGAAGCTTCTCACCCTGAAATCAGCAAAACATTATTTAAACAGTGTTTCACTTCAGAAGATCAAGCAAAAAAGCCCAGGCAACAACAGCTTCAAAACCAGAGGACTGATAGTAGTTGCCATAAGAGGATTGCAATCTAAGAAGTATGGAAACATGCAGAACACGGTAACACAGCATTCTTGAAAAATTAAAAAACATGGTGGGGATACGACAATTAATTAATTTTACATGTGTCTTTAGGTGTATTTTATTTATTTATAGCCATATATTTGTTTCTTTTAATTTTTCCACCTAAATCAAAACTAACAAAACTTTAGAGACATGTCTATAATTAAATACATGTTTTTAAAATTAAGAAAAAAAAAATTATATTTTCCTCCCAACACTCTTGAGGAAACCAAGCAAGAGTGTCTCCAGCATGTCCATGTTGAACAGGAACATGCTGGAGATTTAGGAGTGACCATGCTTCTTACATTGCAATGCCAAAAGAAGCAATATTTCCTAGGTCAAGACTGGAAAGAATATACTACTGAGAAACTGAGCACTATAAGTTACACGTCTTGACATTCTTTATCCGATTTTCCTTTTTTCTTGGTAAGTAATAAATTTTCGATTAGCAATACTTTGCGTCTACTTTTGCAATTCCAGGAAGGCATGACAATAATCCATGATCAAAAACTCCACGACCATGAGGTGGGAGGAATTTTGTGAATGTGTTTTACTCAACAAGGGTACAATAGGAAGACAAGGGACAGAAAAGTAAGATGAACTCAAACAAAAAACTTGCCAGCAATCAGCTAGTGCATGCCTACATTTGGTATTCATGAAGATTGATCATAGGGCCACTTCCTTCAATGGCCAAGGGCCCGAGGCTCTATATCAGTGACACAGATCAGTCAAGCGATCTCTCTCTCTCTCTCTCGCACACGCGAGCTTGGGGAGGGGGGGGGGGGTGTGGTAATTGCTCAAACAGATAACAAACTAAAAAAAAAAAAAAGTGTCTCCATGAGGCAAAACAGTAATTCATCAACAATATTAGATATTCTAAAGATGACATAAAATTACCTACTCCATCTATTATCTTAAAAACACCAACTCCATCAAGACATAACTAATCACTTTTTTGTTAAAACATTTATCTCAATGCCTACAGAATATACTATTCTAGTTTCTAAGGGGAATTTGCAAGCTAGCATAGTAGGAACAAAGAATATAATAAGTTAATGCAGGTATGTAAGGATTAGGGAAACTAGCATCTCGAGTTTCAGAAACTTGAGATGTGGGTACAACTCGAGTCTCAAAGACTCACTTTAAGTCCGTTTTGTAATCGATGACATGGAAAAATGCCACATAGATCTCGAGTTTTGAAGACTCGAGTTCTTCGCAAAAAAAAAATCAAGTCTTAGACACTTGATTTTTTTGTGGAAACCATTTTTGACACATAGATCTCAAGTCTTAGAGACTCGAGTTTTGCTGGGTAAAATTTCGCACTATATCAGATCACTCACGCACACACACACGTATACATCAGTCCACACGATCTCACTTTGCTCTCACTGCCTCACCCACACTCAGCCTCACTTAGAACTCTCTCACCCATACTCAGCCTCACTGCCTCACTCACCACATTGCCTTTCTCACTGCTCCTCCCTCTCAACAAATTCATATATCAAGTATAGGTTTCATTATAGTTGGGTATTATTTGTTTGTTGGGTATTGTTTATTGTTGGGTATTGTTTGTAGTATTATTTGTTGTTGGGTATTATTTGTAGATAGTTAACATAACTTAGTTAAGATACCTTGCTTTGTTTGACCCATTTTTGGATTGTTAAATTTTTTTTTTTTTTTTTTTTTTCCATTATTGTTTGTTTGACCTATTTTTTGATTGTTCTCTCTCTTTTCATGAATTACTCTAACTCTGAACAATATACATGAAATGGGTTAAGTTTTTGTTTCATGAAATTGAGTGTCATTTTAACCAGTTTTTGTTTCATATCTCTCTGTACTTGAAGTCGAAGTGAACAAAGCATTTCCAAAATCACCTAGTTCAGCCATACAAACCCTATATTTGTTTTTTTTCTTCATTTTATTCTCCTGTACGTGATGAAGGTCATGTCTAGTGTAATGTGATAAATCATGGTGTGTCTTTCCCCAAGCTTATGAGCCACATTATATGCATTCCTAGTAATTGGTTGGTCTCTGAATAGAATGTATATACATTGATGGAGGACAAATTTGGAATGACTGGAATTTGCATGGCAAAGTCAATTTGCAACCAGAGGAAAGGAATCTCAGTTTAGTATTCTCAGTGACTGCTCATCTTAAAGAAAAAGAAAGAGAAATACTATCCCATTAATTTTACAGGTGGGTTGTCTGGCCCATTGCCACAATGACCATTCAATCTAATTCAAGATAGGCTTGTTTTTTGCGTTTGCCATTTACATTTGGCCTATAAGCTCTACAGTAAACATCCATTTCTCATTGGATTTTCGGGATTTGCCTATTTTTGGTATATATACTTAAAGAAAATAGAAGTTTTGCAGTTTGTTTTAAGCCTTGAATCTATGTGCTAGTGTTGCAAATAATGCTGGCTAATACTGTTCAAGGCTGTTATGCCTCAAATGATACATATAATGCATGTGTGGCAAGTCCGCTTCACAACTATTGCTACATTGTATTATCGTACATTATCATAATAGGTCTCTTGTCAACATTAGTTGTGAAAAATTCATGGCCTTCCTACTGTGTGCCATTCCAATTGGTTTCTGGGTTAAGTTTTTGAAGTTTTCCAAGTTGGGAAGAGACAGAATGTGGTCTAGTCTTTGAAATTGAATGATAAATTTGTGAACTTTTGATTAATCATTTGACACCCATTTAAATTTTTTCTATTTCCTATTCTTTCATTGTTGTTTTTTCTGCCCAGTTGATTGTTCTACTATTTGTTTTCTTTAATTATTCCTAACTCTGAACAATATTAGAAGTAGTACTCTAATCAGTTTCTTGGTTAAATTTTGAAGTTGGGAGGAGAAGAAAGTATCATCTAATCTTTGAACTTGGGTGTTAGCTATAATGTATAAACTTTTTTATTAATCATCTGTACAATTTTGAAATGTGAGGTTGATGACTTGCTTTGTTTTTTAACTAACATAGTAACTTGACTTGAACAGGTTCACAATAAGTGGAATTGATATAATCTTATACTACAATGGTCCGCTTAAGAACGCCAATGCGGAGCAGGGATTGCCATTTGCAAGGTCGGGTATTAACATGGAGTTCACCCAAATTGATCGTAGGTTGAAGACCCTTGATGAATTGAAGAAGACAGTTATGAAAGAATTGGGTATGAATCCTGCTGTGCACAACGTACGAATTACTTATCGTATGCCAACTGAAATCTTCAAGGAGAAGATTAATTACAAGTATATGGCGATAAAAGTCGACAAACATGTAAAGATGATGTTTGACAAGTTTGAGAGAATAGCCGAAGTGAGTATGATTGAGTTGTACATACAATTGGAGCCGCGTGCAGGAGTTGGTATCGAGGAATTCCAACAAACAACCACAACTTTATAGGTTATAGTTTTGAATGCTCAATATGAGTATTCTACACATGTAGAGGATAATGCTCATGATGATGATGATGATGATGATGAAGATGATGATGACGACGATGATGATGATGACTATGTTGATGAGAATACTGCCATTAATGGTGAAGATTTTGTCGATAGAGAAGAGTTTGAAGAGATAATTGAACAAAGGGACTTTTGGGGCCTTGAGAGGGACATTGATGACGATGAGACATTGGACAGTAATGAACCTGATGCAGACAATGTTATTAGTGTCCAAAACATTACGAACACAATCTCTGCCTACGCACCTCCTGCCTTGTCATTTTCTACAAATACTTGGGAATATATAGTTGATCCTTCACATATTGAGATACCATTTGTGTCTACTTGGAGACAGGTGATGAATTTATGCAAAGGGTTGACTTTTTCCAATAAAGTGGAGGTGCATCGCGCCTTAAGAATTTGTGCCCTTAAGGAAAACAAACATTTTATGATCAGTAGGTCGACGAAGATAAAACTTTCTGCGAAATGCATGGATGAGTCATGCAAGTGGTATGTCTGTGCAGTCATAAAGCCCAATCTCCACGGATTATGGATGGTCACCGTGTATATGGGTCCTCACACGTGTATACAGATTGTGGTGCGAAATGATGGTAGAATGATGACTTCTAATTTTATTGCATTAGACATCCTTAAGAAGATAAGTGAGGATCACACTACCCAAATTAAACATCTTATATCTATGATAGAGACGAAATATGAGGGTCATAAGCCTTCTTACTACAAGGTATGGGATGCAAAACAAAAGGCGATTGCGAAGATGTTTGGGAATTGAGAAGAGTCTTTCCAGAACTTGCAAAAGTTGCTAATGGCATATATTGATCAGGATCCGACTACTCAGGTGTTCTTTCGTACCACAGACCCTGATGAAGATGACACCGTAATGTTGCATTATGTGTTTTGGTCTTTCGATCCGTGCATTGATGGATTCAAATATTGCAAGCCGATGATCATTATTGATGGGACTTATTTGTATGGTAAATACCAAGGAAAATTGTTGGTGGCAATGGCAACCGACGCTAACAACAAGGTATTCCCTCTCACCTTTGCTGTTGTGGATTGTGAGTCAGGGTCCAGTTGGGGGTGGTTTTTACAATGCCTCAGAGATAAGATTAGCCACGTGATACCTGACGAAGGCATTTGCATAATTTCTGATCGACATCTCGGTATAAAAAACGCCATTGCAAAGTGGCCTAGAGGGGATGATCGAAAAACACGGGTATTTCATAGATATTGCATTCGATATGTTGCTATCAACTTCAACACACATTTTCAGAACTCGACTCTAAAGTCAGCAGCGTTGAAAGTGGGATATGCTACTCAAGTAATTAAATTTGATACCATAATGTAGTCCATTAAACAAGTGAAAATTAAGGCCATTAGGAACAAGAAGAAGGCGATGGGGAAGGATGGAAAGGAAAAGAATCAAGATTATCTTCCATACACATACCTAATGAAAGAGTCTGTGGATATGTGGACCCAGTCACATTATGGTGAGAGACGTTTTGCGAAAATGACAACCAATATATCAGAGTGCTTCAATGGTGTACTAAAAGGTGCACAGGGCCTTCCTATTGCCGCAATGGTTGAGTTCACTTGGTCTAAACTTGTTCAATATTTTCACGACCGGCACAAGGTGTATACTCATGAAATAGCGGAGGGTAAGAAATAGAGTAAATATGCATCCTCCACGTGGTCAGAAAATAGGCGTAAATCTGAGAAGCACTATCTCAAGGAATTTAGCAATGAACGTTTGGTATATCAAATAGTTACTTCATTCAACATGTGTAGCAGAGGAGGGGGAAACCATAGTTATGAAGTTCGGTTATTGGAAAGAACATGCAGTTGTGGGAAATGGCAAAACATAGGGATCCCATGTTCACATGTAATTAGAGTCCTTGACTATCTACAGATTGATTCGACCACATATATTCACCCGTGTTATAGTTTGGACTATGCCCTTAAAACTTACTCACATGCATTTGCGGTTCCTAAGTCACAGTCATTGTGGAGGGATCCTGCGGGTCCAAAGTGGTTGCGTAATCTAGAATTGTTGCAGGCCAAAGGTCGACCAGTGAAGTCAAGAATAAGGAATGAGATGGATGGAGTGAGGAATAAGGATAGAGAACTGGGATGGCGGAGGGAGGACGTAGATTTGATAGAGAGTCAACCCAAGCAGACATGTGGACTGTGTCATGCTTCCGGGCATAACCGCAGAAAATGTCCACAGTTCGGTGGCGCTTCCACAAGCGGTCATGTTCCAAACTAGGCAGATGACAGATGACAAAAACTTCTGGATCGGGTTGTTCATTCTATGTTTACTTAATGTTTACTGTCTTGTCTCCTAACGTGATTAGTTTACGTTTTTCAGGCATGCTTCCATGGATGATGTTTTTGTAGTGCGAACCGCCAATCTTAGGAAAAGTGACTACGTTGTATTGGCACAATTAATGTTTTGGTTTTTGTTGAATGTACTTGTAATTCTCTATCTAATGTACCTCTATGAAGATTGTAAATTGAGTAGTATGGTTAGAACTGCAAATTAAGCATGGTTGGACATGTGTAGAATGTTGATATATTGAGAATGACTTTTGTTGTGATTTGAGTGCATTTACATTGTAAAACTATGGTTATGCAAAGAGCGTAACAATTTCTATAGTTTGGTACGTATTGAGAACGTCTTTTGATGTAATTTAAGTGCATTTACATTCTCAACTTCTCTACCTCTCAATGAGTATTTGTGGATTACATTCTCAACTTCTCTATCTCTGTTTCTTAGCAGGTGTGTGCACACATTGCAGTTTTTGGTTTGCTGCATGTTTAGAGGGGGGGGAAATCCCAGTGAAACTCGAGTTTCATAGACTCAAGTTCCCCTTGGGTAGGGAAAATTTGGCTATTAAAACTCGAGTTTTAAAAACACGAGTTTTACTTACAGTGAAAATCGAGTTTCACAGACTCGAGTTCCATTGGGAAATAAACGCTGCAATAGAGCGTTGCTCTGTGCCTGAAACAAAGCATTCTTCTGGGAAAATAACAAAAATGTCTATTAAAACTCGAGTTTCTAAGACTCGAGTGTTACTTATAAAACTCAAGTGTCAGAGACTCAAGTTGTACTCAGCGTCCAATCTGTCTAATTCGGTCTACTTTGGTCTAATTCAGTCCACTTTGGTCCTTTTGGTCCATTCAGTTTAATTTGGTCCTATTCAGTCTATTAAATCTACTTTGGTCCCATTTAGTCAGCTTTGGTCCATTCAGACCACTTTGGTTCATTTTGGTAAATTTCGATCCATTTAGGTTGAGAGCCCTTATTTTAAATCTAAATTTATTAAAAATATACTCGAGTTTCAAAGGCTTGAGTATATTTTAAAATGTCACTTCTTTTTTTTTTAGACATATAAGCCTTTTTTTTTTCTTGAAATTGAGCTAAAAATTAGGGGTCCCACTATTTACTCACAAAAGTTATATCTAATTATTGCATGTGGCTCTGCCACTGTGTTTCAAAAATAAAATAAAATAAATCTACACAAATATAGGTTACATAGAAAAGAAGGTAGCAAAATGAGCTACAAACATTTTTAAGAAATTTTGTAAAACGAAATAGATTTTATAAGTTGAATGTTAGGGACAACCCTTTGAATACACAGATATGCAACCCATCTGCATTCACGTGAATACACAGTTGTCCACCATTGCTACACTGATGTTCACAGTGCTACATGTGTTGCTCAATAGCTCAGCACTGTTGAACCCTATCCAGTCATGTCATCCACACTCACATCAATACACAGATATGCATCCTTTTGTAATGCACTGTTTTCAAGGGTGCAACATACCCCTGAAAATTTTATGATGCATTTAACACAACTCGGTATTGTCTCGTCAAGTTCATGTCAGATGAAGTACAGGCATGCTGAAAACTCTTCACATGAATACTCTTCAGCTGAATAGTCATGGCAGTACACTGCAACTACTGCCCACAACAAGAGAATCTCACTGTGACATTGGGAACATTTGAACAAAAAATTCATATCATGGTTTTCCAGCCTGTATTGACATGACAACCCTAAATATGTTAAATTTTAATGCTTCAATACACAGTGGAATGAGGTTATAAATGCACCATAATAATGATCTTATTCTTACAGCACTAACTTCGTAGGTTGACTAAGCTATGAGTCGCAACGCCTCAACATCATCTCGTACACATAGAAACAAGTTTCAATCTACTTCAACAAATGAATTATCACAAGTTTCAGCAGATCAACAACTACAAACATACACAGACCACTATGGAGGGAAATGGGTTGGAAAGAAGAGAGATTTCGTTAATATGCCAATATACACGTACGAAAGTCTTGAATGCGTCAGGCACATCATGGTCGGCAAACCTACAAAACTAAGTACAGATACCACCGCAATGGAGTTCACCGTAGCATAACCACCATGATCAACCCTATACGAGAAGAGGTGTGAGTTGGAGGTGTATTGTTGATGGCACGGGTTACAAGTTCCTAAGGCACGCTCAGCCGAGTTACCTAGAGATGAACCTGCCAACATACTAGCTCGCCTTGAACGAGAGAACAATCAAATGCAAAGGCGACTAGACCATTTTCATGCAATCCAAAAAGCTGGGAAGCATCTAAAGGGGAAGGTGCAAGAGCGAGCCATGAAGTCTATTAATGAAATTACTACGGTAGATGATGAACGTGATATTTCAGACTTCTCAGATTCAAGCAATGATGATTTCCAAAAATTTTTACCTACGAACATTCGACGTTGTTGTTAATGTCTACACGTTATGTGTAATTTTTAAATGTTGTTGTTAATGTCTGACAAATCATGTCACCATACGTTCACTTGTTGCACATCATCTTTTAATGAATTGCACACAACTTGTGGCTAAGTTTATATGAAAATCAGTTGCTCATTTTTGGCTTGCTGTTCTTTGTTGGTATAGAATGGTAAGGTGTAATTGTATTAGTGTTTGCAAGAATTATAAGTACTTGGTGAAAATTATGGTCTAAACTCACATAATAAACACATCTAATTCAACAAGTTAATCCCACATCCGCTGGGAAGGAAATAGTCAAAATCAAAGCTCCAAGAGCTCTCTTGTTTGTCTAATCCCTTGATGAAGGAAAGCGCTTCCATACTTTTTCTGTAACATACGGCATAAAAGGATGAAGCAATCGTAGCCCATCCTTAATCATAACCAAAGTGTGTTTCGAGCAAAACTCCTGTCAGTCTTAATAAAAACAGCACATAGTTGCTTGGATCACACAGTTGGCAATAAATCTGGATTTACATTTATGGGCGGAACATAATCATCCCCTAAGTTACCCTCCTCTAGCCTCTTATTAAGACCTTCCAAGGATATCCTACTTATTACTTCAAGCGGATCAATGACATTCCCCAAGGACCTAGACATCTTGCGCCTATGTGCAACTATGTGCAGTGAGAAATTGCCTTCACACCCCCATCATGCTCATTCAGATTGCAAACATGGCTTGCGTTGTGTACATGAGTTTGACATCAGTTTTAAGCTTTAGTTTTTAACTTTTAACTTTTATATACAACTTTTTAAAACTTCATGGGAAATTTCCCCTTCTAAAACTTTTTACAACTTTTTAAAACTTCACATTAAATGTGTACTTGGCCTGCTTTGTTTTTTTCTCATTTTTTTGACTTCGTAGTTAGCTGCATTGAGTTTAAATTTAACCCAGCACTTCATTTAGGGAGGTGAACAAGTGGTTTATGAAGGGCCTATATTGCTTAGATTATGTGACTAATGTCATACAACTTTGTTCATTTGGCATTAGTAGGAAGCAAACACTATCAAAAATAGGAACAAACAAAAAAGACTCATTTCTTATTGTGCCATATAGTAAAATAGAATCCTATTGTTATCTAGTATAAACTACAATTCAAGATTCACAAGTGCACAGAAGTGGTTTTTTGGTTCTACAAAACCTAGTCGATGGAGTACAAAAGAGACAGCTACATTACATATCTTCAGGCCTAACACCCACCTGGTCTTGCGCTTTCTTGCTATGTCTTTTGGAAATGGCACTTTTGTGCCATGCACCGGACCCTACTCTTTGTTGCTGCTGATCCACCCATAGCAAGGTCTACGTGGACGGGCTGGGAGAGTATCCACCCGCTGTGGGGTGTGCAAACCAGGAGAAGGGCAAATAAGACTATTCCCAAGGTGTTTACCAGCACCAGAGTCCCTTATTTCTACCTAATACCACTCAAATGCAATAAGCATATACCCACCTCAACCCACTTACATCATAAGCCCTAACTTACAGAGGGGAAAAAAAAAAAGAATATTGTTAGGAAGAACACATGAATATAGAGATATGTGGAGGCCTATGGTAAGGGCCCACTCAGTACATTTCAGGTATTGCTTCTTTTCAAGATTCAACAATTTTGCATTTTTTAACCCTCGTGTAATGTTTGGGCGTGGGGGGAAGAGGCTGCGGGGCATCATCCTTAGGCTCATCATCATGCTGCAAAGACATTAGATGCATACAATCAATATTTGGTGTAATGATAAGAATAAAATTAACCGCAAAATATATCATTACATTGTAAGTAATATTATCATACCATAGAGCTGCCTTTGTGTCCTATTTTGTGTCCACCAGTCCCACAAGTGGGTGCTCTTCTAGTACGTTGTGGTCTACCTTGTGGGGGTGAGGGCTGATGAGGGGGATGCTCATCCGGTACATCAGTGTCAATCCCAACCGGAGGTCCTAAAGGGTCGGATGAGGATGAGGATGAGGTAGGTGGGTAATGATGCTCTGTATAGCTAGGAGTGGGGATCATTGTCATGGGCAAAGTGGGTGCATTGGAGCTAGTGGGTGGGTATGGGGGTGTCTCAGGGTGCGTAGGAGGGGTCACATGAAAATCAAAACCAAGATCAAAACTGAGCTGCGAAGGTGGGGTGGGTGAAGGGACCTCGGGCTGAGGAGATGCATTTGGGATGGGTGGAGGGACCTCAAGTGGAGGAGATGCGTGCGGGATGGGTGCAGGTACCTCATGACTAGTTACAACCCAAGGGGTTGTTGCACGCCGACCACAACCCCTAGCTGCACTTGTGATTGGGCTTGCAGTAGCACGTCGACCATGGGTCGATGTACTTCGGGGTGCTGCGCTTGTGCTTGGGGTTGCAATAGCTGTTGATTCAGTCTCATGCCTATTGTTTTCCTGTCCATTTGCTGCAAGACCACCACCAAGCCCAGCCACATTATTTAGGACACGTCGGACATGGTTGTGTGCTCGGCTGCCTACAGGAAGCATCTCCAATAGAGCTAAATGGCTTTCAATCTGAAACGAAGAAAGAACCAGTATAATCAAATTTGAGACATTTATGTATCAACTATAGAATGGATAATATAGTACTTATTAATCTACTCAAATACTCAACTAAGATTAGAGTTCAGTCAGATCAAACTAGATTTGCTGAAAAAAGAAATCAATTGATTCTATGTTCCTACATGTACTGAAGAAAAACAAAGTAGGCAATAAAATCTAATTAGAACACATTACCGTTATATCTAATTTAGCGCTATTGCGGTCGACATACTTTTGAGTGACCAAACGGTACCAGCGGTAATAGTCATGATCGCGAGGCATCTCACCAGTCTGAGGAGTTGCATGGCAAAGTCGTTGTTGTCTCATATCCCATGTAAGGATATACGGTCTATGCTCCTCCCTCCAATTCTTTTCCACCTTCCCATGCAAGTCTATTCTATGCAGTCTATCATCGTACACAACATGGTCAGGCCGCTCTTGCGCCAACTCAAACTGTCGAAGGACACGATCTGTGTGGTGTGTCTTTACTATACAAAAACACACAAGTGGCACCCTTGCCGTCTACATATCCCTCCCTGCAACACAGAAGTCAGGAAGGTGGCCGAAGTCTGTCTCATATGGCTGCCACATAATCTACAATAGAAACAAAAAACAATTATCATAACATCTTAAAATGTGAAACAAAGGAGAATACATAGATAAAGGGAAAACCAAAAATAAAAACAAAAGATATGTTAAAGCAATAATTTCAACATATTCTTAAGGAAAATTAACATAACTTCCACAGAATTTTTGTATATTATTACCTGGTCTGGCTACATTCTAACTAATTGTTCGCGATAATGGATCAACGCCGTGCTGGATGGCCTACTCTTCGGACTTGGTACCCGCACCCACTTACAGTTACAAGCGAATAACATAAGATAAAATATTACCACTTAGTTACTAAGAAGAGTACATGGCATAACACACTAAATATCAGGAAAATACTTACTTAAATGCAAGTGGAGCTTTTGGCCATGGGCCATAATTGCATCCAGGTGGGGGCTCTATCCTCGGGCACAAGAATGGCAACCTCGCCCACGCCCAATACTGAACCAATTGCAATGCCCCACCAATCTGTGATGCCTCTTTATCGTTTGCCCGGCACAACTCTCTATACAGCCATGCCAAGCAACCATTACCCTAATTATACTTTGGCAGATCATGAAGGTTCCGCAGGAACTCCAAGAACATCAGATGCACCCTATCTCCTGACTTGTCCATGAAAATCTTATCCCCTAGTAGCGCTAAAATATAGCACTGGGCGTACTGATGTACTTGCTCCTTCGTTGCATCATGAGACAGTGCCTCTGCAATGCGCTCAACAAGGCAGCTGATGAGAATTCTTTGCCCCACCAAAGTTTTGTTTTCATTCCTTAGAACTCTAAAACCAAGCAACTCCACGCACAATTGCCTCCATTCCCCATCCACCACTATAGTTGGCCCAACCAAGACCTCACCGTCTATAGGAAGTCCAAAAATGACCTCCACATCTTCTAGGGTGATTGACATATCACCATGTGGAAGATGGAACATATGAGTCTCCGACCGCCATCGCTTAACAAGGGCCGATATTAGGCAATGATCTATCTCTCTAGAAGGGGCCCTAAACAATCCTTCTAGCCCCACCAACTTGATAATGTCAATCACCCGATTATCTTATATCATTATATTTGCTATCTCCTTAGCATGACCACGGCACGTAAATGGGCTCGAGTCCTACAAAATGGATAAAAATTATAGCGGTCGTTAGAACTAGATATACAACTTTGAAAGAACTTGCTAAAACTCAAAGACAACATAAAAATTAAAGCGGTTGTTAGAACTAGATATTTCACCTCGCCATTCCAAATATTCTCTGATCGATGATTTGGTTGTCGTGTCAACAATGAAAGAGCTTCTGGACTAGGGCGTACAATCTCTGGCTCTTCATCGATCCCAAGCTCCATACTACAAAGAGAGCAAAAATATTCCACATAATTAAGTCTTCATAAATA
The DNA here is from genome assembly GCA_032878915.1 of Castanopsis chinensis. Classification (NCBI taxonomy): domain Eukaryota; kingdom Viridiplantae; phylum Streptophyta; class Magnoliopsida; order Fagales; family Fagaceae; genus Castanopsis; species Castanopsis chinensis. The sequence goes on from JAVQMG010000114.1 coordinate 17,766,367, forward strand.
ACTCTAATGGCCACAAACAATTAAATTAAGCCTAGTTACACAACCTCAACAAACAAGATATGAAGAACATATATTCCAAGTCAAAATTTTGGCAAATAACACAGTTCAACACACCTCATTAAAAAGACCTCCTGCCTAAACTCTCTCTACATATCTGAATTTACACGCTCAGACTCGAGGACTTTAATAGCTACTTCCACACCAAATAATTATATTAAAACAATGTTGTTGTTAACTCAGCTACTTGGTAAAATATTAATAAGTTGTGCAGCTGAGTTAAATAGATGGAAGCATATCAGAAGAATGAAAAATCCAACAAACTACTTGTTGGATAAAAATCTGATTTTGTATCTCATACAAAACACATAGCGGAAGTAACAAATAAGGATCTATTTTATTCATGATTGACAACATACACTATATAAATTTCAGAATTTAAGAACAAGATAGCGTATCTTGGTGCGGAGAAATTCAAAACAAAGATTAGAAGCACTTGGGAACACTTTTAATCTTCACTCCAATTCCACTTTCCGCCCAAGATGTGTGGTCTCTCAATCAGTTTCCAAAGGGAGAACGAAAGTGTGTCTCACACTCTTTCTTTTACTTTTTCCTCTACGCTTCTTTTTCTTTTTCCAAAAAAAAAAAATTTGTATGTTTCTCCCTTTATAATTAACTGATTATCTAATTGGGCTGGCGTATTGGGCCTTTCCAATTGGGCTTTAGTGTGTGGCTTGGAGTGGGATCAAAAAGGACCAATAAGACACTAGCTCCAATGGGCTTTGGACTTTTTCCGTCAACTCTTGAAAAGGCCAAAGTTACTATTAATTTTATTTAATACCACTATATAAATATAATTGCACTCTAGGCCTTATTAATAAATTATATCCCAATACTTTATTATATACGCAATCCCTTCATAAAATATTCATAGTAATACAAAGTCATGAATATAGACTGTCACTTTGAAAATTACTACATCTTATCCTTGAGTGCCCGGTTTAATCCTTTAAATTATTCATTATATATTTATGAAATCCAATTTCATAAATATATACTTTAGTAATTTCTTATTAAAGTGGTTAGGTCTAACTCTCTGAATAACTGAATCTATTAAACTTATCTCAAGGGAATATTTTATATCTCCATCAAGAGACTATGAATTCCATCTTGAGAATATATGTTCCATTATCACTAAATGTGGCTGCCGAACGTACTAAGATTTTGACCGTTACTTTAGATCTCACTCCTGATATATCAAAGCAACCTACACATCATGATCAGGTCCATTATTCTCTCAGGAATAAGAGTTCATGCAAATAAAAGTTGTGAGATTTATTATTCATTTGATAGTCGTTAATAGAATAATAAATCTCACAGCGGTCCAATTCAATATGCCTTAACTCTTAAAACATATCAACATATCAACTAAAGTCTCCACTTCCATGATCAAGACAAATCATCTTAGTTGATACGTTATAGTCTTCGCGGATAAAATGCTCAATTTCATCATCGACTACGAACTATAAATTCTGAGTTTACAAAGAACTTGTGATTTATATCTTTTGTGACTAAATCATATAAATCACATACTATGCATCTCATGGACTATATGATAATGTCCCTATATTCATGTTACAATTATTTTAGATAAAAATAAAACAACTTTATTAAACACAACATTAAGTCATCCATAATGTCACACATAGCATCATACAATAGAATTTAAGGGCACACATCCTAACAATCTCTCACTTGCCCTAAAGACTATTGTGCACTAATCTAACTCCCATTCCCTCCAAATGTAACTTGAAAGTCCTTTGAGGCAAGGTTTTGGTAAAAGGATCTACTAGATTATTTGTACTTTCAATCTTTGCTACCACAACATCTCCACTAGCAACAATATCTCGAATGATGTGGTACTTCCTCTCAATGTGCTTTTCTTTCTTATGATTCCTTGGATCTTTGGATTGTGTAACCACTCCACTATTGTCGCAAAACAATATGATGGGAACTTGCTCCATTCTTACAACACCAAGATCAGAAAGGAATTTCTTGAACCAAACAGCCTCTTTTGCTGCTTCACAAGCAGCAACATACTTAGCTTCCATGGCGGAGTCCGCAATACAAGATTGCTTAACACTCCTCCAACTTATGGCTCCACCTCCCAAGATGAAAACACATCATGAAGTGGATTTTCTGAAATCTAGATCCGATTGAAAATCTGAATCTGTATAGCCAATGGGAATCAAATCCTCACAATGGTAAACAAGCATATAATTTCTCGTTCTCCTAAGATACTTGAGAATGTGCTTTACGGCCTACCAATGTTTTGATCCTGGATTTGATTGATATCAGCTCACCATGCCAACTGAATAACAAATATCTGGTCTAGTACAAAGCATGGCATACATGAGATTTCCCACTGTAGAAGCATAAGGAACTTGTCTCATCATATTTTCTTCCTCTTGAGTCTTAGGTCTTTGGTCATCAGACAGAGGAACTCCATGTCTAAAAGGAAGCAATCCTTTCTTGGAGTTTTGCATGCTAAACCGTTCTAGAACCTTGTCTATATATCCAGTTTGTGATAAGCCTAACATCTTATTATTACGATCTCGCCAAAGCTTGATCCCTAGAATAAAGTTAGCCTCACCCAAGTCTTTCATATCAAATTGGCTTGACAACCAAACTTTAATCGATGACATTACCCCCTACATCATTTCCAATGAGTAGAATATCATCAACATAAAGCACTAGGAACATTACTACTTTATCTCGATGTCTTTTGTACACACATGGTTCATTAAGATTTTGTTCAAAACCAAAAGACTTAATTGCTTGATCAAATATGATGGTCCATAACCTAGATGCTTGCTTAAGTCCATAAATGGACCTATTTAACTTGCATACCATATGCTCTTGGTTCTTTGCTATGAAACCTTCCGGTTGCAACATGTATATTTCTTCTTCAAGATTGCCATTAAGAAATACAGTCTTGACATCCATTTTCCAAATCTCAAAATCATAATGAGCAGCAATGAATAAGAGAATTCTGATAGACTTAAGCATGGCTAATGGCGAAAAAGTTTTATCATAATCAATACCTTCTTTTTATGTATACTCTTTCACCACTAGTATTGCTTTAAAGGTTTCAACTTTTCCATCTATCCCTCTCTTCCTTTTGTAAAACCATTTGCAACCAATAGATTTAATGCCGTTAGGCGCCTTTACAAGATCCCATACATGATTGGAATACATAAAATCCAATTCAGATTTCATAGCTTGGATCCAATGATGTGCATCTATATCATTCATTGCTTCATCATAAGTGTAAGGATCCGATTCAGCCTCTTCTGAGATAGCTTCATAGGTTTCTCCCAAACCTATAAATCTTATAGGATGCCGAATAATTCTCCCACTACGACGAGGCATCTGTGTACTAGACATCTCATGAGTAATATCTCGTGGTGTATCTAATATAGCCACATCATCCCTAGATTCATCCATTGGTTGTTTAACTACAGGTTCATCTATTTCAGCCAATACAACTTTACTTCTAGGATTAAAATTATTCACATAATCATCTTCCAAAAATTTAGCATGGGTGCTAACAAACACTTTGTTATCCTTATGATTATTGAATAAATAACCCTTGGTTTCTTTTGAATACCCTAAAAACATGCATACTTCCGTTTTAGCTTCCAACTTATCAGACTTCCCTTTCAACACATGTGCTGGACATCCACAAATGTGGAGATATTTCATACTAGGCTTGCGCCCACTCCACAATTCCTTAGGTGTGTTAAGAACAGATTTTGATGAAACTAAATTCAAAACATGCATAGCAATTTTTAGTGCATATCCCAAAAAAGAAACTGGTAAAGTTGAGTAACTCATCATGGACCTAACCATTTCCAAAAGAGTCTTATTCCTTCTTTCCGCTACACCATTTTGTTGGGGAGTTCCAAATGCAGTCAATTGGGAGACAATCCCATTTTGAATTAGGTAATCCTTGAAATCCTCAAGAAGGTATTTGCCACCTCGATTAGATTGAATGGCCTTTATGCGTTTAATCAATTGATTTTCAACTTCAACCCTAAACTCTTTGAACTTGTCAATGGCTTCGGACTTCCATCTCATTAGGTACACATAACCATATCTTGAGTAATCATCCGTAAAAGTGATGAAAAACTCATAACCTCCTTTTGCTTGGGTTGACATAGGACCACATACATCTATATAAACTAATTCAAGCAATTCTTGGGCTCTTCTACCTTTTGCATTAAAAGGTCGTTTGGTCATTTTACCTTCCAAACAAAATTTGTAAACTAGAAATTCATCAAAGTCCATGGGCTGTAAAAGTCTATCTTTGATTAGTCTTTGAATCCTATTTGAATTAATATGACCCAAACGCAAGTGTCATAAATATGCATCACTAGTAGAAGGAAACATTCTCTTTAATGATTTTACATGAGAACTACTATCTAATTCAGAATTGTATAATTCATGCTTATCAGGAGTCAAAATATAAAGATCATCCACAATATTGCCAGAACAGATAAACACTTTATTTTTCTTTATTACAACATTGTCTTTCAGGATAACACAATATCCATGTTTACCTAAGTAAGTTGCAGAAATTAAATTCCTACGAATATTAGGTACATACAAACAGTCTTCCAATATTAAAACTTTGGACTTAAAGCATAAATTAAATACTCCAACAGCTACAACCAGAATCCTACTCCCATCAGCCAAAGTAAGAAATAGTTCTCCCTCATTCAACTTTCTGGTCTCTTGAAACCCCTGCAAAGAATTGCAGATATGATTAGTACAACTTGAATCCACATACTAGGAATCTGTGGGATTCTGTACCAAACATATTTCAAGAAGAAAGGAACTTTTCATACTCTTATTCTTGGCAGCTTTGAACTTTGGACAATCTCTCTTCCAATGTCCTTTCTCACCACAATGGAAACACTTTCCTTTGGTTTTCTTTCCTTTATTGGCAACTCCTAAGGCAATTTTTTTATCATCTTTCTTAGTGAAGTCCTTCTTCTTCTTCTTACCCTCGCCTTTCGACTTAGGTTGAGAGTAGAAGCTTCACCCACATTGGCTTCAACACTAGAATTACCAAGGATGCCTTCCGCTGCCACTAACTCATTCATTAATTCAGACAAAGAGTAAATCTTTTTGTTCATATTATAATTGAGTCTGAATTCCTTGAATGATTCCTGTAGTGACTAGAGTATCATATCCACTTGGGATTCTCTATCAATGTCGGCACCTAAAACTTCTAATGTGTTCAGATTAGCAATCATCCTAAGACAATGCTTCCTCACTGAACTTCCTGCAGCCATTTTGGTATTATAAATTTGCCTCATAGTTTCTTGCCTTGCAGAACGGCCTTGATCACCAAACATTTCCTTCAGACTTAACATTATGTCCGAAGCAAGTTCTATATCCTACATTTGATGTTGTAGAACATTTGAGATAGATGCTAGTATATAGCACTTGGCCATCTCATTAGATTTCTGCCAATGATCATATTGCTGTTTTTTCTCAAGAGGAGCATCTAATGAAGGAAAGCTAGGACATGGTTGAGTAAGTACATATTTATGCTCTTCAGTAGTAAAAACAATGTCCAAATTCCTTTCCAGTCAACATAGTTGGATCCAGTCAGTTTGTTTTGGTTAAGAATAGCAACAAGTGGGCTAAATGATGCCATGATTTAAATATGAGATAATAAACATGAATATAATAAGTAAACTGAACATTATCAATTTAACATATAAACATATAATATGAAACCTTAATAAAACTATAAAATAATATATGCAACGACAACCCAATCCATGTCTATAATTCCTTGGTAGCAAGTTTATTATAAACACATTAATTGGTTGAGAACTATTCTCATTATTAGTGCTATCATGATAACTCTTATTAAACACTAATAATATGTCGTATTACCTTTAACTTCTAAGTAATAATGACATAGCTCCTTTGGGAGGTTAACATTACACTTAGTCTAGTGTACACCATTATCTAGAGTCATGTGTAGCCATATTTCATCTTCCTTTTATAGTGTTTAAACTTGTAGTACCATGAAACAAAACACCCTCCTTTGGGATTACGAGGCATTAGGCCTGTTCAAGAATATACCGACACCGACGAAACCGGTCTGATCGCACTGCCCCGCCCGCCTAAGAGCTCCGCCGAAGGTTTCCGGCACGGTGGTCGGCGGTGGATTTTCAGTACCGACATCGGACCGATGCGGCCATCGGCGTCGAGATTTGCACACCGACGAAGACCGAACCGACCCGATGTGTTTTATATATATATATATATATATGTTAATATGTATAAGAAGAGCTAAAGTCTGAAGAACGTTCTAAGTTTCTAACTTCTAAGAAGAGATGACGTCTGAAGTTTGAAGTCTGAAGATCGTTCATCTATGAACAGGGCTGTCCTTATAAAAAAAAGATTTAACGTGTGTGTGATCCTTCTGATTTCTTTAGTCAAAAAAAAAAAAAACGTGTGTGAGTCCATTTTTTAGTCAAGAATTGTGTGTGCATGTCAGGAGTAATAATACTCTGAGTCTTGGAGTAGTCTTATCCGTAAGTAACTTTAGACTTAGTGTCTCCTATAAAAAAATATATTAAAAAAAAAAAAAAACTGTAACCGTATGGGTTATAACCATTTTTCTCTTCTTTCTTTGCTCTCAGTTAGCCTTTAAGTGCGAATAGTCACACTCACGTCTTGTCTAATTGTCTTGCATTTGAAAAAAAAAAACACTTCCATATAAGATTTTTCTCTCTATAAGATTTTTCTCTCACTCAAGTGATGCCGTATAATCTTACAGTGATGCTATCCACCTGTCTAGATTTTGCTCTCTATAAGACTTGAGTGATGCCGTATAATCTTACACTCAAGTCATGGTATAAGATTTTTTTTTTTCCTTATTTACTCTCAGTTACACCATTACCCAGTTGTCTAACATAACTTGTCTCTTGCTCTCTATTTTTAGAGTTTTGCTCTGAGTCTTTTAGACCCACTCTCTCCATCACTCAGCTCAGTTAGACTCAGATAGGTGGGTTGTAATGGGTTTTAATATTTGGGTTTGTAATGGGTTGAAGATATTTAGATTTGATCTGAGTTTTGATTTGTGGTTTGAATCATTGAGTTTTTTGAGTTTGATTTTGATTTTAGAATTTAGATATCTCTTCCTCTGTGTGTGTGATAGACAGGTGGACACCGACAACCGCGCCGACTGAAACCCCCACTGAGGTTGCCGGAGAACCGCTCCTTAGGCGCGGCAACGGCTTGGATTTTTAGGAAATTGAAGATTCCGGTGCGGTGTAGAAACGGCCACAAAAATTGGCCGCACCGTACCGTGTACAGCCCTACGAGGCATATACGCCAAGACGAGGTGTTTGTCCACACTACTTTAAACGGGTAAGTTCAATCTTGTAGTACTATGAAGTAAACACCCTCCTTCGGGATCGCGAGGTACATACGCCAAGACGAGGTGTTTACCCACACTACTATGAACCGATAATGGAGGCTGTGAGATCCAACCCTTATATCTCTCTCCCACTAGATATTTTATATTAAAGGTTTTTAAGATAAAGAATCATAATAATGCTAGACATTTTAAAAACATAGTCCTAACTGCATTAGGAATAAATTTCATAATCCTAGCATTAATATATATATATATATAATATATAATATAGTTTTATAACGTTATATATATATATTATATTATATATATAATATAATATGTACCTATATATTTATTCATGTACATGTTCATATAAAATTTTGACTCTTTCTTAATAAGTTATGCAGAGTTTTCCTAGCATGATGGAGCTTTTATTTCTGTGGCCTTAGTTACAATTATAGTTCCTAATTCAGGACCGGTTGGTATTATCAACATTAATCAAATTCTTTGTCTTGCTAAGGAATTCTAGACATGATAGGAACTGCAAATTTGTTATAGTCTGGAGTGAATCAAAACTAATCTTCAAGGAGTGGTAATATAATTTTAGGATAAACAAATTCCCTGCAAACTCAAAAGAAAGCATATATATTTTTCAAGCTTTGAGCATATTGCCCACCTAGTTAGTTCATAGGCAGCTCTATTCATCTCTCTAGGAACCCAATTAAAGGAGGGTGCTCTGCACTTGGTCACCGTGTTCCTGATACCATCAATAATTGCCTTAACCACCAACTAGGATATGGGTTTGGTATCATACTTACCTCCACATAGGTTTTACATCTCCTTGAATCAACATAAGCCATACTTTATTGGGAAATTTCACATACTAACTATGGTGAATATCCTCTTATTTCACATTTTTCTTATTCCTATATGGCCATCCAAAAACACACATAGCAAGGAATACCCATTAAGGTTTTTATCACTAAAGAAAATTAAAATTTGAATTTTTATTAAAAGCCCATAAACACAATCTTGATTCTTGAATGAGAAACAAAATAAAGAAAACTCCTTTATCCATTTAGTCTCAATCCCACCAAAAAAAAAAAAAAAAAATGAAATTTTGATTTCAATGACACCTGCGTCTACAAATATAAAGCAATTTTAAACAAAACCCAAATGGGCATGTATCAAAAGCAACTAAAAACCCAAATAGGTCCACAATCCGGAAACAAAAACAATAGCGACAACAAGTCCTTCAGTCAAAATAAGTTCTAACATTTAGATTTCTAACAATATGTAACCCACCATGCAAAAAGCCCAAATCTATAACATAAATTCAGCAAAAGAGGAACGAAGAATTGTTACCTTGCAAGCGAGATGAAGAACGAAGACCATAAACAAAGATTTTACTAACATTAATCCCAACAACTAAACACATATCAAGCATTATTACCCAAAAACCAACAAAAATAGAGACAAACAGCATATGCCAGCAACCCAAATCATACAACAAGTAACAAAACAAATTCGTCTAACTTAAACCCAGATGGAATAATTATTTAAAAAGCTCAATTTTTTATAAAAAAAAACATACCTTCAAACTTGAAAAAATCTGAACTTCCGTTGGTATAGGTGAGGGGATCGTCTGAAGTCGATTGTGAGGAAAGAGGAGAGCGTTTGAGGGTGAGGGTGAGGGTGATTTTTGTTGCACGTCGAGCGTTGAGGGTGACTGGTTTGGGTGCTTCAGTGAGAGTATTTGAACTTTGAGAAAGTGTTTGAGAGATTGAGAGAGAACGTTTGAGAGATTGAGAGATTGAGAGACTGACAATGTTTCAGAGTTTTTAAGAGAGTGAGTGTTTGAGTGAGGCGTTTGAAATTGGCTGTGTGTGTATAGTGGGCAGATTTCGAGTCTTATAAACTCGATTTCTAAGTGCCAAAATTCCCTCCACGTTGAAAATTTGTCCACGTAATGGAATAGACAGACACAACAAATCAAGTTTTAAAAGCTCAAGTTTTAAATGGATCTCGAGTTTTTAAAACTCGAGATGCTAGTTTCCAACTTTCTTTTGAACAGTGGCAACTAACGAAAATGTTAGATACAAGGGTAAATGGAAAAAAAAAAAAATCCTAGTTTCTACTAAAAATTTAGATGTGCTGCTAGATGTGGGGGCAGGGAACAGCATCATAATGACAACAATGTGGTGCTGGTGCAGGTAGAGAGTAAAGCAGTAGATTAGTTCTGGAGATAATGGTAGGGTCGTTGTACAATTCTAGATGCGCAGCACCAGGTTAGAGATCCACAGAACTCATCGATCAGGTTTCCTTGCAGTTCTTTCTCATTGTTTCGTCCCATATAACAAAATTAGAGAATGTAGTATGTATATTAGTTTTGTTGGATAAGAGTGGTGGGACTAAAACGCTTGGTAAATTTCGTTGTGTTGATATTTTCAGTTTGTGCGTGTCAAAAAAAGCTTGCTTCTTTATTAAAAAGGTTAAAACCAAAACTAATAAAGCTATGACTCCTTTGATTATGATACTGGGATCAGGATTGAAACCATATAAAGAAAAACTATTTTCCCATTATAATTAGAGACACTCGTAATCAAATTTCTAAAGCACGGACTGATATCCTAAATCAATGACTATCTATGCTATTACAAAAGTTCAATTAAGCATATATGTGTCATAATCAAAGACAAAGGACCTAAAAGAGAGAATTATTCAAAAGTTACATATAACAAAGGACCTAAAGATGCTATTGCAAAGCCCATAAATTTCAAGAGAAGTGTCAATGCAGGAGAAACATTGACAGGTATCACTATATGCATATTACAGTCAACGATTCATTTCTTGATGAGTGAGAAATGAGCAGAACAAAAAGACTCAAATTAATTGGTGCATACTAAACAGTTCTGTCTCACATATTCTACTTCATACATACCACAATAATGTAATTTTAGTGGAAAAGGCATACCCATAGAACCGGAGACAATCGCTGTGTAGAGAATGTCCACAGCTTGCGACCCTACTTGCAGCTGCATAATTTGAGAGGTTCAGTTCCAAAAATTTACCAAAGATAAGCCCCAGGCAGCATCAGACGTTACAACTCTCTCAGTGGCTGGAAGGAAGCCATTGGTCCGGGGACATTTAAGGCACCTGCGCCACATCCAGATTTTACCCTCTCGTTCCCCTGGTAAGAGAAAATCTGGAAGTTTCTTAACAGATATTGTAAGGCTCCCTTGCTGATGGGTATAACAATAAACATGTGCTTCTGATGGCATGTCACACAAATGACTGCGGTAACTCTGATAAAGAAGAGTGCACCCAATTTCAACTTGCAGTCTTTGGATTTTCAAGAGAGGAAACATGTTTTCTATCAAAAGAATCAGAATAGTTAACAGACTAAATAATACCTGATCAAACAAATGATCTCGTAAAAACCGCCCCAAAGGCTTATCAAAGCTTCCATAATATTTGATTCAAAGGAGATGGGCTCGTTTGCACACAGTTCCTTTCCACACACAATGTGATGATAAGGACACCAAAATGCTTTGATGGTCAGAAGGTGAGGATGGAAACTCTTACTTTGAAGTTCCCATCCCCTCATTCTGATTATTAGCATCTCCTTTTAAGGATCCCAAATCTTGAGAACCTAGGTTATTTGCAGCCAAAGCATTGCCATGAGTATGACTAGTGGGAACACCTTGTTGTAATGCCCGAGGCACCAATAGAATCAGAAACCAGATTATCACCTATAATAGCTTTCCCTGTGTCAACTGTTTGACCCTGAATAGGGTCACTATTGGTAGATGGGGCTTCACCTGAATATGATTTCTGTAGATTAATGAAAGCTTTAGGATCCAGAGGCTTTACGGTGGCCAGAACAGTAAAACCAGGAATTGTGGAAATGGACCTCTCAATACTTGATAGTTTATCAGGTAGTGCAACAGTTATTGGAGACTTCAGAGGGAGTTCTGGAAGGGAAGCACCTTCATCAGCCAGAAAAGATGTCTCCAAAGCTAGGTGATAAGCTGCAAAAACTCCATACTGGACCACATGTTTCACCTTCTTCAACTCATCCTCATTGGCACCTTGAGCAAAATCTAAAAATAATAATAAAAAAAGATTAAAATAAAATTAAAAAGCAAAGAAAAAGATCTACCAAAATCTTTTCACAACAATTTCTCTAGAATCAGCAGAAACAAAAATTAGGTTAAGATGGGGTAACTAAGGCACTCCACTGGCTGATTGCAATGTCCCATTGGTCCAAGCTAGGAACAAATCAAACTAACAACCCTGTTCTATATGCCCTCACTATCCAACTTGCAACTCCAGTACACTAGTTTTCTAAGTTCACTGATATGTTATGTTTGATGAAACTAGAAAACTGTCAGTCCAGACACCACGCACATGGCCTCAAAAACAAGACACCATTAAGCCAATGACACAGACTTGTAAACCATATTGAAACAGAATAAACTTAATAATATATTTTGTGTGTGAACATGTTTTTTGTATTCAAGGACTTACAGTACAACCGAAAGGCTTTGGACAACCCTCGAAAAACATCAGTATCTTTGTCAATTTCTTCCCACCACGACCAGCACTGCCATCCGCTTCAAGGAATTCTCCACATGAAATGAGCCACAATACCCCAGTTTTGGCGTAACAAAGTGATCAATTGAAGGGACTATTTTTGCACCAGTGCAGCATGCGATACGCTCTAAAAGCGGCCTCTTAATATTCAGAACAAGTGATATGTCTTTTGCAAGAAGGTACTCTTGGGCATATCTAGAAACTGACTTCTCAACCAAAAGGATATTAGGGTGATGAGCATCAATCTTTGCAACTGCCATCTTCAAATGGTCCATTTCCTGAAAGAGTACAAAGACCACCAAATCAAGAAACATCCCACTTTTCTTAGTGAATGACAGAAAGTGAGTAATTAGAGTATCCTGTGAACTTGATCCCTCTTTAAAAATTCATGCACCCAAGGCTATGATGAGGAAAGGGAAATATTTAAACCTGCTGCAACAAAGTATCAAAACTCGACAAGTGGTTGGTAACACACTGATACTCCAAAGCTCCTCCAAGTATCAGTAGACACGGTTTTTCTATATTTGTTTTCATTCGCCGATGAGCTACGTTTTTCTTACAAACAATTCCTTTGACCACCACACTAGGTAAAAAGAAGAAAAGAATTAAAGATCATCCATAAAGATAACATTGGTAGGTAGCAACAAGAAGATAAATTTCATGAACCTCCCAATTATAGTTGCTGTTGGTAACTTCCTACTCACCATTAGATATAATTCAGGGCCACGCCTTATATAGAAGACATTCTATCTTATTCTTACCACCAATGATATGAAAACAAATTGAATCTTCTCTAGTGTACTCCCCTAGATAACAGGAAAAGAAAATGTGAACAATCAAGACTTGATCATTCCACCAAAAGCATGAGGCAAATCACACATTATGCAAGACAAACAATATAAAAGGGGACAGATTATCCTATCAAGCATTTGACGCATCTATTCTGCATACAGTTCCCCAAGTCAAAACTGAGAATTTGACACATCCATTAAACACAAGTTAGCTTCCATCTTGGCCATATAAATGGTTCAGCATCAGGATTATGACTAAAATCTATGTAATCTTTAAAAAAAAAAAAAATAGAATCACTTATAAGTTCCTGAATATTTCCAAACATAAAGACAAGATTGTTAGTTGCAACAAGCTCAAGATTATTATTTGGACATGGCCTCCCAAAAGAAGCAAGCCAAAAGAATGTTAAGTTGGTTGCATTGATAAAAGTAGAATTATAAATCCTTGGTCTAATAATTACCTCCCACTGTGACACCCAGAAGCTATGCATTTAACCTTCACATATCCACCAGGATCCATTCCTTCACCCTTGCTTGTATCAGGCTTAAGAAGTGTGGCAGCTTCCCAGGACAAAGATGTAATTATCTCCAACCAACTCTCCTTGTCATCCTCATCACCCACGGGTAGGTTTTCAACCTGCAAAGCTGAGATACCAAAGCTCTAAAATGCCCTTCCACTACATTTTTCATGGCTTTCCTGTGCTCCTCACATGACTTGTCCCTACTACGAGACTCCCCACTACCAAAGCCATTTGAAGATTGTAAATATCCCCGCTCTCCTGCAGTACTATGATCATCACCATCATCCTCAAATAGAACAGGCTCTCTTTCATCCTCTTTATCCTCTGGCTCTGGAGGGAGCCAGAGTAGCACATTATTCTCAAAATCCACATGTTCAGCATCCAGACTCTCCATGTCATATGCAGAAGCTTCACAGCCATCACAGTTATCATGTTCATGTACTTCTTCCCTGAGTTTTTTAATTCCATCCTCACCCTGTGTGTCAAAATTCTCAGGTAACAGTAAGGACCTCAAATTTTGCAAGTCATTGCTATCTCTGTTGGGATGTGCTTTATGAGGACCATAGACATTGTCAATCTCATCTATGTTAACTGCATCATAATAGTCAGAATCTCGAGAGATATGTCTTGTCTCGGAATCTAAAGGACAAACACCATAGTCATCATCCTCATCATCACTCCTAGTGGAGAAGGATAAGCAAAAATTAACATAACATTTTAAGAACAGAAAAGATTAAAGGAAGCATTATAAATGACATTTAATGATCACAGTTATATACAATTATCATAGGACCATTATCACAAGTGCAACATCAGAAGAAGGTGGCTTGATGCTAATGTGGATAATAAAATGTTCAAGGAAAAACAAGATTAAATACCAAAAGATTCAATATTTGTGGTATAGTTTTGATGTGAGACTTTCTTGGCACCTTTTGTAAGTTACTTTAGTTACTATTGAGTCTATGTATTATGTTTCCAAGGTTAGAAAGCTGTTAGTTCAGTTTTAATTAAGTTAACAAGAATAGGGGCATTTTGGTAATATCTAAATTTTGTGTTTAGAATCTTTTTCCTATTTAGTTTAGAAATTCTGAAGTATTTTTTCATTTTGATTAATAATCCTAATCTTTCTAGGAGTCTAAGTCCTTCTATGGAAGAATTTAGCAATAGCCTATATAAAGGCTTTGTTATAGTCAATAACATTGATGGTGAGATTGATTTTATAAGTTAAAGTTCCAGCAGCTTCTTTTAAGCTTTGAGGATGTGAATGCCTTCTCCTACCTAGGTGTGATTTCCTAGTGTTTTATCTTTGTTTCATGTTCTTTTCATTGGTTCAATACCAAGCAGGCATCAACACATTCAAGATCTCATCAAGAATCTAATTTAGTGTTGAGTTCCTAAAGATCCTATATCAGAATTGGTATCAGAGCCCATTCAGACTTCTGTCCTGCGTTATATACACTAGTTAAGAGTACTAACTCATGCAAAGTAAGGCAAGAAAAGAGAAACCTGTCTAAGCAATAGCCAAATTGGTTGGGGGATGGAGGCACTATGGCAGAGGCAAAGCTGGCACCTGTGCTCCTCTCGGATGTAAGACTGTGTTGCTCAACCATCACTGAGTCCATACGGGCAGACTGAGGAGGGCTATGAGCAGAAGACGTATATGGCACGCGTTGATAAGGTCCAGCGGGGTAAGGAGTGGAAACAACAGTGCTGCAGCTACTTTGATAAGTGCAAGTGTGCAACTGGACTTGCTGCTGGCCACACTAGTTGCAGACGCTGATCGACTGATAGCAGGGCTGGGTGGTGCATCGGATTGGGTGCCGTTATCATTATCAACTCGTGCTACTGGCACGAAAGCGCATTTAACATTGGAAACCGAGTAAAGACCAAACTCACTGTTTTTTCCATCTATTATTAAAAATAAAGAGTCACTCACAATATTAAATATGTACTTTGCACACAAATTAATAGTATTTTCATTCAATTTGTTTCTTGGCAAGTACATATTCTGCCAAGAGGGGTAAACAAAGGGAAGGGAACTGCCCAACTACATGAGTTCTATATGTGAGCTACTAACCAGCTACAGCAACCATGTCCAACAATTTAGAGATATCAATAATTCAAAAGGAGATAAAGCAAAATAAATTCTTCAATTAGAGGAAAGACAGAAGGACAACAATCATTGTAACACTGCCTTTTTGTTTGGGAAGCAAAAATCCAAACACCCTCAAAATCTCTACCATTGTGCTCATTCCAAATACTTCATATTAGACAAAGAGGGCCATGAGCTCTAGCCTAAATGACAGCTCCTGCTCCTATAAGAATAGGATGGAGAGTGAAGTTGTGTGTAACTTACTAATGATTATATATTAGACAATGGGACTGTCCTCCATGCTACAACACCCTAACCTTCCCCCTGACCCTTCCCAGCAACCAATACTTTTATTTATAGATCTTTGCATTCTGCAATTAAACCAATGAGAGCAAATACCAAAGCCACAATAAACTACAATTCTAAGCTGCCAAAAAGTGAAAAAGTATATGAGTAACCAACTCCTATTATACAGCATCAGCTAACAACCTATGTCTTGATCAAATTATATGTAGTTAAAATCTAGAGCTTAAGTTCCTTGAAAACTAGCAATTACTCAAGTTCAATCCCTTCATTATCTAATTAATTCCAAACAGACAACAGATGTGCCTCATCTCTTATTCTATCATGCAATGCCCATAATCATGATTAACTCTGATAATTCATTTCACTAATAAAACTGATATACCTTTTAATAGCAAAATTATTCTTAGCCATTGCAATTTACTGATATCAATATGGTAATTACTGTTTAGGTTCAATAAAATTGGTGAAAATAAAAAAATTAATGCATATTTTAGAAGATTAAGGTCATTTGCAAGATTCAATATAAAAATTTCAGAACCTCTGATGTCTATTTAGGCATTATGTAGTGTGTTTATAAACATGCAACATAACAAATGGATTCCATCAATGAATGGAATTTTTCAACCAGTGAAATTTGGGAATTGAAATCCATTTATTCTCCCCAGGATCATAACTGATGCTTAGAAAAAAGGATGTCAAGACTTTACCTTGTGTATGGATTCAAGCTCCTTGAGAGCAGTTTGTGTTTTTGGCACCTGGAGTGTCCCTGGTGTAAATATTTCTCGCAGCCGAACTATGCCTTTGTTTGCATAATTTTGCGCAAACTCGTTCACCATGAGAGATCATATTAATTCATAATTAAAAACAAACATCGATTTATTTTTTTAAGATCTATATATTCAATCTTACCTGTGTAAGACCTTGAGATGAAATCTCATCATCCATGTAAACTGGACTGCACAACACAATTATTAATAGAGCTGAAACTGAACGAGTTAGTTAAAAAAAATTAAACTACCCTACCTTGCTCAGTCGACCAAGTTTTCAGTCTTAGGAGAAATCCACCAAGATAGACTAGATAGTAATCACATTCTAGAAACTTGGGTAAACAGTAAGCCTGAAACAATTTTTGACCCTTTCAAATGGACTAGAGATATTACCTGATGCAGAAAAGGTACTTATCATGCAACCCAAGGGGCAACTCATCAATAACAGCAGCAACTTTTTGGTATCAATAATGTAATTAGGATCCAAAGTAAGAGTTGATCCAGGATATTACGTAGTTACAGGGATGAAAATACTTGACATTCATGGTCGCCAAGAACAAAGCGACATAATAAAAAACGTTTCCCCTGATTGATGGGGAAGGGAGCATGATATAAACGTACCAACATTTCTTCACAATCAGTAGTAAAATAATTTTCCGATAATTTAGCATTGTCTAGAAAGTGCTCCTGGAAAATTTAAGAAAAAAGGTCTTTTAAGTATCACACGATTGGACACACATTAATATCATAATGCAGACAAAAAAAAAATTCAACAAGTTTCAATTATTTAACAAACAATTACAATTCTCAGCTACTTGATAGCATCCATCATAAATGTCAAACCCATTCATTGAGGAATCACGCTATTTTTGACAATCATAATTTGTTTATCTTGTTAATCTTTTTCTCATTTGCGAGGGGGCAAGAGAGTGAAGCTCCAACATTCAATGATCTCCACATAAACATAAATGATTTTTCCATTTTATTTTCGTTCTTTTCCACATCATTAAAAAAACCCATGATAAAGGTTGAATCAGCAACCCTTGGTATCACTTACGCAGATTACAGACACTTTTTTTTTGTTTAATTGTTCTAGAAAATGTATTACTCAATAAATAGCTGGGGCATAAAGATCAATAGACATGAAACAAATGAGTAGATGACAGATACAGAAGATACACACACAAAAAACCAAAAAAAAAAAAAAATGGTTGAATGAAAACCTACGAATATCTGATGGAAGGCTATTTGTTGGGTGTACACGTGAATACATATACATGAGATCGAAGGTAGGAAATAATCCAGCAAGCTGCATTGCAAGAGCTACTTCAATTAAGAAAAGAGGACACAACATAAAAATAATAATAATTAAAAAAAAATGATACTAAACCACATAATTATCGTGTAATTAAAAAGAACTTAAGAGA
This sequence comes from Castanopsis chinensis, assembly GCA_032878915.1. Lineage (NCBI taxonomy): Eukaryota > Viridiplantae > Streptophyta > Magnoliopsida > Fagales > Fagaceae > Castanopsis > Castanopsis chinensis. The sequence continues at coordinate 17,784,311 of JAVQMG010000114.1, forward strand.
AGTCAAATGCATAAGATGCATGAAGCCATTTCATTGATGGTAGAATAACCTCTAGCGTGGGCGATGAAGATTCGAGTGATGAATGAAGCAAGGGTAGATCCTCTGCATCTATACAAGTGACTTTACCAACAGGAAATTTTGATCCATACCGGCCAGCTCTCCCTACAAGCAAATCCAATAAGTCATCTTGAAGCACGCATGAAGGATCCATATAGACATCTCATTTCATTCAGAAACCAAATACCAATAGGGGTTCCACAGGCCACTCTTTTCCATGGAAGAGCATATGGGGTGCAAGGGTTCCACGAAAGGTGACCCTTTTTTGTGTGGACTGTCATGGGGGAGAAATATTGACAACTGATATCATCAGTAAGAAGCACTTATTGAAAGTTAATTGGTGTTGTATATATAGGAGTAGGGAATCATTTGAGACAGATATCCGATCTTCTGTTTTTGCTTTTTTTGGATAGTTTGGGTGATGCAAAAATCTGTGATTGAGCTTAGGAAGGTTGACAAGGAGGATTCCATGCCATATGGTTGTAAAGGTTTGGCAAGCTGTAACTCTATGTGTTATGAGGAATCCTTGGTGCAAAAGAAATAGGACTTTTGACGGAGTTGAGAGATTCAGCATTCCTGTGCTTCCCCAGAGTTACTCTTTCACGGTGCCCATTATTCTGATTCTGCACACTGTAGTCATTTAACACAAAAACATTGTTGATATATTATCTGCAAGAAAATAAGACCATCATGATAACAAGTTGGATATAATTGACTCCCATGTCAAACCAAGTGAACTCACACCCACTAGCATCAACAAGATAGTTAACAAACCTCTTTTTGAATATTAACTGAAAATGAACATTTCACCAAAATTTGAGCCCTTAGTGCACGAAGCTCATATTCCATGTCAATCACCTGCAAACAAAGTGCAGCTATTCATAGTTCGAAAAGGTAAAATATGTCTCAAACTACATAAGTGAACCACATATTGGTAACTGAAAAATCTCAGTTGGTATGCAGAGCAAGGCATATCCTTATTATGTCAAGAATAATGAAATACGATTGGAATGAACTTATTGCAAAAGAATGCGTAAACAATTTTCACTTAACAACGTACATCGTTATCACCTATTTGGCATAAAATGATAATAAATGGTAGACTAACAAATTTTGCGTTTTTTAACCCTCGTGTAATGTTTGGGCGGGGGAGGAGGTTGCGGGGCATCATCCTTAGGCTCATCATCGTGCTGTAAAGACATTAGATGCATACGATCAATATTCGGTGTAATGATAAAAATAAAGTGAACTGCAAAATATATCATTACATTGTAATTAATGTTATCATACCATAGAGCTGCTTTTGTGTCCTATTTTGTGTCCACCTGTCCCACAAGTGGGTGCTCTTCTAGCGCGTTGCGGTCTACCTCGTGGGGGAGAGGGCTGATGAGGGGGATGCTCATCCGGTACATTAGTATACGGTTGTAGAGTGTCGATACCAACTGGAGGTCCTAAATGGTCGGATGAGGATGAGGTAGATGGGTAACAATGCTCTGTATAGAGGCCAGGAGTGGGGATCATTGTCATGGGTTCAGTACGAGGTGGGTTTATGGGCAAAGTGGGTGCATTGGAGCTAGTGGGTGAGTATGAAGGTGTCTCGGGGTGCATAGGAGGGGTCAAATGAAAATCAATGCCAAGATCAAAACTAGGCTGCGAAGGTGGCGTGGGCGAAGGTACCTCGGGCTGAGGAGATGCATCTACCATGGGTGGAGGGACCTCGAATTGAGAAGATGCATCTGGGATAGGTGGAGGGACCTCAGGCTGAGGAGATGAGTGCGGGATGGGTGCAGGTATCTGAGGACTAGTTACAACCCGAGGGGTTGTTGCACGCTGACCATGGCCCCTACCTGCACTTGTGCTTGGGCCTGCTGTAGTACGCCGACCACGACCCCTAGCTGCGCTTGGGCTTGGGCTTGCAATAGCACGTTGACCATGGCTCGGTGTACTAAGGGGTGTGGCGTTTGTGCTTGGGGTTGCAGTGGTTACTAATTTAGTCTCATGCCCAGTGTTTGCTTGCACATTTGCAGTAGGACCAGTACCAAGCTTAGCCACAGCCTGTAGGACAGCCAGGACGTGGTCGTGTCCAGTGCTGCCTATAGGGAGCATCTTCAACAGCTTTAAATGGCTTTTAATCTGAAATAGAAAAAGAACCAGTAGAATCAGATTTGAGACATTTATATATTAATTACAGAATGTATATATTAGTACTTATTAATTGCTAATATTGATAATATTCCAAATCCAAAGAAAGAAATCAATTGATTCTACATGAATACATGTATTGAAAAAAAACAAAAAAACAAAAAAACAAAAAACAAAACCAAAAAAAAAAAACAAAACAAAACAAAGTAAGCATGCTTAAAATCTAATTAGAACACATTACCATTATATCTAATTTAGCGCTATTGCGGTCGACATACTTTCGAGTGATCAGACGGTACCAACAGTAATAGGCATGCCTACGGGGCATCTCACCGAAGAGAGGAGGTGCATGGCAAACTCGTTGTTGTCGAGTATCCCATTCTCGAATATATGGTGCGTGTTCCTACCTCCAATTTTTTTCCACCTTCCCACACAAGTCTATTGCATGCAGTCTTTCATCGTAGACAACATCGGCAAGCCGCTCCTATGCCAACCCAAATTGTCGAAGGACACAGTCTGGGTGGTGTGTCTCTACTATGCAGAAACACACAAGTGGCACCCTTGCCCTCCACTTATCCCTCCCTGCAACGCAGAAGGTAGGAAGGTGGCCTAAATCTGTCTCATATGGCTACCACATAATCTACAGTAGAAACAAAAAACAGTTATGATAACATCTTAAAATGTGAAACAAAATTCAGTAACAAAATGTGACAGTGAACATGGTCTAAAAAGTCAAGATGACAGTAAACATGGTCTACCTAAAGCTACCTAAATTTTCAAAATATTAGATTTAACCATGAATCAAAATTACCTTTATGTTGTGATTGACTAATGGCATATAGTACAAACTGCCTTATTATGAGTCAATTTATTAACACAACTTAAAGTTTACTAACACAACTTAAAGTTTACTAACAAAACTTAAGAGTAGCATAATTGCATTGTAAGTGCCCCTAAGACCATTAGCCATGTAATTACTCAACTCAATTTGAAGTCAAATGAATAGATAATGAATGTATTAGGATGTAAATAACAATCATAATGTCTGAGTCAAATCAAAATATTTCAGTCAATGCCTTAAATAATGATTAAATTAAAATTCACTAGATTGGACCACTCGATAGTCCTGGGAGTAAACATGTTTCTGATGGGTAAACCTATGAAACTTAATTTATCTATAAAACATTCACACAAACTCTAGAAGAAATTCTTGAATTTTATTGTCTACTTGATTAGATAATACCTGGTCTGGCTGCACTCTAACTAATTGCTTGCGATAGTGGACCAAGCTCATGTGGGATGGCCTACTCTTCGGGCTTGGAACCCGCACCAACCTAAAGTTACAAGCAAATAACATAAGATAAGATAATACCACTTGGTTACTAAGAAAAGTACATTGTATAACATACGTTGTATCATGAAAATACTTACTTAAATGCAAGTGGAGTTTTTGGCCATGGGCCATAATCACATCCAAGTGAGGGCTCTATCTTTGGGCACAAGAATAGCAATCTCGCCCATGCCCAATACTGGACCAATTGCAATGCCCCACCAATCTACGAATGATCTTTATGACTTGCCCAGCACAACTCTCTATACAACCATGCTAGGCAACCACTACCCCAACTATACTGTGACGGATCACGAAGGTTCCACAGAAACTCCAAGAACATCAAATGCACCCTATCTCCCAATTTATCCATGAAAATCTTATCCCTTAATAGCGCTAAAATATAGCACTGAGCATACTAATGTATCTGAATCTCCATTGCATCATAAGACAATGGTTTTGCAATGCGCTCAACAAGGCGGCTGATGAGAATTCTTTGCCCCACCAAAGTTTTTTTGTCATTTGCCAGAACTCTAAAACCAAGCAACTCCTCGCACAGTTCGTTCCAATCCCCCACAGCAGTTGACCCAACCATGACCTCATCGTCTATAGGAAGTCCCAAAATGACCTCCACATCTTGCAAGGTGATTGACATCTCACCATGTGGAAGATGGTGTTAGGATATGTGTCCTTAAATCCTATTGTATGATGCTATGTATTTTATTATGTAAGACATTATGTATGACTTAATGTTGTGGTTAATAAAGTTGTATTATTATTTGAAAATATTGGTAACATGAATATTGAGACATTATCATATAGTCCATGAGATGCATAGTATGTGATTTATGTGGTTTAGTCACAGAAAATATAAATCACAAGTTTTTTGTAAATTCAGAATTATAGTTCGTAGTCTGTGATGAAATTGGGCATTTCATTTGCGAAAACTATAACATATCAACTAAGAAGATTTGTCTTGATCATAGAAATGGAGATTTCTAATTGATATGTTGATATGTTTTAAGAGTTAAGACATATTAAAATGGACCGGTGTGAGATTTATTATTCTCCTAACAACTGTCAATTGAATAATAAACTCACGACTTATATTTGCATGAACTCTTAATCCTGAGAGGATAATGGACCTGATCATGAAGTGTAGGTTGCTTTCATATATCAGGAGTGAGATTTGTAGTTAAGGTTAAAATCTCAGTATGTTGGGCAGCCACATTTAGTTTTGATGGAATATATATTCTCAAGATGGAATTCATAATCTCTTAACAGAGATACAAAATATTCCCTTGAGATAAGTTTAATAGATCTGATCATGAAGTGTAGGTTGCTTTGATATATCAGGAGTGAGATCTATAGTTAAGGTCAAAATCTCAGTATGTTGGGCAGCCACATTTAGTGTTGATGGAATATATATTCTTAAGATGGAATTCATAGTCTCTTAACGGAGATACAAAATATTCCCTTGAGATAAGTTTAATGGGTTTGTTATTCAGAGAGTTAGGACTAACCACTTTAGTAAGGAGTTACTAAAGTATATATTTATGGAATTGGATTTCATAAATATATGATGAATAACTTAAAGAATTAAACCGAGTACTCAAGAAATTAAGATGTAGTAATAAACAAAGTGACAGTCTATTTTAATGATTTTGTATTACTACGAATATTTTATGAAGGGGTTGCATGTATAATAAAGTCTTGGGATATAATTTATTAATAAGACCTAGAGTACAACTATATTTATATAGTGGTATTAAATATAGTTAATGGTAACTTTGGACTTGTCAAGAGTTGACAAAAAAGCCCAAGGGCCATTGGAGCTAGTGTCTTATTAGTTCCTTTTGGTCCCACTCCAAGCCACACACTTAAACCCAATTGGAAAGACCCAAAAGGCCAGCTCAATTAGATAATCAGTTAGATACAAAGGGAGAATTACACAGAATTTTTCGGTAGAAAATTGAAAGAGATTTTATAGAGAGTTTGAAAAAATACTCTTGTGAAGTGGTGTAAAAAAAATAGGTGTTAGACACCTTTTGACATTCTCCCTTTGGAACTGATTGAGAGACCACACATCTTGGGCGTTAGTGGAATTGGAGTGAAGATTGAAAGTATTCCCAAGTGCTCCTGATCTTCAAGTTTTGAAATTCACCGCTCCAAGGTACATTCTCTTGTTCTTATATTCTGAAACTTCAATAGTGCATGTTAACTTTTATGTATGAAGTAGATCCGTTATATTTTTCCGCTGCGTATGTTTTGTATGCGATATAAGCATGTTATAATTCCATCAGATGGAACATATGAGTCTCCGGCCGCCATCGCTCAACTAGGGCCGATATTAGGCCATGATCTATCTCTCTGGACGGGACCCTAAACAATCCTTCTAGCCCCAACAAATTTATAATGTCTATCACTCGATTGTCTTGCATTGATATCTTTGCCATCTCCTTAGAGCGACCACGGCAATCAAGTGGGCCCGGTCCTGCAAAATCGATAAAAATTATAGCGGTTGTTAGAACTAGATATACAATTTTGAAAGAACTTGCTAAAAGTCAAATAGAACGAAAAAATGAATGTGGTTGTTATAGCTAGATATTTCACCTCGCCATTCCAAATGTTGGTTGATCGATGATTTTTTTGTTGAGTCAGCACTGAATTATCTTTGGGACTAGGGCATACAATCTCTGGCTCCTCGCCAATCCGAGAGTCCATACTGCAAAGAGTGCAACAATATTTCGCATTAATAGTGTGGGGGCAAATAACTTGTTGTCATTATGTAACACTAGTCATAGACTGAAAAATAAATTAAAAAAGAAACAAAACTTGGCTTTAGGGATCAGGACAAATGCAGACTGTATATATACAGGAATACCCACCAAATGCAGACTTCTAAGTTCTACCAAGAGGAAAAATAATAATAACAACAGCAACAATATATGCCAAAATAGAGGAAATTTAGGGATCAGGACAAGCCAAATTCATTACATACAAGGAAAAACAACGAGGACAGTATATAAGTCATTGTAGGAAATTGGAGATACGTTGCTTCTATCGATTGACTTGTCTACACTATTATATTTGAAAATTAGAATCTTTCTCATAATCACCTGTCAACAATGTTACTTTCAGCATCTAAAAATTACAAAAGCCCTGTTAGTGACACACTGCAATATATTCAGACATATCTTTGAGGATTTCTATCATTCACCTCAGCATAAATCTGTAATTTTTCCATGATAAAAAGTTAAATATCTAACAATCACCCAAATTACAGTTAACCACATTCTTATATGCAAAGTGGTCAAACTAGATAATCAAAAATCATAACAACAAAAATAAAAAAAGAGATAAGCCAAATAGATGTGTCAGTTGAAAGTCAATTGACTGAAATCAGCGATCAAAATGTATGAAAATCCAAGCTGCAGCTTTTAATCTGTTAAATGTTATACATTTTCTTAGCAATAAAAATAATAAAGGGTATGAATTCAAATGTTCTTTTCACTCATTTTACCAGCCACCATTATTTAGCTTTTGATTGGAAGGTCAACAGACACTACAAGTGATCACCCTGATATATTCCAAAAAAAAAAAAAAAAAAGGAGCACCTAACAACGTATCTTCATAAACCCATGAAAGTAATGTCACTTTGAACCCAAGAAATTGTTGCAAACAACTTCAAGTGTAAAAAAATCACAATATTTTTTTCTTTAAATTTTCCATAGAACAAAATAAGATATCAAAACTCAAAAGCCCCAATTTTAAAAAAAAAAAAATCATAATTATAACCCAAGAACATAAATAAAAGCACAAATTTCTCTAATTTTGAGCCCTATGAAGAAATTTGCATCATTTCTACACATTTTATAAGGAAAGACATATTACACTTTGAAAGAGTTTTGCAATTTTTGCAACCACCCCATAACAAAGATTTTACTAACATTAATCCCAGCAACTAAACACATATCAAGCATTATTACCCAAAAACCAACAAAAACAGAACATGCCAGCAACCCAAATCATACAACAAGTAACAAAACAAATTCATCTAACTTAAAACTTACACTAACACTTGGGCTAAACCCAGATGGAATAATTATTTAAAAAGCTCAAATTTTTATAAGAAAAATATACCTTCAAACTTGAAAAAATCTGTACTTCCGTTGATAGGAACAAAAGGGATTTTGAAGGTATGAGTGAGGGGATCGTCTGAAGCCGATTGTGAGGAAAGAGGAGAGCGTTTAAGGGTGAGGGTGATTTTTGTTGCACGCCGAGAGATTGAGGGTGACTGGTTTGGGTGTTTGAGTGAGAGTGTTTGAACTTTGAGAAAGTGTTTGAAAGATTGAGAGAGCGTTTGAGAGACTGAGAGTGTTTTAGAGTTTTTGAGAGAGAGCCTTTGAGAGAGTGTTTCAAAGTTTTTGAGGGAGTGTGAGTATTTGAGTGAGGCGTTTGAAAGTAGCTGAGTGAGTATAGTGTGGAGATTTCGAGTCTTATAAACTCGATTTCTACGTGGCTAAATTCCCTCCACGTGAAAAATTTGTTCACGTAAGGGTATTGACAAACACCACAAATCGAGTTTTAAAAGCTCGAGTTTTAACTGGATCTCGAGTTTTAAAAACTCGAGATGTTTGTTTCTAACATTCTTTTGAACAGTGACAACTAACGAAAATGTTAGATATTTAAGAGTAAATGAAAAAAAAAAAAATTTGTGGTTTCTAGTGATTTCACAACCAAAGAAAAATAAAATAAATAAACCAATGGGACCCACATAAAGTAGAGAAGATGAGAACTTCCGTGACACTACTAGAAACAGAGACCTTTCCTAATTTTAAAATAAACTCCTCTTTAAAAAAAAAAAAAAAAAAAAAACTTCTTTCTCTTCGCTTTTCCCCCAATTTCTCGAGCCATCAAAGTTGGCAGACGCGTTGATTTTGCTCTTTTCCTCGTCTTCTCTACCAGCAAAAAATAAGACTCGGAAAAAAAAAAAGACTTGAGGTTAGGTAAATATCTTCAGAGCCGTACCACAAGATTCTCTCTATCTCTTTCCGGTCTTCTTCTTCGTTTGCGGTAAAAATAGGTGAGTCAGCACTCAGCAGAAGCATTAATTTGCTCAAAAGGCAGAACGGTATTTTCTCAACTTTTCTTTGTTGAGATTTTATTCTCTCTAAACTTCCTCTTTTGTTTGTCGGTGGGGTACTGTGATAGTGATTTTTATATAAAAGAATGAAAAAGAAGAGGAGGCCTTAAGTTTTCTGCTGGAAGGAAAATTTTTTACATTAATTAAAAAAAACCAACCCTGATAACAACAAAACTAATTTAATATAATACATGAACAATAGCAGAAACCACCCAGAAACAAACTCAGACCCAAAACATCCAATCTTGAAGCCCTATCTTAGACCCAACGGAATTGGGAAACCATGAGAGGACCCTTGAACTGCCCATTTTGCCAGCAACTGCAAGTGAACAGTCCCTCCTAAGTCCTAACTTTGAATCTAATCCAATCCCTTGTAGTAGTTGATAGAATGAAATCAATACTATCTTCTTCTTCTTTTTTATTTTTTTCTTCTTCTTCTTTGACTATAAAATCTAAACTACATTATTAGTTAGTCAAAGTTTGAAACTATTTTGCTATTTAATGACTCGAGTTTGTTAGGGTCGATTTTACTGTAGCAAATCGAGTTTAAAAAACTCGATTTGCATGAGCTATGTAGTTGATGTAGGTTATAAAAATCCACGTGAAAATCGAGTCTTAAAGACTCGATTTCCGTCATTTTCTTCCTTCACTCTTTTTCTTTTCTTTCTTGTTTCTTTCTCCATCTGCTGTCCTTTTCTTTCTCAATCTGTCGTTCCATTCCTTTCTTCCAAGCCCCGAAAACCCAAGGCAGTCTAACTGCATCTAAGATCTAACTGCTTCCTCAAAACCTCACACAACAGCGGTGGAAAACACTAGAGCTATATCATTTAGAACACTTAATTAACCATAAAAATCGAATCTTTGAAACATAGGTTTTATATAGATATAATAATAAATTAAAGCAAATTTATACGGAATCAAGAATTTGATCATTTTCCACAACACCACCCAAATATGCTATGCCGTTAAATGAAACTACAATCCAATGAAATAGAGCTCTACCCAAAAATTTGAAGAAGATTTTGAATCAAAGTAGAAAGGGAAGAGTGTAACCTTCTTGTTTTCTAGGTTGGTAAAGAAATACGAAAAAAGTGCAGTTCCGATTTCCAAATCCATGGAAGAGAGAGATAAACCGGGTCTAGGAAATGTTGTGGGTTTGTGTTGTGTTTTCAATTCTGTTGCGGGTCTGCAAAATGTTGTGGGTTTGTCTTTGTTTTCTGGGATTTTTTGTTGCGTGTTTGTATTTGCAGGGGTGAGAACTCGAGTCCATAAGACTCGAGTTCCACGTGGATTTTTTTCTTCCACGTCAGCTACACACCTCATGCAAATCGAGTCTTTTAAACTCGATTTGCTATAGTGAAATCGACCCTAACAAACTCGAGTCGTTAGATACCAAAATAGTTTCAAATCTTGGCTAACTAATAATATAGTTTTGATTTTATAGTTATTTAAAAAATTTGGCCTTCTTCTTTTGAGGAAAAGGTAAGTAAATTCTTTATTGATGAATAAAATCCGACTGGAATATAATATTCAAATCACTCAATAGTACTTCTATTGAAACTATTGAAAGAAGAAAAAGGTAAGTAAATTCTTTATTGATGAATAAATCAATACTTTATTTTGGTTGGAAAAAAAAATGGTTTTAGATTAATCTAAAAAAATTCAGCACATTTTTTAAACTAAAAAAACAAAATTTTTGTTATACTGGTTAAACATTGGTAGCACAAATTTTTTTTTTTTTTTCTAAATAAAATCAATTGTCCCAAAACTGACATTATTATCCTTTAGATAAACCAAAATTCAACAAGATAAACTATAAATCCAATCTAAGAAATTAACCACAAAATAATCAATAATCAAAACAAATAAAAAACCTCAAATTTCTAAAATTTTTACCTTTTCTCTTTCTCATTTTTACTCTGCTTTTTTTCTCTCAACTCTTGCTCTCCGCGTTTCTCATTCTTTCTCTCCACTGTTGCTGGCTGCCTGGCTCAAGCTTCCTCTGATCTCATCTAAATCATCGGATCGCATCTGATCAGAAAACTATGAGGAGTGAGGACTGCCGAGTGCCAAGCCAACTGTTTTTTTTTTTCTTAGCTGCTGTGTTTTGATTCTACAGAATGAGTTTTGAGGTATAACTTTTGAGGCTAGGCTTTTTCTAGTTTATAGATTTGTTAAGAATGGCGGTACGTTTTGGCTGGACATTTAGGGCTTGTTTGGTTAAAAAAAAAATGGTCACTCATCACTCAATTTTCATCACTCATCACTTAAAATACCCCAACTCCCTACATCCCACCTATTTGACACCATCACTCACTTGTCATCACTCAATATTTTTCAACTGTTTATGGGTCTCATACTTATCAGTTAGTGCAGCTTTTACTTTCTTTCTTTTTTCTCCTTAACCCCAATACCCAAACTCACCGAACCAGTGAAAAAAAAAAAAAAAAAAAAAAAACCAAACTCAACAAACCCAGTGAAAAAAAAAAAAAGACCGAACCTAGTGAGAAAAAAAAAAACCAGTGAAAAAAAAAATCACCGAACCTAGTGAAAAAAAAAAAAAACAACTCACCAAACCCAATGAGAAAAAACAAAAACAAAAAAAGAAGAGTCAAAAGTTACGGCTGACTTAACTAGTGAGTCCCTCAATATATGTTTAATTACGAAAATGTCATTGAAAACAGAGTTATGGAAAATGAAAACACCTAAAATGTGTTTTCAGTTTCCATAACTCATCACTAAAAAATCAGAGAATTGAGTGATGGAAACAATGATCCAAAACTCATCCAAACAAATACTCATCCGTGGGACCCACTTGTTTTGAATGATGGATCATGAAAACTGAGTGATATCACTCAATTTTCATGTAATCCAAACAACACCTTAAGGTTCAGGACTTCAAGTTTTCTTTTCTTTTTTGTTAACCCTGAGCCCTTTTTTTTTTTTTTTTTTGTTACACGTGCAATAGGATTTGTTTTATGTTTTTTTGTGGGTGGGTCATCTTGGCAGGGCTTGTTAGGGCTTTACTTAATTTTTTTTTTAATTTTAATCTTGTGTTTTTATATATAATTTAGTTATTGGTAATATAATGAATAAATCTTTATTTATGTAAGTTGAGATTGTTAAAAACTTATTATTATTCGATAAAATTACAACAATACTTTTTATATAAATCAAGTTCTCATTTGCTTTACACTTGAAAGTTATTTTTTATTTTAATCTTCATAAATATATTATTTGATTAAAAATGTCTATTATAAAATATGCATCTGGATATGGAAAACTTAAAAAATGAAAAAAAGAAGAAAAATTAATTGAGTCTCAAAAAGGATCAATGAATAAATTGGTTATTAGTAATAAACAAAATATAACACAAAATTTAGGTGAAAATATCACAATTGAGCAAGAAATTCACCAAAAAGAGTTAGAAGATAATAAAATTATACAATTGGAAGATAACAATAATGTTCAATTTTGTAATACAACAAATCTTGATAATGAACTTCAAAAGAATTTAGAAGAAAATGAAAATAATGATGAAAATGTCACAAATGAACAAGTTCACTATAATGATGTTCAACTAGAAGAAAATGAAAATAATAATAACATGTTGAATTATATTCCTTCAAATATTTATGATCCAGGTAATTGGAAAAATATTGACACAAAATTAAGAAATTTATTAATAGAAAGAGGTTCAATTAAAGACAATGATATAATTTTTCCTAAAGGCAAGAAAAATAGATTTTAAATAAAATATATTATAATATAAAAATATTAAATAAATATTAATTTAATTAATACATAAGTATAAAAAAAAAAAAAAAAAAAAAAAAAAAAACTCCATTTTAGTTCTCGCCTTAGGCCCCAAAATGTCTAGGGTCGGCCTGCTTTTATCTGCTAGCTAACTTCATAAGAGATTCTTCCATAAGAACTCTAAAAGACAAAAATAACCTCACAATTCTTTAAGTTTTCCTCACCTTTCCAGAGTAAAACTGTGCTAAAATCACCCATTAATTTATCTTCAATTCATCACACATCCACACACTTTATATACTTCAAGTTAACAAAATTAAAGTTAAGAATATATGAAGAAGTGCCTAACAAAACATTCACATAACCTTTGAAAAAAAAAAAACTAAAGAAAGAAATCCCTAAAAAAAGTAAAAAACTAAAGAAAGAAAAGATATAAGACTAAAGTTAAAAAAAAAAAAAAAAAAAAAACACTAATTGTACAATCAACTATTAGCTCACCTCTAAGGGTATGTTTGAATACTGCTTATTTTGCTGAAAACTGAAAACACTGTAGCAAAATAATTTTTAAATGTGTGAATAGTACTGTAAAACTCAATTTTAAAGTTTTTTTTTAATAAAGTACTTGTGAGTCCCGTAAACAGTGCACGGAATCCACTAGAAAAGCAAAAAAACGCTCTTTTCTTCCTACACGGGACCCACAGTGCTTGTTCTAAAAAAAAAAAAAAAAAAAAAAACCTAGAACGCAGATGCTGCCTCTAGTGGGTCACGTGCACTATTTACGAGACCCACAAGTACTTTATTCACAAAAAAAAAACTTCAAAACTGCGTCTTACAGTACTATTCACACATTTAAAAATTATTTTACTACAATATTTTTAGTTTTCAGCAAAATAAGCGGTATTCAAACATACCCTAAATAGATTTAATCCCAAATATATCTTTTTTTTTTTTTTTAATGTTTTACGGGTTTTCAAACCTCTCAGTCAACGGTCCAGATCTCCTCTCCGTTTTAACCCTAATTGTTCGTTTATAGATGTGTGTTCTTCTCAGGAGGAAAAACACAAACTTACAGCACTACTATTTAGATCTCTCATTTTATTTCTCTCTGCCTTTTACGATTTTAATTCCTCGATTTCATTTTCCCAAACCTAGATCTCTCTGTAGAATATACATTGCGTGTGTGCGAGCAAGGTCAACTCTTGTTCATTTTCGCAAGATTTATTAGGTACCCAAATTATCTTCTGAATGGTAAGTGCTCGTTCTTTAATTTCTCTTTTATCTTCTTTGCTTTGCCATATTTCTTTCCCTTTTCATGTCTTTTTTTTTTTTCAAGATTATAAAAAACAGAACGCGGGGCCCAAACTAAAAGGACCGACACTACTGGTTTCGACCCTTCGCCCAGTTACTCTTTTTTAAATAATTTTTTTTATAAAAAAAAAAAATCACGATTTAGGGGTGTTTGGTAGAGTAGTCTGAGATAAAATTTAGATTTTTGAAATATGTATCGGTAAAAAAGTGCATGAAAATATATGTAATGTTGTTTAAAATATAAAAATGTGAGTTTGAAATAGTAAAACAAACCCCTTTAATATTTCCAGCACCACAATGTGTAGTGTCAGTGAGTAGTGTTCATAACTTTAGCAAAAAGTTGACTTAAAAAAGATGAGTGATGTGATTGGTTTTTAAACCGCACAGGGGTTTTGGGATTTTTAAGTGAAAGTGGGATTTGGGAGCTGTTTTGAGTTTTAGTTATGAGTTAAAAAAATTGAGAGATGAGAAAACCAAACGAGTCCAAAAGTGCCACGTTCAGCGTTTTCTTTTTATTTATTTATTTTTTTTCCTCTGTTGCACGTGTTTCAATAGGAGGACAAATTACTATTCAAACACTTTTGGGCACTGCAATGTGTAGTGTCAGTGAGTGAAGTTCGTAACTTTGGCAAAAAGTTGACTTAAAAAAGATGAGTGATGTGATTGGTTTTTAAACCGCATAGGGGTTTTGGGAATTTTAAGTGAAAGTGGGATTTGGGAACTGAGCAACGAGTTTTGAGTTTTAGTTATGAATTAAAGAAATTGAGGGATGAGAAAACCAAACGAGCCCAAAATTGCGCTTTAAGGCTTGGTTTGGATTACGCTGAACGCGTCCAGCGTTCAGTGTTTTCCTTTTATTTATTTATTTTTTTTCCTCTGCTGCACTCGTTTCAATAGAGGAACAAAGTACTATTCAAACACTGTTCTGTTTATATATTGTGCATGCACTTTTCAGCCACTTTTTCATTAAAAATAGGTTTCAGGGCACTATTCACATATTTAAAAATTATTTTGCTCTCAATTTTCAATTTTTAGGTGTATCTAAACGGACCTTAAGTCCACATAGCCTTTTTTACAATGCTTGTTTCAGCTTATACAAACGCAAGAAACCCAGTTATACTCATGATTTAATATTCTCTCTTGTGCTCTTCTTTTTCTTTTTCTTTTCTTTATTTACTCCAGAACAAAGAGATACAATCCAGATTGTGCCCATCTCTATCCAAATCCTGAATAATCAAAGGCCACAGATTAGAGATGGGTACTGGCCCATTACCATCTCCAAAAACAAAAGAAAATTTTACATTATCAAAATTTTTAACAGAATACAAAATGTCCTCCACTACAGGCTTAATGCTCCAATGAGGCGCTACTGCGCTGACTCTTGATTTCTCAAGGGCTCAATTACATTCCATGCATCTCCTTCAATCACAACATTCTTAAAACTTGCATCTGCTGCTCTTTGAATGGCCAACAAGGCTGCATTTGCCTCGCCAAATAAAGGGCTACTTGAGCTCAGTTGCTCTGCCCATGTAGCTACAAGTTTACCCCCTGGTCTCTTCCTACTATTGCCGCAGATGTTTTTCCTTCTCTTATTGCAACATCAAAATTCAATTTTATCCAATTTGGTGGAGGTGGGATCCATGTTTTGTCCTTAAAAGAATTTTTACTTTGAATCTTCCAAGCTTGCTTGTGTTCTTCAAAGGATTTATTCACTTGCCTTGCAAGTTCAACTGGAGTTGTTTTGATTCCTTCCACTTGAGCTTTGATTCTACTTGTCCATACTTGGCCACACATGATTGCAGCAATAATTGAAACTCTTTTGTTGTTTCATCGTCTAGGCCCAGAGAGGGTTTTGGGATGATAATCATCTTCATCCAATCTACTATGGATATGGAATCCAAAGTGTTCATCCTCAAAAGGCCATGGGCCAAGAGCCAAACTTGAGCTACCCCGTCACACTGCAAAAATAAATGCTCCAAAATTTCTGGAGCCTTGCTGCATAAGTGGCACTCATTTGGTGGGAGGGTAAAGCTTCTATTTAGTATAGAAGCTGTAGGGAGGATTTCCTAAGCCAATTTCCACAACAGGTTCTTGAGCCTAGCATGTATTTTCATCTTCCGTAACTCCTTGCAATCCTTGCTTTGCATCACGGGGTGAGAGGTTGAGGTGGGAGTTCTAATAGCGTTATAAGCAGATTTCATTGAAAATTCACCTGAAGGATTCAAGCACTAAAAAACTTGATCATTGATAGATTGTTGAGAGAGGTGAATGTTGAGAATTTTATTGATTGTAGTTGGCTCAAAAAGATCTGAAAGTAAAACCTCTATCCCATTGTCTCGAGTCTTGATCAATCGAGTCAGTAAACGCGCTTCACAAGTAGCTCCACTTCTAACTTGAGGGGTTAGATTAGGCTCGTTTGGAATCCATGGGTCTTCCCATATCTAAGTGTTCAATCCATTGCCTATCCTATGGCATAATCCTTTTTTAATCACTTCTCTACCACCAAATATACTTTGACAAGACCATGATGCTGCATTTGGCACAAACATTCTCATAAACTTTTTGCTTCTCACATATTTCTTTTTGAACACTTTGACCCACATTTTATCAACATTGCTAGCAACCTTCCAAGTCATTTTAGCCACCAAGGTTTTGTTCATATCTTCTGTTTTCTTGATGCCTAACCCACCAACACTTTTTGGGGTGCATATCAAATCCCAGCTCTTGAGGCAGGAACTCCTTTTGTTTTCCTCCTTAGAAACCCACTAGAAATTTCTGTTCATAGCGTCCAATTTATTACAAACTTGTTTTGGTAGGAGCAAAGATGAAGCTTGATAGGATGGAATAGAGGAGGCCACAGAAGAAATTAGAGTTGTTCTACCTGCCTGCTATTGAGTTTTCATCTTCCAACCCTGCAACCTTTGCCTCACTGCATTTTTGTTGATGTTTCTGTCTGATAGAAGCGTTCCTACCAGACCGGTATTGAACAGTTCTTCAACAGCCTTTTCACTTGCTTTTAACTTTACTGCTTTACCAGTGCATCTGAGTTTCTTTGTTTCATCTGTTAAAGCTTCCACCAGCATTGATTAGTTTTCCATAGGAATAATAAAGTGGTTAAGGGGTGGAACCCCTTGCCCACTAGCACAACTGACTATAATCAAGAATAAAGGTTATAAATTTAGGATGGGGTATGGGTTTGGCTGATTGGGTAATAGAAATAAAGGTGGGCAATAGAGATTTGGGAAGGGATATACAACAAGGGAAACTTCGATGGTCAAAGTAGTAGGTGGAGATGGAACGAAAGGATTTTAGTGTTAGGTTGTAATTAAGATGGAGAGATAATACTTTGAAAGGATGAAGAGAGATGGGCAATAGGTAAATAATAACGAGCAGAATGACCTCGAGCCTAAACTCAGGTCAGGAAGCCTTGACCCTACTCAAGGAGAGAGCAGTTGCCTTAGCAACTAGATTTTAATACATTCTCTCTTGTGCTCCTACTACTTACATAAGGAAACCCAGTTGTATTAGAATTACGTCTCTATTAGTAATAATTGGTGAATTAATATTATTATTTAGACTCAACCAGCTCTCTGCTAAACTTAATTATATTATTCAATTCATCAATTTGTTTGAATAACTCATCGGAGGAAAACAGATACCCCAAAGGTATATTTTGCTGAATATATGTTATAAAGTTATTGTTTTCTCTTTATTTTTGACTCGTCTCTGCTCCACAAGTCTCGATTGTTGGCTCGATTGCGTTCTACATTTGGTCTACAAGGTCCTTAATCTCATATTTCTCTAACTATGCAGCTCTTGTTTAAATGGACAAGGCATCCCACAAGGTAAAAAATAAAAATCACACCTTTCAGAAAATTAGTTGACGTTCTTTATATACGAAGTAACACTTTCGGAAGTTTTTGAATACCTTGGTAAAGCTTACTGACTTTTTTTTTTTCTTGTGTGTATTTGGTGTTTGAAATTTCAAGTGTATTAGGAATTCGGAGGATCTGATTAGTCAGTTGCCAGATGAAATACTCATCTCTATATTGTCTCCCTTGAAAATGAAAGAAGCAATCAGAACTAGAGTTCTTTCTCATAGATGGGAATATTTGTGGTCATTCACTGATACTTTGGACTTTGACGATCCAGATACAATGCAGGACATTGAGGCCCAAAAGAAAATATTGAAAACCGAAAGGAAAAAGTTTGTGAAAAGGGTGAACCATATTCTAGGATTACATCAAGCCTCAACTATCGACAAGTTCAGAGTTTGTTTTGAGTTAGGCAAAAATTCTACATGTCATATTGATAGCTGGATTGACTTCGCAATCTCAAAGAGAGTCAAAAAGCTTGAATTGGATTTTACGCCATGGGAAAGTATGAGGCATTATTATACATTTTCACATGAGCGGCTTACAAGGATTATAAGTAAAATTGGAGTACCATGTATCAATTTCCTGACATCCCTCACTCTAATGTACGTTAATGTAACCAGTGAGCTTCTTGACCATTGCCTTTCCAATTGTCTTGTGCTTGAAAAGTTACATGTTGCCCATTCTCAATCTCTAGCGAGACTGAAGATTTCTGGTCCGTCACTGCAGTTGAAGTACTTACACATAATAAATTGTACACAAATTAAAAGTATTGACATTTTTGCTCCAAATCTTGAGTCTTTTGGATTTGTTGGTCCAAGAATAGAGTTGTATATTAATTATGCACCCTGTCTCGTAGATGTACTTATTGGTGGAATATATCTTGTACGAATGAGTTACTTATTTTGCCCTCTGTCAGACTACTTGCCTAAGCTACAGCGTTTGATGCTCGACATTTGCAATTACAATGATGTAAGCACTTAAAATTCTTTTGCAATCTCTTGCATGTATGTTTGTTCTGTTTTATGCACTGTTCTCTTATCTCTAGTTTGTTCGTTTTCAGGATAACTTGGAATTCCCTAAATTACAAAGCTTGCCTAATCTTAGACACCTGGAAGTGAGAGTTGCTGCATGTGATGATGGAAGCCTCCTTGGCTTAATACCTTTAATTGAAGCGACACATGTTTTACATAAATTTTCCTTGGAGGTGACTATTCGTACTTAATAACTTGCTACTTAAACATACTAATAGCTTTTATTCTTTAATTTAGGTGATGCAATTTGCACGTTAATTGTTGGTTTATGGTTTTCCTTCTTTTTATCCATTGAAGAGATATTCCTTGAATTTCCATGAGCATTTATATTTTTGGATAAAGCTTCCCGCCAAACTGGTTGGGAGGAATCTCCTCCAACTCTCACTAAATAAATCATTTGCTAAAATTACACGGATGGTTTTTGGTTTTTTGAGTCCCTATGTAATGGGTTGGAGGAATTTTCCTCTTAACCCTCCTGGAGGTAAACTCTGTTCTACATTATTGTTTCTAAGCAATGTGTTGAAAGGAATGTTGAGTTCTATTAAAGTTATTATCTTCACTTTCCATACTGTAGCAGTTTCTCACATACGATTATTATACCACTATTTATTTATTTATTTATTGGTTGAAGAAGAAATACAGAAAACATTATTCTCCACAGCCACATAACAATCAATTGTGAATAGAATTCTTTACTTTCTTACAGCCTCTTACCTTGCTCTAACATCCTCTCTAATTGTTCTAAATATTGTCTCACTACTATCTGTTTTGAAGTTCCTCTCTTTTTCCCAATTGCATGCATGATACGATCCTTATTTTCTCTTTTTCAATTGCAGTTGTCATGTTTTGCATGGTCTAAACCCCTAAAAGAAAGAGAATTATGGAAGGTGATGAAATGTCCCAATGAACACCTCAAGGTGGTGGAAATAGTGGGATTTGTGGGGCGTGCAATAGACATTGAACTTACGGTTTATTTACTCGAAAGTGCCATTAAACTTGAGAAGATTTGTATTAATCCTCGTGCTCCACATTTAGTGGGAACTCCTTGGGAGACCGAGAACGAAGGTGCCAGAGAAAGTGTCAAGCAGCTAAAGAAACATCTACCCCTAGGAGCTGAGTTAGTCATATTGTGAGTGTGATTATGTGCGCCAGTTAATATATATCTATATGGAGAGATTTTAATATTATTGTAATGATATTTGCTTTATATCCAAGCAATTGTGACACAGACTGCTAATTGTTAAAATGTGATGGTTGTTGTGTTCTATTGTTTCTGTTTATTTTGTTTGTTCTGTATTTTAATTTGAAATACAAGCACTGTCAACTGCTGTAGGGAAGACGCGAGCTTGTTCTTTGTACATATTTGTGAAGTGACTATTATACTAAGAGTACGCGGTGGTATGTATAAATACATCTTTGTGGTATATATGGATCATCTTTTTTTTTTCTTTTTTAGAATCGCATATGAATACATCTTTGAATGTGTATATAATGTTTGGATTTATTTATTTATTTTGAGAAGGTTGCAAATCAATATATATATATATATATATATATATATATATATATATAATAAGATGAGATCTTATGTGAGAGAGCATGAGATTCTGTTAAGTGACACATTTCTTGGGACTCATTTAGGCTTTCACTTCATCTAAGTTATATTATATAAGAAAGAAAAAACCTCGTGGGAGACCATGTGTTTTTGTCATATGACGCTTTGTTAGAGTAATTTTTCATTTAACTTTCCACCTCAACTTCTTTACATATTCTAGATTATAATAAAATTTTAGAAAAAATTACACTTTACCACTCTAAATCATTCAAACACATACTTTGCACTTTGAACTATCACACTATATACCCCAGTGTTACTTTTACTATTATATTTAATGGAATGCTAATACATGTGACAAGCACATGCATTTTACTTAGGTAGAACAAACTTAAAAGATCAAAACACCCTTCTTCAAAATTAGATTCAGATTCTTGTAAACACATTGATTGCTGGCCAAGAGATAAAGCGTTTGACGTGGTCTCCATCAAGTTGAGCTTAAGGTGATATGTTATCTGTCACAGTAATCAGGAGATAAAGCGTTTTTACCGGCTCTCCTTGGATGCTTAGAAATGGGATTCTTACATTAGGAGAATTTCTTTAGCATTTTTTTTCTTCTAAAAAATCATGTCCTGACAGCACCAAAAACAACTCTCTATAACCATATTTCAACAGCAACACCACATGGATATGCTAGTTGTCACGCCAAGGTTCTAATATGGGATGGTGGAGCCGAAGCACGAATCGGAGATTTAGGATTTACAAGAATCTGAATTTAGAGAAGAAGATAGGGAGAGAGATGTGGAAAAAATTGGCTTTTGTTTTAATTGATTTTGAAGAATGATGTTTTGGTCTTTTAAGTTTGTTTCACCTAAGCAAAATGCATGTGCTTGTCACATGCAGTAGCATTCTTTTAAATATAACTACAAAAGTAACACTGGAGTATAAAGTATAATAAATGTGATAGTTTTAGATTGCAAAGTATTTTTGAATAATTTAGAGTACAAAGTATAATCTGATGCATAGTTTAGGGTTGTAAAGTATAATTTTTCCAAAATTCTATTAATAGAATTTTACTATTTTCATTGAGTGTTTAACCCACTACTATCATACTTCACTAACATAAACATGACATCATAAATTTTGGATGATATTTCCATAAGCCAACTAAACATTAATATGAAATTACAAATTTTTTATGCTACCTCCAAGCCAATGAAAAAAAAAATTATGATTAAAAATTTCAGCCAAAAAAAAATGATTAAACAAATAATTAACTTTATTACACCACATTTTTTTTGAGAAGATATTACACACATAATAACTTATTTCTAATTTATGTAACATTTTTTCTATAGTCTAAATTCTTCATCCCCTTAATTTGGTATTATATCATTAATTTATTAATTTAACACATGGGTTAAATCTGATACCCAATCCTCCACAATAACATCAACGCCTTTTTCCAGTTTTGAATTTATCTCCATAGATTCCAATGACACCCTCGGTACCATTGCCAACTGGTTCGAGTCATCCACTCCGACAACGACATCTCCCGGTGGCAAAGAAATTTGGATCGGGACTACCACCCTCTTCCCATCTCTTAATTCAAGAACCCACTGCTCAGAATTCCCCCATTTCCTGATGATGTTGTCTGTGTGCTTATGGATAATCCGTTGGATGTCACGTTGCAAGACCACTTCACCATTGGAGCACAGGGACTCATCTACCGAAGCATCGGAACCCCTAGAGTCAGTCACGAAGGCATTGGAGTTGTCAAGCACTGAGAGAAACTTCTCAGTGCACATTGGTTCCATGTGGGACAGCGATAACTCAGCGACGATCTCGTCGTTACTAGCTTCTGATGGTGCCGACGATATTAGGTGAGAGGGAGGGGCTTGCGAGGAGTATAAAGAGTGTGGGTCGTCACTACCAGCTTTGGATGGTGCCGACGATATAAGCTGAGAGGGAGGGGCTTGCGAGGAGTATAAAGAGTGTGGGTCGTCGCTACCAGCTTCTGATGGTGCCGACGATATAAGCTGAGAGGGAGGGGCTTGCAAGGAGTATAAAAATTATGGGTGGGTCTGAAATTGTGTCATAGAGGGCTGGGAGGGTTTGGGCTTCCATATATAAAAAGGTTTCTGTTTGGGCTTTTAGTTAGAGTTAGATGCTTGGCCAAACGAAGGTGAATGGGCTTTGGGTTTGGAGTTAGTCCTACCGAAGGGATAGGATTAAAAGGGCTTTGGGTTTGGAAAGGGCTTTGGATTTGGCTTTGGCTTTGGGATTTGGTTAACCGAAGGGAGATATTTGGGCTTAATAGAAACATTGGGCTTAGGGATAGATACTTGGCCCATCGAAAGGTCCACCTCAGTTACTTTGGACCATCTGATCCCCACTTACCATTAGGCCCACGTTCCAATCTAATAAAAAGGTCCAAATTCACAACACCTTCACCTTCAGTACCATTTGAAAAGACATTCGCCCCTATCAGAGCATTCTCCTTCCCAAGACTGCTCTTGCGAGAATCTTGGGTCTGAGAACCCAGATTTGCAAAGTTAGACTTCCGAGAATTCAACATTAAATGTTTTGGATTCACTACGTCGCGAGAATCCTGGGTCAGAGCATACTCCGCCGCCGCTGCCTACCTGAGAGTTTTGGGTTTACTTCGACAGCCTTGCTTCATCGCTGCCGCAAAAGATTTGGTGGCTTTATAGTCAGACCCAGGTAAAAGCTTTGGGGGCAGATTAATGGCAAGAGTTCCTAGAGCTATTGCCTTCCTCAAGTGACAACCAAAACCTCTCTAACCACTGCCCAATTTTCCTTTCGGCACTACTATGAAACCTTTCCAACGACCATGTAAAAGTTCTGAAATCATAAGAAAAGAGCCATGTGCGTTGGAACCTAATTGTAGAATAAAAACCGTCTCTCCATCTCTGACAGTTCACGCAAGGTGTCCAGGGGCCTCCGTGGAAATCAAGTCTTCCATCATAGATAACAGTCTCTTTGCACTCTCTTTGCACACGAACACAGAACATAAAAAATCTCTGCCTCTCTCAAAAAGACGTAATAAGAAAAAAGCACCCCCTTCTTCAACAGAAAATTCAAAAGATTTTGACTCAATGAAGAAAAATAAAGAGCCACCCATGACAAAGGATAAAAGAAACAAAAAAGATTGAAGAAACTTTACGGCTGCTTTATCATTTATGAACAGAATAGAACATACAAGTGCCAAACTTATTAAGCTAAGAACCTGTAGAATCTCTTTAAGGGCATGGGTCACCTATAAAATCTATTTAAGGACATGGGTCTCAACATAAAAACAAAAAAGATAGAATGTGTTTTGAACAACTTTCCCAGAAAAATGTATGTAGTTCCATTTCAAACCATCAAGAAAGAAGCCAGGAAATGTTTTAAGATTACAACCTTGAAGAGCACCCCCATTATATTTCGTGTCTACTCAATCTTGAACCGATAATTTTTTCCAATAGTTGTACATTATAATAACTAGGCCAATGTCCGGCAAAAAACAAGGAACTTTGAAACATTTTGTAAGACATTATATTGTCTCATGTATAATACTTATTATGTGATATAACATTTGGGCAATCAACTACAATTATATTCCAAAATACCCGGCCTTGACTCCTCCCACCTTTGAAGCCACCATATCACATCCAAAAAATCCCACGTGGGTTGGAATTCAACAGGGAAGGAGAGCTTACAATAGGACCACACCTCTTTATGACTAAGGTTCTTGCTTGTATATATAACCTTGGAAGCATCAATAATTCTTTAGTTGGAAAAACGTGGTCATAAATCTTTTTTGTGTTTTTACTTACAACTGTATTCCATCAAACAAAATCAATATTATAGGGGACTTTTTATATATTTTTTATAAGAATATTATAAAGGATTTAGGTACATAAAACTGTATTCCAATGTATTTAATTTGTAAATCATTCGAGTATAAATTTTCACAAAGACTTCTACTCTCTGAGTCTCTCAAGACTTAAAACTCCTTAGTTTACCTGGAAGATAATTCTTATTTTATTATCTGGTAGGCTTTTACCTGCTAATCTACTGCTTGTGATCTTGATTAGGGGTGTCCACGGGTCGGTTCGGATCGGGTTTGTATCCAACCCGAGACTGACCCGATAGAATCGGGTTGAACAAATCTTGATCCGCCGCCGACCGGCGAGGGAGTCGGATCGGCAAGGTTGGTTTTGCACCGGAAGTACGGTCGGTTCGGTCGAAACCGTCCACGGTGAAAAATCCTGCCACAATCGTTGATTTCAAGCGAATAAACGTCAACTTTGGCGGAGATCTCACTGGATCTGGTGAGATCTTGCTAGATTCGGTGAGATTTCACTAGATTTGGACAAAATATCACTCGATCTACTTGATAAGTCGCCGAAATATGAAAATTTGTTGCCAAAATCTGAAAATTTGAAGTTGAAATCTGGAAATTTGAAGCCAGAATATGGAAAAAATCGCCGGATTCTGGAAAAAGTCCCCGGAATCTGGAAATTTTTTCTGGACATTCTTAGTAATCGGTCGGATCGGGTTTTTCGAGTCTTGGAGAAGCAAACCGAGACCGACCCGCCGCTGGCGGTTTCTGGAACAAAAGACCCGCCGCCGACCGGTGACTTGATCGGGTCGGACGGTTTTCGGGCCGGATTTGGTTGGTTCCTTCGGGTGGATTGGGTCGCCGGATTTGATGGACACCCCTAATCTTGATTGTGGATATTCCAAAACCGTAGCTGCATGTTTATTTTTAGGTGGGGCCAAACTCATGTTCTATTATTCAGGTAATAAATAGCAAAATAAAAAAGAAATTTTTATGTTCCATTCAAATGGGTGTCTTAACTGACCGGAGAATTATGTGGTTAGAAGGTGGAAATAGCTTGTCGTTTACCAAATGTGAAAATGGTCGTTCATTTGATCCTAAAACTCTCTTGTGCCGGATTTCCATTCTCTCATAAATCTAGATTGAGCCCTATCATAATAAAATCCTGGGCTCGGCCCTATCTAATAAAAGTCCGGGCTATAAGTCCTCAGCTAATTTCTAAGGATTGGGCTAAAGGCAGGAATTGCAGGATTCTAAGAAAGAAATGTAATTCATAATTTTATTCATGGAAAAATTAATTTGGTTCTTCAACAGACAATTAACAATATCAAACAATTGATGATTGAAGTTTGATGATACTTTGGGAATCACAATATTTACCTAACATTACTGTTTTAGGGTTTAAAATAAGATCACACTGTTTGAATCTGCAATATGAAATATGGGTGTACAAAATGACAACCAAGGTTGGACCTAAAATATATATATATATATATATATATATATATATATACCAGTTCTTTGATGGATTAGTGTTTGTGGGCTAGCAAGCAATGCTGGTGAAGGTGAGAACCCGTTGGGACTTCGGAATCTGACAGAGATAGAGAATGGTTGAGATGGATGTTGTGGACCAGTAATCCAGTTTTAATAATAGCATGTTGTGGAACGTGTCCCTTAGATTATTCTAAACAATAAAGACCAATATCTGTTACAAAATCAACTTATAACAATGGTTGACAGTTAATGATTAAAACTGATATGGGCATGTAGGTGACAAAGAGGGTTAATACAGACTAAGGTCTATGCCGGGACTGGAATTGGAGGTCAGAGGGAGAACTTATGCAGAATGGAGACTACTTCACTCCATCAGGAGCAGGAGCTGCAGCCAGTCATGCCAGGGCCTCAACATATCTATATTTTCTAGTTACTTTTTTCAACGTATCTATATATCTATTGTCTTGTATCAACAAAGGAAGGCTCTTGTCCAGTTATATTGTTTCATTTTTTCTTATCTTCAGAGTGTAAAGTTTATTTTGTTGTCTGAGTGGTACTTACCCAGATAATGATAAAGCTCACTTCGGTTTATTAAATTTGCATGGAAGGAGTGATTTATATTTCTGAAAATCAAGAATTCTCTTGCCTAGTTGACTGTAGAACAAAAATGTGTGATTTATGTGCATTGTTGGATTATGAAGACAGGAGATATTGATTAACATTTTTTTAACCTTCATTTACAGGGAATTTACTTTAATCATTTACAGGGAATTTGCTTTGGTGTTGGCAGTTTAAAAGAAAACCAAGCTATTTATAAAAAATAAAAATAAAAAGTGGAATTCAGAAGGTTTAAATCTCGAGTTTTCTGATTTCCACTGTGTTAATCTCTAAATTGCATATTCAGAATTAATTTAAATAAATACCAGTAGAACACAAGTCCCAAAGACTCAATTTTCACTGGGAATTTTTATTTTTTTTTACATGTAGAAACAGAGCAGGTGATTTTCCATCAGCATTTATTTTCCCAGCAGAAGCAGAGAAGCTCTACTCGGATTAATTGTTCCTCCATAAACAGAGTTGAGAAGCTCTACCGGGAATTGCTTTTTTCCTACATTAACAGAGTTGCAGGTCTGGACAGTTGGCACATTACAGTATAAACACACATAAATTACATTAAAAGGCATTTTCATTATATCAACATTTCAAACAGCAACAACGCAACTAATCCAACAATGCGTACTTTGTAGTTCTCATCATAACTTTTATTGCTCATATCACAAACTTGAAACAAGTACATTGGAGAGGGAATAGTTAGATTACAAGTACATTGTGTCAATACAACGTAGTTAATATTGATTAGTACAGTAGTCATTAGTACTACACTGTTCAACTAAAATGTCATTCCATGGTCCATGGAGGCATGCCTGAAAAACTTAAGATAATGACGTTAGAAGACAAGATAGTAAATATTAGGTAAACATAGAATCAACTACATTTTATTTAACCGATCTAGATATTATTGACATGGATCACATACCTAGTTTGGAACATGACCGCTTGTGGAAGCACCACAGGAATCTGGACATTTTCTACGGTTATGCCCCTCTGCATGACACAATCCACATCTCTACTTGGATTGATTCTCTCTCAAATCTGACTCCTCCATCTAGCTTCTCAATTCTCGCCTAACCCCATCCATCTCATTCCTTATTCTTGACTTCACTGGTCAACCTTTCGCCTGCAACAAACTTGGGTTAGGCAACCACTTTGGGCCATTAGCATCCCTCCACAATAACTTTGGCTTAGGAACCGCAAATGCATGTGAATAGATGTTAATGGCATTCTCCAAACTATAACATGGATCAATATATCTGGTTGAATCAATGCGTGCACCTCACATACTTTAATTACATGTGAACAAGGGATCTTAATGTTTTGCCATTTCGCACACCCACATGTTCTTTCTAGTAACCGAATTTCATAGTTGTATTGTCCCCCTCCAATGCTACAACTATTGTATGATGTCATTACTCAATATATGCCATACTGATTGTTAAATTCCCTTACGTAGTGTCTTGCAAATTTGCGCTTATTTTCCAAATAAGTGGACATGGCATATGTACTCCACCTTTTACCCTCCAAGAGATCATGAGTAGTTTCTTTGTGCCGATCATGGAAATATGCAACAAGTTTAGACCAAGTGAACTCAGCCATTGCAGCTATGGGCAGGTTGCGTGCACCTTTGGTACATCATTGAAGCACTCAGATATATTGGTTGTCATTGCCCCATAACATTTTCCACCATCATGTGACTGGGTCCACATGTCCACAAGCTCACTCATTAGGTATGTGTATGGCATGTAGGGTACAAGCTAGCTTTTCTTCATCTTGATGGTCACATTTGGCCTAGTGGCCTCAATTTTTGCATTCTTAATGGAGTCTATTATGTTATCAAATTTACCTTTCTGAGTAGCATATCTCGCTTTTAAGGCCAATGACTTTAGAATCGGGTCCTGAAAATGTGTTGAAGTTGCTAGCGACATGTCGAAGGCAATATTTGTGAAATACCTTTAATCTTCCATATTGATCCCTAGGCCAGGCTGCAATGGCATTTTTGATACCTGCATGTCGATCAGAAATTATGCAAATGCCCTCATCAGGTATCACATCCCCTATCGTATCCCTGAGGCATTCTAAAATCCACCCGAACTGGACCCTGACTTGATATCCACAATGGTAAAGGCGAGAGGGCATACCTTCTTGTTAGCATCAGTTGTCATTGCAATCAATAACTTTCTTTGATATTTTCCATACAAATGGGTCTCGTAAATACTAATAACCAACTTGCAATATTTGAATCCATCAATGCATAGAGTGAAAGATAAAATACATAGTACAGAAAACTAGTACTCGCTACGCTCCCAGGTATGGTATGATGGAACACTCGGGTATCCGAATTCTGATCAGCATATGCCAATAATAACTTTTGCAACCTTTGATAAGACTCTTTCTAATCCCCAAATATCTTCCTAATGGCCTTTTGTTTTGCATCCCATACCTTATAGTTGTTAGGATATGTGCCCTTAAATCCTATTGTATGATGCTATGTATGACATTATGTATGACTTAATGTTGTGTTTAATAAAGTTGTTTATTTTTATCTAAAATAATGGTAACATGAATAGTTGGACATTATCATATAGTCCATGAGATGCATAGTATGTGATTTATGTGATTTATGTGATTTAGTCACAGAAGATATAAATCACAAGTTCTTTGTAAACTCAGAATTTATAATTCGTAGTCGGTGATGAAATTGGGTATTTCATCTGTGAAGACTATAACGTATCAACTAAGATGATTTGTCTTGATCATGGAAGTGGTGACTTCTAGTTGATATGTTGATATGTTTTAAGAGTTAAGACATATTGAACTGGACCGCTGTGAGATTTATTATTCTCCTAACGACTGTCAAATGAATAATAAATCTCACGACTTCTATTTGCATGAACTCTTAATCCTGAGAGAATAATGGACTTGATCATGAGGTGTAGGTTGCTTTGATATATCAAGAGTGAGATCTAATATAACGGTCAAAACCTCAGTATGTTGGGCAGCCACATTTAGTGTTGATGGAACATATATTCTCAAGATGGAATTCATGGTCTCTTAACGAAGATACAAAATATTCCCTTGAGATAAGTTTAATGGGTTTGGTTATTCAGAGAGTTAGGCCTAACCACTTTGGTAAAAAATTACTAAAGTATATATTTATGAAATTGGATTTCATAAATATATGATGAATAACTTTAAAGGATTAAACCGGGTACTCAAGGATAAGATGTAGTAATTTACAAAGTGGCAGTCTACGTTTATGACTTTGTATTACTACGAATATTTTATGAAGGGGTTGCGTGTATAATAAAGTCTTGGGATATAATTTATTAATAAGACCTAGAGTGCAATTATATTTATATAGTGGTATTAAATATAATTAATGGTAACTTTGGACTTGTCAAGAGTTGACGGAAAAGCCCAAGGCCCATTGGAGCTAGTGTCTTATTGGTCCCTTTTGGTCCCACTCCAAATCACACACTAAAGCCCAATTGGAAAGGCCCAATAGGCCGGCCCAATTAGATAATCAGTTAGTTATAAAGGGAGAAACATACAGAATTTTTTGAGTGATTTTTAAAAAAAGGAATCGTAGAGAAAAGAAAGAGTGTGAGACACACTTTCATTCTCCCTTTGGAAACTGATTGAGAGACCACACATCTTGGGCGTAAAGTGGAATTGGAGTGAAGATGAAAAGTTTTCCCAAGTGGTTCTAATCTTTGTTTTGAATTTCTCCACACCAAGGTACGCTATCTTGTTCTTAAATTCTGAAATTTACATAGTGCATGTTGTCAATCATGAATGAAATAGATCCTTGTTTGTAGCTTCCGCTGTGTGTTTTGTATGAGATACAAAACCAGTTTTTATCCAACAATAGTAAGAAGCCTTATGACCATAATATTTTGACTACATGTGTAACATCCCGACCCAACGTAATAGTTAAACTATGTGTTCGATGATTAATTACTATTTTAAGCCACTTTCTTTCTAAAATTAATATAAGAGTATTTAATAAACATATTATTTTTGTAATGCCATTGAATAGGAATTGTAAGGATTATAAATAACTGAAATGACTATTTGTATTATAAATATATATACTAAGTATAAGTACGTACAAAACTATATTAAGTGGTTAAGTTATTAGATATATATATATATATATATAGTTGTTGGTGTTGAATTAAGTATAAAGGTAAAGGTTTATGTGCAAAGTTATTTTATACTTTGGGCCTTTATAGAATATAAGGTTTTGGAGGGGTGGAAAGTGTATTTTGAAAAGTAGTGAGATGAGTGATCAGCCCATTTTTCTTCTTAGCATACACATTTTCCACTCAAGCCACTTTCTTTGACTTCTTGACTACACCAAAAGGTTCATCACTTGTTCTTCTTTCCCATTCCTTTTTCTTTGTTTTATTTCTTTGTTCTTCCCTTGGACTTACACGGCTGAAACTTCCTTGGTCCTTGCTTTGCTTCTTTGTTTTCTTCCTTCTTTGTTCTTATTGGCTACACATTTATCTCTTCTTTGACTTTCTCAAAGAAAGAAGACTCAAGAAACTCTCTTTCTCTCATTTCTCACGGGTCCAATGAATCAGAATTTTAAGTTCATTTTTCTCTCTTTTCTCTAAAGCAAAGAGCTAGAAGCTCTCTTTTGAGTCCAAGATTTCACACACCAAAAGAAAGATAAGTCTCCATCTTATCTCTTCTTTGACTCTTTCAAAGCAAATACAAGAATCAAAAACTCTCTCCCTCTTTCATTCCCACTGATCAATACCAAAAGAAAGAAAAGCTCTCAACTCTCCTCTCCCTTTCACACCTATGGTCCAGCAGCAACAAGAGGTTCTCTCCATTCTTCCCAAGCTTTTGTTCCCAAATTTAAAGCTAGAGTGACTCTGGCTCAATCACTCCATGAACCATGCTTAGGGTAAGGAGAAAATCTATTTCTTTTAGTCTATTGTTCATTTTAAACTTGAGTGATGGTTATATGATTTTGTATATGGGAAGTTGATTCAATAATTGAAGCTTGTTGAGTGTTAGTTTATGAACTTGTTAAGAATTGCACTCACTGTTAACCTGTTTGGTTATTTTAAATTCTGTATTTTTCTAGGATAGCTATGGGTGAAAGTTTTATTGGAGATTATTATATGATATGTCTAGTATGTGTGTATTAAATTTCATAGGAAAATCCCATCGTTTGGTAATTGTTTGTGAATTTTCAAGAAAAACGTTTCAGAGCTGTCACTGTGACAGATTCTGTGTTTACACATGGTAAATTATGTATTAAATTGTATATAGTGAATTTGAATGCTAGGGATAATTCCTATGAATCCTAAGACACGTATGGTTGTTATGGAAGTGGTCTCACAGCATTTGGATGAACATAAAAATAGTGGTGTAATTTCTAATTTGCATGAAATTCTGTCAGGACAGTTTTGAGTATGATGGATTGTATGATTTTTATTAAATTGTGGTTTTATAATTTGACTCCGAAATTTATATGGTAATTAATAGACATCCATAGGAGTTGTTCTATAAAATTTCATGAGAATTTGATGTGTTTATATAGCCCTTTTGTATTTTACAAATGAGGCATATGCTGCTGGAATCAAACAGAGAACAGTAAGGGACATGCCTAACTTTGAGGATTTAATTCTAAAGTTAGGGTGAATGATTTGAGCTATAATTTATTATACTCATCATTTGGTATGTCTAGATCATAGTTTAATTTTGTATACCTTGGTTCAAAGTTCGGCACACAAAGGAGAACCATCAAATTGTTCATGTGAGTGTATATGGTTACATGACCATGCTTAAAAGAGTTTATGTTTATGCATGCATTATTGCCCTAATCTCAAAGCACCTTTTGAAATGAAGTTGGCTCCTCCGGAGATATGATATAAATATGAGAATGTTGGTTTTCTTTAGTTTGGACATCCTTTGTTGATGTGTGCATAATATGTTTGTGGGAACCTCTTGGAGGTGGGATTAGGACTTTCTTGATTTTAAGAGATAGGCTTTGAAATGAATGCGTAAGTTTATGATAAGGAGTAATTGATAGTAATAAGTTTTGATATTTGGTTTAGGTTTTACCAGTACCCAAGTCTAAGCTCCTTCGACTGTAGGCTCTCGGTTCCTCTGCTTCCAGGTAAGGGATAAGTTATATGGGCATTTGGTAAGTCATGAGGTTATTTTAAAGTACATGATGCATTAAAAGGTTTTTGATTAGAGATATGGCATATAATCATGTTTTAGACAAAGATGTGTTCGTGAACTTTCGAAACCTTATGTATATGATTTAAGCATATTAATGTCATTACTATTTCCACGAACATGAATTTAAAGAAAAGGATGGAAATTCTATATTATTATGGAATGCTATGCAAAATGAGAATTTTCAGTACGATGTATAAGTATGAAATGTTTTCGGGTTATGTTCTCTGATAATCTGAACTCTGCCAGTAGGGGTTAATTACTGGCTTTCCATGGAAAATGTTATCTGATTGGCCATTAAAGTGGGACTGGCTCTGCTGTACCCGCCCTTGTTGGTTACGGCCAACTTGTGGAGGAAGTCAACCTACCCCCATGGTTGAAAGATATGTATTATGATGTGATCCCGGGAATACCTAGCATTGTGGGGAATGCTGGATGCCTAGCACAGTGGTACTAGAAGCCTCCCAAATAAGTACAGATTTATTAGATATGGACTAACCAATATGTTATGAACAGCCATTTTATTTTATTGATCATGAGAGAATAAATTGTTTATATGCATTATGAAAAGTTAAAAGCTCTCATGAAAAGAAGTTTATGATGAAAAGAAAAGCTGTTCTTTAAAGATAAAAGTTTTCGAAGTTTTGTTATGCTTTAAAGATAAAGAATCTGATTAAAAGGTTTTAGTGTTTTGTAAAGAAAAAGCTTCTGATGAAAGTAAAAGTTTACGTTAAAAAGTTATCAGATATCTATTCTTTATGAAACGTTAAGTTTTATAACTATGAAAGTTATAATATTTTATGAAAAGAAGTTTACAAAGAAAAGCCTCTTATTTGTTAAGATATTTCTAATCTAAGATAAAGTTACCAATTATCTGATTTAAGTCAAAATGATTATTTTGTAATAAGACTATATATACATATATATACATATACATGATTCTAAACAATCAATACTATATTTGGTGACTTTGTAAGAAATAAAAGAAATTCAGCTTGAAAGGTTTTGGTAATATTATTCTGATAAGAAAATAAGAACAATTATTTTCCTAAGAAAAACATATAAGTTATTATTATGAATAGTATAAAATACTATGCATGAAAAGATGTTCTCATATCTAAATAACCGTGAAATGAAATGATTTGATTTACATGCATTCTTATTAAATTCTTATGTATCTTACCCTTACTGAGCTGTGTAGCTCACCCCTTCCACCCTTTCAGTTACAGGTTTTATTTTGGAGCAGAGGGAGCCTTAGTCGAGTTTTGGAAGGAGCTGATTTTAGTTTTAAAAGTATAGACCCCAAACTAGAAATTCTATATTTCGTTTTACAGTATTGTGTATTTTAGTATTTAATGAAAGTTGTGCACATTAAAGTATTAAGAGATGTATTATGTGAAGTTCACAATTTGAGTAACTGGTGGACTATGCCATTCTTTGAAGTACAATGTAGATGCTCTGAATGTCCAGTGAAAAGTTATATCATTTAAGTAAAGAAACAAGAATAAAAAGAAAGAGGAAAACTTTTGTGAAAGCTTTTGTCAAAAGTTAAGTTGGTTCTTGTTAATATTAGGTTTAAACTTGATATTAGCATGCCGGTCATGGTCACGAATCCGGGTATCGGGTTTGGGTCGTGACAACATGTTACTTCTGAGATGCTTAATTGGGGTAGTGTGATCCTCAACTAATGTCTTAAGGATTTTTGATGCAACAAAATTAGAATCCATCATTCTAACATCTTTTGGCTACCCAAGGGATATATAGGTGTGAGGATTCACATACATGGTGACCATCCATAGTCCATAGAATTTGTGCTTCACGAATGCCTCAACGTACCATTTGCATGATTCATCTGCGCATTTCCCATAGAGTTTCACCTTGGTCGACCTACTGATTATAAAATGTTTGTCTTCATTGAGGGCATAAATTGTTAATGCGTGCTTGACCTCCTCTTTATTTTCAAAAATCAACCCTTTACTAAAATTTATCCCCTCTTTCCATGTAGAAACAAATGGTATCTCAACATTTGAAGGATCAACCATGTTTTCCCAAGTATTTGCATAGAATGACAAGGCAGGAGGTGTGTAAGCAAGGATTGTGTTTGTAACATTCTGGACACCAATAACATTGTCTACATCTTTTTCACCGCAGTCAAATATATCATCAGCATGAACATTGGCAGCAATTTCATGGTCATCAACATCTATCTTAAAGTCGCCTCAATTAATCCTCTCTTCATACTTATCTCTATTGACAAGATCCTCACCATTAATGGCAGTTTCATCAACATAGTCTTCGTCATCATCCTCTAGATGTGTAAAAGATTCATATCGAGGTGTAGAAAATTCATCTTGATATCTATGGCCACCTTCGTTCTCAATCGGTGTTGGTGTCTCTTGACATGGGGGTTTATATCCTCTCAATATGGTGCATCGAGCATTTAGGAGTGTAGCTTGTAAACTTGTAGTCGGCATCAACTTCTATACGCGGCTCCAAACTTATGTACAACTCAATAGCACTTACTTGAGTTATTTTTTTCATCCAGTCAAACATGATCTTCACATGTTTGTCCGCTTCTGTCGTTATATACTTGTAATTAATCCGATGATTGAGAACTTCATGTGGGGAATGAAAAGTAATTTGTATGTCATGCATAGCAAGGTTCACTCACAATTCTTCCATAATCATCTTCAAATCATTAAAGGTCTTCAACCTATTATGTATCTTAGTATAATAGCACTTGATACCCAGCCCTTGAAATGGCAATCCCTCATTCGCATCATCATTGCAAAGCACTCCACCATAGTATAGAATTATATCAATTACAATCATTGTGAACCTATTATAGTCAAGTGTAATATGTTATTTCTTTCCCAAAAAAAAAAAGTGTAATATGTTAGTTACAAAACATTTTATCTAGTCAAAGTACGAAACATTTTATCTACTCAAAGTACAAATTCCAATTCATTGAAAGGCCATGACTTTCATTACACATTCCTATGTTAAACAAAAACGTCTTCAAATAAGTTCTGATAAAAACCTGGCTATACTATCTTAAATAAGTCATGATAAAAAACCTAGCAAATAAATACTAAGAGAACTAATTTTATATTCACAATATTTATCATAGTATCTTAACTAAGTTATGATAAAAACCTACCAAATAAATATTTACAATATTTATATACTAAAAAAATTTTGAGAAGTTTTAACCCACACCCCAACAATAAATAATACCTAAGTGCAACAGCAATAAAACCCTTACTTGAGATGTAGATTTGTTAAGAGATAATAACAGTGAGAGGATCAGTGACAGAGAGAGGCAATGTGGTGAGGTGAGTATGTGAGAGAGAGAGAGAGAGAGAGAGAGAGAGAGAGAGAGAGAGAGAGAGAGAAAGAGAGGCCATGTGGCTGCATTGTGAGAGAGAAAGGCAAGTCTGCTGAGGGGTGTTCTGGAGGGGCTGAGAGGGTGGGAGGTGTTCTAGGTAAGTGAGGCAGTGCTGCTAGGTGAGTGGAGTAATGGAGTACTTGTTTTAAGTTTAAGTGTTCTGCTAACTGTGTTCTAAGTGAGTGAGAGGAAACTGAGTTTAAATATCCCGACAGAAATTAAGTCTTATAGACTCCAGTTTACTTTAAGGAACTCAAGTCTATAAGACTCGAGATCCATGCGGCAAAAAAACTCCATGCCAGCAATCAAAACTCAAGCCTTTAAGGCTCAAGTTCCTTCACTGAACTCGAGCCTCAAAGGCTCAAGATGTTACTCTCCTGAATTGTTTCAAAACCTTGCTAACTAACAAAATAATAGTGAAAAAATCATGCTAATGGGCAAATATCCCTACTTTTGATGTGGGTATG
Source organism: Castanopsis chinensis (assembly GCA_032878915.1). Taxonomy (NCBI): domain Eukaryota; kingdom Viridiplantae; phylum Streptophyta; class Magnoliopsida; order Fagales; family Fagaceae; genus Castanopsis; species Castanopsis chinensis. The sequence goes on from JAVQMG010000114.1 coordinate 17,820,532, forward strand.
TGTGGGATTGTTAGTAGATGTAATATATGATGATTAATTTTGAATAAATAAAGTCTAGGACACAATTTTTGTATCACAATTCTTGTCACAACTCTGACATGTGTAACTGTGAAGGAATATTATTGATACTCTCAGAATACGGTAACATGGTGCTTTCTCCTCTCACGTTCATAATTGACCCCAATTAGTGGAATTCATCATGAATGTGACGGGAGGGAATACCACATCATTGTACTATGAGAGTACCTAATAATTACTCAATTGTGAATGGTGAAGATAAGGTAATGGATCCTTGTGAAAGTGATGTTTTACCAATCACACTCATATTGTATGTATAGTTATATACAAAGTAAGTTATAATATATAAGGGTTTAATTGAAAAAAAAAAAAAGGCATTTTAATATGAGGATGAGCAAAAGGTCAATTGGATTTTGTTTAAGGAATATTGACCCTTGATCGATACCAAGTTGACCGGTTAGTATGCTTTATGAATGTTAAAATCAATTAAAGTGACTCTCCAAGTACCTTTTGAAGGACTATAATCCCCTTTACTATAAATAGTGATCTATATTCATTTCTTGAGTAGTTGTCACCATTTTTCATAGAAATTCATAAGAGCATTGGCATTAGGTGTGCCAAATGCCAAATTTTTAGCATTTGGCACATCAAACACTAAAAACCTTACCTCATGATGTGTGTCAAATTTGGAATTTCCTATAGTATAGTTCTATTATTAGAATTGTAACTAAAATTAATTCTTATTATTTTATTAAACCTTTCTCTCTCCTCAAAATATCTATCTCTCTCTCCCCATCTACAGCTTCTCTCCTTTCTCACTCTCTTCCTTAGCCACGTGCCGCCAATGGTTATAGTGATGGTTTTTTTGGGTTTTTGTTGTGAGTTTTATTTTTTTGGGTGGATGTATTTTGATGGGTTATCGTGGGTTGCAGTGGTTGTGGGTTGATTTTGATGGTTATGGTTACGGCGGTGAGTGGTGGTTGGGTTCATTTTGAGTTTTGGGTTTTGGGTACGGTGGCCAGTAGTTGAATTTGGGTGGTAGTAGGTTTGCAGTAGTGGTGGGTTGTGGTGGTGGTGGGGTGGGTTGTGAATAGTGGTGGTTTGGTGAGGGGGGGAGGGTGTGTGTGGGTGGTACTATGGGTTTTCAGTTTATTTATTTATTTATTATATTCTATGAGTCTTTTTAGTTTATTTTAATGTGTTGTATATATTATTTTAATATGTTGGATGGAAGAATAGAATGTGTGATATAGGTGAATTGTAAAATTGTATGTAAAATAGATACAATAACTTTTTGATGTATGAATATATACTTTTTTTTAGCATAACTGATGTTGATACTCTTAAGAATCTAGGCTAGATTGCTACTTGAAAAATTTTGTGGTATAATTGTATTTTGGGAACAAATTTACAGTAGACCCTTAGCAACTCGAGGGGAGGGATATTTCCTAAGGAAAACTCGTGCTTTTAAGCCTTGTTCTTTTTATGCAAAAAAAAATAAATAATAAATAATAATAATAATAATAATAATAATAATAATAATAATAATAATAATAATAATAATAATAATAATAAAAGCCTTTGTTCTTTGATTATTTCTCTCTTTTCATTGTTCATTGTTCATTGAAGATATTTAGAATTGTTCTAAATAATTAAAAGATTCTTTATGTAAAACCAGCGAATTTGGCACATGATTTGACATTTTTCATCCACATTGACTTCAATATAAATCTTCTCATCATGTGAACATAAGAAACTCTCGGACGTCATCAACACCATCACAAAACTTGTTTATGGGTTATTTTATGGACACATATTTGTCACACACTTTGACATAATTTACACATTTGTTAAACGTATGATTGGATTATATTTATTTACACATGAAACCATTACTAGTGCTTGTGAAAATTAATCCAATCGCCACGTGGCATATGTACTGGTTGTGGTAAAGTGTGTGAAAGAATGTCTCTAAAATTTTTGCTTCTTTGTTGTTCAAGAATGCAAATGACAAGCGTGGAAAGTCCTAACTTCCTGTTAGGTAGGAGAAATTATACATTTTTACTCTAAACTATATCATATTATACACTTTGCCCTCTGAACTATCAAAACCCATGATCGACCCCCCCAGATAAAATATTTTGTAACACTTACCCATTGACATCGATTATGTTGTTAAGTCTAATAGAATTAATCATTAAAAGACTAATTTACCTATTTACTGTCTGTTTTGGAGAAATGATAAATTGATCTTTCTATATTTATTTCTATCAAAGTTAACACGAAAATAGACAATAGTGGGGACATTGAAATATAGTTATAACATATTAACATTGGAGGGTCAATTATTCATTTCGATAGTTTAGGAGGCAAAGTATAAAATGTATAGTTTATGGTGAAAAAGTGTGATGGCTAATAAGTTCACCTAAAAATCTCTCTTTATCATTACAGAGAACTATAAATGAACCAAGCTATTTATGAACAGTTCGAGCTCGACTCGAGAAAAAGTTTGATTATTAAATGAGTTAAGCCAAACATAATAATGTGTTTGTAAAAAAACTCGTGTACATGAGGGCTCGATTTAACTATTTATAATATTATATTTATATATATACAATTGTCTAAAAATATATTTATATAAACTTGAAATCGGATTGTATAAGTTTGTCAATAGGTTCATATGATATTAAATTATTATTTGTAGCTTGCTAATGATATAAACAATCTATTTGTCGTAAAAATTCATGGAATTTTGAAGAGGTAAAACATTCTAGTCATGTTTTCACAATAATATAGGAAGTTAACTAAGTAGCTTGTGAACAAGCTCAAGCTTTGATGTTGGGAAAGCTTGAAAAAAGTACACACGATACTCTCTTGATGAAATAGAAACTAAACTATTAACTTCTGGTAATAAACCTCAAATTCACGAGTGGTTTCCCTGAATCCATAAAGAGATGAAAATTGGAATCCACTAGAAGAAAATATGACAACATGTCTATGTTTGTTGATAATAGTTTGTCTTACCTCTGACAACTACAAAACATATAAATATTAAGAAAAACATCTAAAACCCTAATTCACATTAATTACATGATTAGGTGACAAAATACTGAAATTTACCAAAAATTAAAAAATTGAGTTAAATGCAGAATCATAAACTACTGATCTTAAGGGTTGTCTCAAAACAAGCTGGACCTTATTATGACTTTTGAGCAAAAAGTTAATAAGGAAACAAAAATTACTATAAACAAAAAAATCACAGTTTTTGGAGCCAAAATGAAGGAATTCACCATATTCAGGGGGTACCTCATGGCAACATGACAGCTATTGCTCAGAAGGCCGTTTCACTTCAACCTACCAAATTTCATGTGATTCCGACTCCGAGACCAATGATTTCTACTAGTTCCTTTTTGCCTTGCACGTTAATTTCAAGCACGCGTGAGAGTCCAAGAAGGTCATGGAGGTCTGCTCTACATCAAGCTTGCTGGACAATAAAATGAGTCAAGCTTGAACATAAAATCTTGTTTGGTGATGAGTTTGAGCTCGGCTCGAGTTCGAAAAACAAATTAAATGAACAAGCTTGAACTTTTAATACTCTGTTCGACTAGTCTCATTTAGTGCCTTTTTGCCTTGCACGTTGATTTTAGGCACGCCTGAGAGTCCAGGAAGGCCATGGAGATCTGTTCTACATCAAGCTTGCTGGACAATAAAATCAGCCAAGCTTGAACATAAATCTTGTTTGGTGATGCGTTTGAGCTCGGCTTGTGTTCAAAAAACAAATTAAATGAACAAGCTTGAACTTTTAATACTCTATTCGTCTCGGCTCGTTTAATGCCGAAAATACACAAGAAAAATAAGGGATATCATACAACTTCACCATTATGTTGGAAAAGTTAACATATGCCCTAGGTGCATTAATTAAGGATTGTAAAAAAAAAATTATGAGAAAAGGAAAAAGTAATTGATTTTTTTAACAAATTTTTATATTTTTCTTAAAAGTGATAGAAAAACTTTCTCAAAATGGTACATTAACAAAAGCCCTAAGAGCACCGATTAACTGAAGCCTTAAAATACTTAAGATAGTTATAACCAATGGTTGATGGTCTTTATTGTTGTACATAAAAATTGACAAGTATATAAGTTGGCATACAATTTTTATTATTTTTTTGGTAATGGGCAAGCAATATATACTTACTACATCATTGAAGGCACTACATTATTTATTTTTCTGAGATAATTACAATATGCTGCTAACTCCACAGCTCGAACCCTTTCCTCTAGACTCTTGAGCACTTTATGCACAAAGATGTGTCAATTCAGCTACAAGGCCCTTTGTGAGTTACTACATTATCGAAGTGATAAAAGAACACCAAAACAAAACAATGGTTCCATTTCTTAAACAACTAAAATTTAATTTCCGAACATTAGAATGCCAATTTACACGAAGCTCCTAATGAGGTTAGTGCTATTGTCAACTTTATAAAATATGAAATTAATCAATCAACCAATTGGCTCTGAATTTGCAATGGTCCATATCATGTCATTCCCAAAGATCCAATGGTGTTTAGCTGTTATATTAATTAATTGAAGTGAGACTAGTCCAAATGGCTTTTTCTTTAAGAGGAGGGCTTTGTTGGTCTTTTTCTTTAGCATATGTACCACAAATTTTCTTATATTGAGCTTACAAATTAATGTGTCACTAATCATAAAGAAATAATTCAAATAAATCATATGAAAACTAACAAGTTCACATCCACCAATCACATTCATTGCCACATCTTTTTGTGGTAAAAACTTATAATACCTGTTAGGACATATGTGATTTGATGTTAGAAACATATGTCAACATTTTATGTATTGGCTAATCTTTTGACAAAATGCACTTTACTTGTATTTTGGTAGATTTAGGACGTGTTTAATACTTCAAGAAACAAGGTTTCAAGTTCAAGCGTTAAAACTATGCAAGTCTGTCTAAGAATCAAGTGAAGAAGTGTTGGATTTTGAATCTTGACAGCTAGTATCTATCGAGATTTAAAAACTGCTGAAGCTCGTGGCTGGACAGCTAGCTCGATAGATGGCTATCTATCGAGGTTTATGAAACTCAGTTTTTTAGAACTGTTTTTTTATCCAATCCGTGAGTATGTGTTTGGGCTTTCTTTTCTCACAACCCTAAACATATATAAGGATTATTTTAAAGACCGTATTAGGTGGCACAGTCAAGAGCATAATTGCACAAGAGCATAATTCCACAAGTGTGACCGGAAACCTAGTTTTCCCTAGTTCTTGAAGAAGTTGCTTTATTTGTACACTATAGGGTTTTGTGACCAAGCAATTTCATGATCTTCATCGTGTGATGAACAGAAGAACTTTGCGGTCAAAATCCTTCTCAAGTTGGTGATAAAGTCGCGTACTAAGATCCACGCATCTTTTGGTTAGTCACGTACTAGAAGCCGTGCAATACAAGAAGAGATTGTCATTACAAAATAAGTCCAATTAGGTATTGAGGTAAGGGTTCAACTGTCGGTTAGTATAAGGTACTGAGATTCCTTTACTTGTAACCGCTTGTTTTGATAATAGTGAATTCTCGGGAGTGGTGACCTTAAAATCACTCGGTAGGGTTTTTGCCGTGTAGGTTTTTCCCATTCGTAAACAAATCACTGTGTCATTTAATTTTCACTGCGTATTTAGTTATTTGGTGATTTGTTTGTGCTACTACGCTCATTGCATGTAATTGAACCTAATTAATTCACTTGGCTAATTAATTGATTAATTTATCATAAAGGATCAATACATTTTTGACCTATCAAGTGGTATCAAAGCAGGCATACTTTGATTAGAGTTTAATATTTGCTATGAGATCTGTTGACCCCAGTTGTCATGGCTGCCATTGGCAAGAAAAGATCTCTTATTTCAAATACATCTTGTTTTTCTAATCTCTGTTTAATTGAGTGTTTCAGAAAATACAAGTCTAAAAGTTATTTGAAAGCCATCATGATGATGATTGAAAAAGATCTTAACATGACAAGAAAGAAACTAGACTGCCTCAAAATAAGAATGTGTAGAGGTGTTCATTTGAAAAGGGTGAAGGTTAAAGGCCTTGTTTGTAAATGGCAGATGAAAGAGAACACCATTCATACAGATCTGTCATCAAAGCATGAAGTGTGCTTTATAATGAAGTTTGCATTCAAGGTAATGGATACATGCTTGTGGTACCTTGATAGTGGATGCTCACGACACATGACTGGAGATCGCTCTCTCTTTAAAGTCTTTGAGTCTAAGAAAGGTGGTAATGTCACTTTTGGTGATGGGATCAAATCACAAATTAAAGGAAAGGGAGTCATTTCTTTACTTGGACTGCCAGATATTGCAAATGTGCTATACATAGAAGGTTTGAGAGTGAACCTATTGAGCATAAATCAGATATGTGATCAAGACTTTATGGTGCTGTTTTCTAAAGGAAAATGTCTTGTGCTAGTTGAATCTGAAAAGAAGCTCATAAATGGTGTTCGCATTTTAGACAATTTTTATGGTCTAGTACCTAATGCTGATATTGTGTGCAATAGGATTCGTATACCAAATGAAGATCTATGACACCAAAGGATGGGACATGCTAGTTACAAACATCTCTCAATTGTATCTAAGCATGAATCAGTGTTAGGGATGCCAAAACTCAATAGAGTGGAAAATGTTGTGTGTGGACCGTGCCAGCTTAGGAAACAGACAAAAGCTAAACACCCAGGTACTCAGACATCTGCTACATCTAAACCATTGGATCTACTACACATGGATCTCATGGGTCCAACTCAAACCAAGTCTCTTGGGGGAAAGAGATATATCATGGTTGTGGTAGATGACTTCATTAGGTACTCTTGGGTCATTCTTCTAAGATCCAAGTCAGATGCTCCTGAGCACATTGAAACCTTGTGCACAAGATTGCAAAATGAGAAGAGTTTAAAGGTTGATCGAATTCAAAGTGGTAATGGCAAAGAATTCAAAAACTCATACATGGAGTCCTTTTGCTCTAGATTGGGTATATCTCAAGAATTCTCTGCTTCTATTACTCCTCAGCAGAACGGTGCAGTAGAAAGGAAGAACAGGGTTATTCAGGAGATGGCTAGGGCCATGTTGCACAACAGGGATGTGGCTAGAAACTTGTGGGGAGAAGCCGTCAACATTTCATGTCATACGGTTAACAGGGTATATTTCAGACCAGATACCAAGAAGACTCCCTATGAGCTATGGAAGGGAAGGAAGCCAAATGTCAAGTATTTCAGAAACTTCAAAAGTACTTGTTTCATTCTCGAGGATAGAGAGAATGTGGGAAAATTTGGATCCTGAAGCGATGAAGGAATATTTTTAGGATACTCCTCCATAAGTAAGGTTTATCAGGTATACAACAAGAGAACCAAGAAAGTGATGGAAACTGTAAATGTTGTTATCGATGAAGCTTCAGAGTCCTATTCTGAGAATGTTAGTGAGGAAATCCTCAAAAAAATTCTTCCTCCCAAGAACAAGGACATCCAAGAACCTGTTGATCAAGATTCTGCCTCTCCAAGTACTTCCATTACTCCAAGTGTTACAGAAAGTTCAACAGACAGATCTACCTTACCTGATTCTGAATCTCATAAAGAGAAAGGACCTTCCTCCAAAATTTAGCTGAATCATCCTCCTGAAACTATTATGGGAAATATGAATGAACTTACACTGAGGAAACGCACAATTGATAAATGTGTTGCTAACTTTGTGTCTTATTCTTGCTGTTTGTCGCAGGTTAAACCTACCAAGGTTGAGAAAGCACTTCAGGATGAAAGCTGGGTTGAGGCTATGCATCAATTTCAAAGGAATGATGTCTGGACACTAGTACCTAGACCAGAAAGTAAGCACATTATTCTATAATAAGACTGATAAGGAAGGCAATGTGATCCACAATGTGATCCGCAATAAGGCTCATCTTGTGGCTCAAGGATACTCACAAATGGAAGGAGTGGACTATGATGAGATATTTGCTCTAGTAGCCCACATGGAGTCCATCAGGATTCTCATAGCCTTAGCATGCTATTTGAAATTCAAGTTTTACCAAATGGATGTTAAGACTACATTCTTAAATGGGTTCCTTAAAGAAGATGGCTATGTGGCTCAACCAAAAGGCTTCATTGATCCCCGTTTTTCGGATCATGTGTTGCATCTCAAGAAGGCACTCTATGGTTTAAATCAAGCCCCCAGTGCTTGGTATGATTGGCTCATACAGTACTTAGTGTCATATAGGTTCACAAGAGGAAAGACTGATCAAACTCTCTTCATCAAAAGGGAAGACGGCAAGTTGATAATTGCTCAAGTCTATGTTGATGATATCATCTTTGGGTTAACAAAGGATGAACTTGCTCATGGTTTCTTCAAACTCATGCAGGCTGAGTTCAAGATGAGTATGATTGGAGAGTTAAATCACTTCCTTGGATTGCAGATCCGTTAGCAAGAGACAGGTATATTCATATCTCAATCTAAATATGCTAGAAATCATGTGAAAAAGTTTGGTTTGGAATCTTCTAGTTCCATTAGAACCCTTATGAGTCCAAATGTTAAACTCACTGTTGATGTCTTGGGAAAAAGTGTAAATCCATCACTCTAGATAAGCATGATAGGTAGTCTTCTTTACTTTACTGCTAGTAGACCCGATATTAGTTACAGTGTGGGAGTGTGTGCTAGATATCAGGCTAATCCCAAAGAGTCCCATATGACTGCTTTGAAAAGGATCATAAAGTATGTCAAAACTATTGCCGACTATGGTGTGTGGTACAGCAAGGACACAAATGATGTCTTGGCCAAGTATTCGGATGCTGATTGGGTTGGGAATGCTAATGATGGGATGAGTACTTCGGGGGTTTTTTTTTATGGGGGTAATAATCTTGTTTCCTGGATAAGCAAAAAGCATAATTCCATCTCATTATCCACTGCAGAGGCTGAGTACATCGCTGCCGGTAGCTGTTGCACCCAACTTCTATGGATACAAAAACTTCTCTATGACTATGGTATTCGTCAAGAACACCTCAATATCTATTGTGACAATACCAGTGTCATCAACCTCTCTAAAAATCCGGTTCAACATTCTAGAACCAAACACATAGAGATTCGACATCACTTCATTCGTAAGCTTGTTGAAGATGGTACACATACTCTTAAGTTCATTCACACTGATAATTAGAAGGCTAATTTGTTCATCAAACCTCTTGATAGCAAATGATTTGAATTCCTTCGTTAAAGCATCGGTGTTATCTCCATCGAATGATCTCCTCTTCTCCTCCTCTTTTCTCATTCATTTGCATCTTTTTATGCATTGCTTTATTTGACATGTTTTTGTTTGGTTGTTTTTTAGTTTTGTTTTTATTTTGTTTTTTTACTCATAAAAATTTTAAAAAAATTGAAAAATCAGAAAAAATACAAAAATAGTGTGTGTTTGTGTACATTGGTACTTGTGTACCTTGAATAGCCAATGAAACAAAGTCTTCTAAATTTTGTATTTTTTGTAGCTTAGATAAGCATCTCTATGCACAACTAAGTAAGTGAGCTTTGTGGCTCTTGTTTATGATGAGGAAGGTTAAGTGATCTCTTGTACTTAACACTCGTGTCACTCTTTTTGACGGGAATGACTAGAAAATCTTAAGAGAAAGGCATAAATAACTATCTCACCACTATTACTCGTCAATCATGAAATGACATCTGTTTGCTTTGGCATAGCAAAAGTGCAATGTCAAAAGGCTTAACATAATTGGGTATTTCTTTTCTCTCTCTTATATACCCATGTATGATATGCTTAATAAAAGAAAAATATGCAAAGAAAAATAAAAGCAAAAATATCAAAATACTTTAAAACATGATTGCAAGCGTGTATTCTAGGAAATGTGGTAGTTATAGGATGTACCTCGAAGGTGATAGTCCCCATCAAACAATTATGATTGTGTATGAGTTAAATTGATTTACTCATATCTCAAATCGTCATAACATAGAGACACTCATGCAATCTTGCCATGTTTTCACACACAACACGTAATACTCTTTGCTACTTTTGATACATGTGCAGGTATAATGTAATTTGGCCATCACAAGGGTTACATGCGCTAATATATGCTTACTAAATTGTCTTAACTTATTTTTAAAATATAAAATTGGTTAGACTTGTTTTTTTTGTGTGTGTGTGTGTGTTTTGGATTTAAATGTATGACATTTTTCTTGATTAAGAGATGATTTTGAGAGCTTAAAATGCTATTTGGATCTTTGGTTGAGTAGCATGCTTGATTGCATTCTTATTTGTGTTTTTCTCTTCTTTGAAAAATTGTTTTTAAGCAATCTCGATAGCTTCTCAATAGCTCTTGACAGCTAGGCTACCTATCGAGAATCTTCAGCTTTTCTTTATAGCAATCTCAATAGCTCTCTATAGCTATCTTGATCAATCGAGAAACTTTCTGTCTCCTCAATAGCTTCTCAATAGCTACCTCGATCCATCGAGCTTCTTTGTTGAGAAAACCTCTCATTAGATCCTTGATAGCTAGTTCAACAACTGAAAAATGCGTCTTAAAGCTCAATAGCTTTCAATCGATCGATCAAGTTTTATGCAGTTTCTATATAAAGAGGCATCGTGATTTCAGATCTCATTCCCTCAATCTCTCTCGATTCTTCCTCACTTCATTTTCAGTCTCAAGATCATTGTTCCTCATTTGGTATGATACTTTCTTCACCTTTATCATGCATTTTCATGATCTTTGACCTAACTTTTGGGGTTTTTGAAATTGTTTGAGATTTTTTAAAACTTTTGAGTTTTTGTTAAAATTTTGGGATGGGTTTATGTTAAAATGATCTTTAAACTTTATGCATTGCATCACATGTGCATTATAACAATGTTTCATGCATTCTAGATGTGTGTTTACTTTGTTGTTATGTTGTGTGCTGGTAGGTTTGGATTGGGCTGAGCCCATGATGAAACCTTTTTACATTAGTTGCATCATGGCACCTAAACATAAATCCATTCCGTCTTGGAACCCTCTTCGTTCCGGGGCATCTTCATCTTCTTCTCCTTCTAATCCCACTCCTTTTCACATACGGTTCCGTGATGAGAAAGCCAAATCAGACTTCTTTGAGAACTTTTCTCGACTAGGCATTCATTCGGAACGCTAAGTCATTCTATCCGATTTTTCTAACACTGACCTACCCACTGTCATTCACAGTAGGGGTTGGGAGTCACTATGTGGTATTTCAGTCACATACCCTTCCATGATCATATAGGAGTTCTACTCCAATATGCACGGATTTGACTATTCTATACCCTAGTTTGTCACTCGTGTTCGGGGTATATGCATGGTAGTTACTCCGGGTATTGTATCCGAGGTACTCCACTTCCTAGGGTTGAGCATCCTAACTATCCTTGCAGTGAGCGTCTGAGTACTGTGTCCAAAGATGAACTCTCGTCTCTATTCTGTGAAACACCTTCTTCTTGGGGTGACCATTAGTACATTCATTGTTTGGATTTTGCTAAAGGTCTTAGGTTCCTTAACATGGTTATGACTTTTGTTCTCCATCCTCTCTCTCACTATAACACTATCGCAGAGCTTCGTGCTTGATTTTTGTTATCCCTCATTACGGATCTTACCATAGATTTCCCTTCTCACTTCATACTCTCCCTCATAGATGTGTATAGGGACACAGCGACCCATGATAAATTCATCTTCCTTTTGTCTATCACGTGGCTCCTTCGCCATTTTTTAGTCTCCTATCTTGAGTCTCCCCACTTCACGTTCATGTGTGCCATTAATGCCGCTACTGTTAAGCGGAGTTTTGCACAGCTTCGCTCGAGACAGACTCAAACTGAGACGGCTGCTCCTCCAGCTTCTACAGCTCCATCCACTTCTGCTTCTTCATCTTCAGCGGGTGGAGTGACACTTGAGGCCATCATGGCATAGCTTGTGCGCATGGATGCTTGCCTTGACACTCTCGATGATGAGTTGTGCCAGGTGAACACTCGTGTTGGTCGTATCGCACGACGACAGGCTATCATGGGTGGTTTCACTGTTGCTTCTTCTCCATTTCCACCAATGTCCAAGGATAAGAGTAACGATGGCTTCGGCAGTGATGATGCTGATGAGGGTAATGATACTGGCTCGCCTGGTGATGATGAGATGTCTACTTGATGTACTTACCCTTTGTCACTCGTGACAAAAAGAAAAAGTAGTTTTCGAATATGAGAGTAGTCATACTTATAAGGGGAGGGTTAGTTTAGGAGATAGGGGGAGTGTTCATGAGTGTTCATATTCTTTTTAGGGATGTAGTGAGGATTTTGATGTATCTTTTTCTTTTCTCTTTATTTTAGATACATTGTTCATGTACCTTAGATCTTGTGATCATATTGTGATAGCAAACCTTGTACTTGTTGATATATATATATATATATATATATATTTGAGGTTGTTATTATATTTCTTTCACCTATCTTTACATGTGTTGTTTCTTTTCTCTCTTTATACACATGTTTCTTATTTATTGTATGTAATATTTTATTTCTGTTTCACACAAAGATGCCTTGATGAGTTCTCTTTAAGTGTTTCAGATATACAAGTTGTCAAAGTCTACTTGCCATGAACTCTCTTCTTGCAAAATTTTTCAAGAGTTTGTGTTAGGATAGATTTTATTGTACTTAACAAGTGAGTATAAGTTGAGTGATTTATGACTTCTCTCATATGTTTATATGTTTGTTGTGGTTTTGTCATGAATTGCCAAAGAAGGAGATTGTTAGGACATATGTGATTTGATATTAGGAACATATGTCAACATTTTATGTATTGGCTAATCCTTTGACAAAACACACTTTACTTGTATTTGGGTAGATTTAAGATGTGTTTAATACTTCAAGAAACAAGATATCAAGTTCAAGTGTTAAAAACATGCAAGTCTGTCCAAGAATCAAGTGAAGAAGTGCTAAAGGAATCTTAGTACCTTATAGTAACCTATAGTTGAACCCTTACTCCAATACCCAATTGGACTTATTCTGTAGTGACAATCTCTCCTTGTATTGCATTGCACAGCTCCCAGTACGTGACTAACTAAAAGATGTACGAATCCCAATACGTGACTTTATTACCAACTTGAGAAAGATGTTGACTACAAAGTTCTTCTGTTCATCATACGATGAAGATCATGAAATTGCTTGGTCACAAAACCCTAGGGTGTACAAACACAGCAACTTCTTCAAGAACTAGAGCAAACTAGGTTTCCGGTCACACTTGTGGAATTATGCTCTTGTGCAATTATGCTCTTGACTGTGCTACCTGATATAACCTTTAAAATAATCCTTATATATGTTTAGGGTTGTGAGAAAAGAAAGACCAAACACATACTCATGGATTGAATGAAAAATAGTTCTGAAAAACTAAGTTTCATAAACCTCGATACATAGCCATCTATCAAGCTATTTGTCGAGCCACAGGCTTCAGCAGCTTTAAAACCTCAATAGATATTAGCTGTCGAGATTTAAAATCCAGCACTTCTTCACTTGATTCTTGGACAGACTTGCATGACTTTAACACTTGAACTTGAAACCTTATTTCTTGGAACCTTTGAAGTATTAAAAGTTTCAATAAACAATGACATTTTCTTCTGAAGCTATAGAAGCTTGAAAATCCAAAAGCTTTAAGGGACATGTAGAAAATAAGTATGTCACTCTGATGGTTAATATCACAAAAGATCTTAATGCACACATAATATATAATTTATTCATCTAAGAACTTGAAATACAAATTAAATAAATCCTATCAAAAGAACAAACACAACAGCGCAAGACCGGGGATAAAATACAAAGAAAAACCCCAAAAAGTTTCATCCTAAAAAAAATCATGATTTGAAACCCAAACAAAATTAGCTGGAACAAGAAAACAAGATTCTCATAATAGACAAATCAGATTTGTTTAGGGTTGAACTTAACCAATTTGGAATCCAATCAAAACGCACCAAGGTACCAAAATACAGCAAAAACCATACCAAAGCAAGTGATTAACGTCCAAAAAATAAAAACCAAACCCATCAAAATTTCGAAACCTGAATATTGGGGAGATAACTAATCAAACAATAAAGGGTTACTCAGAACGAACCGCAGTATTTGGGTGCGTGGGCGTTAGCTCAGAATGACGCTGCAGCGGCTCCAACGGCGAGGAGGAGCCCCGTTGGTCAAAGGAGAGGAGGCGTTGGTGCTGGTGCTGGTGCTATTTTCTTCGGGTAAGGGCTTCTGAACACATTCTGTTTGGTGATTTTGCTTTTATTTGAGCTATAATCCTGTGTGATAGAGTGTATTGAGGCCTCATTGAATATCTGACGTGGCAGCTTCTCATTGGTGGCGCAAAACCTCACTTTTCTACCAGCTCTAGATAGAACGTTTTCTCTTTATTTTTTTGTTACTTCTTAATTTTTGTTATTGTGAAACACTTTTTTTTTTACAATTTATTTATTCTAAACTCTTTGGTTTTTGAACTCAATAACTCACTTCGACGAATATTTATGATGTGGTCCCACAAATAAATAATTTAGGACACATGGCATAAAATTGGACTCTAATTTGAAATTCTAATTGGACTTTCTATAAGTTTTTCCTATTAATATATACTAGCTTGTAACTCTATATATATGCATAGATACACTTAAAAATATACAATAAGATGTATAATATAATTTCTATATATATAATTTAAATACTATTGATAGTCATTTTTTTATTTTGTTAATTCTTTAAAAAAATTTGTAAGGATATTATTAGGTATAAAATGTAAATTGTCCATTTTTTTTTATTGAGAAGCACTTTTTTTTTTTTTTTACGATTCATTTATTCTAGAATCTTTGGTTTTTATACTTAATAACTCACTTGGATGAAAATTTATGATATGGTCCCACATTTGATTCAAAAATTAAGAAATAAAACTCTTTAAGAATAAATAATTTAAGACACATGGCACAAAATTATAACTCTAATTTGGAATTCTAATTTAAGTTTCTTTCAGTTTCACCTATTATTATATACTAGTATGTAACTCATGCTACCGCATGGGAATAAATATAATTTAATAAACTAATGGAAATAAATATATTTCATTTTATTATTTAAGTGATACCAATGGTTTTGTTTTGTTTTTATTTTATTTTATTAATCATGAGTTGAGTCATGTTTAAAAGACTTAGTTTATTCATGTTAATAAATCTTAGCATTATGTAATTTTTTAACAAATATTTTTATCAAACAAAATTCTAAAGAAAGAATCTACATAGACATATATATATATATATATATATATTCAAGGTTGATCCGTACACGGTATATGTAGCTATAATTAAGTTGCTTTATCATAAACCATTTTTAGCAAAATATTTTAATCAAGTAAATGTGAATCTCATAACGTGCATCTCATAACAATATATAATAATAGAATAACGTGAATCTCATTAAAAAAAATTTAATCAATTAAAAATCACTAAAATTATGAGCATAAAACGTAAAAACAAACAAATAGGATAAATGCTAATTGTGTATATGATCTGCAAAATAGCTTGAGTTCATGTCTTCACCAATTGTATATAAGTCTGAGTTTTGATGAGTAAAGATCTAAGAAGACTGTGATTCAATTTTGAGAAGATTTACATATTTAATAATTAAAAAAAAAACTATACATCCAAAGTCTACCTTTGCAGTAAACACTATATATCTCTTTAACACTCCAAAGAAGAAAAAAAAAATGAAAAAAAAAAAAAGCCCATCATCAATCCTATAAACCAAAAATTTTTGAGAGAAAGAGATTGAGAATATAGGACGAAAATAAATAGATCTAATGAAAATAGAGAGTGAGAGCTAGATTATAAATCCCATAAAACTTGCAAACAAATAATAATAATAATAATAAAATCATATCTAATTAACAATTACCTTGCATATGAAGCCTGCCTTTGTAATGGAGATATATAATTGATCTGCAAAACAGAGCGAGAGAAAGAGAGATTAGATTGAATTTTCCAGAGATAGAACGAAACCAAAAAAAAATTCTTGATAAAACAGATTTAGTAGAAAAGTAGAAATTGAATTTTGCACAGAGAGAGAGAGAGAGAGGAGGTTCGGATGAATATGAGTAGTGGAGGCGTGTTTTTTTTTTTTTTTTTTGAGAAAAAATACATGAAATCAAAAAATTACAATGGGAATCTATGGAAAACCTCTTCTTATATAAGATATAGAAATACCAAAATACATATATCATTGATATCGAGGGATTCTTTTCAAATTCCTTATCAAATTTCATAACATTCATTGAACAATAGGAGATTTGTATTGGAGATAGGGAGATGAACCTTGAAATATGCAGATGTGAGAAGATGAACCTTGAAATACGTAGGGGTGATGAACCTTGAAATACGCAGGTGTGAAAAAAAAAAAAAAAAAGAACACACCGGAATTACAATTGATCCACTTAAATTTAGACAAATGAAATCACATGAATCTTGACACATGGCACAAAATTAGGATTCTAATTTAGAATTCCAATTGGAGTTTCTCTCTGCTTCACCTATTATATATATATATAGACTAGCTTGTAATCTCACGTGCATGGATATACTTAAAGATACATATTAAGATGCATAATACTATAATTTTCACATATATAATTCAAATATTATTGATAGTCATTCTTATATTTTTTTAACTCTTTTGAAAATTTTGTAAGAATGTTATTAGGTAGAAAATGTAAATTGTTCATTTCTTAAATATTTTTATATTCACTAATTCTAAACTCTTTGGTTTTTGTACACAATAAATCACTTCAATGGATACTTATGATATAGTCCCACATTTAATTCCAAAATTAAGATACAAAACTCTCTATAAAAATAAATAATTTAGGATACATGGCGCAAAATTAGACTTCAATTGTAGAATTTAATTGGATTTTCTCTAAACCTTAACTATATATATATATGACTTGTAAATTTAAATTGTTTTTAATTATACAAAAAAAAATGCTCATAAATATAAAATCATTCAAACTCCTTCTTCCTCTAATTTTATATATAGTGTTAGATATATGATTACGTTCTTTACAATTTATTTATATTGAATTCCTCGTTTTCAACACTAAATTAACTCATGTAGCACAAAAATTTTAAAAAATCGATTAAATGAGACACACACACACACACACACACACACACACACATATGTATATATGTCTTATAAACTGGAATTGTTTTTAGTTCTATAGTTAAAGGCTTAGAAATATAAATTCATTCAAAAATTATGATTTTTATGGTTTACTTATATTGGACTCATCGTTTCTTACACTAAATTAACTCATTTGACACAAAAATTAAAAAAACTTAGATTAAATGGGACACATGTTGCAAAATTAAACTCTAATTGAAATTTAATTTTTACATTGAATTAACTCACTTGGCACAAAAAATTAAAAACTTATATTAGATGAGACACGTGGCACAAAATTAGACTCTAATTGAATTCCAATTTGAAATCTAATTGAATTTTCTCTCAGCTTTATCTATTATTATATATATAAACTAGTTGCATACTCACGCAATGCGTGGAAATATATAAATATTATGTAATGGAGTGTAATTTATAAAACGTAACAATTACTTCAAGTATTATCTATTTTAAAAAAAAGATTTCTACAAATATTTTTTTATCTCTACAAATATATCATAATATCATTTTTTGTATGTTCGATTAATATTTTTTTTTAAGGTGAATCGTATTCTTCTAACTTCTATTGTATTGTGTTATATTTGTCTAATATACAACTAAACTTTATAAGTTTCAAATTTAATATTCAAATTTGTCATCTCTTAAAGAATAAGGAGATTATCAATAAAATAAAAACTTATCACAAATTTACAATTTATGTTAACCAAAATTAAAATGAAATCAAAGGAATAAGATATAGACTTTATAATAATTTATTACTCAAAAAAATAGTAGGCATATTCAAATTTATAGCGATGTAGATTGTGTTTTTATTTAAACTCAAATTTTTATTTTCAAAAAAATTAAGTATTAACCCAAACCAAAATTCAAGCCTACCAAAGAAAGAGAGGACTTTGTGATGGGAAATTTGAAAAACACAATACCATAACACATATTAAAAAAAAAACCATCAACCTTAATCAAAGTTATAAGAAATATCAAAAATCTAGAAAGAGGGAGAGTACTTAGAGTTTTTTTGCGGGAAAAATATGATATCGAATGGGAGAAATGATATCGAATTTATACAAAAATGAAATGAGGAGAAAAAGAGTAAAAATATAAGAAAGAAAAAATGATGAATGAAGGGTAACAATAAAGTGGAGAGTAGTGAGGAGATAAAGAAGCAAAGGGAGGGGAAATGTTGGAGGAAGTGTAACAATAAATGTGAACTAACAAAGAAAATAAGAGGTTTTTTTTATTTTTATTTTTTAAGAATAGGGAGAATAAAAAAAGTTTAAAAAAGAAAAAAAAGAGGTACATAATAAGTTGATGTGGCCGCTAATATAACTCAACAGAAGCGTAGCAACAAAAAATGCTACACTTCACCTTTTATATGTATATATATATATAAAAGAGAATTTACTATTGAAGCATATTATATTATTTTGATTTTACTATATGAGAGATTTTACTCTTTAAAAAAAAAAAGTATATATATAAGAGATTTTAAAAGAGAAAATAAATAAATAAAAACTAAGTGGATGATGTGGCCACTGATGTGGCTCAATGGGAGCGTAGTAACAATAATTGCTACGCTTTAACTTTTAGATATATATATAAATACAGATATATAGACTAGTGTGTAGTCCTGTACATATGCACGATATAATTAAAAACAATCACAATTATGTGGTTTAAACTACACATTTTTTTAAAAGATGTTCAAATTATACGTAGTATTATCTCACACTTATTTAAACCATACATTTATAAAATATGTGATAGTTTCTCATTATATATATATATGATTTAGAATTTAATTGGTTTTAGACTCTTCGATTTTTACACCTAATAATTCACTTGCTACAACAATTAAAAACTTAGATGGACACCTAGCAAAAAATTAGACTCAAATTAAAATCCAAATTATAATCTAATTGGATTTAGACTCTTTCATTTTTATACTCAATAATTCACTTGGTATAAAATAAATTAAATGAGACACATGGCGCAAAATTGAGAATCCAATTAAAATCTATGTGTAATTACAGTAAACCCACTTGTGGTTTGGCCCAAATTCACGTTGCCTACCTGTGGTTTGAAAAGTGTCACTTTGCCCACCTAAGGTTTGCACCGTTAGATTTTTGTAACCTACCTCTGTTACAAATGAGGGTAAATATGTATTTTTGTTCAATTTTTATGTCTCTCTCCTCTAAAAAAAAACAAGAGAAATTAAGATCGAAAGTGAAGGTTTTGTAAAATTTAAATGTAACACTGCTCACCCACCACCGTAACTCCATTTTAAAAGAGGAAAACAAATTAAATGTAATGTAATTAAAAGAAGAACAAAAGCAAAAACAGAATAACCAACCCAACAAATAATTTAATATATAAAAACTTTTATACTTTGTGTTATACTGCTGGAAATTATTGGAGCCTGTACTTGACCAACTGCTCGTGATCTAGGAGTTTGTTCATATAGGTGATTCCTCAATTCTTTTATTGGGTTTTTTTCTTTTCTTTTTCATTTGTATTGAATGGTGACAAGCTGATAGTGATGGCATGGCAGTGTTTGTTTGTCTTTTTTTCTTTTTCTTTTTTAGAAAAATGTTTGTTTGTGTCTGGTTGAATGCATGCATGGCGGTTTGGTTTGTTGGCTTGAGGGTGTTGTGGGAGTGGTGGTGTTGGATTTTGTGCCACTGGGTCTTGGGAAAAGACACGACCGCTCTGCCGCTGTGAAGAATCCAGTAGAGTTGCGGCTGTGGTTGAGATTGGTTTGTATTCTAATGAAATTGGTAACCTCCAGTGGCAATTTTTAGCTCAAATCGGTAGATCTTGTTGGAAAAATACATGTTTGTATTGCATACTAAACATACGCAGCAAAAAATTAACGTATCTACTTCATTCACAATTGATAACATATGCTATGTAAGTTTCAGAATTTAAGAATAAAAAAGCGTACTTTGATGTGGTGAAATTCAAAACAATCTGAATAGAAGTGCTTGAGAACACTCTTAATCTTCACCTCAATTCCACTTAATACCCAAGAAGTGTAGTCTCTCAATAAGTTACTAAGGAGAGAATAACAGAGTGTCCAACACTCACATACAAACCATTTCATTCCAAGTATGATCTTAATGAAAAAACCTTTATTAAAAATCTCATAAAATTCTGTATATTTCTCTCCTTATATATATAACTGATTATCTAATTGAGCTAACCTTTTAGGCTATTCCAATTGGGCTCTAGTATGTGGCTTTGAGTGGGACCAAAAGAAAATAAATAAGACTCTAGCTCCAATGGGCCTTGGGCTTTTCTGTCAACTCTTGACAAGTCTAAAGTTACCATTAATTATATTCAATACTACTATATGAATATAATTGCACTCTAGGCCTTATTAGTAAATTATATCCCAAAACTTTATTATACATATAACCCCTCATAAATATATACTTTAGTAACTCCTTACTAAAGTGGTTGGACCCAACACTCTGAATAACCAAACTCATTAAACTTATCTCAAATGAATATTTTATATCTCCATTAAGAGATTATGAATTCCATCTTGAGACTATATGTTCCATCAACACTAAATGCAGCTGCCCAATATACTAAGGTTTTAACCGTAACTAATAGATCTCACTCCTGATATATCAAAGCAACCTATATCTCATGATCAGGTCCATTATTCTCTCAGGATTTAGAGTTGATGTAAATAGAACTCGTGAGATTTATTATTCATTTGACAGTCGTTAGGAAAATAATAAATCTTACAGCGGTCCAATTCAATATGTTTTAACTCTTAAAACATATCAACATACCAACTAGAAGTCTCCACTTCCATGATCAAGATAAATCATCTTAGTTGATATGTAATAGTCTTCGCAGATGAAATGTCCAATTTCATCACCGACTACGAATTAAAATTCTGAATTTACAAAAAACTTGTGATTTATATCTTCTGTGACTTTTCACATAAATCACATACTATGCATCCCATGGACTAAGATAATGTCTCATTAGTTTATTATAGATGATCTCATATAATTAAACAATTTAATTATTTATAACATGCCAATAAATTGGATTTTTAGGGCATAAACCCCCATAGATCTAACCATTAGGTGAGGCCTTTTTTTTTTGGGTATTGTGTTTCATTAGAGTTACAAGGAAATACCACAAGTTACATCAAATTCCATTTCAACTAGGACATCATCCAGCCAAACTAGATGTCAACATTCTGGGCTTTCTTAGTCATGAGCAACATAGTTTCAATTCCTTTTGGTATGGTTGAAACAAAAATGGCTAAAGCTTTGCAATATTAATTTAATGATATTACTGAAGTGAGAAGTGCAAAAACCCTCCCCTTGCACCAGATTGATGATGACTAGAGCATCTCCCCCGAAAATAAATTCTTGAATGCTTAGATGTAAGGGATTGATGATTGGTGATTGAAAGTTGAAACTTTTCTGCTTATGTATAATTTTGTTTACAGGAAGAAGGCGAAGTGCTTATTTGTAATGGTTTGAAATTTCATTTTCAATGTTCATCCACTTTTGAAAAAATTTCAAACCCTATCCTTTTGATTCAAAGTTATGTTTATTTTTGTCTAAAAATGTGTTTTTTTAACGGCAAATTGAAAGGTGGGTTACGAAAGGTTAACGGTGCAAACCTCAGGTGGGCAAAGTGACATTTTTCAAACTACAGATAGGCAACGTGAATTTAGGCCAAACTACAGGTGGGTTTAGTCTAATTACCCCTAAAATCTAATTGGATTTTCTCTAAACTTTGCCTATTAACATATATATATATATTGATGATGCTGAAAATCATTAGTAAGCTAAATAGTCCTCACGTGCCCTTGGTAACCTACACAACACAAATAAAGAGAAAACCTTGCAGAGAGTATCGGTGTAGTACCGACCAAAGACCCTTTGAAAGTTAAGTTAGAAAAGAGAATTTTCTATGACTCTAGAATGCCAGAGCTAGGGTATAATTATGTGTACCTTACTTTGTGAGGGCTTTAAGATTTTTATAGTACTGTAGAGCTAACCTTAGTTTCTTGATGGAGAAGGTATTTCCTTGTAGAGAAAATCCTTTTCAGTGTTCATATATTGTGGGATTCTTTCCTTATAGGGATTCCTCTGATTATGGTTGAACGTAGAATGCAAGACATTTCCATATTAGGTTCCTTGGAGACTACTTAGGCCATGTAGGTGCCATATGGCTTTGCCACCCGTCTTCGTCGAGTCCGTCCACCTTAAAGAGTTCGTCTGTTTCTCTGCCTTCCGTTCAAGACATAATTCCGTCTACCAGTTTTTTGACTGTTAGGCTATCCAGACCGTATCTTTCAATGACACTATCGCTTATTATTGCAATAACAAAAATATTGCAACAACAACAATTAAAGTTGGGTTGAATTTTCAACTTAATAGAAGGAAATTATAAGATTTCATGTATTTGTGAGTGGGTTTTTTTTTTAATTTATTTTTTATGTCAATATACTTAAGTTCTTTTTTTTTTTTAGATTTTGTATAATTTAAGTCTCTTAGAGCATTTTCATCAACTTGTGCAATTTTGTTTTTGTCTATTTTAGCATAAAAATCTATATTTCTATTTCATATAACCACTTTTCAAAAATAACTACATCAAATTACACTACACTTCATTAAAGTTTAGTATTTATTTCTCAATTTTTTAATTAGTCTCCTGAATCATCTCTCTCTCTCTCTCTCTCTCTCTCTCTCTCAAAGTCAAGAAAGTATTAAAATTTTTATCAGCTTGTGCAATTTTGTTTTTGCCTATTTTAGCATAAAAATCTATATTTTCTATTTTATATAACCACTTTTCAAAAATAACTACATCGAATTATTTATTTTACACTACACTTCATTAAAGTATTAGTATTTATTTCTCAATTTTTTTATTAGTCTCCTGAATCATCTCTCTCTCTCTCTCTCTCTCTCTCTCTCTCTCTCTCAAAGTCAAGAAAATATTTAAAAAAAAATTTGTATATGAACAGTAGTTGTGTATATTTGCCCAATTACCGTAACTATAAAGCATTTTGCATAATAGTACATAAGTTGGTGTGGGTGATTTTTGGAGTTGGTTGTGCAAAATTTGGCTCTTGAGTCATTTTACACAAACTGATATAAATGCTCTTAATGAACACCCCAGAAAAAATTCTCAAAGTCGTCACTAGTTTTGATCCTCACGGCAATTCCCTTTAGATCATCAAATTTCACACAATTTCATCATTGGCCTCAATGATTTCTACTAGTACTGTTAGTTTTCAAACTTCTTGCGCTTTGACCTTTGACAGTCCCTCGGTTCAAAGAAAGTCTGCTTTCTATTTACTCTATTCTACGTCAAGACTTGAAAGCTAATGAGAAAAAAAAAATCTTAAGTACACAGTGCTATTACCGTTAATTTACTGGGAAACTCTGAAAAGACAATATTAATTACACCAAAACTAATAATTAAGTTATTGAGAACAATGGCATAGCCATATTCTTCTGTTGAGAACAACTGATCCTCTTCAAGCTATATATCTGTTCTTCTAGCAAACCTGCCTTTGACTCGGGGTCGGGTCTCTGCATAGGCCTTTCTAGATGCGTACCGTATTTTCTTCTCAAATTTCCTTGTTTTCCTTTTCTCTCGATATATAAGGACCTTTGCTTCCCGGTTTGTCGGATTAAATTGAAGTGGCATCACACGTGAAGTGTTCTGCAAGAGTTCAGTTGTCCCACTCTGAAACCAGGTATAAGAGCATGAGAACTCGCTAGTTGTTTCCTCTGGTGAAATGCCATCACTCATAAAGGACAAGGCAACCTGGTGTAAAAATGAATAAACATTTAAGAATTTATGATAAGTCATTGAGCCCGTTTGGATAGGCGTTTTCCAGGACAAAAACGCGCGGTTTGATACAAAACGCAATATACACAATCGTTTGGAGAAGCTGTTTCAGCTAAATCACGTTTAGAAATTGCACAAATCAGCGGTTTTAAAGAAGCAGTATCTAATTGCATTTTTAATATCGAGCAAAATAGAACGTTGTCGCACCGCTATTTTTTTTTTTCAAAAAACCAAATATACCCCCAAATAGCTGGCTATTATCCCCGTACAAGTCACTTCACCGGCACGAAGCACCCCCTTGTTCCACCTCGGGTTGAATTCCAGTTGATTCCAGGCCTATTCTGGTGTGTTTCTGGCATTTCGGTCCGTTTCTGTGAAATCCAGCCGATATTCAAGATTCAGCTGGTACATATTCAATCGCTCAAGATGAGCCACACTGCCTCAGTGAAAAAAAAAATAATAATAAAAAAAAAAGGAAGAAGATGAAGATGAGAACAAAAATTAAAAGATGAGATTAGTGTCAACAAATTTACAGAGCAGCAGACCTGAAGAGAAATCCTTGAAGATCAACAATGCTGAGAGAGGGAGGAGATAAGACTTTAGAGAGACAGAAGGTTAACTGAGAGTCAAAACTTTTGAATAGAAGAGTATGGAGAGAACTTAAAAGACATTTTGAATATACGGTTGTGATGAGCTTTGGAACATGGGAATATTGGGATCGGTGATAGATGGGACTTAAAGAGAAAGATGAACATAGGGGAAGAGAAGACCAAAGACACGTGTGACATAGAAGAAAGAAAAGCTAAAAAAATGAATCAAAAGATATGAAGATATGGCAGTCAGTGGTGGGATCGGTTTAGAGAAAATGAGTGAATAGGAAAAATTGAAAATTAAAAACATTATTTTATATAATTAAATTAACTAAATATTAATGGTTAAGACTTAAGAGTTAAGACTAACTTAGTTTTGTTTTTTGTAATATTATTTTTAGCTTTGTGAGCCTTCACATGACTAGCCTACTAGTATTTGGAAGGGAAGCTATAATTCAGCTTTTTATGTTGGCTTGTTAGTGAATTCTAGATGGCTTGATGTGCAATGGTTTATAACATCTGGATCCAAAGGAATAATGGGGTACATAATGGGGTAGTTTAAACAGAGGATCAATTGGTAAGAGATATTTGTAAATATGTAAAAGTTAGGATGGCTACAATGACTGTAATTCAATTCTTAATAGAATGTTGTGTAATAATTGGGGGTTATCTTGGTCCTAGAGGAGAAGCAAAATGTTTTTTGTTGTCCTATTATAATTTCTAGAAACTAGTTTGTAATTTGAGTTTGATCTTTAGCGGAAGGACTTATTCTGATTACAGAAAAATTAAGATAGCCTTAACAATATAGATAAATCCTTTTTTAAAATTTACACTCAAAATAGCTATTTTTAAAACAGCTTATCCAAATGCTTAATATAACTTTAGATATAGAAAACGCATATTTTCACATTTTTACCAAACGATTATCTGTGGTTTTTAAAATGGAGTTTTCAAAATGCACATTTTAAAAATGCTAATTTTTAAAACGCACATTTTGAAACAACTTATCCAAATAGGCCCTATATTAACAGTAAGGTAGAATAGTAGGGAAAAAAAAATAGTGGGAGAGATATGATTAACTTGAGAACTGTACCAAGAGATACCATGAAAGTGAAAATTCTAATTTTAAGAGTCAGTAACTTGGAAATCAAGTTCTAAGATTTTTAGATCATTAGAAAGGCCAATGAAAATTGAAAAGTAAAGAACTTTGAAATATTCCTACAGAAACAACCTTGAAGAAGTTAGATTTGGTACTGTAAGGTATATAGAATCTTACACTTTGACTACTTGAAGGAGTGTTGATAAAAGCACCTCTTGAGGCGTCATGCTCCCCATTGAAGGAAATATTATGTTGTTCTTCTTCTTCTTGTATTTTTTGCGCTTCAACTGATGGAACTGGCACAATAATATCACTTAT
Source organism: Castanopsis chinensis (assembly GCA_032878915.1). Taxonomy (NCBI): domain Eukaryota; kingdom Viridiplantae; phylum Streptophyta; class Magnoliopsida; order Fagales; family Fagaceae; genus Castanopsis; species Castanopsis chinensis. Next base: position 17,846,621 of record JAVQMG010000114.1, read on the forward strand.
ATTTTTCCCTTTATGAGCACTGTATGATTGCTGCTGCGAGTACTCATCTTGGTACTGTAACTTAGTACTTCAATCATATTCAACAGATTGCAAATACTCAACTGCCTCACTATTCATTAATTCACTGTTAGTCTGATTCTCTGTGTTATCAGGATCAAGCAACAGAAAAGAGGCTTCAGCCTCATCTATTTCCTCATTGGTTTTATAAGCAACAATTTCATTTCCAACATCAAACGTTAGAGCTGGCAGTGGCAGCTCACAGTGGCAGTAGGTATTTGATGACGCGGAGACTAGACCAGTTAGAGGAGATACTGGAACCCGGTTGTGGTGACAGGCTATTGCGTTGGCAGAGTCTATCTCAACATCACAACTGATACAGAGTGATGCTGCATCAGCCTTACAGGTGAAAGCTGCTGGGGCATTCTCACATTCAGAGCAAACCAACACACGATGGTGTTGCAAAGCCTGAGGATTCGCAGCATAAATACATTCATCACAGCTAAAGCAAAGGTAAGCTGAGTCAGTCTGGCAGTAGAGGTTGCGGGCTGCTGCATGACATGCATCACAAGTACGCGGCCAGTTGCAAGGATACCTGTCTCCAACAGAATCCACCTTGAACATACTTGTTTTAAGAAAGAGGAGCAAAAATCTTTATTATCTAATGCTTCTTCTATCTGTAACTTATTTATTTCAGCAGAGGGAGGGGTAAACTGTGAGCGCAAGAAAGGTAAAGAGAGAACCATAAAAGTGAAAAGTGTCGAGGCTTTTTGGTGGTTGAGATAGGTTGTTCCACAACCTTGTGGTTAGCCGTGTTCCGGGTGGGGCTAAAGGTTCTTGGGGCCCTGGGGGGCTTACAATTTATTGCCTTTTGGAATCTTTCAAGATAGGAAAACGCTGTGCTTAATGAAATCAACGTTAATAGCTGTAACTGTAAATAAACTCTCTGCCATGACACTATAAGATGTTTGTTTTTGAAAATAATGAAGTGGTTTCAATGGCTGTGTGATATTCCATGGAATGAACAAAACCGGTGATTATTCTTGTGGCTGAAATTCTGCATGCTAGAGTCAGCTATGCTGAAATTCTTGTGGCTGAATTGACTTCACTAGTGGGCATGAAATCTTAGAGCTCATGATCTTACCTTGGGGCCTGGACCAGGCATAAAGTGGTTTTCCGATAAAGTGGGTTCAAAAGCCTTTGTCTATTTCTAATTATCTTAGCCTATCACCTCATTGTTGAAAACGACTCGAACAAATAAAATTGATCTCTGTTAACAAAGAGCATAAGTTTGACCTTTTGAATGAATAAAACATATTGATGTTTCATTCAGTTTCTTATTTTGTAAACCAACAAGTGCAAATGCCTCGTGTAGAACTTTGGGACAAACCAAGGTTTTATGTTTTGGGAAGGGGATGGGGAACGTGAATAAATTTGTTTTGACCATTTCAACAGAGATAATATACTAAAATTAAAAAATAAAAATTAATATATGAAAAATAAAAATATCATTTTACTTGGTATTAAAAAAATAATTATCTCTTAATACATTTCAATTCAACCCTATATGATCTATCAATAGTTTCAAAATGGAACTCGGGGCTTTTCTAAAATTCTGATATTGATTTATGTAATAAGTTAGCAGGTGGCCTTCGGTAACAAACACAAGTAGATAGATTTATGCTTATGCGCAACAAATATGACCAACACAAAATTGCAGAAAGTAAATAGCGACCTATGTGGATAGAGTTATGCAGAACAACATACTGAAATAGTGACAAATTTGGCTGAATTTCACAGTACTTACAATCATATGCATAAATAAAACCAAGTAGCATACAAAAAACGTGAACTCACTGCTGAAGAAACATGCATGTTCCAAAGTGGAATTCTTTTAAAACAGTTTGAACTGCAACTGAAAGCATATACAGAACTGAATTAAAATTTTCATATACATTTGAGAGAGAGAGAGAGAGAGAGAGAGAGAGAGAGAAATACTGATTTTTGTTCATTGTTAGATTCTATCAGAAATTCAAGCACTACAGTTTACCATGGTTGATTCAAATCAAAAATTAAAATACTTACATTTGAAGAAAGAAATATTAGTAATAAAGAAGAAGAAGAAAAAAAAGAATTAAAATGAAACATTTTTCAGGATGGTTTAGATGAAGAGCTGAGCCATAGACACAGCAAAGTGTATAGGGGGAATAAAGTAACACACGTAGATTGTGTCAGCACATGAGAAAGTGCAACCATTGCCATATCATGTGGCTTTCCAACATATCATTTTCTAGGTTTTGCAGTGCCACGTCGTTAAAAATTTTATTTCTTAATTTTAGCAGTATTGGAGCACCATATTAAAGATATCCTCTGACTTAAAGTTCAGACCTTTTTTACTATGTACTTTATATTCACAAACAATTTTGTTAAGTAAACTCAAACAAAACTATTTTGCTAAGTAGTCTTATTTGGAACTCAAGTTCCACTAGGAACTTAAAATTTTAAAAAAAAAAATCTGAACTCTGATTTTTCTCTATCGAACTTGACTCTCAGGGTATGTTTAGTTGGAGGTGGAATAAGGTGAATGTAAAATAAGGGTATGTTTAGTTGGGTTGCAAAAAAGGTGGATAGAAACTATAAGAAAAAAATTACGAGAGAAAATTGGTAATTATTGTGTTTGGTTGGAAGGAAAGAGAGGGAGGAAAAGTGGTGGGCTCCCTCAGTTTTCTCTCGGGCCTACCAAAATTGAATCATTCCAATTAAGAGTGTAAACACGGATGAAAATGTCTGGAAATATTGTGGATGAAATCGCCCAGGCTAATGTTCAAAGCTTTTCTGTCCTTTTCTTCTCTGATTCTTTGGTCATTTGGTTTCTTTCTTCATTTGTGTTGTTGTTTGATCCTTTCTTCGATTTTCTTCTTTTGTGCTTATCTTTGCTTTTTCCTCTGGGCCAAAATGGCCAAATGCCATGTTTTTTAAAACCTTTTTAGCCACAAAACACTGTTTCGGAAATATATGGCAATCTACCACTTTTTCCAGTACTCGAGCTCCCCATACTCGAGTACTGTAGCTTATAAGTTCCACCGTGGCATGCTGAGATGGCATTTAGATTTAAAAAATGCCACTTAGTACTCGAGTTTGTTAGGCAAACTCGAGTACTGTTTTGGTACCCGAGTCCACCAATCTCGAGTACATTGGGCGCTCTCTAAAGACTCCAATTGGTACTCGAGCTTCAAAGACTCGGGGACTGTGTTATCAATACCCGAGCCCATGAAGCTCGAGTACCAGTTTTTTAAATTTCCATAGTACTCGAGTTGGTTGAACTCGAGTACTGCTGTTCCGAATTTAAAAATTACCCAATAACTCTTAACTCTAACTCTAACTCTAACTCTAACTCTAACTCAGTCTCCCTCTCACGTTCTCACTCTCCGACTCCCTCTCACGCTCTCGTTCTCAGTGTCGCTGTCATTTTCGGTCTCCAAGCTCTCATTTTCTATCTCCAAGCTCTCATTTTCGGTCTCCAAGCTCTCATTTTCTGTCTCCAAGCTCTCATTTTCGGTCTCCAAGCTCTCATTTTCTGTCTCCCTCACGGTCTCTCCTCTCACTCTTGGGCCGCATCTTCACAAGGTATGTCTCAAGTCTCAATATTTGTTTGAGCATTGGGTATTTTCGGGTATTTGTATGTGGGTATTTGTATGTGGGTATTTGTGGGTATACGTATGTGGGTATTTTTTGGGTATTTGTATGTGGGCATTTGTATGTGGGTATTTGTGGGTATACGTATGTGGGTATTTGTGGGTATACGTATGTGGGTGTATGCGGGTATTTGTGGGTATACGTATGTGGGTATTTGTATATGGGTATTTGTGGGTATACGTATGTGGGTATATGTGTCTGAACCATGAACCCGAATATATTTAAGGACATATATAGCTTTATCAGTTTATAAGAAGGAAATATGAGAAGTGACAAAAAAAAAAAATCAGCTGTGATGGCTACACTTTAAATAAATAAATAAAAATGTGCTCTATCAACTTGTAAAATATCACTACAAAGTTCCCACATTTACAATTATGGACTGAATTGGGGTTTATACTCTTACTATATTTTTAACCCATCCTTGCTAAGGTATTACTAAATACTCTGCCTCTGAAAATTAAAGATTACAAAACAAGCTCATCCTGGCAACACTCTGAACATGACCTAGAAGTGTCTTTTTTTTTTTGGATAGGTAGTAGAAGTGTCTTCAATGTTACCCATATTAAATTTTAATTTCCATTGCACTGTTTATTATATCCAAACACCAAAGTGTCTTGTAGTGTTATATTATTCTTAACTATATTTGAAGAAGAAAAGCCAAAAGTTTCTTGAAGTTCTGACCTAGACAGCTTCAGATCATAGGAATTCCATAATTATCATATTACATAATTTAATAGCATAAGCACCACAGAGCACCAATATATAACATGTTCCATATGTCAAAATTGTGCCACTGGTGACAACAATTTGCTTTTTCGGAAGTTGATTTTGCCACGCAACCTTCTTGATCCATGTCAACACTATCTACATAATTATATGAGACATCAAAAGATTCAACACAAGCTAAATTAAAAAATTTTCAAGATGCATCAGCCACCATGGATTGACCAAGGGATGAGGCCATAAAATGTATCTCCTTTCTTTGTGTGTGTGTATATATATATGTGTATATGTATTAAACTGAGTGCTTATGGGTATTTGATAAATATGCTAATGGGTCAATCACCTTTAATTTATGCTAGATATGGACCCACATCGAGCGGGACCTTCTATAGGGACTGTCTTGACGAGGCAACCTTTGCATCGTTCAAGTTTGCTTTGGGATGCTCCTTTGGCAGGCGAGGTATGCACTAGTGTTGAAAATTGTAGTCTATATATGTAGTAGAAAGATTTTGGGCATTTATGTTTGAAGTGTAATTATTACGTGTAATTAATAATACTAAGCTGCTCTGTTTGCAGGAAGTGCCAGGTGTACTGACTTGTCGTCATCGAGATAAAGGTCTGTTTGAAGGTGAGTTAGATCCACGGATTGCCACTTATATCACAGATGCGGGGTTAGATGGGCTACTTCGGGTCCCACATATGGACCTTGACCATGCATTAATCACAGCCTTAGTGGAGAGATGGCGGCCAGAGACGCACTCATTCCACTTGCCCCACGGTGAGATGACTATCACGTTACAAGACATAGAGGTCATAATGGGGGTACCTGTACATGGCTTGCCGGTGGTGGGATTTACTCATATGGACGGTTGGCGTGACTTGTGCACCGAATTGCTAGGTACCATCCGTCCACCCGAAAGACCAGTCGGTACAAAAAAGAACACTGCAGTGTTGGAAGGGCCGAGGATAAAAGCCAAATGGCTCGAGGAGCAGTTTAGCGACCCTCTCCCTGCTGACGCCACTAAGGAGCGTGTCCAGCAGTATGCTCGGTTTTACATACTCCAAATGTTAGGTAGTATGTTGTTTATGGACAAGTCTGGCGAACGGCTCTCACTCATGTATCTACAATTTTTCGTTCCAATCAGCAACGGAAAGAATTATAGTTGGGGTAGTGCAGCACTAAGTTGGCTATATAGACACCTCTGTAATGCATCAGAGAAGACAGCGAAGCAAATTGGCGGTGCACTGCTGTTAGTGCAGCTGTGGGCGTGGGCGAGGTTTCCGCACATATGTCCGGTGATGAGGCATCCACAGCAGGCATTGCCCCCAGGTCCACTTGCTATCAGGTATGTAGGATCTTAGATCGTTATCGTTTTACATTTACGCATTAATTTTTTTCGCATGGGAATGATGTAAGTAACTAATATGCAATTAATATGTGTGTGTTGTTTGGTAGATGGAAAGGGGCTAAGATAACAACTGACCATCCAATGCACGTCCTACGCGCCTATCGTGTGTCACTTGCTTCGCTAAGGCCAAATCAGGTATCGTGCCTTACCTTACACCATTTTAATGACCATGGCATGTATTCTTCATATTCGTTAAATTTGCTTTTTTTAATTATATTGTTAATATGGTTGTTTGCATATGTTGGATCATTGTAGATTGTCTGGGAGCCATATAGAGATTACTTGAGTTCCCTGCCTGCATATTGTACCGCAGGCCAACACATATGGAGGTCCATCGTGCCGTTTATACATTTTTGGGTGGTTGAAGGCCATCACCCCGAATGTGTTCTTCGACAGTTTGGGATGAAGCAAGGCGTACCGGATAATATCGATACTTCAATTGAACTTCACAAGATAACACTTCAGGGCAAGCACGAAAAAAACTGGGTTGAAGAACATGCCACTCATATTGCTAGATGGGCTGCGCACGCCACAATTGCCGAAGCACCACCCTTTCATGGGGTAATGAGCTACAATGACGAGTATATGGTGTGGTATCGTCCCATCACTGTTCGGCATATTACAAAAGAGACCTCGTACTGGGACACTTTGGTAAGTTTACGAATACCGTTCTGTTATAAACGTACCTCGCTTTGTATAGTTTAGTTCCAAGTCCTAACTCTACTGTTGTATACTTGTGACAGGTTGAATCACAGTTGAGGATTATGGCGAAGTTCGAACCAGGGTCTAAGATCTACACTGACTGTATGAATGCGTTGCAATCTGTTGAAGAGATCGGTCGGTTGACCTTGGATGATGCACGCACTGTGGGCAACACAATTGAACCGGCTGTAGGGCGTGGTCGGCAAGCCCGTGGACGTCAAAGGCATGGAGGTCGTCAATCTAGTCAGCGTCCCACAACTGGTCGCCGGCGCACATCTAGTGGGCGTCACACACCCGTGCATGACCACACCAAGGAGGAGGCAAGTCAGACATCAGATGAAATGTGTTTGGACACTGGTTATGACATGGAGTCTATGGCACAAGTGGATGATGCGGGTCCATCCCATACGTTTTTCCATGATGATACCTACCCGCCCGCATCCTCTTCCCCACCGACCACCAGCACTACCCCCGCAGATGTATGTGGTACACATGAGATGAGATTCATGCCCACCCCTGGTCTACCCACCCTTGGTGCCATCCAAACACAGATAACGATCCCCCCACCTGAGACTTCACCCAGTGAGGATCAGGGGCTTCCCACCCTTGGTGCCATCCAGACAGAGATACCCACCCCCTTACCAGAGGCTTCACACATTGAGGATCGGCCGCGAAGGCCACAACGGACACGGACACATCCTCCTGACTGTGGGACTGGACATGGTACTTGTCTTCTTATACCGATTACATATGCATCTCTTTATGGTTAAATGCCCCTATTTATTAGTATTCGCTGGTGTTCTTTTCAGGCAAGGTGAGACCAGTCAAGGAACCAGTGAGGAGAAGAAAACGGGGATGATTTTCTAAGGTCAATTCTTGAAAGGCTTTTGAGTAGGTTAGGACGGCACTTGTCAAAACGGAGAGGTATATTTATTGGTTTACTTGGCTTTAATTGAGGTTGTATGTCTAATAGCTGTGTTTGGTTTTACATTGGGGATATTACATTTTATGGGAACTGAATGTGTGCCCTTGATTCTAGAATTGGGACACTGTTTCTTTACTAGTGATTAGTAGAAGACATTTGGGGGCTATACTTATAAGGAATGATAAGGGTTTGGCTATTTTCCCTAGGGTCATTGTCAAACATTAAGTACTTTTAGACAATTTGAAGGCATTTCCCACTTGTTTGGCTGACTGTTTGATCTAATTAGATTGATGTAGCATGTGAGATTTTTTGTATGGTTGATTTGGAGCTCCTCCAATTTCGGGTTCTTTTCCAACTTCTATCACATGTTTAGGCTCAGAGATAGGTGAGATGGGACTTAAATCATAGGCTTAATTCATTTAAATTTTTCTACAAGTTGGATGTTCGTTGGATGACAATGTCATTTTGGCCGCCGTTTGTCTATACTCTGTTTGCTGAGGATTCCCCTTTTCTCACTATAATCTTTTCGATCAGAGAAGTCTACCCCCAATACCCAATTGAGAGAAAAAGCTGTGGAAAACAAGAACAGGATGGCTGACGAGCACGGTGCCCAAATTCCAAAAGTGAAACTTGGAAATCAGGGACTTGAGGTAAAACCCATTTCAGTTCCTTGGTTTTACTTTCAAATTTTCAATACCCTATAAGATAAAGCACAAAACTTTAATTTCATTCTTTCATATACGCTTTTATTGTGTGTTTGGAATTTGCTCAAGGTAGTACTAATTGTCCAAATTCATGCAGTACAACTAAGAAAAAATGAATTTGATTTAAAACCCAGTTCATTGCTTGACTTCCCCACAGCAATGGCATCATAAAAATCTAAACTTGTTTGATCATATAGCTTTTCTTTATTTTGTTTTGCATTTAGTTTATATATTATATCTGGGTTTTTTCGTGTCTACCTGTTAATCTATTGAAGTGCTTTAATGGCAAAATAAGATATAAAGATTTCTTCCTTTTTCCAGGTATAAATGGGGTTATATCTTTTGAACTGATAGATCAACAATTTTAGAAGTGTTATAAGTTGAAAACTGATAGAATTGATAAGTAAGATCAAAACAATAATAACATAGTGTCCCTCATTTTCTTTTCTGTATAGGGTTGAACAAACAAACATTATATATTTTTGAGATGGTAGGCCGATAAATTTTTCTCCTGTATCATTTGTCGATCTATTTGACGAGCCATGATAGTGTTAAGTAATTCATTTTGTAAACTGGGATCACATATTTTTACCTCAAGTAGACATGCTATCATCAAATTCATTTGGACTCTCTCTTAAAAAAGTGATCAGAGGCCTGAATTATGCCCCACTGTTCCTCTTTAGAATGTGGAGAAAGAGTTAAGAAATGGTTGTTTGAGTTCTCCTCCACAAAATAAGAGATTTTTTTGCTTGTTATAAACTTTTTAGATTGTAATTTAATTTGTCTTCCAGGTTTCAAAGCTGGGGTTTGGCTGTATGGGGCTGTCTGGAGTCTACAATGATCCTGTCCAGGAAGAGGTTGGCATATCAATCATCAAGTATGCATTCAGTAAAGGAATCACATTCTTTGATTCAGCAGATGTTTATGGAGCAAATGCTAATGAAGTTTTGGTTGGAAAGGTAATGCACCTGCACAATAATATTTTACTGGATGATCTATATTCATTTATGCTAGCTATAATGCGTTTGAACTTTGAATACCTTTGCTGATTTAGTTATACTGGCAGTATATCCGTGAGATGCATGACATTTTATAGGGGTTTACTATCTCCATATCTACAATCACACGACTTAAAAGACTTTCCAAATTTTATTTCACTAATCTAATTAATATTCCACAGAACAAAGAAGGAATCAAAGAGTTCCCTCAAAAAGTATTTTTAGAACCTTCTTTCAATATCTGTTTGCATCATGTCCATATCTAGAATTAACTTCATATAAACATATAGAAAATAACATAACACATATAAAGATGAAAAACTCAACACAAAGGAAAATGCAGATCTGGATGAGATTTTGGGATTTAAAGATGTGTGTGTTCCATTGTTAATGGTTTGTAGAGAGAATGAGAGATGAAGAGCTGAGAGAAATGAAGAAAGAGGGACAATTATTAAAAGCAAAGGAAAAGGTGTAATAAAACAATGAGCAAATGGAGCAAGGACAATGACTCAATGAGTAATTGAAGGACCTACAAAAATTAATATAATAGCCAATATCTGTATTGGATCCATTCATAATAGAGTGACTAAATTTTACACTGGCCATCAACCTACTGCAACCCTCCTCCTTTTCCCAAACTTTTTTTTTGATAAGTCTTCTCCTTTTCCCAAACTTGAGACTAGTTGTGAACAAAATATATAACACTAAGCATAGACATAGGTAGAGTTACGCACAAAAATGAATAGCACCAAAAAAAAGAGGTCAATTCTAGCTGTCCTTGTAGCTGAATTTAATTCAAGGGCTGAACTTTCTCTGAGCTTGGATTTGTATATATTTATATGGTTTAGATAATATCTCTTTGTAGACTAGGATATCCTAATTAACAAAGAACGATATAGGAAATGTTTTGGCTTTGTTTGAAAAACTCTGTAAACGAAGGGATTGAGTACAATATGTGTTATAATTTTGATATGATATTGTTATTATATCTCTTGTATCAAGAAATTAACGAAGCCACTTTCTTACCCTTGGGAAGAATCTCTTGTATCATTTCTGGGCTGTCAACCTTAATGAATGAAGCCACTTTCTTACCCTTGGGAAGAATCTATAACTTGTTAGCTACAGAGATCAATCTCCTGTGCATCTAAAACCTGAAACATTGGAAATGGACTTCTGAAAAGCCTTGTCCATGCATTGTCCACATTAATTGAAAAGCCTTAAGCATTTCTTTTGGAAAATAAAAAACCATCACTTGCTTTTGAAGCCTTTGCCAGAAACTTTTGTCATTATGCCAGGTTTCATAAAAATGACAATCAAAATAGTGACAGCAAACCCTGATGGTGAAAGCTTCTATTTATCTATTCATTAGTGGAAACAGAAACTATATTAGTAGACCATCTTATGAGAACACAAACCGTCATGATTGTTGTTACTTCTGCAGCTGGCTCAAGAGTAAAGAGGTTCATAAAATTTATGTCTTGTCAGGCATTGAAGCAGTTGCCTAGGGAGAAGATTCAGTTAGCCACAAAATTTGGTATCGTCAAAATGGAAGCTAATAGAGTTACAGTTAATGGTACTCCTGAATATGTCCGCTCCTGTTGTGAGGGTAGTCTGAAGCGCCTTGATGTGGATTATATTGATCTCTACTACCAGCACCGTGTTGACACTTCAGTACCTATAGAAGACACTGTAAGGGTTTCAAAAATTCTCTCTCCTTTTCAAAATGCATTCTGCAAGTGACATCAATTTTTATATATATTGTTGCCTTAACTCAAACTCATAAGCAGTGCTGTTAGACTCTTTCACCTTCTTGAAGCTGTAAACTAGGTAATTTATCTACTAATTTTTTTAAAAAAAAAATTTCTATGGTAGATTGGGGAACTTAAGAAGTTGGTGGAAGAAGGAAAAATAAAGTATATTGGATTGTCTGAAGCTAGTGCAGACACAATAAGAAGGGCACATGCAGTTCATCCCATCACTGCTGTACAAATGGAGTGGTCCCTCTGGACTCGCGAAATTGAGGAAGAAATAATCCCCCTTTGCAGGTAACTTCATATTCTATTCCAAATTATTAGAAAATCAAAATCTCTATTCACAATTTATCCATGCCTTCGTGCCCTAAAACCATTCCAGTTACCTTCTTCCATTATGTTTATATATCAATCAACTTCTCAAGTTCTCGAGGCTTAAAACAGAAAAATGCTGAAGCATGTTTCTTGCATCAGAGAAATGTACATGGATGTATGATAGATTAGTTCAATTAAAAAATATACCTTTTTATTTGAATTTTATACTTTTGGCAGTAGATTTATCTCCTAGGATAAAATGTTATATTTCCCCCGCCTTGGGTTGTCGTGCCATTTGCATTTTCCTATTACGATGCTGCTGTTACAATTTGTTTGAACACCATACTGTGCCGTGAAAAGCATACTTTAAGGATATATGCCAAAATGTACAGGGAGCTTGGAATTGGAATAGTACCATACAGCCCTCTTGGTCGTGGATTTTTTGGTGGCAAAGCAGTCATAGAAAGTATACCTGCAAATAGTTTTTTGGTATGTAGCTGGTTTTTCATTCCTTATCTGTGCATCTATATAAACAGATTTTTTTTGGCTTGTTAGAAGTTATTGTTTTTCTCTTGTTGCTTGTGAGATTAAGCTTGGACTGATGGCTAATTTTTACCTTTTGTCAGAACGCAAATCCTAGATTTCAAGGAGAGAATTTTGATCAAAACAAGACCCTCTATTTTCGATTAGGAAAGTTGGCTGAAAAGCATGGATGCACCCCTGCACAACTTGCACTTGCATGGATTCTTCATCAAGGAGATGATGTGGTTCCCATCCCTGGTGAGTGACTCTTGTGAACCTTGTTCACCTTCAATCTTGTATGTGTTGCTCAGATTTTCCAGCATCCTTTGAATTTCTTGGAAAGAAGAAAATAATTTGAGATAAACAAATCATTAGAAGATTTTCTATTTATTGGTTGGGCTACTGAAAAATCAACCATCACTGTAAATTCAATATTAAATACTCTATCTGCTATTAGTCTTCCTCCTTCATCAACAGCTAGTTAAAAAAACGGGGGAAAAAAGTTACTTTTACCTACTTATGATGTTTCTTGGTAGCAAATGTCAAACTTGCAAATCTGTCTTGTCATTCAAAAGCAACAGGACATGATCATGATATGTTTTTTTATGGACATTTCTGGTTTCAAAATAAATGAAAAGTTTATATATTATTTAGCGTCACAATTTTTTGAAATTGGAGCAGTTCAAAAATCAAGAACTTCAGTGACTTTTCTTGTCCATCTAATCAAGCAACTAGGGAGAGTACAAAGTTATGTGATCAAAGGAATGTGGCAATGCAGAACCATAAAATTATGCATTAGAATGGATATGCTTCGGTTTTGTAGATCAAAACATTTGATGAGAAGGAATCAGGTCAAAGTATTTGTAATAAAACATTTACTCAAAGCAGGGTCATTTGTAAGAAATAATCTGATTGCCTGTCTGGTTATAACATAATCCTCATATTGTTATTTTTTATGCAAATTTTATACGTAAAATGGGAATTCAATCTTCCAAACCTGCGGAAGTAGGAGCTTTAGCACTAGTTTTGCACTAGATATTACCTTTTAATGTTATAAGTAATTTGTTGATTACAACTCTCTTGATTTAGATAAAAATCTTGATGTTTCATAATAGCTTAACCATTTAGGCGAACCATAGGTATTACCCATGTAGAACTGACATGGTTATCAAATTTTACATGCATGTGTCTACAAAATTGGCTTTTTCAGTTTCTTGAACCAATTGAATTTTAGCATATTTGCAGTTTTGTATAGAACAAGTTCCTTCATGAAGCAGAAAATTTTGGTTTGCTTTTGTTCTGTTTTCTATTAAAAGGCTAAATGAGAAGAATGGGGATAGTGAGCAGCAAGGGTCTGATGATAATGGATATACGTTATGCCAGATATTGAGAGCAACGAAGCTGAAGTATGTTTCTGATCATTCAAATGTCCTTTATTTTGTGATCGATTGCTTTTTTCTGCTTCGGGGTCATCCTCATATTGTTGTTTTTCATAGCATTGTGGACTTCTTCAAGGAGCTGCCTCAGTTTTGTCAAGGCTGGTCCAACTTTGAGTAATGTATATGGTGCAGATTGGGAGAATAGACTTGAGGTATTGGGGTGCAATTTATGCCTATAATTAAAAAAAATTGTTTAAATATGTGTCTGTTTATTTGGGCTTTTATTCATGGTTTTGTTTTCATTTTTCTCTAATCAGGCAAAAGAGATGCAGGCTAAGTTTGTGCACTTCAGTCTATAAGCCAGTGCGTTCATCTTTCAAGTAATGATCAGGTCTTCATTATCTGAAGAAGTTTTCTGAAGGAGATATACGTGGGGAATGTATTGCGTATATTGTTTAAAAGGCTATTGACCACATGGTGCCTTACGCTCAGCAGTCCTACAAAGTCAGTGATGTTTTTTCTTTCAAATGGATCAATAAGAAGTGGAAAGAAGCTTTTCAGTCACCTCCATGACCACTGCAGGTAGCGAATGGGGTATTGTCATGTCCCGAAATGCTGGTTATTCTAATCAGGTAGTTCAATTTCTTATTGCAATGTTCTTTTCAAGATGAAATACTGGAAAAGCACTTACGCCTTGTACTGTATTTTTTCTTAGGTCGTTGAACTTGATTTCCTCTATCCAAGTGAAGGGATTCATAGAAGATGGGAGGGTGGATATAGGATCACCTCCACTGCTGCTACAGCAGATCAAGCTGCATTTATACTTAGTATATAATTATTTATGTAGATGGATGCATTTTGTAATCCAAATAGGGTAAAATTAGGTATATTTCTGGAGTTGGAGCTGCTGTATTTACCAAATCTTGTTAATCCGTATATAGAACTTAACGTATATAATTGCACAAATCTATTATTCTAGTTTACTAATTGAAGTTTGTACTTGTTCTCTAACAGCTAGTAAATCATGTTTATTTTTCACCTGATGGGCAATGGGTGGCAAGTGCCTCATTTGATAAGTCTGTCAAGTTATGGAATGGTGCTACTGGGAAATTTGTTGCTGCTTTTCGGGGCCATGTTGGGCCTGTTTATCAGATCCTTATCAGATCAGGTTTGTACTGTTTCTGTGATTATAATTGTTGGGGACATATTTTGTAGTTGGCATATCCTTTGACAAAACGCACTTTACTTGTATTTGGGTAAATCTAAGTAGGTTCAAGATGATCATTACAAGTGGTTAAATTGAAGACATGAAGATTACTCAAGAACTGCTCAAGAAAAAGTGCAAACTACAGGTCTCGATACCTCCTCGACAGAAGCTCAATCTGTCGAGATTCATTAAAGCTCGACAGATGTCCCGATCGATCGAGATTACGGGTTTCAGATTATAGCCAGCAACGTTTTTATTCTAAAAGGCTAATTGTTTATGGGTTTGTATAATTCTTATTGGACTAGGAAACCCAAGGTTTGTGTAAACCTATTTGGAATAGGAAAGCTTATTGGACTAGGAAACCCAAGGTTTGTGTAAACCTATTTGGAATAGGAAAGCCCATTAAGCTCCTATTTAAAGGAGGTGGAAAAAGAAAAACCTAACCCTAGAGAGCTTCATAAGGTTTTCTTTTTGAAACCCTAGCCTCCTCCTACAGAAGAAAGAGTTCTTGCTGCGTTTCTTGTACGCCTTAGGGTTTTGTAACCAAGCAAAGTCTCTTGCACCAAATTGAAGATCTTATTGGTGTCTATGTGAAGCTGCTGCAAATCAACTACAACAATCAAAGGGTTGCTTGGAGTTAGTCACGTACTGGATTCGTTTTAAGGAGTAAGCCGCGTATGGGATCCGCGCATCACATTGGTTAGTCACGTACTGGGAGCCGTGCATTAAACTGGAGAAATTGTCACTACAGAACAAGTCCAATTGGGTATTGGGGTAAGAGTTCAACTGTAGGTTGGTGAGGTACTGGGATTCCTTACTTGTAACTGCTTGTTGTGATAATAGTGGAGTTTCGGGAGTGGTGACCTTAAAACCCGGTGGGGTTTTTGCCTTAGGGTTTTCCCCATTCGTGAACAAATCACCGTGTTATTTATTTTCCGCTGCATAACTTAGTTTCGGTGATTTGTTTGTGCTGCCACGTAAACTTGCGTGTTAATTTGATTAATTAATAACTGGGCTAATTTAATTAATCTAAATTATCACAAGGGGTCAACGCGTTTGTGGCCTGTCAAGTGGTATCAGAGCAAGCACACTCTGATTAGGGTTTAATCTATTTGTGTAGATCCACTGACCCCTGCTGTCATGGATAGAGGACAATCTCTAATTATACCTCCTTTATTTGATGGCACTAACTATGCATACTGGAAAGTACGCATGAGAGCTTTCTTGCAGTCTTTAGATGAGAAAGTGTGGCAAGCTGTGGAGATAGGCTGGACCAAGCCTACAGAAGCGCCGGCCAATTGGGATGATGCTAAGATCAAGGCGGCAAACTTCAACAGCAGAGCATTGAATGCCTTATTCAGTGCAGTCACCAATGAGGAGTTTAAGAAAATATCCTCAACAGAAACTGCTAAGGAAGCATGGACCATCCTCCAGACAACCTATGAGGGCACTAAGGCTGTCAAAGATTCAAAGCTGCAAAGGCTCACCACACGCTTTGAAGAAATAAAGATGGAGGAGGATGAGTCGTTTGATGAGTTCTATGCCAAGCTCAAGGACATAGTGAACTCAGCCTTCAATCTTGGGGAAACCATCCCAGAACCCAAGATTGTAAGGAAGGTGCTCAGATCGCTGCCAGAAAGATTCCATGCTAAGATCACGGCGATCGAAGAGTCGAAGGATATTGACAGAATTCCTTTGACTGAGCTGGTTGGAAACTTGCAAACATATGAGTTAGGGCTGACCAGATTGGGCAAGTCAACCAAGGGCAAGAGTTTGGCACTAAAGGCCAAAAACAATGACACGGATGACTCGTCAGATGATGAAGATTCCAAGATGAAATCCTACATCACAAGGCAGTTCAAGAAGTTTATGAAGAATGCCAACGGAAAGGGTTTCAACAAAGACCGTAGACAATCGAGTTCTTCTCAATTCAAGAGTTCAGATAAAGGGAAGAAATATGTCAAGGATGGCGGTCAATACACTGTTCCAGCTGGGCCAAAATGTTTTGGGTGTCAAGGCTTTGGACACATGAAACAAGAGTGTCCTACGTACCTCAAGAGCATAGGGAAAAGCAAGGCACTTGCTGTTACCTTAAGCGACACAGAGCCAGAGGACGATTCCGAAGATGAAGACGACGGAATCTTAAATGCCTTCACTGCCACTGTTAATCCTACTGATGGGGTTAGTGAAAAAGTGGATGAAGAAGAAGAGTTGGTGGAATCTAAGTGTGAGATCATGGATGATCAAGATGATATCCACACTGCCTATGAGAAGCTGTACAAGCTCTCGGAGAAGCATGAGAAGCTCTATAGGCTGGCCACCAAGAAACTCAGTGATGTGGAACTTGACCGTGAGGAACTGTCCACAAAGGTTGATCAAGCGAATCAAACCTTTGGAGCACTGAGGTTCGAGAACAATTTCTTGGCTGAGAGGACCAAGAAGCTTGAAGCAGAGCTGTTTCAAGTCAGAGCACAACTGGAGAGGATGTCAAGCGCCAAACTGGACAAAATGCTAGATGCTCAGAGATCTTCTTCGGATCGTACTGGATTGGGGTATGAATTCTCTTCTTAATACTCCTTTCTAGTACTACTGTTTTTGTTCCACCGGCTAATAACATTAGAACTGAGGAAAATAATGTTAAAACTGATTTAGCTAGTGAGAACATAGGCAAGGGCAAATCCATCCTAGGAGCACCCCCTAAAATTGAGAAAAGGGAATCTAGAAACCCTAGGAATAAGAAGGATAACTCTCAAAGGCCAAACAGAAGAAGTCGCATTCTTTATCATTGTGGTCTTTCGACCAAATTGCTACAAGTGGCTTGCCACTCAAAAGAGCAATGGCGAAATAGCATCTGGGAGCCAGAATCAGCTTCAGTCATCTCTCGCTCCTCTTGGAGATATTCTAAAAGCCCTCATGTTCCTTTCGAACTTGAACGGTTCATATTCTTCTCCCCCTACACCGGTTCAAGAGTCAACCAAAAGGAAAGGATCTTCCAAGGTGTGGAAGCCGAAGGGTTTCAAGTGATTTTAGTCACTTCTTCTTCTCTCTCTTATTTTGTGTGTTGCATTACTTGTGTGTTTCTTTACTGTTTTGAGTCAGTCTAGTTTTATGCATTGTTTTGCTTTACATGTTTTTGTTTGTGTGTTTTCAGTTTTGCGTTTTATTTTTGCTTCTCTAATAAAAATAAAAAAAAAATTGAAAAATTGAAAAATACAAAAACAGTGTGTGTTTGTGTGCATTAGTTCATGTGAACTTTTGTAATGGCCATTGAAACAGAGTTTTCTAAACTTTGTATCATCTATAGCTTAGATGAGCACTCTTTTGCACAACTAAGCGAGTGAGCTTTGTAGCTCTTTGTTTGTGATGAGTAAGGTTAAGTAATCTCTTCTTCTTAACACTCGTATCACTCTTTTTGACGGGAACTAGAAAATCCTAAGAGAAAGGCATAAATAACCATCTCACCACTGTTACTCGCCAATCATAATATGACATCTGTATGCTTCGGCATAGCAAAAGTGCAATGTCATAAGACACCTGTATGCTTCGGCATAGCAAAAGTGCAGTGTCAAAAGCTTAACATAATTGGGTATTTCTTTTCTTTCTCTTGTATGCCCATGCATGATATGCTTGTTAAAAGAAAATATGCAAAGAAATAAAAAGCAAAAAGATTAAAAATGCTTTAAAATATGGTTGCAAGCGTGTTTTCTAGGAGATGTGGGAGTTATAGGATGTACCTCAAAGGTGATAGTCCCCATCAAACAGTTATGATTGTGTGTGAGTTAAAGTGATTTTCTCATATCTCAAATCGTCATGACATTGAGACACTTATGCAATCTTGCGATGTTTTCACACACAACACGCAATACTCTTTGCTATTCTTGATACATGTGCAGGTACAATGTGATTTGGCCATCACAAGGTTTACATGCTTTAATGTATGCTCACTAAACTGTCTGGACTTGTTTTTGAAATATAAAATTGGTTAGACTTGTTTAGTGTGTGTGTGCGTGTTTTGAGATACATGTGCATCATTTTTCTTGTTGAGAGATGATTTTGAGAGCTTAATGTGTCGATTGGATCTTTGGTTGAGTTGCATGCATGATTGCATTCATGTCCGCATTTTTCTTCTTTTGAAAAACTGTTTTTAAAGGCATCTCGACACCTTCTCGACACCTCTCGATACCTGGCTTATCTGTCGAGATCTTCAGTTGCAATTTATCGCAATCTCGACACCTCTCGATAGCTATGTGGATCGATCGAGGAACTTTCTGTCTACTCGATAGATCCTCGATACCTTCTCGATCCATCGAGGTATGCTCGATAGTTTCTCGACACCTCTCGATCCATCGAGATACCCTTGCATGCATTTCATCCTTCTTTGTTTTGCATGTTTTTCCCTTTGTGTCCATAGCATCTTGTTTTTCTTTTTCTTGTAGGTCTATGGTTCCTTGTTCTCCTCGGTCCCTCTATATGTGCCCAAATCTTTCTCCGGTCAAGTCTTTTGGCTATTTATACCCTTTGTCAATCGTGTCAAAAAGGGGGAGAAATTTGAGTTTTGTATGTCATTCCTCAGGGGGAGTAATAGACTTAGGGGAGAACTTCATGTTAAAGGGAAGAAAGTTTTTGTTGTAACTAACTTAGGGGGAGAGTTAGTGAGTTTGATACACATTAATATTGATATATTTTTGT
This sequence comes from Castanopsis chinensis, assembly GCA_032878915.1. Lineage (NCBI taxonomy): Eukaryota > Viridiplantae > Streptophyta > Magnoliopsida > Fagales > Fagaceae > Castanopsis > Castanopsis chinensis. The sequence continues at coordinate 17,865,641 of JAVQMG010000114.1, forward strand.
GATTGTGTATCTTTTGGTTTTGTGACCATTTTTACATACATGATGCTTATCCAGTGGTATATGTAATGATGTATGTGTTTCACTCTTTATCTCACATGTGTTGTTTCTTTTCTCTATTTATACACATGTTTCTTGTTTATTTAACTTGTCATTGTTTTCCACATGGTACCTTGATGTGTTTTGTTTAGTGCCTTTCAAGAAAGACAAGTTAAAGCCAAGTCAAGATTCCGAACCTTCTTCTTGCAGCAACTTCCAAGGTTCAAATCTTTTAGACTAGGCTTATTTGTACTTGAGTAGAATGTATTCTAGGACATTCAATGTACTCTTGTGGTTTTGTCACGGATTGCCAAAGGGGGAGATTGTTGGGGACATATTTTGTAGTTGGCATATCCTTTGACAAAACGCACTTTACTTGTATTTGGGTAAATCTAAGTAGGTTCAAGATGATCATTACAAGTGGTTAAATTGAAGACATGAAGATTACTCAAGAACTGCATCAAGAAAATTGCAAACTACAGGTCTCGATACCTCCTCGACAGAAGCTCAATCTGTCGAGATTCATTAAAGCTCGACAGATGTCCCGATCGATCGAGATTACGGGTTTCAGATTATAGCCAGCAACGTTTTTATTCTAAAAGGCTAATTGTTTATGGGTTTGTATAATTCTTATTGGACTAGGAAACCCAAGGTTTGTGTAAACCTATTTGGAATAGGAAAGCTTATTGGACTAGGAAACAAGGTTTGTGTAAACCTATTTGGAATAGGAAAGCCCATTAAGCTCCTATTTAAAGGAAAAAAGAAAAACCTAACCCTAGAGAGCTTCATAAGGTTTTCTTTTTGAAACCCTAGCCTCCTCCTACAAAGAAAGAGTTCTTGCTTCATTTCTTGTACGCCTTAGGGTTTTGTAACCAAGCAAAGTTCTTGCACCAACATTGAAGATCTTATTGGTGTTTCTATGTGAAGCTGCTGCAAATCAACTACAACAATCAAAGGGTTGCTGTGGAGTTAGTCACGTACTGGGATTCGTGCAAAGGAGTAAGCCGCGTACTGGGATCCGCGCATCACATTGGTTAGTCACGTACTGGGAGCCGTGCATTAAACTGGAGAAATTGTCACTACAAAACAAGTCCAATTGGGTATTGGGGTAAGAGTTCAACTGTAGGTTGGTGAGGTACTGGGATTCCTTACTTGTAACTGCTTGTTGTGATAATAGTGGAGTTTCGGGAGTGGTGACCTTAAATCACCCGGTGGGGTTTTTGCCTTAGGGTTTTCCCCATTCGTGAACAAATCACCGTGTTATTTATTTTCCGCTGCATAACTTAGTTTCGGTGATTTGTTTGTGCTGCCACGTAAACTTGCATGTTAATTTGATTAATTAATAACTGGGCTAATTTAATTAATCTAAATTATCACAAGGGGTCAACGCGTTTGTGGCCTGTCAATAATCATCCACTTGTCTTGGAGCTAATATTTATGTTGCATGTTGCCCAACAGCTGGTCTGCAGACAGTAGGCTTCTTTTGAGCGGCAGCAAGGACTCCACACTGAAGGTAACTTAGAAAAAGTATTACCTTTTATTCTTATTAATAGTTTCAAAAATGTTGAGAGCCTTTGTTTTCACATATTGCTGTAAACTCAATTCAGATTTTAGGCATTTTCAAACAAGAATAGACTAGAAAATATATAATTGTCAAAAAAAGAAGGCATAAAATGTGTATAATGCCATCTCTTCACAATTAAAAGATCTTATGCACAGAATGGAAAAGACTCATAACAAATGCTATCCGCCATTCTAATTAATTTCGCTACATTGCTTCTGATGGAGAGTTTCTAATTATGAAAGTTTTCTTCTATCCATATAAATAAATAAGTACCCTTCCCCATGTCTAATGTTTACAAATTCTTGGCTTTGATGTTGTACCTTTTGCCATGTGCAAGGTGGTGATGAGCAATAATGGAACTCTCTCTCTATTATGCATTAATAAATTTTTTTTGACCACAAAAAATTTTTAGATTAAATTAAAGCATCCACATCTAGATGTCTTTCATAGTTGTTACATGCTGGACCTTATGACCATGGTCATGTGATTGCTGAGGATAGGCATATCCAATGATTCTGTTTTGTTAAATTCATCTAGGATATCCGGACACAGACGTTGAAACACCACCAGGCCATAGGAGAGGTATGTTCTGCATCCAAATAGGTCTTTTAATTTTTTGTTTTGTTTTCATAATCGCAGAAGATTTTACTATATGATTTGGAAAGGTCTATGCTGTTGATTGGAGTCCATTCAAGACAGTGCGTCTAGGTGGCAAAATGAGATATTGCATTGTGGATGGGTTACATGTAGGGGCGAATACCATTGAAATGTCAAAAAACATGGTCATTCTACAGCTTCTACCATCTGGAACTAAAATCTAATACCAAGATGCAAGTATATGTTGAGTGATATGCACTGAAGGATCAAGAAATGAAGAACCAGGATTAGGCTTTTAGGAAGAACATGTTCAACTTCTAGGTTGACAATTCCCTTCCCCCCTTAATTCTGTTTTCATTGTAGATACATACAAAAATGTTGTGCTGTAAACCAACTTTCCTCTTTTGAATATAGCAAACTCTTTTAGTAGGAAATCAAACATGTTGCGCCGAAGTGTTACAGATATGATTAATTCTATAAATCATTGCTATTATCAGTAATCCATTAATCATATCAACTTCCTATCATTATTTTGTTGAAACCAACTTACTTCAGTTATGTTTAAATCCAAAGATTCATGTTTACCATTTTGAACAGATGACATCATTAATTTTTGTCTTCTGCTATTACTTTAAAATATTTTATTGCAACAAAAGGGATTATTTTCACATGAATTCTGTCGAACTGAAATAAAAATAGTATGAGGGTTAAAAAAAAATGCAAGGGTTGAATTAACACATAAGTAGAAACTGCAAATCATTCATTTTTGTTATAAAAAAATCCCCAATCAAAAAAAAATAGTATGTTCAAAAAATAACTAGAAATTTTAGTTGAAATTGCTCTAATGCTACAAAGATTTTCTCTTAACATCTTGAAAGACATGACTAAGAGCATTTTACTCAGGCTTCATTTAATTATAGAAATCTTCTATGATGGAAAACTACATAAAATTTATTTAAATTGGAACAGAATGTTTACAGTTACTAAAATTAAAAATCATGATGAGAAAATCCAAGAATGGGACGTGGGCACCAGTAACAGAGTACTCGAGTCCTACAGACTCGAGTACAATTAATTTTATTTATTTGTTAAATTATTAATCGTAGCTGATATGGACAAACCATACTCGAGTTTTATGTACTCGGGTACTGTCCAAGTACTCGTGTACATCAAGCTCGAGTACTACAAGCTTATTTGTGCCATACTCGAGCTTATTGGACTCGGGTACTTTAACACAGTACTCGAGTCCTCTAAGCTCGAGTACTAGGTGGCACACTTATTGCACACTTATTGCACACCTACTTACTGGCGCCAACGGTCGTGGTAGATGCATAATCAATGGTACTCGAGTTCTGTTCACTCGAGTACCTTTTCAGAAAACGCCTCCCTCCAGCTTTAACCATTTTTAGTATTTCTGCCTTTACCACTTGAAGTTCTCGTGCGAGTCAGAAACTGGAAGCAGAAAGTTACTGTTGGGTCACCATCTAGTCAACAGTTTCAGTCTCCATCCACCAACGTGCACTCCATATACCTTTTATCTACCATGTTGTGACTAGTAGGTAAAGGTTCCTACTCTTATTTCATGGTCTTTGATCTGTTGTGTTTGCATTATGAGATTTTTATGCATGAGTTAAATGCCTTCAATGCTTGGTGTTTAGATTGTGTTCGTATTTCTTGTTTTTATGCATGAGTTAAATGGCTTCAAAGTTACGTTTTTTGCATGTGTTCATATGAGAGTTTTCTGCATGACTCTCATGTTCTCAGTTTCAAACTATTTCACCATGAAATAATAAATAAAAAATATATAGAAAAATGTCATTAATGCATTTTGTTGTAGAGAATTAGGAAATTATATACAAAATGAACTAGTTGTTACAGAGATACCCACTATCTGTTGATGGTTTTTGCATATATTTAACTATTAATTGAATAATATGTATTTCAAAGAATTTTAGGTATAATTAAATATTATGTGCAATATATTACATACTTAAATTAAATTCAAATACATAGTTATATTTGTCTCCCATAGTTTTTCAATATTAACTATGTACAAGCAGTGGTGGAACCAAGATTTTAGTTTAGGGGGGGCAAGATCAAAAACACAATAATAAAAAAATAACGTAACATTATTAATTGATATTAATAATAAAATTATAAACAAACAATACTTGTCATACAAGGCCTATTAAAATTAAACAATTGTAAAACATCTAATTCATAGTTATTGATGATCAATCATCAAAGTAAAAGATTAATCTATGTACATAAGGTTTAGAGATCTAATTTGATTCCTCAAAATAAATTGAGAAAATAAATTTCAACTTTTCTCTATTCTAGCCATTATTTAAAATTTTGTATTTACGGTAGAAACTCAAATTTTGAAACTATGAAAATGAAAGAGATGGAGGAGGAGATAGGTGATGGAGTTGTAAATGCTGTAGTACCATAGAAGATATTATTAGGTGTAATTAGAGCTCCATGGGCAGAACTTCAAACCAGAAAAGAAGGAAATTTAGGTAAGTGAAAAAAGAAAATGATAAAAATAGTAAATATTGGTCAAAAGTGTAAAGAGCTTTTACAAGTTTAGTTTGGTGGCGTTTATTTTGTGTCAGATTGTTTAAGGTGGAAGGAGTTGTTATTGTAACACCACAAAATTCAGCAATATTTTTACAAAAAATTGAGGTGTTAGTACATCATTGGTTAGAATAAAATAAAATAAATTATTATGAGATTCATGTCAACTAAAAATATGAGTAGTGTGAAAATATTGTGAGAATTTGTTGTGTCTCTAAACTTTCTCAATTGAAAATTTTGTTATTTTATTATTTATTACATGTCATGTACAGTTTGTTTCGAGAAACTGTTCCTTTGTTTTTCTATTCTATGTCAGGAGCAAACTCACTTTACATAAGCATATATATATAATAGACTTTTTAGGACGAGAACATATTCTATTTTGCATATTCTATTTTGCTACAGTCATATTGCAGTACCATTGTTGGGTTGTTGGACATGAACATGAGGTCAGTTGGTGTGGTAGTCCATGGTCTTAGTTATATGGTAATAATAAGTCATAACACAATGTTGTTTGAACTTGACTTTTTTTTTTTTTTTTTTTTTTTCAAATGTAAATATGATTGTATTTGAATTTTTCGTTTGATTATGATTCTTAATTATGTTGATACCTATATAAAATTTTTTTATACGTGATTTGATTTTAAAAATCATTATTTGACAATAAGAGATTTTATAATTTTTGTTTGGAGAGAAATTTTATAAATTGAGTTAAGTAGAACCCACTTGCATGGGATATACTATCAATTGTTTTTATAAATTCAATTATTCAATTATTTATATGTCTATGATTGAGTGTGAATATAAATTATTTTTATCATAAAGAAAATTTATGTAAGTGGTTATAGATTATGACAACTTATATATTGTTAATAACAGGTCGGTGATGGATTTTCACTTTTTCTATGTGTATTACGATGGAGAGATGTATTATCATGAGTTGCATGGGTTGTCATACCAAGGCTCGAACCAAAAGCAAAAATGTGTTAGGGTGAAGCGTGGGATAGGCCTTATGAAATTGCAACGAAGAATATTGAAGGTGATGGGGTTAGACCACTCTAGGCATAACATTTCCATTGTGTAACGAGCACCTCAACGGGTTCTAGACAGCCATGTTTCCTACAATTCACTACAGTTATCGAGTGGCGCCCAAGTGAAGATGATGTGGGAAATTGTTGAACAAATGGTGGTGAAAGGATTCGTTGCTTCGGAATTTTATGTTACGGTTGAGCCCACTATAGTAGAGGCTGGAGAGGGTTCACAACATGCTGTTTTGGATGGAACTGTAGAAGAGCACATTGATTCAATACCATTACAGTCTTATCAAGTGTGTGAGGAAAACACAAGAGATGGGTATGATAATGAACAGTGGCAGACATGGACCCATGCTTCACACATTGAGGAGGAGCAACAGGCACATGAAGTGCATGAAGGAGAGCATTTATCTGATGATGAGTTGCATGGGGGCACATCAGAAAATGAAGATGATCACGGACTTGGTGATGATGCAACCCATATTGATGTTACTAGAGATGACTTCGAGGTGCTCCTAGATACCATGGGTGAACATGAGGATGTTGATCATATTGAGGATGTGGTTGTAGAAGAGAATAGAGACACATGCCCTGGTCCCGATCCTACGCCGGAATGGTTCACCAAAAACACTTGGGATAATATGTTTGATCCATCACCGGTTATGCAAGCAGAAGTATCAAGTTGGACTCCTGGGGAGCAGCCAATGAAAGGAATGGTATTCGCGACTAAATTGGCGGTGCGACATGCGTTGACTTGGTACGCACTGCGACAAAATTTTAGCTTCAAAACTGAGCATTCAGACTCAGAAAGGCTTATGGTGAGTTGTGAGGATGATTCCTGTCCATGGTCAGTCCGTGCGATCTGTTGCAAGGGAGACAATGTCTGGAAGATCGCAAAATGCAAGGGCCCCCACACATGCGACAAAATACAGAATGCTCATGATGGTCGGATGATTGATTCGGCGTTCCTAGCATACGTACTTGAGCGCTATATACGAGAAGACCCTGCGTATAAGATAAAGAACTTACGCCACGTTGCTTTGGCAGACTTAAAACACGAAGTATCTCACTACAAGGTATTCTTTAACTTGCATTCTTTTTTCAATACAATGTACAGACATCAGTCTTCAGTGAAGTATAAGCATGATATTTTTTTTCCCAAAACCCATGAATACCTTATGTTATGAAAAATGAAATTGAAAAAGAAAAGAAACAAAAGAAATAAAGAGAAACGAATATTTTCTTCATCTTATTTAACTTGTATTCATTTCTAACATAATCATTATGGTTCACATACAAGGTTTGGGATGCCAAACAAAAGGCCGTTGCAGCTATATACGGGGATTTTAAGGAGTCTTATGCAGAGTTACCACGTTTTTTGGCAGGACTTAAGGATGCAAGTCCGGGTACAAAGTATAAGTTAGTAGTGGATGATAATTATGAACGGGGAACCTGTACATTCAAGGCCGTCTTTTGGGCATTTCGTCCATGTATTATTGGGTTCAAGAACTGTAGGCCTGTGATTAGCATTGATGCAACCCACCTCTATGGAAAATATAGAGGGAAATTGATGATTGCAATGGCGACAGATGCTAATAATAAGATCTATCCACTAGCCTTCGCCGTTGTCGAGAGCGAGAGCACGGAGACTTGGGGTTGGTTCTTGGCTTGTATAAGAAGGTATGTTACTAATCGGAGACATCTGTGTGTCATATCTGACAGACACCCTGGGATACAAGCTATCTTCAGAGACACTAATCGAGACTTTTTGCAGCCTCCCATGACAGAACATCGTTACTGCCTTCGTCATCTATGCAGTAACGTCAACACTAGATGGAAAAATGAAACTTTAAAGAATCTAGTCTGGAGGGCAGCAAGTGCTACCCAAGAGCGAAAGTTCAATGCAACCTTCAATTTAATTGAGAATGTGAACCAGGATGCGCACAAATATCTGAAGGATGTGCCGAAAGAGAAATGGGCTCTAACTTTCGACAAGGGTTACCGATATGGGGCGATGACTACAAACGTCTCCGAGTGCTTCAATGGTGTTCTAAAGGGTGCTCGTAGCCTACCCATTACGGCAATGGTGAAATACACATGGTTCAAACTGAATGCTTATTTCGATGATCGTCGCAATAAGAGCATAGAGCAGGTGAATTCAGGGAAAAAATGGTGTAAATATGCCTTGGATATATTCATGAGAAATAAGGCGAAGGCGGAGCATCATAGGGTGACGAGATTGAGCGCACAACAACAATCATATCAAGTAGATACACCGCATAATCCAGGAAGTGCTGGACATGGGGATCACACACATGGAGTTAATCTGTTGCAAAGAACTTGCACATGTCAGAAATGGAAATTGTACAAGATACCATGTTCACATGTCATTGCAGTTTGTATTAGGTATCAACATGATGCAGAGCAGTACATTGACCTATGCTATAGCGTGGACGCACTGTTTCGGAGCTATGCTCCCGTTTTCCCTGCTTTGAAAGATAGATTATCATGGCCGGATCCTAAAGAAACTCGAAGGGTCCTCCCTAACCCCCAATTGATCCAGGAGAAAGGTCGTCCTGTCTCAACACGAATCAGGAATGAGATGGACGAGGCCGGGAATCGGCCTAGAACCACACCATGGAAGGAAGGAGGGAGGAAGGTGCAATGCGGGTTGTGTGACCAAGAGGGGCATAACCGAAGAACATGCCCTAAGCGGAACGAGGCCTCGACGAGTGGTGGTCAGGTGGACTAGGTACGGTAAGTTTGAACCGTGGCATCCTTTTTAATGCAACTTCAAACAAAATGCCTGCTATATGCCATTACATCAAAATGCATGCTATATGCCATTCAATTATATATTTTTAAAACTTTAGAAAAACTATTAGTGTTTCTATGCATTGAAAACTATTTGTTTCATTGGTTGCTATCACTCAGAATGTAATTGATATACATTCAGAACCTTATTTGCCTATTTTCTATTCAACTTCTATTCAATTTGTAATTAAAATTTCCTGCCAAATGGAAGCTAAAGTTTAATTAGTTTCATTCAATTATGAAGGTCTATGATACTATTGGTAGCAACAAAGCCGATGAAGACTCATTTTCTAGGTATTAAAAAATTAAATTCAAAAAAAATTTATGCACTTTGCTTGTGTTGTTTTGCCTGTCTCATAGCTTTCTTCCTCTTGGTTTTGTAGGTCCACATGATACTAGCATTGGTTCCTGCAAACTTATGGTATCAATGTTGCTCCTTTTGCTCCTGCTTCTTCTTCTTTATTTCTTTAGTCAAAGTTTTCTGTCTATTTAGCTTGATATAGACAAGTGAGAAACACTGGGGCCTCCTGATATTGACAGAGAACTTAAATATTTCTTCCTTCAAAAAAATAAAAAAAGAGCTATATGCAATTAATATTTGGTAGTAGTGGAAACCATATGACACATATTGTATCATCTCAGCAATCTCAACCACATACTATTTCTTTATTGCTTGTGTAGATGAGCATACCCTGCAATTAGGAATACACCTTAGGTGAATGAACTAAATTAAAGGATCTTTGAATTTGCAGGATATATGTTCTTTTTTTGGGTCAAAATATGTTTTTACAGTCTGACAATATGGTGTACAAATATTGTAATGAGTTGGATTAAGGTCCAGAACTATATTTTAGATTGAATTTGAACTGCTTTTGGAAGTTAAATTTAAACCTCAAGAATGGGAATACATGGATTCTGCTTCCCTATATAAGGTATATATGGTATTCTAGTATCAAGGGGGGCTTTTTTTGAAATAGCCATCCTTGGTCTTTGTCCAAGTGACTATGATTTTGGCCTTTTGTAGCAGTGAAAATGCATGGCATTCTCTACTAAAGGTCCTTTGTCTACAGAGAGTATCTACACACTGTACTAGGTGTAGAATGCCTCTAGTAAGTTTATATAGTTTTTTTATTTTTCTTTTTTTAACTTAATGTGTTAATTGTACTGTGTGACTATTGGGACTCTCATTTTGGCTGAGGTGAACTTGGCTTCTCACCCGCCCAAAGATTTGCTTTTGTTTGTTATCTGATGACTTGAGGTGAGACAATGAGATTGTTTGTTGTTGGGATGCTGCAAAGCTAACTTTTTTATGCTTAATGCATTGAGTGAGCAATTGAAAGCTTGTAAACTATCAGCTGAAATATATCCTTTATTATATATATTGTAATGAGTTTTGATATTGTAATGAGTTGGATTAAGGTCCATAACTCTATTTTAGATTGAATTTGGACTGCTTTTGGAAGTTAAATTTAAACCTTAAGCTTGGGATTACCAGGGTTCTAATATTTTGTGATTGGATTGTTTTCCAATGTCTGAAGTTTACAGAGTTATGTTGCAAATTTTATTGTAGGACAAGGTGGTGGAGTGATACAGGGCACGGCAAGTGAAGCTGTTTTAGTTGTGCTATTGGTTGCTCATGACAAGGTTTTAAGGAGGCTTGGCAAAAATGTTTGTTGTTAAAATTGTAGTCTAAACAATCTATTTTGTATATTTTAATTTTAGTTTCCTTTTTCATAGTTTTGAATTATTGTTAAAGGATGCTTCCTAATACTTGTGTGAAACATGAATTCATGTGCTAAGATCTGTAACATAAACTTACTGATAAGATTGTCAGGATGGTCAATGTTGTATAACCAAGTTTACATTGTGTGGCTCTTAATATATGCATCCATTAGTAGGCTTATTTTGTTTATATGAAGATGATTCAGCTTCAACAGCCTTTTGTGCCTTTTCTTATCGCTCTTGCCAAGTTTTTTATTTTTTATTTTTTATTTTTTTTCCTAAGTGAATAGGGGGACGGGTGCTGCTGTGGTTCAAACCTTAGTGCCTACGCACCACAAAGGGTGTTCGGTGCCGAGCATCCAAAAATGCTTCTCTTGCCATTATCATACAATTTTATTTAAGCTCTTAAAATACTTGGTGCTGGTACTAGCTAACTACCCCAACCTCTGGGTTTTGCTGCCAAATTCTTTTCTTTCATCTCTTTGGAACCTCTATTGTGCTAATAAATTATTAGCACAACACTAAATTTCTTTAGTGTTTTTTATCTACCAAATGAAACTGCTAATTGCAATAAATTTCTTTAGTGGTTTTATATGATCACCTTTGGCACATGACGGAAAACCAAGAAGGTTCTATGTCAAATTCTCAATGTTTCTCAGAGGTGCTTGAGGCAATGTTAATACAGTTATAACTTTTGAGTTACAATTATTATGAGTGTGTGTTCGTATTAGTCATTTCAAATGGACGTAAAAAAGCACGAACAGATTATACTCGAGCTTCATGGGCTCGGGTACAGATAACACAGTACTCGAGTAGGTGAAGCGCGAGTAGTTATTGGTCATGACTAGTACTCGAGCTTCATGGGCTCGGGTACTGTGTTATAAGTACCCGAGCACATGAAGCTCGAGTACTAATTGCCATTTCTTCCTGTTGCCAGCCCAGGTTTTGTACCCGAGCTTAGTGGGCTCGGGTACCAAACCACAGTACTCGAGAGCTTGGAGACAGAAAATGAGAGCTTGGAGACCGAAAATGACAGCGACACTGAGAACGAGAGCGTGAGCAGGAGACGGAGAGTGAGAACGTGAGAGGGAGACTGAGTTAGAGTTAGAGTTAAGAGTTATTGGGTAATTTTTAAATTCGGAACAGCAGTACTCGAGTTCAACCGACTCGAGTACTATGGAAATTTAAAAAACTGGTACTCGAGCTTCATGGGCTCGGGTACTGATAACACAATCCCCGAGTCTTTGAAGCTCGAGTACCAATTGGAGTCTTTAGAGAGCGCCCAATGTACCCGAGATTGGTGGACTCAGGTACCAAAACAGTACTCGAGTTTGCCTAACTCGAGTACTAAGTGGCATTTTTTAAATCTAAATGCCATCTCAGCATGCCACGGTGGAACTTATAAGCTACAGTACTCGAGTATGGGGAGCTCGAGTACTGGAAAAAGTGGTAGATTGCCATATATTTCCGAAACAGTGTTTTGTGGCTAAAAAGTTTTAAAAAACATGGCATTTGGCCATTTTGGCCTTTTCCTCTGTGCTTATCCTTTCTTCAGTTTTTTACTTTCTCTTTTCTTTCTTATTTTGACGTAATTTTTTCTTTTCTTTTATCATGTGCAGAATGTTTCTTTACTCAAATAGTTAGTTGGGTTTTTTTTTTTAACTAAAAAATTTTGGGTTCTTGAACTCTTGTATTTTATTTGTTTAATGTATAAATGAAGTACAATTCGCACACAATTTTTTAATTAAAAATGTGTAACATTTTGTTTTATTTAATAGGGACATAACTATAAATTTATACCAACTTCAATTTTCATTAACTTATTTTTCTTTTCAACCAAACAAATAAGTTTTCCATCTTTTCATTTTTCTATCCTTCAAACCAAACACATACGAAAGAAAATCAAATCTCTTCCCCATTTTCTATTTTCCCAATTTTCCATAATTCCAACCAAACAGACTTTAAAGGAGAGAAAATAGGAGTGAGTGTTATTTGGTAAGGAAAGATGGGGAAGAAATTTTTTGGTGGGGCTCAGGCATTTTCTACTCGAGCTCACAAAAAATCCATATTTCCTAATTGGAGAGAAAACAGACATAAAAATGCATGTTGCTGAACAATGAGCAAATTGCCCTGGCTTTTTAATGCTTTTCAAACTGCCACATTTCCGTCTTGTTGCTAAACAACTTCTATATTTTCTATTCTCTCACTTTTTCTTCAACCAAACAAAAAAGTTTTCACCCTCCCACTTTTCTACCCCTCCAACCAAACACACACGAGGGATAGCTAAAATTTTTTCTATTCTTCTACTTTTCCATCCTCCCTCTAATTTTCTCTCTTTTCATTTTTCCACTTCTCCAACCAAATGGACCATCAGAGACTCGAGTTTCAATTGAGGCTTGTACGGTCCAAAAAATCGAATAAAGTCCTAAGACCAAGGCTCACATAAGTCGGACCCTCCTAAAACGTACTGAACAAAGTGATAGAGGGCCCGAGCACGGTATAGTGCAAACCGATCCGAGGCCTCACCGAGAATGGCACATAATGCCTTGGGGATATCCGCCCGCCAAGCATAGAATTGGAGGCTGTTGAGGAGAAAATTTTGATATTCCCAAATAGAATATGTGGTAGCCAAGCCAAAACTCGACAATGGGCCCTTGTAATAAAGTCCAAAGGCTTCGGTATTGTGTAAGTCTGCCCAAGCAAGAGATGGAGGCTGCACCCTAACAAGAAGATGACAGTAAAGCACAATAAACACGTTATTGTTGTTAGTTTGTTATATTATTAGTCATTTTTACAGCGTCATAGTTCAAATCAGTTCTCCAGCGGTAAAGGTGAAATTACTCTTAAAAGTCCAAAAGTTAATGATTAAATAAATTTATGAAAGTATTCAGTCTGGGGGTCCTTATGTGTCTCGGTTAGGAGAATTTATAGTACTTTCAGCCATTATTATATCAATATGAGAGAAAAATTCAATTGTTACAAATACATTATATTTTTCATCATAATAATAATAAACAAGGATTAAAGGCTCTATTGTTACAAATAAAAGATGAAAAATAGAATGAAATGAAAGGAGAGAGAGATCCCCAACTCAGTGCAGCAAGTATTAAACTAAGATTTTGGTGAGTGTATAATTATAAGGCATGAATGAGGTGAATGTGGAATATTTTGAGTAAGTGAGATGGGATTTACACCAAAATCAAGGCTTTTTGTAAGTGGTCTATTTTTGACTAGTTGAGAGACATTTATAGGTTGTGTTTGTGTGAAAAAGGGAAGAGAACATCTAAGATTAGATGAGTGTGGGCTAAGGATGATGAGTGGTGAGCTTGAGGGAGGCTAAACCATGAGCAAGATAGCAAATAAACCCAGAATTTCAAAGAGGGTAGCTGCCTTGTTTGTGGGCTGAATGCTTATGCTTTTATAATGGAGTTTAGAGAAACATTAATTAACAAGAATCCAAAAAAACGTAGGCCTGATTCAGGGGAGTAGGACAATTGAAGTAATAACTTGGATTTGGCCTAAAAATGAGAGATTTGATTTTGGGGCTGCCTTGCTTCTTTAGGTAATGATGGGATTTTAAAGCGCTTTGCTTTTAATGCCATGATTTCTGGGGCTGAGCTGAATCAATATGATTATGGCGTGTATCAAGAACGAATCATAATGCTGTAATTGAGATTTGGTCCCCAAGAAGTAAAATTCAACAGCCCAAGCCCGGTGTCAAATTCTTAGTTCACTTCATAGGGTTCCACTGGAGATCCCTTTATGCCCTCCAAACCACATGTTCCCAATTTTTTCCCCTTAGGATTCATGGGCTTGGCACATGAATCACGTCTTGAATGTTTTTAACACTTGTAGCGTCAATTTGTTGAAGTTTGAATAATTTAGTTTCAGCTCCCCTTCCGCTGAAGGTGCAGTCTTGAGAAAGATAATGGAGTTTGATCACCCTTTAGACTTCAACTGATATGACAGCTCTCTGGCACTGTTCACGACGGGCAGAGGGTGGTAAAAAATTGATGGGACAACCCATAGTTCATCCTCAAGGGCTTGGTTCTCTTATTGGGATCTCTAGTTGTTTTTTTGGTTAGGGATGAACAAAGGCTGGTTGCCCACCTTCAAGCCTCTTGCTGGGACCTTTTTTGGGTTGGAACTTTTGCTTCATTTCAGCACCTTTAGTTAGGCCACATGGCCGTTTCTTTGCTTGGGCTTGTTCCATACTCCATGATATTCTTAGTCCTACAAAATGGGCATTAAAGACACGCTTTGCCATGGGTTTTTTACTCCTCATGGGCTTTAATTGTTAGTAGAAATAAAATGAATTCATGAGCTTTAATAAATATTTATAATAAATTTTGGGTATTAATTTCCATGGGCTTTAAATAACAACTTGTATAGTTTCTCATAATTTTTGCTATGAATTACTTTGTAAATGATATTTTCTTTGGGCTTTTTAAATAATGATCTCCAATATTTTTTTTGAGAATAATATTTATCATGAGTTTTAAATAAGTATGGTAACAACCACTATAATGGAATAATGTAATGTTCTCATGAGTTTCTCTATGGATAATCATGATGGACATGAAGGATGAATAATTACCATAAGTTTTGGTAATAAATATTATGAATGTTGTGAGGTAAAATAGATAGTAAACATGAGTTTATAACATGAAATAAATAAATGTCATGGGTCTAATAATAATTTTTCATGGGCTTTTATAAGATGATTGTTATGGATTTTGAGAATAGATAATTCATAAATTCTATAAGTTTGTAATATTATAGCAACAGGTTTAAAAATCTAAAGTATTGTTCATTATTGGACTTTTAAATGGAATAATTATGCTATAGTATTTTGTTAAGTATTAATAACCTTGGGTTTTTTATAGAACAATGTCAAGTAGTTAGCTTGGGCTTTTAATAGTGACGACGCAAGTTGAGCTTTTGATATTGCCAATGAGAATTGGACTTTGATATTGCTAATGAAGATTGGGCTTTAAATATTGCCAGCGAGAACTGGGCTTTGATATTGCCAATGAGAATTGGGCTTTGATATTGCTAATGAGAATTGGGCTTTGAATATTGCCATGAGTTTAAATCATGGGCTTTGATCATAGATTTGAATTCCATTGATAAAATTGTTTTGCCATGGACTTGAATCATGGGTTTTTCGAATATTGTCAAGTATAAGTATTCTTGGGCTTTAAATATACTATGATGTGTGTATTGGGTTCATAGGGCCGGTTTTGGACCTAACTAAATAATGATAATAAAATTAGATAAAATATGAGTTTTTGGGTTTTTTGTGATAGTTTATATCATGACCCAATTTAGATAATAAGATATGAAATATTTGTGATTAATGGAATAATAGAGCAAAAATACTTAGGAAAACTCAATAATTTGTTAGTAGTATAAATAGGTGGTATTCAAATAGAATTAGGTGTAAAAAAAAAAAAGTACCCGAACAGAGGCTAGCGCAAGTTCCAACGGGGTCAGTTTAGAAATGTGCGATGGGTCCCATCTGATCAGAAATATAGATCAGAATGGGGTCCACCATTGTTTGGGAAAAACCACCACTCATGATGGCAAACCTACTAAGGGAAGGCTATAAAAAGGGGAAGAGAAGGTGTAAGAGGAGGTTGGCTAAGCTGGAAAGGAAGAGAGAGAAAAAGAGAATAAAATAGTTAAAGATAAGGAAGCATGGCACCTAGCCCAAGACTCAATGGGAAACACACGTAAAAAGGGGTGGGGGAAAGGTTCAGCTTCAACATAAGCTTCTTCATTTGGGCCGTTGGGCTGGCGTTAACCAGATTTAACCATAGTAGGAAACCCATTACCCACTCAAAACAAATTAATTGGCAGCCCAAACTTCACAGGACCCAGAGTCATTTGGGCTGGGCTCGCACAAGGCTATTTGACAAAATTGTTTGTGAAAATTAAATAAATAGAAAATAACCCCTAAAGTTTTTTTTTTTTTTTGGTTAACCCTAAAGTTCACTAAGGGTGGTATTCTCCTAAATTAAATGCAACCTAATATTCCCATAAAAAAAATAAAAATAAAAATAAATAAAAAAAAAGCATCCTAATGTAAGAATTGGAAAGCTAATTTTAAGCTTTGCATTTGTATCCAAACATCATTCTGATAATCTTGGAAATCTTACGAGGTCATTTCAAATGTCCTAATGGAACTTTCGTTATCTCAAATATCCTTGGGGAACTTTCGGTATTTATTTATTCTTATTCAACGCAATCACTCTGGTGGACAATCGAAGGGTTAATATAACCCCCCAGGTCCGTCGGGATAATTTAGAACTCATCTTTCTTATGGCTGAAATTAAGTAGAGAAGGTAGGCCAGGACTACCTTGTTAGAGTCTAGCCATTCTAAACATGAACACCAAGCCTGTGGCTTGTAGCTATGTGTAGGTTCGGAGAATGAAATATTACTCTAGGAAGGAATTGAAGAGTTTTTCCACGCCACAAGAAAATAAAATGAAATGGAATAAAAAAAAAAGAGACTGTACCAGCACTAACCAGTAACCACAACTCAAAATGATAGTGTTGTGAAAATGTTGTTAGATTTTGGTGTGCCCTTAGAATTTCTTGAAATTGAATTCATTGACGTTTTTATAACAATCAAACAATTGAAGTTAGTCTCCAATAAACACCATTCCCATGATCCCATCTAAAGATGGATCCATCAACCGCATTGCACAAATTCAAAATCCCCAAACCAAAACTCAAGCATGTCCTAAGATTCCATACCACAAATTCCACATCTCAATTGCAAAAGACAATGCATATCCTGAGATGATTAGATCTTAGAACCACGAGCAGGCATTATATTATTCAGCAATTTTCAACAAGAGGCCTTGCACAAATGCTAAGATGCTCCATACATGAATAACAACAATAGATTTATTTAAACTTAAACTTGATGTACATCACAATGAAATAATTCACGAGCTTAACCAAATCCTAACTTTGTAAATTTTTGTAACAAGAAACCTAAAAATAGCTTGAGTAGATCACAAATAATCGTGCATTTACTAAGCAATAAAATCTAAAAAGTTCTGACAGGACAAACAAAAAAAATTAAACCAATTCACAACTGCCAAACTACTTCAAAAAGGTAATCTGTGTACCATTGGACAGGGAACACTATTTCTTTCATTGTCATATATCTTTTTTTTATTTGGCGGGGATGGGGGGGGGGGGGGGGGGGGGGGGGGGGTGGTAATTTCACTATCATATATCACGAGAAGAAAAAAAATGGACGACGACCAACATTAATAAGCCAACCTGCTGACATGTACATGGTCAATCGATGCATCACACACCCCTGTTCTCATTCTGATATTCTCAGTTAGAGAACTTTGCAATCAACTTGTCGACATGAATAACAATATCATCTATATGAGGGCGGACTGCAGCATCCATGTGACAAACTGGTGAAGTGCGTCTGGATACTTAGGCTTAGGACCAGTTGGCCACTTTACCTGTGCATTTACAATGGCCAACTGTAGGCTTCCACCAGATTCTCCAAGTGCGTATTCAAATGGAGATAAACCATACCTATAATAATTAGTCATCAGTAATGGGTGGAATAATCCATTTTCGCAAGATGATGATGCTTATAATTATATTAAGAAAAACAAGAAAAAGCCATTCCAGTAATTCATGAAACCAAAAGAAATGTTCCACAGTTTTTCCATAGCATTTGAATGCAGATATAAAGGCTTTAGACTAGAATCATGTCCCCTGAAAACATGTGCACACACAAAATCCATGGCACATGCACAGAATATTTCAAGAGAGGAGAAAAAAATAATATAAATAAAGCACCAATAACATGCAGATTACTATTTTTTGATATCTTCAAAAGCATTCCTACCTTGCATGCCACCAAATCAAATCATTTTGATATAAGAAAATAAAGTTTAAAAAAAAGACCAAAATAATAATCTCAACCCAAAATTTCCAATTACTGCATAAAACACAGTATTGCTTCACTATTGTTCAGTAGCAATTCACATACATAATGTGCTTATCTACAGAATCACAGATGTGTCGATTTGTGTATAAAAGATGTGCAACTATGTCTATAAAGAAAATACACATGTATTAGCATTTGCAAGCATGCTCATTTATCTAGTAAGCAAACTACATTTTTCATGCTCACACAACTCCCAGGTATCTTCAAGCAAGCTTAGTTATGTGTGTTTTTTGATAATTCGATAATTGAGAGTGGGGAGATTTGAACTTGGGATGTCTCCATTAGAAACACTAGAAGGAGCCAGTTGAGCTACAAAGCACTTGGCAGTTATGTGTGTTTTACTACATTTTCCTAGCACATGCATGTACGTATGTTCAATTGAATATGCACATGCATATCCCTCTATTATAAATTCTGCAGTGATTAAAGGCAGGCTCTCTGTAGATGCTCATAGACTTCCAACATGTATGACATGACAGTAGTAAAGAGGTGTATAAAACACCAATCCTCACAAAATATCATGCAAAGATGAAAACAGCTTTCAAGACGATTAAGCTTTTCATTAGATGGTTTTTATTATGGTAAGTTTCATAAATATATTTTTCAAGTGAATGATATTATTGTTAGCCAGTAGCATTAGTATAAATTTATTCAGTGTTTTAAGGTAATAATCCTTTGGACAGACACCAGGTCATTTATTTTAGAAATCTGATGCATAATATCAGGTCAAGCTATTAGAACATTCATCCAAAAGTTTCAGCCTTTGAGCTACCTAAATGGCTTGAATGGATATGTATGTATGACTGTATATTTGTTTCTATCTATATATATACAATATATATGCACATTCTGTTCAATTGAATAGTTGCTCAAATAGTTTAATCCAAAGAAATTCCTGTTATAAGACACAAGATACAATAAAAAAGTTGCTCAAATAGTTTAATCCAAAGAAGTTCCTGTTATAAGACACAAGATACAATAAAAAAGTTGCTCAATGCCAGAACTGTAGTAATCATAGCAAAAGATAAGGAATAGTCCTCACATTATTGCATACAAAGTGCATCCTAATGACCAAATGTCAGTTCTCTCATCAATATCTGCATGGCTTGGGCAATCCCATAACTCAGGTGCTCGGAAAGGAGCTGAACAATGTTCAGATGCCCATTCCTACAAAAGAAGAAACATAAATGGCCATAGAGGATCCGGTGGGTTGCTTGAGATGAAAAGTGTTCTCATTTAAACTAGGAAATCTTGATCAAAATGGCAAAGGTAGAGACAAGAGGCTGGCAGCATCATAACAAGGACATAGAAAATGCAATCAACATCTAAAATATTTGGAATCAAGAATAAAGGATTTAAATTACAATTGAAATGTCTGTCTTAATGATATGATATAAATTAATAAGCACACTGATAGAAATCAGCTGCTTAAAGGAAGAACATCACAAATATTGAAAATGAAAGAAGAATGTGGCAAACCAAGCACCTGCAACTATAGCGCCTCTGAACGAGAGAGAATTTGTCTCCTCGCAGGTCGAGCACTACCAAAGTCCATTAATATGGCAAGAGGTGGCTGTCCTTTTCTATGAGTTAGAACAACATTACCAGGCTTGATGTCATTATGTGCATAAGGAGGATCAAGATTATGCATATGCTTGAGGCCTGCACAAAGCTGTGAAAATGAATTTCTTTGTTAAAACACTTGCGATAGATTTAAGCAATTTCAAACCAATTTGTAATAAAAATATATCCAAAAACACAGCCATTATAAACTAAAAGGAGAAAAAATAAAATTATAAATGCCGCCCAGATGGAATCTATAACACAAGAAGAGTAAACCAGGGACGTACATATTCTAACAACATATCTACCTTGAGCGGAAAAAAAATAAATGTGACTCTCAAATAGAAATTAACCAATTGGTTTCAATGATTGCCAATTTGATGTTAAAGAATGTGTTGACGGAAGATCAAGACAGTAGCATGATAATATATTAATTTTCTTCTCCAAAGAAAAGTCCCAAGAAAAACAAGTTATCCTAAGCTCAGAAATTAAACTTGCAGAATCAACTGAAGTAGGAAAAAAATTGGTTATTCCATTCACCTGTCGAAATACATGTAGAACATCTGAGGTAGAAAAGAACTCCTTTTTGGCTTTCATGGCATTTGCATTGTCCAATAAAGTTCCATCCAAATGAACAGGAAATAACAAGTACGCTTCATGGTTCCGAGATCCTCCTGGTGTAGGCTACCAATAAAATAATATGTTTGAATAAATACTAAACCATATAAAAACTATTTTGTAAAAGAAATTGAATTACATATGAAGACTATTGGACAATGGAACATCCCCCCCCCCCCCCCCCTCTCCCTCTCTCTCTCTCCCAAGTCCCAACAAAGAAATTAGGAAAAGACATGTAATTTCTCAGTGAAGCAGGTAAACACTACTTAGGTAAATATAGATCCAAAGATGAGAAAGACAGCCCTCTTTAGGTTAAGTTAATCTTCCAAACATGCTGGATTGACTGCAAGTTGCAATTGATTAAAGCACTATCCACATTTTTATGAGAAATACCTTCCACAATATGTGGCAATAAACTCTGGTTCAAATGGCAATTTCTCCTCCCACAAGAAGGGGTGGAGAGTTAAGTCATGGGTTTAAATATTAAAACTCAATACATGCGGTTGTAACTATTATTTTTTTGGGTTTAGCCTGCCTCCAATACTTTTTTAACTAAACATGTCCTTTTATTTTAAATATACAATGACAAGTGATAGTGGGTTTTAATCCCCACCTTTTATTTAGTTAGTGGATGATACGGTAGTCTCTCATCAAAACAAAAAGAGATTCCTTTTTAAAAAAAAGTATTGGAGGTAAGCCAAATCCTATTTTTTTAAAAGAAAAAAAAGCTCCATGATATGTAAGAGTTGTGTACAATGGTATCTTACAATACTAATCATGACATACTAAAAAACAGAGGACTAGCATGATATCTATTAGAACATACTAAGGCATGATCATTACCTATCAATTAAAGGCAGAATAGCTCTTATTTTGTATTTAAATCACACAACACACTAGCAGGAATCATTATTATAATAAATTATGTGAAAAACAAGCTGCTATGGAACAAATAACTGGTACAGCCCATTCTAGGGAACTATTTTGTTAAAATAAATAAACATATAAATAATAATAATAAAATAAAAAATTGATTATCCAAGCAACCTGTGAGAATCCCTGCCAATGTGGATTAAAAACTTACTCAACATTGCAACCCCAACAATAATAAGTAACATGTGCCAACATGTTTACCACAATTCCTCATATTTAAATGAAATGTTCCAACTTCTTGTGGCTCAGCGACCAAAGTCAGAGCCAAAACTATGGTTTTATACCATCAGTTTTATACTAAAGTAGTCCAAACAAAGCAACAATCATGTAACAATTCTGTGTGTACGTGTCAAATTTTATATTAAGAAAAATATATAATTAATCATTGTAAATTAGATAGGAATGATCACTATGACTGATTACCTTAACAGATATGATAGCATGATCAAGAAGTGGAAGCAGATTGGGATGACTGAACAGTGAGGAAACATGGATCTCCTCCCTCACCAACTCCAACTGTTCAGTATTCTGAATCAGAACTTTTTTCATAGCATAAGTGCCATCATCTGGACAATAAACCAAATTCTGATCAAAATCAAGATTTCATCCCCTTCCCCATCAATCAACTGGAAAAATAAAAAAGAAACAAAAACCGAACATATGTATATATAGTAAAAGAATGGTGAGGCCCAATCAAGATTATTAATTATTAGTGCAACACCCTATCATAGTTCTTCATATATAGAGGGCAAAACAATGATGCAGCAGTGCCTTATAAAATTCAACAGGGTCATACCCTTTTTATGTATAATAATCATATTCTTTATAAATCTAAACTATTCAAACAATTTTTAAATTTTGCTTGAATCAACTAAGTTAAAGTAAAGTAATCAATTTCTTTATTTAGAATGAATAGTGTTGCGTATATGAGTCAAACAGTAACTTTTAATTTCAAGTAAACATAGGCATTGAATGAGTGTGTGTGGTAGATATATAAATACATATACACATACACACACTAAGAGCATTCACATCAGTTGGTAATATAATATCAAGTTATCACCAAAGAATAGCTGCTCACTCCGCCAATACAATAAATTAAAAAACGATTTAACGAATTCAATATGAAATTATTAATACAACCACACTTTCCAAAATCAACAATGCACAATTGAGTATGTATGCATTCACGTATCAATAGATTTTGAAAAAAAAAAAAAAAAACCCAGAAATTAATAAGCTCATTTTCATTCGAACATCAAGGCCTATAAAGTTCAGAAAATGTAGTTACACACACGGATCATCAAATTCCAAAAGCAGATATAAGAAAAAAAAAAGGAGAAGATAAAGAACAACAACAACACCCCAGAAAATTAAAAAACATAAGAATTCAAGGCTGCCACATTGTAAGATCTAACATCATAGAAAGATGCCATAGTTCCAACAGAATTCCCACATCATAGTATCAGATCACAATACAAAAACACCAACAAAGCCACCATTTTGAGAATTGAGATTCGCCCAAATTATCAAATTCAACCACTTCCAAGCTCAAACATTCAAAACAAGTGGAATTCAGATTCAAAACCAGATGACCCAGATCACAAAATCCCAAAACAAAACCATTTCTGAGCTTATAATAACTAAATACAACAATTTCAGATTGACACCAAAATGACCCAGATCACAAAAATCCCAGAAAAAATTGAAACAGGGTTAGAGAAGAGAGGGATCGAACCAGCGAGATGAGAAGGGTCCTTGACTTTCTTAGCCAAACCAGACCCACCACCAGAGGCAGAAGCAGAGTCAGTGAGCACCTCCTTGACCAAGAAAACGTAGGAGAACCCACCCTCGCCGAGTTGCCTCACGACCCTGAACCGGTTGTCATTGATCCACACGTCCCCCCCTCCATTAACGGCGTCGTATAGCGCATTCAGCCCAGAAAATGAGCACCCCATCTTCTTTTTTCTTAATTCTTTCTCCTAAAGATATGAAATGAAATGAAATGAAATCAGGTTTCCAGGCAAGAATTTTGAAGACCTGATTTCATGTCAATAGCTCATGAGAGAGAGTGAATTCTCTTATTTATGCTTCTTTTTTCCTTTTTTTTTTTTTTTTGTTTCCTTTAATCTCTCTGTCTCTTCTTTCAAGATCTCTTGGTCCAATCTCAACCATACACATGTTTTGCTTGCCTCATTTCATTTTTATTTTTTTTTTAGATGCACTCCTACTTGTCTATACTCCTATTTAAGCGGTTGGCTCTGTTTGGACCGAAATTTTTTTAGGTCTAAAATACCCCTATAGCTTATGTTTAAGTAGGGACAAAACTTGGTAAAAATGCTTCTTTAATTTCTACATAAAACACTATCTACAAAATAGGAGCACACTTCCACTACACTTACGTTAATTTTCAAACTTAAATTACTTCTTCTTCAGTTTTGCAATTCTTTCAATTATGTGTTTTCAAACTCTTTTCACCCACCTCCTTACTTCAGATTTCATTACAAACGACAACAACAACAGCATAGATTTGAGGTAAACTTTTTCATAGATCAAATCTCAGCCCTCTCTCTCTCTCTCTCTCTCTCTCTCTCATCTCACTTTTTTGTCTTTAATGATGTTTGCATGAAGTTTGTTTTCCTCATGTTCAATTTTGAAGACTGATTTTTTTTTTTTTTTTTGGGCCACATCAAACATGTTCTACGTGTATAGGTTTTTTTTGTTGGCCACCAAGCTTAATGCCTCTCCTTTGTAAAGCTAGGGTGAAGGTGGTTTCCCTCAGGTTTGTAACGTTGATTTTTTTTTTTCTTTTTTTGTAAGTCTTGGATTACGGTCTCCCTCATCTCACTTTTTTGTCGTTAATGATGTTTGCATGAATTTGTTTCCCTCATGTTCATTTTTTAAGAGTGATTTTTTTTTTTTGGCCACATCAAACATGTTCTATTTTATGTACAGATTTTTTTTTGCCACCAAGCTTAATGCCTTGCCATTGTAATGCTCAGGGTTGAAGGTTGTTTCCCTCAGGTTAGTAAGTTTTTTTTTTTTTTTTTTTTGAAAGTCTTGGATTATGGTTTAATTTGTCAAAAAAAAAAGGGTTGTTTTATCTCCAACAAAAATATATTATTTAATTGTGATTTAGATACTTAAAAGACTCCACTTTGTTAACATTATCATTTTCATATCATTATCTTATCTTTTCTTATATTTTTTTTATTTTTCTTTTCTTTTATTATATCATTATCTTACCTTATCTTCTCATCTTTTTTTTTTTTTTTTCGTTGTTTGCTTGAAGTTGCAAAAAAAAAAATAAAAGAAACCAACGTTGGTGGTTTGCAAAAAAAAAGGAAACCAACGTTGGTGGTTTGCAAAAAAATAGGTAACCAAACTTGATGGTTTTTTTTTTGCTTGAAGTTGCAAAAAAAAATAAATAAATAAAAGAAACCAACGTTTGTGGTTTGCAAAAAAAAAAGGAAACCAACGTTGGTGGTTTGCAAAAAAATAGGAAACCAAACTTGATGGGTTTTTTTTTTTGCTTGAAGTTGCACCAAAAAAAAAAAAAAGTGAAACCAACGTTGATGGTTTTTTTTTTTTTTTTGCTTGAAGTTGCAAAAAAAAAAAGGAAACCAATGCTAATGGTTTTTTTTTTTTTTTTGCTTGAAGTTGCAAAAATATAGGAAATTAACGTCAATGGATTTTATAGGAAATCAAAGTTGAAGGATTTTATCACCCTTTCTTTTATTTGGATAGTTTGACGGGTGTTTAAGTATTTTCTTTAATTAATGATTATTTTTTAAAGAATAGAAATGATATATATTGATTTTTTTTGGGGGGGAGGGGGGTTATCAAGTTTGACTCATTATTTTAGCGTATGTGTTTTAAGTGGTGCCATCTCTTCCTCTTATTATTTTGTTTGTTGTTTTTCTTACATTTAAACCTTACTCTCTTTCTTTTTTGTATTTTTTTTTAGGGTGACATATCAACAACTTGATTAGAGTGTGTAGCAGACACATTGGATGAATTTGGGAGAGCGAAGTGGTAGTCAATCTATGAAGTAGTTGTTAGAAAACATTTTTTGTAATATAAATATCCTACCTTATGAAATTTAATATTGTTCTTTTTTCTGCCTTTCATTGCATATTTGATGACTTTGTAAGCAATTGTTATATATGCAAATTTGCTAAAGCAAGAATGATATTGGACAATTTATCTTTAAAGATAAAATTTTAAAATTGTGGTGAAAATTGCCAATATGAATTTGCATCAATGTTTTTTTTTTTTTTTTTGAGGGTGGACAATCCTTTAACGTTGCTTTCATATTTTTCTGCTACTTCAAATCAAAAAAAAAAAAAAAAAAAAAAAAAAAAAAAAACCCATCAATGTTGGTTTCCTTTTTCTTTCTTTTTTTTTTTTTTTTAGCAACTTCAACAAAAAAAAAAAAAAATCCATCAACGTTGGTTTCCTATTTTTTTGCAACTTCAAGCAAAAACAAATCCCTATTTTTTAGGTATTTTAATAATATGCCAGCACTATTTTACATTTAAATTTTTTAAAAAAATGTTTTAAGTATTTTTATTCCTAAAATGTTGCCTATTATTCCTAAAATTTAGCCTATTATTTAGATACTAAATCAAGAATGATACTGGAGAACTTATCTTTAAAGATAAAATTTTAAAATTGAGTTGAATATTGCTTCTAAATAATAGACCAACTTTTAATAAATTTGCATCAACGTTGTTGTTGTTGTTGTTGTTTTTTTTTTTTTTTTTTTTTTTTTTGAGGGTAGTGAGTCCTTCAACGTTGGTTTCATATTTTACTACAACTTCAAGCAAAAGAAAAAAAAAAATCCCTATATTTTAGGTATATCCATCAACGTTGGTTTCCTCTTTTTTTTGCAACTTCAAGCAAATAAAAAAAAAACCGTCAACGTTGGTTTACTTTTTTTTTTTTGGCCAACTTCAAGCAAAACAAAAAAATCCCTATTTTTTAGGTATTTTAATAATATGCCAGCAATGTTTTACATTAAAGCTTTCTTTTTTTTAAATGTTCAAAGTATTTTTATTCCTAAAATTTTGCCTATTATTTAGAAGTAATTTTTTCCATGATTTTTTTCTTTTATATTCAAAGAAAAAAGGAAAAAAAATAAAAATAATTATTCAGTTCAAATATTTCATTTCACAAGTTCATGCTTCATGTTTATTGTACTTATCATTATTGTGTATGTTTTAAACTCTCTATTAATAACACAAACACACACACATTTTGTATCATAGGTTCATGGCAAATGCTGTTGGAAAGCAATTAGAATGTGGAACAAATAACATTGCTCCACCAACTTCTCCACCGTAGCCGCCATAATATTAATAAGTTTACATATTCCATGTTTCAGATGTAGTGAATTATTTTATTGTTTTACCTGATGTAAATATTTCACTTTTCTACATTGATCCATCAACTTTTCATAATAGTTTTTGTAAAGGTCATCACATGTATTTTGCAAGTAGTTTTATTGTTACGATTTCATTATGCATTTTCATTATATGCATTATTTATACGATTTATTCAATGGATCTTTTTTTCCTTCCCCTATAGGTTAATATTAAACTAACCTCTGAGCACGCGCTCACACCAGTGCTCAGAGGCTCTTCTATTTTTTGGGTAAAAGTTAATTTAGAGCATCTATTATAATTTGAGAATATTACATTTTTCAATCACCAAAAAAACCTAGGAGTGTGATGAAAATTATGCGTTAGCAGGTGAAATAATTTTTTATCACACCCCTAGGTTTTTTTTGTGATTGAAAAATGTAGTATTCCCAAATTATAATAGATGCTCTAAATTAACCTTTACCTAAAAAATAGAAGAGCCTCTGAGCACGCGCGTGAGCGCATGCTCAGAGGCTAGTAACATACTAACGCGCATGTATGGGGCTTGAGTTGACCTGTTGAGACAATTAAAAATATATTTTATGATCTCTTTTTAATAAATTATTTTAGGGATGACAATTTAAATGATTGGTGTTAACGTTTTTTCCTCGCATCCAACTTATTTATATTTAGTCCATTAAAAAAAGTCTAATTTAAGTGTATATATAGATATATATATATATATATGTGAAACTCCTTCTTGGAGGCTCGAACTTCAGCCTTTAACCCTTAAATTTCACAAATACTTATATTTGTAGAGTGATCACTGCACCAAGAGTGCGCAGTGATTATATATATTTTGTTATATTGTTGTATTTTGAAAAAGTTTTATAATGTTAGAACTTATTTTATAATGTTTTATTAGTTTTAATTCAATGTGTATATATATATATATGTATATACATTGAATTAAAACTAATATATTTATATATAAAAAAAACTTGAATGTGACAAGTTAGGTACCTGACTCAAAGACGAAGTGAAGAGGGGGAAGAGAAAACCTCCCCCATACCCTCTCCATTGTCATCTCTAAAATTAACTTATTTTACTTTATAGTTTTGTTTAATAAATGAGTCGAGTTTGAGCAAATTATGTTACGTTTTTTTATAGAATTTGCACTCTATTTTGGAGCCATTTCATATTCTTCAAAAGTAATGGTGGAGTAAAAAATAATTGCAAGGACCAAGCTAAATAATCAAAAAAATTTATTGATAGACCAAAAACGTATTGACTCCTTGTGATGGATTAATTGATTGATTATCTAAGTTTAATTAATTAATCAATTTAATATATAATGTACGTGGCAACACAAACAAATCACTAACTAAATAAATATGCAGCGAAAAATAAATTGACATGGTGATTTGTTTACGAATGGAGAAAATCTCCAAGGCAAAAACTCCATCTAGTGATTTTAAGATCACCACTTCCGAAAATTCACTATTATTAAAACAAGCGGTTACAAGTAAAGGAATCTTAGTATCTTATATTAACCTACTGTTGAATCCTTACCTTAATACTTAATTGGACTTGTTCTGTAATGACAATCTCTACTTGTATAGCACGGCTCCCAGTACGTAACTAACCAATAGATGCGAGAAACTCAGTACGCTACTTGATCACCAACTTGAGAAGGATGTTGGCTGCAAAGTTTTTTAGTTCATCACACAATGAAGATTATGAAGTTGTTTGGTCACAAAACCCTACAGTGTACAAACACAGCTGCTTCTTCAAAATGAATTAGGGCAACTAGATTTCCGGTCATACTTTTCTTCACGCTTGTGGAATTGTGCTCTGTGTGACAGCCCTTACAATAATCCTTACATATGTTTAAGGTTATGAGAAAAGAAAGGCTAAACACATACTCACGGATTTGATGAAAAACAGTTCTGAAAAACTGAGTTTCATAAACCTCGATAGATAGCCATCTATCGAGATAGCTATTGAGCCATGGGTTTTAGCAGCTTTTAAACCTCGATAGATACTAGTCGTCGAACTAGCTATCGAGATTTAAAATCCAGCACATCCTTACTTGATTATTGGACAAACTTGTATGGTTTTAACACTTGAACTTGAAATCTTGTTCCTTGAAGCATTAAATACATTCTAGATCTACCCAATTACAGGTAAAGTGCGTTTTGTCAAAGGACTAGCCAATACATAAAATGTTGACATATATTTCTAACATCAAATTACATATGTCCTAACATTAATTAAAAATAATAATTTATTAAACACACACACACACACACACATATATATATATAAAGCAACTCCAAAATGAAACTCTTCTATATAAGAACTTGCATGAACTTCTGGCTGATTAAATTGTATTTTAGCCCCACTAAAATCTTGTCCGATTAATTTTATTTTTATAAATTATCAATAAAAATACATATAAAATATACGATTTTTTTTTTTTTTTAAATAGTGTTGATCTTCTAGTCGAGTTGGTCTATGATCTATCGAGTGACACGATCGATTCACAGCACACTGGAATTATTAAAATGGGGAGTGCGAATAGTACTGTTGTCGAAGATAAATTCTTCAATTGGAAATTTTATTTTATTTTCAGTGGAGAGTTGCCTAGGACCTTAAGCAAATCAATAAAATCATTGTACACTAATTTTTGGTCATTTCATGTTTGTTTGGCTAGTTTGTTTTTGCCAACTTATTTTACTATATAACTAATTTTTTCTACTATTTATATGTCTCACTGCACTTTTTGGTACTATCTATGAGTCTCACTATACTATTTCAATTAACTTTTACTTTTATCTACATTACTTTTAGTAAAAAATTTTCAATTTAAGCAAAATAAATAGATCCCAAGCAGACTCTTCACATAATCTCTAAAGTGTAAGTGTGCTAGGTGGTTTTTCTATTTAATAAAAGTTTTCGATTTTTAGGGAGAATATATATACACACACACACACACGTGCACACGCACGCACGCGCATGGTTTTGAATCTCAGAATTTGATGCAAATTTTTTTTTTTATACGAATTTGATGCAAATTAGTCTCATAAAGTTGCTACAAAAGCAGACCCCTGCATAGGGGGAAGGTATAATGTTAACTATTCCACCAAGACATTATTACTGTATGCACTTGTTTTTTAAACTCAAACCGTAAGTTGAAGTCACGATTTATGTTACATACCCATTTCTTAAACTGAGATTGTGAGTTAACGATAAAATCGTGCCTTCAACCCACGGTTTCAATTCAAAAAATATGTGTGTAATTGTGTGTAACATACTGTGTGTAACAAAGTACAAACACTACCCTCCTTGCTTATGTTTGATTGTTGTATTTGATTTTTCACATGATAGTTTCCATCTAAATATCTCTATCAATGAAATTCACCAATCACCATGGAATAAATTTCAATTAACATTAATTTTGAGATCGAATAGTGCCACAAACCCAACCAAAATATATCCTTTCTTTTAAAAATTTTATCTATTTATGAAGCCTCAGAAGTAAATAAGTTACCTGAGTAAAATAAATTATTGGCATAAATTGAGTTATGCATTCTTAGAATGTAATGAAGACCAAGTAGGAACAATTTCTCGGGGAGAGAAATTGGAGTCATGTTTGGCTATAGGGTCAAATGATGTTCGCATTATAGGGATTTGGGAGATGGGAGGAATTGGTAAAACAACTCTTGCTAGAGTTGATTTTTGCACGGTTTCTGAAAAGTTTGAAAGTTGTTGTTTTCTCTCTAACATTAGGGAAGAATCTGAAAAAAAAAATGGTGTAGTCCCACTACAAAAACTACTTATTCTTCAACTTTTGAATGAAAGTATAAGTATACACGATGTTGATAATGGAGTTTTCACAATCAAGAACAGGTTACGTCATAAAAGAATTCTACTCATTCTTGATGATGTAAATCAATTAGACCAATTAAACAAGTTAGCTGGGAATCATATATGGTTTGGTTCAGGTAGTAGAATAATCATAACAACAAGGGATAAGCATTTACTACAAATAGCAGATGAAATATACGACGTTGAGCAATTAGATGATGGTGAAGCTTTTCATCTTTTGAGTTTGAAAGCTTTTAAAACATATCATCCTCCCAAAATTTTTCTAGAGCTGTCCAAAGATGTTGTGCGTTGTGCCAAAGGACTTCCTTTAGCTATTGAAATTTTGGGTTCCTTTTTGTTCAAAAGAGGTGTTGATATATGGAAAGGTACATTGAAAAGGCTTAAAGAATTTCCTGAAAGTGCAATTCTTCAAAAGCTTAAAGTAGGTTATGATGGACTACAAGAAACAGAGCAAAATATGTTTTTTTAATCATGAGGAAAAAAATAGTGTAGTGCAAACGCTACATTATCTTGGCCTTTACCCTGACGTTGGATTAAGGGTTCTTGTTGATAAATCTCTCATAAAAATGAATGACTCTGAAGTCTGTGTGCATGACTTACTACAAGAAATGTGCCAAGAAATAGTTCGTGAAGAGTGTTGTGAACATCTTGGAAAGCGTAGCATACTATGGTCATTTGAGGACGTTAATAATGTACTAAAAAACAAGACGGTAAGTGGAGTTTTGGGTATTGAGGTTTGTTGGCCTTATGCTGTGTTTGGTATGATAGAAAATGTATCTTGCATTTTTCTATGTTTGGTACGACCAAAAAAATGCAAGTCGACTGGAATTGTCACATACTCAACAAATTACCTCCAATAAAATTCACACTGCAAATTTTTTTTAGCTCATTTTCAAGGTTATAAGAAAATACATGAAAATGAATGATTTTTTGGAAAAATATTTCCATAAAATGAGTCATTTTTCAAATTACATGTTACGATGAGCCAAATAGAGTGCTAGTGCTATTTTTTTTCTCCCTTTATCTTATTTCTTTCTGTGATACTGTTCACAATACTAATGTGCACTGATCACAAATTTTTATGTATATTCCTTTTTTTTCCCCTTCTCTTTAAACGGCAAAATAAAATTTTTCTGTTTTTGACCATAATCCTTCAACTAAAAAGTTTTAAACCCAAAATTCACAAATCTTCCTAATGTTACCTCCACAAGCATATGTATATATATGTGTGTGTGTAGACAAGTGCCCTAATTTGTCAAATGTTAGATGGAGTCTCCACATTGTCTTACAAAGTCCTTTTTCACAAACAATAATAAAGCCCGTTGTTTTCTTTTAAAAGTTTGGCATATATTGTTATCAACAAAATACACACTCTTTAGTTGTACACTCACTATTAATTAATTGCAATTCTCAAATTGCATCAATGGGATCATGTTTCCCTAACACAGAACTGTGGTAAAATGCCATGGATTTTTTTTTTTTTTTTTTTCAAGCCTCACTGCCCCGAATTTAGCTAATACCAATCCCAAATGTAAGTGACTAATGGACAATGAATAACTCCCACACTCTTAATTTGGATCTTTTGTGCTAGTGTTATTGAAGATCTTTCAATTAAGCCCTCTTTAAGAATGCTTGAGACTTGAGAGTTCAAAATCTTGTCGTGCTAATCTTGGATGTTCCTGTAAACTTCTACACTGCCAATGGAGTAATCATCTTAACACAATTTGGGGACCAAAAGTGGGATGAATAGATGATGAAGCTGCTCGTGTTGTATCTCTAGCCTTTCCTAATCATGAAGTAAGCAAACAAATTTAATTCACATATACAATCCTAATTCATAAATTTGTGGAGGGGTGTGATACCAGTTTGTGCAGATAAACTGTTAAATACATTCTGGTTGAACAATTGACATGTCAACTAAAACTCTTATCTTGTAGCTGATGTTTGAAAAAAAAAAAAAAAAAAGACTTAGATTGTAACTTTTTTTTCATCTTACTTTTATGAGATATCGAAATAGTAATAGTGAAACTAGCCAATTAGGCCAAAATGGCCAAATACCACAAGTTTCAAAAATTAGCAACAAAATAACACTGTTTCGGAAATAAATAGGGAAGTACCACTTTTCTAGTACTCGAGTTGTTTTGGATGATTTTTGATTTAGGCCTACGATGGAAATAGAACGTTATGTTGTGAGCTTAAAGCATCAATAAATAAGTCACACAAAAGAAAATAAGTAAAATGCAGTGTTCTGATCCTTCAATTGGACCCCAAAAAATTTTTATTAACTGGCTAGAGGAAAACCTAAAAGAATCATGAAGGTGTGTGTTGCTTAAGTTTCCAAACAAGATTAGAGATAAGAAGAGTAAAAAAAAAAAAAAACTTGAATTTTCAAAAGAAAGAATGTGTCAAATTGGATTACCTATTCACTAAATGCCACCCTTTAAGATTGGCCACTTCTGTCAAAGCAACTTTCCACATTTCGACCTTCTCGATATTTTCCCTAAATCGTTCTTCATGTGCAACAAAAGCTTTTTCAAAAGTTCTTAATTGTTTTTATACATCAGATGGATCCACATCATAAAAAACTGATACAACTATCATTCCTTTCTTTTTCATGCAATTAATGATCTTTCCAAGTTCATCAAAGTACCATGTAGAATATGCATAGTTCTTTAAGAGAATGACCACTGCAATCATTGAATCTTCTATTGCTTTAAAGAGCTCAAATGAAACAAATTTTTTGGTCTCAAGTTTTTCCTCATCTCTAAAGGTGATAATGCCGTTCTTTTTCAAAGCATCATATAAATGATCTGTAAATGTATTGCAAGTGTCCTCGCCTCTAAAATTGAGAAAGACATTGTATTTCCAACGTGGTGTCGATGAAGAAAATGATGACAAAGATGAGGCTTCTTCAATGCTCACAGAAGCCATTTGAAATATATTGCCAAATCTAGAACTACAATAAAGATTAAAAAAATCAAGTGTTCTATTAAAAATAAAGGAAAAATATTGCCAAATCTAGAACTACAATAAAGATTAAAAAAATCAAGTCTTCAATTAAAAATAAAGGAAAAATTAAAAGTTAAAAAATGAGAGAGAGAGAGAGAGAGAGAGAGAGAGAGAGAGAGAGAACAATTTGAAGTGGATTTTTTTTAATTTCATTATTTTTCATTCTAAAAAAAATCAATTTAAAAAAAAATATATTGTAAGGGTCCATTATCCCCCAAAAGCTTAATGCCTCCCCTTTTATCATTTTAATAACAAATATTTTGTGATAAATAGTTATACCTTATCTTAAACATATAATTAGTTCAAAAATGTTTTTTTTATTTAAAGAAAAAAGAAAAATGGTAAGTTAGTCTAAAACTTGGAGCTCTACTCTAATTGTAAAATATTTTAACATAAAAAAGTTTCTTAAAATTGTTTTATGTCTATTTTGGTATTTTAAGTAGCTCAAATCCTTTAGGAAAAAATTCTTTTCATAATTAACAAAATATTAAGGCAAGATTGAAAAATAAGATACTAATCTTTAAGCTAGATTATTCTTTTATTTTTATTTTAAATTTATATCTTGCTTTATATTTGGTCCCTAATAAACAAATTTTCTCTTCCTCCCCTCTCCCTCTACTTTCTCATCGTCTGTTTCTCAGCGCACACGTCATTATCTTTTACATAGCATGATTTGAATAATTTGGTATTTATTCTATTACATAGCATGATTTTTTATAGTGCTCAATTTAGATGTTCAACTATGCGACTTTACTAATTTTTGTTTATTTTTTAATCTTTTGTGGTAGACAAAATACTCTTAATAGTTGTATTAGAAGTACTTTATAATGTCATCTATTTAGAGAAAAGCAAAGGTTAGCCAAATGAAAATAAACGGACGGGTGACAAATTTTAGCTTTTGCAATTTTTTAATTATTATTTTTATTGTATTATAACAATGCATATATAGAAATTTAATTCTTAGATTTTGCTAATAATTGTTTATTTGATAATATATTTTGGGTGGACGAAATTACAATTTCTGCAAAGAAAATAATCTTGATAGATTATCAACAACAAATTGTTTCCCTAATTGGTCCAATTAATCATTGTTAAGTTTTATTAATTTTTTTAGTTATGTTTTTCAGTATTATGGATTGTAGGCAGAAAAAATAAGATTTGAGAAAGTTTATTTAAAAATAAAAGAATAATTTCCAAATTTTATACTCTTTTTAATGATTTACAAAATGTTATAAATAAATTTTATTAAAAAAATGAATATTTTCAATAACTTGTCTTTTGAATTTATGAGAAATATTATATTATTTTCATTTTGGTTCAACAAAATTTATATTAATGATTTATGATTGTTCCTATTTTATATTTATGATTGTTCCTATAACAGATAAAAATATGATTGCGAAATACATTACTCATTATTAAATTAGTTTAAATTGTAAAAAAATAATAATAAAACCACTATAAAAATAATTATCACGCGCAACGCGCAGGTTTGTGGGTAGTCAATCAATATATATAAAAGCAAATATCTCATGTGAGAGTGCATGAGGTCCTGCTATGTGACACTCTAATGTTGCATTTAGCTTTTTTTACCTTTCTTCATTAAGTTTTTTTTTTTGCTTTTACCCAATAAATTATAGTAACTTCTTTTTACTATTATATTGATTTAGCATTTTTTTATCTCTTTTTATTAAGTATTTTTTACTATTACCCAATAGATTATAGTAACTTCTTTTCACTATTATATAATTTTAGCCTTTTCTACCTCTTTTTATTAATTTTTTTTGTTACCCAATAGATTATAGTAACTATTTTTTACTATTATATAAAATATAAGTTGCTCTTGACAATTAGACTAAAAATTATTCTCTACAAAATGAACTATCTTTTAAAAATAGACCAAATCTTATGAAAAACTCAAGTCCAATTATTACCTTACATATTATGACCCAAGTCTAATCATCCCCACATGTAAATCAAAGCCAAAACTCTTATCCACTTACAAACTCTCTTCCTCCTCCCCCACATATAGATCATACTTCTAGAAAATCTCATTCTCATGAAAACATGTCCTTATTTTTCCCCAATTTCAATTCAATAAGCTTTTGTTTTTTAATAATGTTCTATGCAATTTATGCAGATAAATTCTCTTCATCATCGACCAGTGCAACAAAAATATATATAAATCTTGAGATCCCTGAGGTTGTTGAAATAATTAACAAGTGCATATTTCTAAAATTTATAAGAGCAAAAAAGTCTAATAAATAGCATATACTATCTCACAAAATGCCATTTACTAAATATTTTCTTTAAAAAAATTCAATGATAGGAATGGTCAAAAACATGATCCTATACAAGAAATACCAAAAATACATGCAAAACAATTTTCATAGGAAGATTTATCTTTAAAGAATATGAACAGAATAATAAAGATAAATGCATTGAATGAGATCCTACAAAATAGGTTTGTTAATCATTTCAAATTATACCCATCTTTTACATTAAAAAAATAATAATAAATCATATTATTTACATTAAAAAATTAATACATATTAATTTCAAAGTTTATTGCAAGATCCGAACTGCTAGGGTATTGCAACAATAAGTAACATTGATACAACAATGGATTGGTATTACATTTCGTGCATGCTATGTGCTTTGTGAAATGAATGTCAAACCACAAACAAGATCATTTTGGTGTGCAAAATGTGAAACAAAAACAAATCTTTCTATCCTAAGGTTAGAGGCACTCACATTAACAACATACTCTCCAAGTATTTATAATATATTCATCTTACTATAACTACTATATATATAAAATTGCAAACTACTTCAGATACATGATTCAAATTGAAGTTTTTTATGCAACTGACAAAACAACTTGGTATTTGATCAAGATGCCAAGAAAATCCTAAATAAATGCATAAGACATCTTGCTGAAAAACAAACTAAGACACAACTTATTTAAATTATTGTAAAAATACTGATATTGTAGAAGGAATCCCACCTGATTTGAAAAAAAAATTAGGAAAAAAATGGATTTTCGTACTTTAGTTGAATGAATTCAATCTAAATGATGGTTTTGAAAATTATATAGTTACTAAGATTTTTGATGCACCTTCATATGATAAAAAGGTATGGAAGAAAAAAAAAATACACAATCCAGTACACTATATTAATTCCTTTTGTTGCACTATTCCAAAATTAACTAAAAAAATATAAAAACATTTACAAAAAATTGTCACATCATTGAAATTTAATATAAATGCAAATACCTACGAAAAATCTTAACGACAAAGTCCAAATTTGGTAAGATCAAACAAGAATCTCTCAGTGTCAATTCATTAGTGATTAATACAAATGATGCAAAAAAAGAAAAAGAAAAATGATGAAAGCTCAAAAACTGAATAAACATGAACGGACTAAACTTCAAACATTGAAGATGAAACAGATGATGATAACATACCCCTCAACAAGCTTTACAAGTGTCACCATACCGCAATAACAAAGCAGTGAAGAAACCAAAACACAAAAAAAAGACAAAAAAAAAAAAATTTTGTAATGCAGCTTTTTGTTACATCATATAATTAAATCAATAATATAGAGGAAATTAATATGCTTTTATCAACTTTTATTATGCAATATTACTCTAAAGTTGTTTTAATTATTACCCATTACTTGAACAAAATAGTTATAATAGATATGTGTGTGCAATTTATAATTGCTATTTTTTATAATGAACTCATTAGTTACAAAGTTTTATAATAAATATGATATAATAAATGCATAACATTTTACAAATATATATATATATAAAATATTATAATATTATATGTGTATTGCACGAAAAACTTACTAGTTTAAATAAAAGCTGAACACAAACTAAAAATAATAATAATTCTGAATTCACACAGAGCATTGCATAAGAGAAGACACAGGACCTAGAGGATGTGGATCAGGTTGTCAAGGTCAAGGAGAAGAAGAGGCTTAAACGATTGGTCACAAGGAAAAAAATAAAAAAATAAAAATCATTGCTCAGTTTGAGATAAGAGAAAATAGGGAAACTATGCTGGCATTTTGGAAAAGAGAGAACTTCATAGAGAACTTGTGGACAGTAACTTATAAGAAATTGTGAAACTTATAACTTCTGTAATGAATACTTTGGATTGAAGATTCTCCTTCCCCTGCAGTGGAAGTTCTGTGTTTTGATTCGCCTCATATTTAGTTTTAATGATAGTTTCAGTCTTTGATTCCCAAAAAATAATAATAAAAATAACAACATACAATATTTCTGCAAAAAAAAGCTATATGCAAGAAGAGTTAGAGAACTTACTGATATGGAGAATCGCAGCAATTAGTTGTTTTAAAGCTCAAAAACCACTTGAGACAAAGCTCCTGAATACAGTTCTGATTGAAGAATTTCTTATTTTTGTAGTATTTGTTATTGTGCATAGGCAATGCTAACACCTTTGTGTGAGAAAAAACTATTGCAATCTTTTCTTTTATCCTTACTACTGCGATCGACTTCTTAAACGCATTTACTCTTGGCTTCGCTTTTTTAGGCGTGGAACATGGGATGAACCTAATTTGTGCTATATGCAAGTAATTTACTCATTTCCATTAAGAAAATAGAAGATAAGAAAGTTCCTGGTAACTAGTACTCATAAAGTTTCGTTTACACTTTATTTTCCTTTTTTTTTTTTTTTTTTATCAACTTTTTTACTTGCTTTAGAGGAAACTTTTTTTTTTTTTTGGGATAAGTGCTTTAGAGAAAATTTGATGACAATTATTCCTACACTTTATGCGTGGTGGAAAAGAAGAGAGAGTAACTTTCATTGTGGCCGGCTATAAAGTCATTTATATTGCTTTTTGTCAGAAGAGAGAGTAACTTTCATTGTGGCCGGCTATAAAGTCATTTAGGGTGAGTTTGGTTGAGCTTTTTGAAAAAGTGCATATTAAAAAAGTTGAGTTTTGAAAAAGTGCATAACGAAAAAGCTGAGTTTCAAAAAGCTGACTGTTTGGTAAAAGATGTTAAAAATTGCTTTTTGAAAAAGCTGAGTGTTTGGCTAGCACTTGTAAAAGTTGTAGTTTGAGGGATAAATTACCAAAAAGGACAACGTATATAGAAGGGAGTTTATTTCATACTTTTTTTTTTGGATGTGAGTTTATTTCATAATAATAATAATAATAATATTATTATTATTATTATTATTATTATTATTATTATTGGTATTATTTTAATAATCTTTGGGCAATTTTTCTTTGTTAGTGTCATAATTATTTGTTTGGGCAATAATAATTAAATCTAAATAATTTCCATCATCATGAAGCAGAAAATGAAAATGTAAAAAGATGATAAAATATACACCAATAATCCAAGTTTAATAAATTGTACTACATAAAAATGTAAAAGATATAAAATATATATTAATAACCCAAGTTTAAATTGTACAACACAAAAAATGTAAAAAAGATGATAAAATACATACCAATAATCCAAGTTTAAATTGTACTACATGATATTACAAAAAAGAATTTTCAACTACTAATTATTATCCCCCCAAATGGAATTAGCAATAGAATCACGAAGAACCACCATCGCAGGGTCTGTTAAAGGTCCTGAGTTTTGCTCATAGCTGCTACCTGCTTCACTATTATGTCCTCTTCTAGAAATTGAATCTCGATTGGCGTTTATGAACTCTTTATCAACCCTATCATTTAGTCTAACAAAATTATGAAGAGCCATAGTAGCAGATACAATAAGTATTTGGATATGAAATGGAAAAGATGGCATATTTCTGATAATTCTCCATTTATTCTTCCACACACCAAAAGTGCGCTCAATCACACATCGAAGAGATGAGTGAGCATGATTAAATTTTTCATGTCTAGTTCTTGGGCCTCCACCTCTCCTTCGAAAGTCCTGAAGATGATATGATACCCCTTTGTATGGTGCCAAATAGCCTTTCATCATTGGGTATCCAGAATCAACTACATAATATTTCCCTATAAAAAAAATTCAATTGTATTAACACACAAAAAAATTCAATTCTATTAACACACACAATACGTTAGTATAATGAATAATTAATTAACCAATTACAAACCTGGTGGTGGGTGCGGAAAGTTGTTACTTTCTTTACGAATAGTATCAAGAAAAATGTGGGTGTCGTGTGCTGCACCTTCCCATCCAGGCAAAACAAATGTGAATAACATATCAAAGTCACATGCAGCCATCACATTTTGGGTTGGATATCCGTTTCTTCCAAAGTATGGAATGGACTTCTCAGTAGGTACAACCGCTACCACATGTGTGCCATCAATCGCACCGATGCAATCCTAATAAAAACATTAATAGTTTTCAGTTCCACATGCATTGTGTTATCTTATAGACAATAGCACTTATTCAAATATACAATAGTACACATACTTTGAAATGTGGCCAATAAACTGGATGGTCTTGTATATTGGTTGGAACTTCACTAAAAGTTGGATCCGAAGGCTTTACATATGCAGCTGCAAAGCGAGCACCCAACAGAGTGATCATCTTCTCAAAATGTCTACTTA
Organism: Castanopsis chinensis; assembly: GCA_032878915.1. Lineage (NCBI taxonomy): Eukaryota > Viridiplantae > Streptophyta > Magnoliopsida > Fagales > Fagaceae > Castanopsis > Castanopsis chinensis. The sequence continues at coordinate 17,905,923 of JAVQMG010000114.1, forward strand.
TGGTTTCACTCGAATGCTGAAATATTTCTTGAACCATTCGGTTAGATGTTCCATGACCAAGTATCAGTAAACAAATTGCCATTGACTCTTCTAACCTTATATTCCTTGAATGTTGAAGTCCATAGTCATGTTCTAAAATTTGACACAAAGTATGAAACACCTCCTTTTTCATTCTAAACATATTGTAACATAATTTCTCATTACCGTCCATACAACGTCTCACCCAATCCCACCCTGTTTGTTCAGAATCATAACAAGGAGTCTTATTAATGTACTTATTGAAATATGTCATAACTGCTTCACAGGTAACTGCCACAAGCTGGTAAAATTCCTCATCAGAATCATCATTACTATCATCATTATCAGAATCACTGTCACTATCTCCATCACTGTCACTACTCTCACCATCATCATCATCATCATCATTGTTATCACCATCATTGTTATTCTCAACATTGTTATAATCACCACCATCATGATCATCACAATAATTCCTGTAATCCCCATCCATTAAAAGTTCCATAAAATGGCCACTCTCATGAGTGCCATTATAATCATCCATATTGATGTAAACTACACAACAAAGTAACAAATAGTCAATCATTGCTAATACTACTTTAATATAAATCAACATAATAATCAGAACATCAAGACAATTCAGAACATACCAAGGCAACATAGCTAATACTAAAATATCACATAACTTAGACAATAGTTAATACAACATATTCAATGTTCTTTAAAGTTAATACAACATAGCTTCGTTTAAAGTTAATACAACATAGTTAATACAACATAGCTTAGTTTAAAGTTAATACAACATAGTTAATACAACATAGCTAACTTAGTTTAAACTTAATACAACATAAGGTCGATCACTTCTTTTGGATATAAATCATTTCTTGTAGCCACTCCAGCTGTGACTCTGGATCCTTAAAAGTTAGGAACATCTCCCTATGTGACCTTTTTAGTAACATAACGGAAGCTTTAACCACAAATGACTTTTCCACTCCAGGAAGTGCTCTCACAATCTCCATGACATTCTCAATTGAACTTGGTGACTCTCGAGAAGTACCTTTTGACCTATTCTGACATACAGTTATTAATTGACTAATACGATCGTCCAACATTGCAGCTCCCCCTATCTTCTTCTTTTTCTTCTGTGAGGGTATTGATTCACTAGTTCGCTTTTGTCCTGAATTACGTGATTGACTACTATGTCCATGCTGCAAACTATCAATGTCTAAACTCATGTCATATTGGTTATCCTTAAATTCAGAGCTACCATCTGAATCACCAGCACCCTCTTCTGGCATTGTTGGAGGTAATGTGTTTGAAGAAGGGGTCCATGCAGCTACCCCAGTTGCTGCAACATCCCTAAACATTATTTCAAGTTGCTCTAGATTCTGTGGACCTTTCTCTCGAAATTTTTTGGCTTTGGGTAATGCCTACAAAATGTAATTGTAATTTCACTCATATAACAATAATATTAAAAAAAACAAAAAAACTATCTCCAACTAAACTACATATTAATAAAATACTCAACTCACCTTCAACTTTTGGTCCCATCAACAATCAGGAGCAGCAATCGTTCCCTTCACTGCATCCCAACCTAACCCTGTGTCAAGATTCCTCAATTGTTCCCACACTCTCCAATCACCTTTTAATACATCCCACCTACTTTTTAATTGGTCCTTATCATAGTTTTGACTGGTCATCTCACAAAATTTGGTCACCAAATTGAACCAACCTTTGGTACTAAACCCAGCACCTTTTGTTCTATTCCCGGCTTGAATTTGTTCTACACAAAGGTCACAAAAAGTAGTTGTCCACGTTGGATTAATATCCCAATCTGCTCTAGCCTTTTTTACCTCGGGGTTGGAAGTGTTCTTTTTACCCATCTATAAAGTTAACCAACCATAAGAAATGCAAAAAATAAAATTCATAATATTCCAATTGAGTGAAGTAGTTACAAACATGATCTAATAAATCCACAAAAATAAATAAATGAATCTAACAAACTTTCATTTTATGCAATTCAACAACCTTTGTACGTTCATTTTATGCAATTCAACAACCTTTGTACGTTCATTTTATGCAATTCAACAACCTTTGTACGTTCATATTTACACTAGCTGGTGTGCACTAGCTGCTGCACACCAGTGCAGCCCAAGCTGCACACCAGTGCAGCAGGTAGTGCACTTGTGTGCACTAGCTGCTGCACTGGTGTGCAGCAGCTAGTGCTCTGGTGTGCACTAGCTGCTGCACTGGTGTGCAGCTTGGGCTGCGCTGGTGTGCAGCAGGTAGTGCACTTGTGTGCACTAGCTGCTGCACTGGTGTGCAGCAGCTAGTGCTCTGGTGTGCACTAGCTGCTGCACACCAGTGCAGCCCAAGCTGCACACCAGTGCAGCTTGCACACCTAGTGCACACCAGAGCACTAGCTGCTGCACACCAGTGCAGCAGCTAGTGCACACAAGTGCACTACCTGCTGCACACCAGCGCAGCCCAAGCTGCACACCAGTGCAGCAGGAAGTGCACACACTGCACTTCCTGCTGCACTGGTGTGCAGCTTGGGCTGCACTGGTGTGCAGCAGCTAGTGCTCTGGTGTGCACTAGCTGCTGCACACCAGTGCAGCCCAAGATGCACACCAGAGCACTAGCTGCTGCACACCAGTGCAGCAGCTAGTGCACTTGTGTGCAGCAGCTAGTGCACACCAGAGCACTAGTTGCTGCACACCAGTGCAGCAGCTAGTGCACACAAGTGCACTACCTGCTGCACACCAGTGCAGCCCAAGCTGCACACCAGTGCAGCAGCTAGTGCACTACCTGCTGCACACCCCATTTTACCTGCATTAGTAGTGGCTTAAGAGTAGCTTTTTGATTCACAAAGCTATTCACAAAATGAATTTTCCTCTAGACACACATTTGAATTCACAAAGCTATTCACAAAATGAATTTTCTATTCACAAACAATATCACAAAATGAACTTTCCTCTAGACACACATTTGCACTTGTCATAAATTGGATGAAATTCCTAGAGCAACAATCTATAGCTGGTGTCAGTAGACTTAGGAGTAGGTTTTTGATGGGGTAGTTACTGCATTGTGTTAGGAAATGGATAGTGTAATATAATGAAACCCATTGCATTAAAGTTATCAACAAAATTCTCATACACATCATGAATCTCAACAAAATTCTCATACAATTAGGCCTTTCAATTGCATGTCACAGACGCAGGGATCCAACTGAATCAAAGCAACAAGTACAGAGCATCCACCAAATTAGAAAAAAAAAAAAAAAAAAACTCCAATCAGTTGTTTTTAGACAGAGCATCCACAAAAAAAAATAAAAATAATAAAAAATAATAAAAATTCGGATCAGTGTTAACAGAGCATCCACAAAATTAAAAAAAAAAAAAAAATTACAAACCATGTACTCACAAAATTTTTTCAGTACCCAACAAAAAAAAAAAAAAAAAAAACAAAAAACAAAAAATCGGATCAGTGATGGTACCTGGTGCTTTTGAGTTGCAGATCGGTGTTGCTTGGTGGTTTTGGGTAGCAAATCGGATCGGTGTTGCAGATCGGAAACCTTCAAATAAAATCACAGAGGAAAAAACGAAAAAATTACAGAGGACCATTTGAGAAGATGAAGAAAGAAGAAGAAGAGGAAGAACACTTACGTTAGAGGCTTGGGCTGCACTGGTGCGTGAGAGAGTGAAATGAGAGAGCACTCTGGTGCGTGAGAGAGAAATGAGAGAGCTGGTGCGTGAGAGGCGTGAGAGAGGAAATGAGAGAGCTGAAGGGCAAATTCGTCAATCCATGGCTCTTTCAACGGATCTATTATAAAAGCCCAGTGGCTTTTGTATTGTGGACCGAAAGTGGTGCATAAATGTTCTGCGCGTTTTGACTGTGGAACAAAAGCTGACTTTTTAACAAAAGTTGGCTTTTGGGTCTAGCCAAACACATATTGCAGCCCAACTTTTTCAAAAAGCCAACGTTTGGGTCCAAAAAGTGGAACCAAACGGGCACTTATATTGCTTTTTTGACAAACTATAGCATAAAGTTCTATTCTTTTTTTTTTTTTTTTTGATAACAATATAATAATAAAAAATTCTATTTATATTGCTTTCTTTCTATCTAGTTAGAATCTAGATACCAGTGCATGTGACACGCACAGATGCCTAATGGAATTGGTAAGCCTTATGACTAATGCATACACTAAAATAATAAGTAGTGTGGGGTTCTGTTCATGTTAGAGGGTTTAGGAAAGTTTCAGGAAGTTTCCTAATTGACTCTTAGTGCACTCGTGACCAGGTAAATGAGCTTTCTTTGATTTCCTTGCACTTACTCCACTCCTACTAATATCAAAATTATAATAATTTTATTACGCTTCTCATGATTTTCATAACTTCAATCTATTACTTTATCAATTAAATTAACGATATCTTTTGATCTTTGAAATATTCTCTTGTGCTAAGTCGAAAATACCCCCAATCAATAGCAAAATACCAAAATGCCCTTCTAACCCAACCGAATAAAATAAAACTAGATTATCTTAACTTAGTCTGGTTAAATATAACTTGGGTAAATTAATCCCCAACAAATAAACACAATTACACTATCTATAGTAAACACTAAACTAAATCTAGGGGTGACAATTTGTGCTCTTATGTTTGGTTCGTATTGTGTCGACTTATGAGTATTCAACTATATAAATCAACACTAATTTGGGACGTTTTTTAAGCAGGTCAAAATTTCTCAACCCTAACATGACCTGTTTGTTAAACGAGTCAGCTTTGTCAACCCATTTATTTGATTTTATTATAGGGGAAAAAATACAAATTTTATTAACCCAGTTGATTTGAGCTATGAAAAACCAAACAAATAATTTTTTTAATATAAAATTCTAAACTAACAAGTAATTGCATCACAAATAATCATTCAAAATTAAACATATCTCAATATTATAAAATAATCAATCATAATATGTCAAACAAAACAAACCACAAGAACCAATAAGTTTATATACCTAGAGTTTTGAATGGAATATTGGCAAAATGATATTTAGTTAAATGGGTCAAACAAGTTCCATGGATTGAACACTAACACAAAATTTTTATTAAACGAGTCAATCGTATCAACTTGAATATGACACAAACCCATTAATCATCTACCCATAACCTACTAACTTTATGTTGTGTTGTATCGTGTCATGTTTGCTGGTCGTGTCGGATTTTGTCATTCCTAACTAAACCTACACTGCCTATAGTATCCATCGTTCAATTTGACTAGATAACCATATGACAGGTAAGCTATCAACAGCATCACCTATAGCCACCACCATGAGTACAGGTGCGCATATTGCTTGCTGCCTACCACATCTTCTTATCTCCAAGAAAAAATGAATTAATAACAACAAAGCCTTAGTCCCAAATTTTGAAGTTTGGTTATTGATGATGTCAAAAATCGTTAGAAAGCTGCATGGTCTTTACATCCCAAACAACACCTGCACAACAAGAAAGAGAAGATCTCAAGAGAGTACCGGTGTGGTACCGGTCAAATACCCTCCGAAGGTTAAGTCAGAAAAACTGTTACAACTCTAAAGTACCAAAGCTGGGGGTGAATTGTTCATACCTCATTTTCTAAAGGCTTTGACTTTTTATAGTAGTGGGGAACCGACCTTGGTTCCTTGGCGAAGAGGGATATTTCCTTGTAGAGAAGATTTTCATAAATGTGTGTATTTTAGGAGACCCTTTCCATATGGAGGCTCTACTGACTAAGGTTAATCGTGGGTCACAAGTTATTGCCCTTTGAAATTCCTTGGGGACCAAATAAGCCATGTCATCGCCATGTGGCCTTTTGTTGCCGTCAACCTTAACATTCGTCCGAATAGTTATCTGTCCACTGTAGGTGATCCGTTCATCACAGGTCACCCATCCACCTTTGATGCGCCGTTGCCATTTTATCTCCTTGTTCGTCGACCTAGTGAAGTTGCAAATGGTAGGTCTCATAAGTTTTGACCATCCACTTTAACTTCACCCTCTTCAATTGCCCCCTCACTCCATGGACCTGTCACCTATTTTTTGTTCGGATCCATGGAGTGACGGTTTGACCCTATCCTTGAGAAGTGTGTGTTGATTAACAGGCTAGCCTAGGTTCATTGATGCGATAAGGACATGTGGCAAGCTTTCAGTGGTCGATTGCTCGAATCAAAGCATTCCTTCGTCTTTCGTGTCGTTCCCTCTATATATATGTTGCTTGTCCCTTTCATTTTTACATTTCGAAAGATTTTTTTTCTGATCAGAGCGCTACTGACCACTCTCTTTAAGCCATCGCTCCGTCAATCTTGGTGCCACCATTCTCTATACTCTTCCCATTCGCCCTTCTTACGCCATCAAGCTATAAGTATTCTTCCTGTTATTCCAAGTTTTTTCTTTTTATCATTCTATTCGCCTGTCTGTTGTCTATGTAGAACTAAGGTCTTAGGGCTTTTAGCTGTCATGTGTAGGTGTCATATGTTTAGTGAGGCGTCAAGTGGTCAATCATTTATCCGCGAAGGAATGGGCTACGATGAGGTGTTTCCGTTAGGTCAAGCAGACCCCGGCACCTCTAGCGAGGAAAGGGTTTCGTCAGCCAACTCACCTTCCGCAATGGAGGATGAGATACGGGGGTAAGGACGAGTTAGAGTATGATTCAAATGATGATCTAGACAGTGTAGACCCTCCTATTCAATCTGTCATAGGTTCTGATGGGTTTAGGGAATTTATTTTACTTCCCTTGTGGACAGTTAATGACTTCGTTTCCACCATCAAACCAACACACTTCAATACACTTAGGGAGAAGTACTAGATACTCGACCACATACCCATCCATCTACCCTTCAAGTCTGAAAAATGCTACTATAGGGGTCTTGAAGACGTTGGAGTGTATGAGCAGATGTTGAAAGTGGGGCTTCGCTTCCCATTGAGCGCTCTTCACCGTCGTCTTCTCCAATACTTAGGACTGGCCATCACCCAGACTCCCCGAATGCCTAGAGAGTCTTCCTGGGTATGGAAGTTTTGTATGGGGTGATGTCAAACGGGGCGCGTCGGTTGATAGTGGAGGAGTTCTTCCATTGTTACTGTCCATCTGAGGTCGCCCAATCCAAGGAGATGTACAGTTTCCTGCCGAGGAGTCCGTTGCTTAGGTTAGTATGCAAGACCCTAAACTCCAACAAGAACTGGAAGAGTCGATATTTTTTCCTCCAAGGGGACAACTAGATGTGTCACCCCAATGACTAGGAGTACATGCCTGTGGACAAGACATAGGGTATAATGCCCCTGTTTGGTAGGTGTCCGTCCTCCTTAGGTTTAATTTTTCAATTTGTTTAATCTTTCTAACAGTCTTTTTTGCAAATCGGGACCGTCCACAGGTTACCACTGAGCAATTTGTTTTCTTAGAAAGAATCTTTAGGACTACCAAGCTGTCAGAAAGAACGTGGGTTAAGTTAGTAACTTTGGATACTCTCCACTAGTATTGCGACAGCCCTGAACCCACTACTGCTGCCTATAGATACGATGCAAAAATTCGTCAACGTAAGTCCGTTGCCCATTATATGTTTTTGTGTTCTAGTTGCTTCCCTGATTCTTAGCCGTCCACTTTTATGCAGAAATGGAAGATAGTAGGAGAAGAGCTTACATCAAGTAGCAAGCAACTGCTAAGAAAAAGTAGAAGGGGGGCTTTCCTCCTAAGACGGGCTTGGCTCACCCGTCCACCAAAAGGCAGCCATTCGAAAAATTGGACCATTATGCAAAGAAGCCTAAAGTGGTGATGAGGCTAGCTGCCGGGCAAACTTCCGGCGCATTCAAGATGCACCCTAAGCTTGGCCTAGAGAAGGGTAAGGGCTTGATGGTTAGCCCGGACCCCGTCAAGGAGAAACCACCCGTCCTTCTTTGCGAGGATTCCTAGTATGCCCTTAAGCAAATCACATCCATTATCAAGGACAAAAACTACGAGGACCTGGGTAACCACGCCACTGAAGCTATGGGGGAGACGGGTTTGTTCAACCTTGCAAAGGTTTGTATCTGTCCCAATGCCTTTCCATCATGTTTGTTTATTATTTTCCTTATCTCATTTTCATTGTTGGTGTATGGAGTCCTAATGATGAAGGGGTTGATGGAGCGCTGCCTCTTCCATGAAACGGCATTGGAGTGTGTCCGTGAACGCGACAGAGAAGGAGCTGAAAGAGCTAAAGGCTTGGAAGGTTCGTCAGGAAGAGCTACTCAAGGCGTCGGAGCAACGCCGATGAGAGTTGGAGAAACAAGTAGATGTGCTAGAAAAAGTCTTGGAAGACAAAGAGGACAGTCTCCGTCAAGCAAAGATTAATGCTATACAAGAGTATCGAGATTCCGATGCTCTTCTAAGCGAACTGGGCACATCCTTTGCCGACGGTTTCGACGATTGCCTCCGTCAAGTCAAGGCTTCCTTCCCAAACTTGAACCTTTCACACATTACCATAGATCTTGAGGGTCAGACCCCTATCCACCCCATTAACTCTGAAGGGACAGACGAGCTCTTTGGTGACGATCCTGGCGACGGCGAGGCTTAAAAAGTTGGTACAAAAAAGCCCATCAAGGATTGCACCTGTCAGCCTGAGGTCGAGACGCTTGAGGAGAAGGAAGAGGAAACCCTCGTTGCCCAATAGTAGTTTTTTATTATTTTATTTTTTTTCAAATTTGAAAATGCTTTGGAGAATAATATTTTTATTAATTTTAATCGTTGCCTATTGTTTTGTAGGCTTTTATGTAGACATAATATTTTGATTATATTTTTAATAGTACACTTGTCTACTTTGCGCTTATCCTTGTGAACTTAATCTATTCATGGAGTGAACCCATTCACTTTGAGTAGTCCATCCCCTTTTGGGTGACCCGTCTACTTCCTGGTGGTTTTAGTGATTAAAACTCATCCTATCAGGATGATTTGTCCATTTTATGGATTTGGTAAATAAATTTCATCCTCTTGGGATGACCCGTTTAACTTACGGACTTCGTGAATATATATCATCCCTCTTAGGATGATTCGTCCAGTTCATTGACCTGGTATATAAATTTCATCTTTTTGGGATGATTCGTCCACTTTTTGGACTGATTAATCTCATTCTTGTTGGATGATCCATCAAATTTATGGACTTGGTATATAAATTTCATCCTTTTGGAATGATCCATTAAGAAAAGAAAAGAGAAGAAAGAGTAACCTCCTGTTAACAGGTACTCATGAAGTTTTTGTTTACATTTTTATTTTGCTTTTTTTTTTTTTATCAATTTTGTGACTTGCTTTAGAGGAAACTTTGTTTTTTGGCATAAGTAATTTAGTGGAAATTTGTGTTGCTTTTTGACAAACTATAAAGTTCTTCTATTCATATAACTTTCTTTCTATCTATTCCATATGTGACTGATACGCATAAATGCGTGCGGAATCTGTGAACCCTATGACTAATAAAAGTAGTGTGTAAATTGTAAAGCAACTGAAGAAAGGGTACATCCACCAACTTCTTTGATTGTATCTTATATTTACTTTTCTTTTTTCTAACATGAACAAATCCTAGGAAGTTCCCTGAAATTGACTCTTAGGGTGTGTTTGGATATCGCTTATTTTGTTGAAAACTGAAAACACTGTAACAAAATAATTTTTAAATGTGTGAATAGTGCCATGAGACCTATTTTTAATGAAAAATTTGCCAAAAACAAGATGTTTGTGGGTCCTGTGAATAGTGCATGAGACCCACTAAATAATGCAATTTCAGTGAAAATTTTGTTGTTAAAGAGGTTATGGGTCCTGTGCACAGTGCATAGGACCCACTGATAGACAACATTCCAAGTGATGGAGCGCTTTTCAATAAAAAAGAAAAAAAGAAAAATAAAGAGGAAAACGCAAATGCACAACCACCAGCTACAATCCAAACACACACTTAGTCCACTCGTTGCCATTGGGATTGAATAATTGAGCTTTTTTGTTTTATTTCCTCGCACTTACTCCAGTCCTATAAATATGAAAATTATAATAATTTTATTATGTGATTTTTAAAACTTTATCGTAAAGTGTTTTATGGGGGAGAAATACATTTCTCCCTTCTATGTTTTGGGTAATTCACAATTTCTCCTTACCTTTGAAATCAATTAATTTTTTGTTCTAAATTGGGAAATGAGCAAATAATCAAAGATTGTCAATTTTTTACTTTATTAATTAAATTAATAGTATTTTTTTTATTAGTGAAATATTCCTTTTTGCTAAGTCTAAAATATCCTAGTTAATAGCAAAATACCAAAGTGCCCTCTTAACCCAACCATGTAAAATAAAACTACGTAATCTTAACCCAAACCGGTTAAATTTAGCCTAGGTAAATTAAACCCCTGCCAAATAAAAACAATTACACTACCTATGGTAAACAGTAAACTAAACCTACATTGCCTATAGTATCCTTCATTCAATTTGACTCAATAACAATATGATCGGTAAGCCATCAACGACATCACCTATGGCCACCACTGTGAGTGTAGGTGTGCGCGTTACTTGTTGTTTGCCACATCTTCGTATCTTTAAGGAAGAACGAAATAACAAAAAAAAAAGCCTTAGTCACAAAATTTTTAGGCTAGCTATGTAATGCGAGATGCAGAAGTATCAAGAAGTAGAACACGTTTATTTCTAGAAAATCAGAAACAAAACACGTTTGCTTCTAAAAATAATCTTGAATCCACGAGGGTCCTTAAATCCACAAGGATACAGGGTTTAGAATTCACCAAAAAATAGAAAGATAAAAAGTTTAAATTTTATTGATTGAATAATTTTTATAAAAAAAACATTTACAGACAATAAAATATATTCTAAAATAACTCCTAATTAATATCTAACCATAATAGGAACCAACTTCGACCTAAAAACAAGGAAATAAATACCCTAATCCTAAAATAACGAAAATTACATAAAAATATCAAATATAACAAATTACATAAATTAATTTCAAGATTCTGTCCTACATCACTATAGATCCTTAATAGTGGATTTAGTACCAAAAAGTGTAATGAGACCCATGTATAGTACAAAAAGAAGCTAAAAACTCAAATAAGCTAAAGCTTATAAGCTTATGCCAAACGAGCTCGTATTTGCCATTTTTGCTAGAACCTCAAAAAATTAAAATTTCTAATTCAAATTTGTTAATTCATTTCAAAACGAGGATTAAATGCATATTATGTAAAGGTGATGTTAACAGATGCCTTTAGAATAATTATTAAAAAATTATTTTAAGAAAGTTTTGTCACCAATTAATGAGAAATATAAAAAAAGGTCAAAAAATTAATTATTTTTTTTATTTTTCTTTAAAAAAGTTTTAAAAATAATTCCTAAACTATCATCCGTTAATATTTCCCATAAATATATTTTCTTTTAAAAAATATTTGGCTATTGAGAGAAAGGGAGAGAGACTTCTTGTTACTTGCTTGAAATTAAGGATGGCAATGGGGTGGGGCGGGGCCGAAGGATGGGATCTTCGTCCCCGTCCCGCATGGTTTTGTTTTGCCCCATCCCTGTCCCGCCCCGCATGACGGGGAAAAATTTCTCACCCCATCCCCGCCCCTTGGGGCCCCACGAAGCCCCGCCCCACCCCGTAAAACTCTACTTTTTGTTAATTTGCTCTACAATTAGTACAATTTTTTTAATGAAACCTATTTCATTAATAAAAATATACTTAAAAGTACAACTAAATTTATCTCATCAAATCAAATCAATTTTTAGAAAAAATTGAATAATATATCCAAGTGTTTAATAAGACAATCACAAAAAAAAAAAAAAAAACTCATAGTATAACACATAACAAAATAAAGGCAGAGAACCACATTGGGTAGAATAAAATAAGCTAATATTAATATGTTATTTAAATAGTAGGGTTTTAGGATATGAAAAATTTACAGTTATAACCCTTTGCAACTCGGGCAGGGCGGGGTGGGGGTCGGGGCAGGGGCGTGGTGGGTCTAAAAAGTCTAAACCCATCCCCGCCCCGCCCCGCCCCGCCCTGTGGTGCGGGGCTAAAATCTTGCTCCATCCCAGCCCCATTACCTTTGCGGGGCAGGGAAAATCCGCGCGGGGCGAAACGAGAGAGGGGCGGGTTAAGCGGGGCGGGACAAAATTGCCATCCCTACTTGAAATTGTGTATATTTGATACTCATAATTTCTTTTTGATTAGTCGCTATAGGTTGTTTAAATTAGCTAGGTGTACTACACTGTTTTTTTTTTTTATCATAGGAAAAAAGTCCAGATGAGAGTTGGAACGGTGCCAATAATTAAGCGAAAGCACAGCTAGCAAATTAAAACGATGCAACTATAAATGGTTCGTGGAAGCCAGCTATAAAGTTATTCTTTTTTTTTTTCTTTCGATTCAATAAAGTTATTCTTTTTGACAAACTATAAAATGTTCTACGCATATTGCTTTTTGACAAACTATTGCACATGGTGTAATATGCAATATCACAAATCTCGCCGTAAAGCTCGTTACTTTGACACGTTATACATCCAGCCTGACAATCTGTCTGCGTTCAATTTCTCTCACTTTGGGTGAATTTGGTTTAACTACTTGAAATTGGACTTTTTAAAAAAATGAAATTTTTAAAAAATGCAATTTAAAATTAGGTTTTTTTTTAAAAGTTAAGTGTTTGATAAAAACTGTTAAAATGTACTTTTTGAAAAAACAAAGTGTTTGGCTAGTACTTATAAAAGTGTCGGTTTGAGTTTTAAATTACCAAAAAAGACAATGTATATATATGGAGATTTATTTCATATTTAAATCAACTACTTAATAATACTTACTCAAAAAAAAAACCTACTTAATAATAATAATAATAATAATAATAATAATAATAATAATAACAACAACAACAACAACAATAATAATTTATTGTTAACTAAAATTTGTTGTAAAAATATTGTTAAATAAAAGAGAAATGATATGTTCATAATATTTTCACAATATTTTTATAACAAATCCTAATAGACAAGTTGTTATTGGTTGTTATTATTGAGGTAAAAAAGTAATCTTAGTATTAGGTTCAAATTTGAACTAATAATAACTAACCATCTATGATTTGTTGTGAAAATATTGTAAAAATATTGTGGACGTAGAATCTCTATAACTAAATTTGAAATCATATTTAATAAGTTGTTACTGATTTTAATTTAAATACACTACTTAAATTATTATTTTTTCATTAGTATTAACTAGTAACAATCCACCGCTTAAATTTTATGGTAAAAATATTATATTAGCATTCTTAGTTTTAATTTTTTATTTTATTTTTCTCTTTTTTATTCATCTATAAGTTTATTTATATTTTTTTCCTCTTTTTTTCTCCACCACAACCGTATTTTTTACTTTCTCCTTATCTTCACTTTGACTTTTCTTTATACTTTTCTTCTCATTCTGGAACATACCATTTCGTACACTCTCATTCCAGAACATACCAATTCTTTGTTCTCTTTCTCTACTTTCCTCCGCACATTCAGCCACACAGCCCACACAATTCTTCACCTTGATCTTCTTTATTCTTTTCTTTTTCTCTAGATTCAACCACACATAGCTCACATCCACGCACTTCTTCATCTTAATCTTCACAGGTAATTTCTCTTAATTTCACCAAAAATCTTCAATACCTCTCTCAGCCCACACCCACGCACTTCTTCACCTTGATCTTCATAGGTAATTTCTCTTATTTTCTGTGTTTGTCTTTTCAGTTTTCAGTGTATTTTGTTGTTAGTGAGATGGGGTAATTTGGGTCATTTCTTGCATTTCCAATGGTAATATTAATCAAAAGCGCTTTTGCGTTTGCAATCAAACCTGCCCACATGTTTTAGCTCAATTTTTTGCATATCAAAGCGCAGTTTTTTTACGAAAGCACGTTTTGAAATATTACCAAACACTTGACTTTCATTTTTGCTCTCAAAAAGTGCGTTTTGGCTTCTAAAAGCCGAAACAAACGGGTACTTTCTCTTTGCATTTCAGCTACTCTCTGTCCTCTCTCTTTCTCTTCCACTTCAACTGGGTTTCTTTTTCTCTCTTCCCTAACGCCCCACTCTCTCAACATCCACACGTGCCAACTCAGACCCATTAGCAAAAAAGAAAAAAGAAAAAAGAAAGAAAGAGCAACTCACCATCTGAAACCAAACCCCAAACACTCACGCCTACGATCCTTTTTTAGACCCAGATCAAGAGAGAGCAGGGGTTGGGGTTTGGAGAGAATCGGGTATAGAGAGAAAAGTTGATACTTTTGGGTTTGATCTAGGGAGGAAAGTGAGATTGAGAGACAGAGAGAGATTTCGGTCAGAAGAAGCCACCATCGGAGGTGGTGGTGAGTGGTAGTTGTGATGAGCCATGGTGAGGTTGACTTGGGCTTGTTTTAGAGACCACCGATAGATAGTTTTTTCTTTATCTCTCATTTTTTTTTAATTCATTTTTCTCTAATAAACTCTGTTTGGTCACAATTTTGTTGATTGATGTGTTGTTGCTGAATTTAATTCTATTTTCTTTCATCAAGTTTTCCCTTTTATCTCTCCCTATTTATCTCCGGTCTTCTTCTTCTTCGTCTACTGTAAAATAGGTGACTCAGCAGAGGCACTTAATTTGCTCACAGAACTGTATTTTCTCTACCTTTCTTGTTTAGATTTTTCTCTTCTCTAAGTCTCTTCGTTCATTAGTGATTTTTTTTAACACGAATATATAAATATATATAAACCTTAAATATTATCTGATAGAAGATGGGAGCTTAAGGCCCTGTTTGGTTAAAAAGTTTTCCTCACTCAATTTTCATCACTCCTCACTTATCACCCATCACTCTTCACTCATCACTTATCATTCATCACCTATCACTTAAAAATATTATACCTATTTGGCACCATCACTCAGTTTTCATCACTCATATTTTTCATACTATTTATGGGTTTCACGTCTATCAATCAGTGCAGCTTTTTTTTTTTTTTTTTTTTTCTGGGTTGGTCTAGCTTAACGTCAGTTTTTTTTGTTTTTTTTTTTTTTCTTTTCTGGGTTTAGGTGACCTGGTACTGGAAAAAAAAAAAAAAAAGTGAAGACAGAACCCAGAAGAAAAAAAAAAGAAAAAAAGAAAGAAAAGAAAACTAACGTTAACGTTGAACCCAGAAAAAAAAAAAAAAAAAGTACGTTAACGTTAAACCCAGAAAAAAAAAAAAAAAAAAAACAACGTACGTTAACGTTGAACCCAGAAAAAAAAAAAAAAAAAAAAAGTACGTTAACGTTGAATCCAAAAAAAAAAAAAAAAAAAAGTACGTTAACGTTGAACCTAGAAAAAAAAAAAAAAAAAAAAAAAAAACGTTAACGTTGAACCCAGAAAAAAAAAAAAGGTCAACGGTCAAAAGTTGCGGTTGTGGGTCCTCCAATGTGTGTTTAATTACAAAAATGCCATTGAGTTATGAGTTTTGGAAACTGAAAACAGTTAAAATGTGTTTTCAGTTTCCATAACTCATAACTAAAAAATCAGAGAATTGAGTGATGGAAACAGAGTTATGGAAATTGAGTTATGGAAATCCAAACAAAGTTTTTGTTATAGGTCCCATCATTTTTGAGTTATGAGTTATGGAAATAGAGTTATGAGTTACGGAAACAAGTAATCCAAACGCCCCCTAAGTTTTTCTGCTGGAAGGAAAGATTTTTACATTAATAAAAACCTACCCCGCCAACAACAAAACTAATTTAAAAGAATATATGAACCATGGCAAAAACTACCAGAAACAAACTCAGTCCCGCTTCTAAAAAAAAACAGAAACAAACTCAGTTTCTTAAGGGGGTGTTTGGTTGCTATTTTTAAACAATAATTTTTAATTTTTAAATAATATTTTAAGTATTTTTATACACTTTTTTATCCATACGTGTTTTTACAAAAATTTTTAAACAATAATTTTCAATTTTTAAACCCATATACCAAATGGCATTAATTATCCTATTTTGAAACCCCATCTTAAACGCAACTGGAATTGGGAAAACCATGAGAGGAACTTCGAACTGGTGTTCATCAACCCATTTTGCCAGCAAGGTGAACGGTCCCTCTTAAGTCCTAACTTAGAATCTAATTCAATCCTAGTTGATAGAATGAAATCAATACTATCTATTTATTATTATTATTAATTTATTTTTGAGAAAAAGTTAGATAAATTCTTTATTGTCGAATAAAATCCGACTGTAATACGACATCGCAAATCGCTCGGGGGTTCTTCTATTCATACATCGCAGATAAGTCAAAACTATTTTTTTTTTTGGAAAATGGATACTATCTTTTTGGTTTAGGGAAAAAATCGATACTATGTCATTTTTTTGGAGAAAAAAAACGATACTATCTTTATTTATTTATTTTTTTTTGAGAAACAAAAAACGATACTATCTTGACTGCCAATTAACTCCCTAAGAATTCCAAAAGACAAAAATATCCTCATAATTCTTAAGTTTTCATAAACCTTTCTGGGATAAAACTGTAACTAAAATCACCCATTACTTTATCGTCAATCCATCACACATCAAGAGATAAGAATATTTTTTTTGAGAATCAAGAGATAAGAATAAAGATTAAAGAGAATCTAAAAAAAAAAAGACAGAATACAGATTTTTTTTTGATACGAAGACAGAATAAAGATTAAAAAAAAAAGAAACTGTGAAATAAATCTTTTATTTTATATATATATATATATATATTTTTTTTTTTATGAGGTTTTCAAACCTCTCAAATCAACGGTCCAGATTTCTTCTCCGTTATTACCCTAATGGTTTTGGAGGTATAAATAGACGTTCGTCCCTGAAGGAGGTACAAAAGACGTAAGAGCTATTCTACTTTGATCCCTCTTCCATTTCTCTTTGCGCTTTACGATTTTAAATCCTGCATTCCTCATTTCATTTTCTCAAACATAGATCTGTCTGTAGAATATATATTGCGTGTGTGGCAGCAAGGTCAACTATTTTTATTTCAAGTCAACTATTTTCATTTCCGCAAGATTTCCGTAGCCCAATTGTCTTCTGAATGGTACGTGTTCGTTCTTTAATTTCTATTATCTTCTTTGCTTTGCCATATTTCTTTCCTTACTTCAGCCCTGGTTTCGATCCTTCGCCCAGTAATTTGAATTTTATTTTTTATTAAAAAAATCATGATTTAATATTTCCACCACCACAATCTGCGTTTTGGGAGCATAATCGTAACAGCAAACCCTCATTCTCATAAAAAATAAAAATTCCTCTAGCATATTTACAAACGCTTACTTTAAATTTAAATTTTGACCGAGTTATGCTCATGATTTAATATTCTCTCTTATGCTTCTACTACTTACATAAGGAAACCCAGTTATATTGTATTAGAATTACCTCTCTACCAGTAATAATTTGGTGAATTAATATTATTATTTATACTCAACCAGCTCTCGGCTAAACTTAATTATGTTATTCAATTCATCGATTTGTTTGAATAACTAATTGGAGGTAAGCAGAGACCCCGAAGGTATATTTTGCTGAGTATATATGTTATAAAGTTAATTGTTTTCTCTTTATTTTTGGTTGGCTTCCACTGAGATCTGCTCCACAAGTCCTGATTGTTGCCTTGATTGCGTTGTATCGAAGACGTCAATTTGGTCTACAAGGTCATTAATCTCATAGGTATTATGTAAACTGTCAAAGATGGAATTTGGGTAAGAACTGATTTCACAATCTTTATTAATTAGCAACTAATCCTTATATACAACTGGGGCAAGCTTATCAAGTCCTGTAACTAACTTAACAAACAGAATATGCTGAAAACTGAAATAACCAACTCAGCCACGTGTGGCATAAGCAAGACTAAAAATACAAAGACTACATGTTGTTCACTGTACAAGACTAAACTACTGAGTAAAACTACACTGTCAGTTATGCAGCTTCTTATTTTTCTTGTTTACCTTTACTCCTTTACTTCTGCAGCTCGAGACTTCAGTGCCCGAAGCTTGTTGTGTCTACACTTGTTCAACAGCTATGTATGTTAATCAGTCCCATCTTGGATAGCAATTCTGAAAATTGCTTATAGCTCAAAGCCTTAGTTAATAAATCTGCCAACTGACATTGTGTCTTAACATGAATTAGCTTGATGACCTTAGCTAGCACCTTATCTCTCATAACATGACAATCAATTTCAGTATGTTTGGTTCTTTCATGAAAAATAGGATTAGACCCAATGTTTGATTGATTATCACATAATAACAAAGCTTCTCTGCCATGACTAACTTGAAGATCTCTCAACAAATAAAGGATTCTTACAATCTTACAAGTTGAAACAGCCATAGCCCTATACTCTGCCTTTGCTGAAGACCTTGAGATAGTGGATTGCTTCTTTGATTTTCAAGAGACCAATGAATCTCCAATGAATATGCAATAGCCTTTAACTAACTTCCTTGTATCTGGACAAGTGCCCAGTCTAAATCAGTAAAACCTTTGACATGAAGCTTTGATTCTGTAGAAAAGAACACACCCCTTCTTGGTTCACTCTTCAAGTAGTGTAGAACCTTCAAAGTAGCTTCAAAATGTGGTTTCCTTGGTTTAGCCATGAATTGACTTAACTTATGCATTGCATAAATAATGTCAAGTCCTGCCAATCAATTTCCTAAACTTACTTGGATCATTAAGCAAATCACCCTTATACTTGCTGAGCTTCATGTTTTGTTCCATAGGGACTTTGCCAGGTTTACAGCCAAGTAAATCAACATCTTCCAATATCTCCAAGGCATATTTCCTTTTGCAAAGAGCTATGTCTTTAGCTGTCCTAGCCACTTCCAAGCCAAGAAAATACTTCAATTCTCCTAAATCCTTCAATTTAAACTTCTGATCTAGCAAGATCTTAAATTGCTCAACCTGCTCCTTGTCATTGTTGGCTGTCAAAAGATCATCGACATAGACTGACAAGGCAATAAAAGATTCACCTTGTTATCTAGTGAAGAGTGAATAATTTGCTTTGGATTGAATGAACCCTAACCATAGAGAGATTTATTGAGTTTACATACTTGCTCCCCCTGTGAAAGCTTGGTGGAAGAGCCATACAGACCTCTTCTTGCAAATCTCTATGGAGAAATGCATTATTTGTTGGGAAAACACATAGACTAACAGATTTGTATCTCATACAAATACACGCAGCGGAATATGAATGAATCTACTTCATTCATGTGAGATAGCATGTAATATTCGAGTTTTGGAAACAAAGAATGAGAAAGCGTACCTTGGTGCGGTGAAATTTAAAACCAAAGATTAGAAGTACTTGGGAACACTTTTTGATCTTCACTCCAGTTTCACTTTACGCCTAAGAAGTGTGGTCTCTCAATCAGTTTTCACGTATGTGTTCAAGGGAAAATAAGATAGTGACTTACTTTCACATACACGCCATTTCATTTCATATAAAATTTTGTATGTTTCTCTCCTTATATATAACTGATTATCTAATTAGGCTAGCCTTTTGGGCCCATTCCAATTGGGCTTTAGTATGTAGCTTGTAGTGAGACCAAAAGGGAACAAATATGACTCTAGCTCCAATGGACCTTAGGCTGCGTTTGGTTGGATGGTAAATCAATTTTAGAAAATATTTTACACATTTGCATGTGTTTGGCAGCAACTGAAAATTTGGTTAAACTGAAAATCAATTCCATTGACTGGAAAATACCCCTTTCCCAGACTGAAAATCACTTCTGTTTCTATTTTACCTTCAAATAGAATTTTCCAGTTGGAAAACAGAAAAGGAGAGAGAGAGAGAGTAATGACCCACACCAGAAAAGAGAGAGAGAGAGAGAGAGAGAGAGAGAGCTAGAGGGAGATCACCGAATCGGTCAGATAACGCCGGTGAAGCCAAGATCGTTGTCCTCAACCCAAAGCTCCGCCGTCGAGCTCGCGCCGGGCGAGATCGTGGCGCGAGATCTCGCCGTTGAGCTCAAGCCGGGCGAGATTGACGCCGGTGCAAGCTTGACAGCACGAGATCGCGCTATAGAACTCGCGCCGGCGAGATTGGTGACCCACCAATCTCTCTCTTCCTCCTCCTTGTCTCACCTCCCTCTCTCAGTTTGACCGAATGGTTTGCCCATGGTGTTGTTTTGATTTTTGTTTGTTTAAAAGTTGATGGATTGCAATTTTCTATTGTGAAATTTGTTTGGAATGTGAGAAAATAGCTGAGAAAATGTGAGAAATCAGTGAAAAATTTACATCTTCAGAATATTATCAAACACCTGAAAATATTTTTCATAGTATTTTTT
Source organism: Castanopsis chinensis (assembly GCA_032878915.1). Taxonomy (NCBI): domain Eukaryota; kingdom Viridiplantae; phylum Streptophyta; class Magnoliopsida; order Fagales; family Fagaceae; genus Castanopsis; species Castanopsis chinensis. Next base: position 17,926,218 of record JAVQMG010000114.1, read on the forward strand.
AAAATGCCATCAAATACCTAAAAATATTTTTTTCTCGAAAATATTTTCACCTGAAATTATTTTACACTCAAGTAATATTTTACACCCAACCAAACGTTGCCTTAGGCTTATCTTTGAATTCTTGACAAGTCCAACGTTACCATTAATTATATATAATACCACTATATAAATATAATTGCACTTTAGGCCTTATTAATAAAATATTTGTAGTAATACAAAATCATGAAAGTTGACTCACTTTGAAGATTACTACATCTTAATCCTTGAGTACGTAATTTAATCTTTTAAGTTATTCATTATATGAAATCCAATTTCATAAATATATACTTTAGTAATTTCTTACTAAAGTGGTTAGGTCTAATACTCTGAATAACCAAACCTATTAAACTTATCTCAAGATAATATATTATATCTCTGTTAAGAGATTATGAATTTCATCTTGAAAATATATGTTCTGTCAACACTAATTGTGGCTGCCTAACATATTGAGGTTTTGATCGTAACTTTAGATCTCATTTTTGATATATCAAAACAACTTACACTTCATGATTAGGTTCATTATTAGGACTAAGAGTTGAGAGTTGATGTAAATAGAAGTCGTGAGATTTATTATTCATTGGTTAGTCGTTAGAAGAATAATAAATCTTATAACGGTTCAGCTTACTATGTTTTAACTCTTAAAACATATTAACATATCAACTAGAAGTCTTCCCTTCCATGATCATGACAAATCATTTTAGTTAATATGTTATAGTCTTCACAGATGAAATGCCAAATTTCACTATCGACTTCGAATTAAAATTTTGAGTATATAAAAAACTTGTGACTCATGCTAATCAAGAGTAGTGTGGCTGCTAGATTGGAAAGTATTCAGAGGAATTTTCTATGGGGGTCTTCTGAGGGGAGTTTAAAGTATCCTTTGGTGGCTTGGGAAAATGTATGCTCACCCATTGAGATGGGTGGTTTGGGGATAAGAAGTGTGGTTTCTTTTAATCAAGCTCTATTAGGGAAATGATTGTGGAGATTTGGTCATGAAGTTACTCATCTCTGGCGGAGAGTTATTTCTTCTAAATATGGCGAAGGTCTAGGGGGTGGTGCACTAAACCCTGCAGGAGGACTCATGGGTGTGGCCTATGGAGAAGCATTCATGAAGGGTGGGAGAGCTTTTCTAAGCATTTATCTTTTGTAGCGGGGGAAGGCACTCGTATCCGTTTTTGGCATGATAGGTGGATTGGTGATATTTCTCTAAAAAATCTCCATCCTGAGCTCTATGTGTGCTCAGCGGTCAAGGGTGCTTACATCTCTAAGGTCTTGTGGATTCCAGAAGGGAGCACTGCTAAAGTGTGAAATTTGAGGTTTTATAGAGTTTTTGAAGATTGGGAGTTGGCTGCTTCTTATTCTCTGCTTCAGTTTATCCAAACCCGTATGCCTCGGGGTGAAACGAGTGATACTCTTTGCTGGTGGCTAAAAGGTGATGGTAATTTTGACACCCGGTCTTACTATCAGGTAATTCGGCGTGATTCGAATTCTTTGTTTCCTTGGAAGGGGATTTGGAAACCAAATATTCCTAAACGAGTGGTGGTCTTTCTGTGGACAGCTGCTCATGGTCGGATCTTCACTTTGGATAATCTTATGCTTAAGGGTTGCCCCTTGGCTAATTGGTGTGTTATGTGTTGCCAAGATGGGGAGTCGGTAGACCACTTTTTTCTTCATTGTCCTGTCACTCATTCCCTATGGTCTCTTATGCTTCAGGCTTTCGGTATTCATTGGGTTATGCCAGGTTCAGTGGTAAGTTTGTTATCTTGTTGGCATCAGTGGCTTGGGAAGCATAATTCAGACATTTGGAATATGGTTCCAGGGGGTTTAATGTGGACTGTGTGGTTGGAACGAAATCGTCGTTTTTTTGAGGACAAGGAGAAGACGTTGGATGAATTAAAAGTTTTAAATCATTGCAGTCTTTTGGAGTGGTCTCGTTGTTGGGGTTTTACTGATTGTTCTCTCTCTGATTTTATGTCTTCCCTTAGCTTAGTTTCCTGATCTCCCTCTTTGTGTTGTGTTGTGCTGTGCTGTGTGCTTTTTTTTTCTTCTTCATCATCATGAACATCTTGTATTTTTCTCTTTTTGTTTTATCATTAATATTAATTTTCTAATTACCTATCAAAAAAAAAAAAAAGACTAAATTACATACTATGCATCTCATGGTTTATATGATAATGTCCAAATATTCATGTTATCATAATTTTAGATAATAATAAAATAACTTTATTAATCATAATATAATGTCGTACATAGCATTATATAATAGAATTTAAGAGCATATCCTAACATTATTGACATCAAGCTGATTGAGAAATCAACATCTCCTAGCAACCACTGCAGGCACACACTTGATAGAAACTGTTTGGGCAGCAGGGAAAAATGTTTCATTATAATCCAGACCCTTTTTTTGAGTGAATCCCTTAGCAACTAATCTTGCTCTGTATCTTTCAATGGAACCATCTGACCTATACTTGATTCTATACACCCATTTACAACCTATAGGTTGCTTACCAGGTGGAAGAGAGGTCAATGTTCAAGTATTATTATTTTCTAATGCTGCTATTTTAGCATCCATGGTTGCTTGCCATTTGGGGTCACCAACTGCTTGGTAGTAGTGTTTAGGTTTTGTGATGGTGGATATGGAACAACAAAATGTTTTGTATGCAGGTGAAAAATTTTCGTAGGAAAGGTAAGAAGAGAGAGGATGAGATCTACCTAAATGGGGTTGATCTGAAGTAGGGGCAGATGTCGCTTGATTACAATGATAAGCCTCAAGGTATGAAGGAAGTTTAGAAGCTTTGGTGGACCTCCTAGGGATGAAGGGAACCAAATCAAGGTCAGGATCAGGATTTTCAGGTGCATCAAGAAAGTCCTGAATATCCTCATCAAAATCATGATGAATTTGAATAATAGAATCATCAGAAACAGATGATGGAGATGGAACAGAAGGTGGTGTAGTATGAGTGGGATCAAAGAAAATAGAAGGAACAATGGGAATATTATGTAAAGGAATTAGAGAAGTAGGTAATCCCTATAGATAAAGAATGAGTGTGAATCTAGATCAAAAAGCTTATAGCCTTTGACATTAAAAAGATATCCTAGAAACACTGATTTCCTAGCTCTATGAGAAAATTCATGCTTATGAGGATTGACATTAGTAGCATAGTGTAAGATTTAATGAGATAGATGGCAGTAAGAACACAATCACCACAAAAAGAAAGAGGAACACTAGACTGAATTTGTAATGCTCTAGTAGTTGAAAGAATATGCTGATGTTTCCTTGCCATAGCAGAATTTTGTTGTGGAGCATAAACACAGCATTGTTGATGAATTATGCCATTAGAATTGTGAAAATCAACCAAATTGAATTCCAAAGAATTATCAGTTCTGATGGATTTAATTATGGTTCCAAACTAAGTTTGAACCATAGTGTGAGATTTAGTCTTTAAGATTTGGTTCCAAACTAAGTTTGAACCATAGTGTAAGATTTAGTCTTTAAGAGGAAAACCCGAGTGGCCCTTGATGCATCATCAACAATAGTAAGGAAATATTTGTGACCATTAGTAGTTGAAACAAGAAAGAGACCCCTAACATTGATGTGAACAAGATCAAAACAATGAATAATTCTTTTATTATAAAAAGGAAATGGAAGCCGTTTTTGTTTGGCTAAGGGGCAAACAGTACAATCTTCATTACAACAGTTTTGAAGAAAAGGAAAGACATGACTTAATGAATGAGATTTTACATTAGATGGATGTCCTAATCTGGAATGCCAGAGAGAATACAAGCTATTTTGAGAAGTAGAAGAAGAAACAGCAATGAAAGATCTAAGGTTATGCCTTGTAAGAAAGTCACCAAGTGAATTGGTAGCTTGAGATAGGCTTGATCCTTGTAACCAGTATAGACTATCATGCATTTGGCTCATTCCAATTGTGCTCCAACAGGTAAGGTCTTATATAGGATAGTATGTGGACAAAAAAACAAGACAACGGGGCTGAGAATGATTTATAGTACTAACTGACAGCAAGTTGAAAGTGAAAGAAGGGATACAAAGAACATTTGTGAGGGTTATGTGAGAAGAAAGCTTTATAGTGCCAATGTGAGTGACAACAGCAGCTTCCCCATTAGGCAATTTCAGTAAAAGAAGTCAATAAATGCATCAAACAATGTGATCAGTGGCTCCAGTATCAATTACCCAAATTTCAATTCCATAAGCCCTTCTGTTAACAACTTTGGCAGAGAACGCAAAATGCTTAAAGTTGAAGGGTTACCTGCAACAGCATTGGATGGTAAAGCAACAGTGTTTGCCATGTGAGAATCTTGGCCTATTGTAGTTTGTTGAGTAGCAGTTGATGAAGAACCAATCAAAGCTAAGAGTTGCTGGTATTGATTAGGTGTAAAAGTTGGTGCATGTGTTGTAAGAGCAACAGGATTGAAATCTTGAGTTGCAGCAGGAATATTGCCAGGAAACATATTAAGATTGGATGAAACTTGATGTGCCATAGCATTCTTGTTATTCTTGAACTTAAATCTTGGTGAAAAACCATGCAACTTGTAGCATTTGTCCGTTGTATGACCCAATTTACCACAATGAGTACACAAAGGCCTCCATTTTCCTTTGGAATTGTAACTAGAATTTTGTGCCTTTGCAACCTAGGCAGTTGACTAAACTCGAAGAGAACCTCCAACTGACCTCTGCATTTCTTCTTGGAAGAATAAAGAGTAAGCTTTGTTGATTGATGGAAGTGGATCCATCAATAGGATTTGTGTCTTGACTTGAGAGAAAGTATCATTCAAGCCCATAAAAATTTTCATTATGGATTCCTCAACTTGAAATTGCTAGGCTTTGGTTGATATTACAAGCACACTTTCCACAAGTACAGAGAGGAAAATGACTAAAATTTTGTAGTTGATCCCATAGAACCTTAAGTTGAGCAAAGTAATCAATGATTGACTGCTCACCTTGATGAAGCTCAGCAATTTGTTTCTGAATATTGAACACTTTAGGTCCAATCCCTTGACAAAAAGTATCCTTGAGATCAGTCCAAATCTCTAGAGCTATGTCTCTGTATATGATACTTGCTTGGATCTTTGGAGGGATTGAATTGATGATTCAAGTTCCAACCATATTGTTAGCTTGAATCCAAGCTTGAGCTTCAAGCTTAAGCAGTAGTTGGTGAATCAACCAATGGTGAAGTATGTTAAGTGTGGAAAGCAAGAAGTATATGCATCTAGCTGTATTAGAGGTCAGCTGGGCCTCCAAGAGAGAGGAATTAGAACTGAATTAGAACATTCTAATTGCTTAATTCCCATATACAACAACAATCTTTCATTTATACACCCCTTTGTCACTGGCAACTACTCTAGCTGTGAGAGAGAGAGAGAGAGAGAGAGAGGAATTAGAACTGAATTAGAACATTCTCATTGCCTAATTCCCATATACAACAACAATCTTTCATTTATACACCGCTTTGTCACTGGCAACTACTCTAGCTGTCAATAGCATAATTGCCACTAACCAAATCACTCACTAACTCTCTAGCTGTCACACTTACTAACTACCACTAACTAATTCTTATCCAACTGCTGCCCTAGCAATACCACCATTCCTAGCAATACCTCCCCCATTAAAGCACCTTGCCCACAAGGTGAGGAAATTGTTGTTGAAGCAAATACAAGTTCTCCCCGGTAGCATCTTCCACACTCTCCCCTTGCAATTGAACCAAAACCTGAGTGATGGTCCTGTGTCTTAATTGATGAGTCCTTTCCTACAAAACAACTATTGGTTCTGAACTAATGATGCCCACTGAATCCACAGAAGGTGGGGAAGGAATAGAAACCACATGCTGGCCCAACTTGCTCTTAAGACTGGAAACATGGAAGGTGGGATGAAGCCTTGATTTTGGTGGCAAATCCAACTTGTAAGACACCTTGCCAATCTTCTGCAAAATCTGAAAGGGCCCATAGTATCTAGGTGACAATTTTCCCAAGTGTTTTTGCTTCATAGTCCTCTGTTTATATGGCTGTAACTTGAGATAAACCCAATCACCTTCTACAAACTCCCTCTCAGTTCTATGCTCATTAGCAGTTAACTTCATCCTTTCTTGAGCTGCCAAAAGATTATGCTTTAATAAGGCAATGAGTTTTTGTCTGGTCCTCAAATGCACATCTACACTATCAACCTTAGTTGTACCTGGTATGTAATCCATTAATCTAGGAGGGGGATAGCCATATACAGCCTCAAATGGTGTCGGCTTGATAGAGGGATGGAAGTTGGTGTTAAACCAAAATTCTGCCAAAGGTAGCATTCCACCCAAAAGTGAGGCTTGTTTGCTGCAAAAGCTTGTAAGTAATGTTCTAGGCTCTTGTTAACTACTTCAGTTTGACCATTGGATTGAGGATGGTAAGCTGATGACATAGCTAACTGTACAATTTCATTAGCCTTTGCCAAAAGTGAGAAGTGAACACGGGATCCCTGTCACTCACAATTGCAGTTGGCATGCCATACAACTTGAAGGCATATTGCAGATAAAGTGAGGCCACTTTAGCAGCAGCATAAGGGTGGGATGATGGTACAAAGTGAACAAATTTGGTAAGCCTATCCACCACCACTAGAACCACATCCTTTAACTGTGACTTGGGAAGGCCTTCAACAAAATCCATGCTCGCTTCCAGCCAAGGCTTTTTTGGTATAGGCAGTGGTTGTAATAGACTAGTTGCATTACAAGTCTCATATTTAAGTCTTTGGCAGGTATCACACTCTCTAACATGCTTCCTCACATCTTCTCTTAACCCAAGCCAATAAAAGTCTCTCTTAACCCTATGTAAGGTCTTTAGGAAACCTGAATGACCCCTTAAGGGACTGTTATGAACTTGTTGCAGAACAGCAGGCTTCAAAGCATCACAAATACCCAAATAAATCTTCCCCTTGTATAAGAGTAGTTCATTTTGCAGTGAATAGCACTTTGGGACTTTCTTCCCTGAATGAATGGCCTGTAAAATACCCTGCACCTGCTGATCCATGGCATAGCTGGTTTTAAGGTTTGTCAACCAAGTTGGAGCTGGAAAGGTGATCATGCATAAAACCCTATCTTGAGAACCTAAGTCACCATCAAGGGTACAATCTTCAGTTTCAACCTTCCTAGACAGTGTATCGGCCACCAAATTGTCCTTCCCCTTCTTATATTCAACCACAAAAGTATACCCTAACAATTTAGCAAACCACTTTTGCTGAGTTGGGGTACCAATTTTTTGCTCCAACAAATACTTTAAGCTTTGTTGATTAGTCTTTACACCAAAAGGTCTTCCCACCAAGTAAGCCCTCCATCTCTTGATAGCAATAACTAAAGCCAATAATTCCTTCTCATAGGTAGATTAAGCCAAATTCTTCCCCTTTAAAGCCTGACGGTGGAAGGCTATAGGTCTGTCTTGCTGCATCAAGACTGCACGTAACCCTCTCCTTGAAGCATCACACTCTACCACAAATGGTTGTTCAAAATTTGGCAAGGCCAACATAGGTGGTTGAACCATAGCTACCTTGAGCTGCAGGAAAGACAACTCAGCCTCTTCAAACCAAGAAAATGAATCCTTTTTCAACAAAGCTATCAAAGGAGCTGCAAGCTGACCATACTCCTTAACAAATTTTTTGTAATAACCAGTGAGACCTAAGAACCCTCTCAAGGACTTAATATCCTTAGGAATAGGCCATTGCTGCATGGTAGCAGCCTTCCTAGGGTCAGTGTGTACCCCTTCACCAGTGATGACATGTCCTAAGTACTCCACTTCTTTACAAGCGAACATGCATTTAGATCTTTTGGCAGACAACTTATTAGTAGCTAAAATCTCCAGAACAGTTCTAAGGTGGAGGACATGATTAGACAGTGACTTGCTATAATATATCATCAAAGAAAACTAGCACAAAGTTCCTAAGAAAGGGCTTGAATATCTGATTCATCAAGGATTGGAAGGTTGAGGGAGCATTGGTTAGGCCAAATGGCATTACTAAGAACTCATAATGGCCTTCATGTGATCTGAAAGTTGTCTTGGGTATGTCCTCTTCCTTTATTTTGATCTGATGATATTCAGACCTCAAATCAAGCTTGGAAAAAATAATAGCTCCATTCAACTCATCCAGCAATTCATCAATGATTGGAATTGGAAAGTTGTCTTTAACAGTGATGTTGTTTAATGCTTTATATTCAATACACATTCTCCAAGATCCGTCTGCCTTCCTCACCAACAAAACAAGAGAAGCAAAGGGACTGCTGCTATTCCTTATTGAACCCACAGACAACAACTCTTTCACAATCTTCTCAATCTCATTCTTTTGATAAAATGGATATCTATAAGGCCTTTGGCAAATTGGTTGAGTGCCCTCCATAAGAGTAATCTAATGTTCATGACCCCTAAGAGGAGGTAAACCTATAGGAGTCTCAAAGACATTATCAAACTCCTGCAATAATGACTCCACTATTGCAGGCACCTTAGCTTCTGGCAAATCACCCTCTGCAGTAGTAATTTGCAGTAGCAAACCCTTCTTAATTGGGACCTTGAAGAACTGATCGCAATCCATTAAAGAGGTCCCTGAGGATGGACTCAAACCTTGTAACAAAACCTGCTGATTCCCATAGCAAAAACACATGGTTAAAAGTTGAAAATTCCATTGTATCTCTCCAAGAGTACCTAGCCACTGAGTGCCCAACATTGCATCACAACCTCCTAATGACAATACATGGAATTAGATACAAAATTCCACTCCTTGAATGCACATTGGTACACTACTACAAAAGCCTTGAGTCTTCACAATAGAACCATTAGCCACCTTAACTTCCAGGGTTTTTGTAACATCAACCCGTAGCTGTAAACTAGAAACTAATAATGCATCAACAAAATTGTGAGTACTACCTATGTCTACAAGTATCACTAACCCACTACCATTGACCTTCCCCATAACCCTATAGTGCCAGGCGTAGGAGATCTTGTTAAAGCATACAAGGTACTCTCCACATCCTCTTCTTGATTGGACTGATTATTCCCATCAATCTTAGTAACAACATCACTTCCCACATCCTCATCCAATTCAATAATGTGCACTCCAGATTGTAACCCTTGAATTATATCAATCCCTTCTAAAAGAAACAATTTTACATTCTTGTATTTATGCCCAGGTTCCCACTTCTCATCACAATTATAACATAGCCCCCTCTTTCTTCTCTCATCCATTTGTGCAGGTGTTATTCTTTTAATAGGTATCCCTAGGTTTAGCTTCTACCATTGCATTACCCTTAGGCAAACCCAAGATAGAATTCTTACCTGATTCTTGTTGATACTTTGCATTCCTTCTGCAGCTCAACACATAGTCCTCTTGAATCTTGGCCAATCCAAAGGCTGCATTCAAGGATTGAGGGTTAAGCATCCTCACGAGTAGCCTTATCTAAGGTAGTCAAAGGCGTAAGGCGACCTTAAGGCATCAAGGCCTTGCATCGCCCGAGGCGTGAGGCGACAAAAAGGCGCTAGCTCGAGTGAAGCGAGACGCTAAATTCTTAATATATTTATTATACTTTAGAACTTAAATCATATGTACCTAGTGTATTATAATTTATAATGATGTTTTTTTCAATGTGACATGAAGAAATTAGGTCTATAAAATTATTTTAATATAGGATTAGCATGGTTTAGGCGCTATTAGTTAATTCTAACAATACGTTTTACAACAAGCTTCTATATAACAATAAGTTTTACAAAACAAATATGTAAATTAATTTAACTGACAATAGGTTTTATAACATGCCTTTTGAAATGAATAATCTGAAATAGGTTTCACAACAAATTTCTATAAAAAAAAAAATTAATTTAAAAAAAAAATCTTGAGGCTATTGCCTTAGTGCTTTTTTCATGGTTTAAGGCGGTTGCCTTGCTCAGAGGCGCCTTGCCTTAGAGCCTTTAAGGCACCTTAGTGACGTCTCGCCTCGCCTGGGCGCCTTGGCAAGCGCCTGGCTCGCCTTTGACTACATTGGCCTTATCTCATCCTTTAAACCACTCAAGAAGCAACTGAGCTTATGTAAAGGAGAAAGGCCCTTGATCCTATTGGACACAGCTTCAAATTCTGCCTTATACAGAGCAACTGTTGATGTCTGCCTTAGCCTTGTTAGCACCTCCATAGGATCATCATAAGCAATAGACCCAAACCTCACGTGTAGAGCTTGCACTAAGGACTCCCAATCAGAAAACACTCCAACCTCCTCTGCTTTTTGGAACTAGATCAAGGCCTTTAATTCCATATGAAAAGAAGCAATTAATAACTTTTCTGCAATTGGGGTTTGATAATGCCCAAAGTACTGGTTGGCTTTGTAAACCCAATTGGCAGGATCATCACCCGAGAAATGTGGAAATTCTAGTTTCACAAGTTTTACAAGAGATAAAGTTGAAGAATTTTGGGTTGTACGCATAGTTCTTTGAGGGGAATGTTGATTGACATCTTGAGAATTCAACTTCTGCAGAATGGCATTGAGATTCTGATTCGTCTCATTCAAGGTTCTAGTGTGAATTCCTTGAATCTTTTGGATTTCTTGAATATCCTTGTTGTGATGGTCTGAAGTGGTACAAAGAGAGGCAATAGCTTCATTTATCATGTTCATGGTAGCAGCACGTGTTTTAGTCATGGCAACGCAGGACCAAGGCTTTGATACCGATTGTTAATTGTGGAAATCAAGAATTATATGTATCTAGTTGTATTCGAGGTCAGCTGGGCCTCCAAGAGAGGAAGAGAGAGAGAGAAGGAGAGAGAGAGAGAAAAAGAAGAAAGCAATTAGTATTGAATAAGAACATTCTCATTTGCTTAATTCCCATATACAACAACAATCTTTCATTTATACACCCCTATGTCACTGGCAACTACTCTAGTTGTCAATGGCATGACTACCACTAACCAACTCACTCACTAACTAACTCTCTAGCTGTCACACTCACTAACTAATTCTTATGCAATTGCTGCCATAGCAATACCACCATTCCTAACAAAGTAATGGTTAAAGAACCATCTATGAAACCAAGCTTTTTCTTGGCTAGGGTTGTCCATGGGTCGGTTGGGTTTGTGCTCAACCCGCCGCCGACCCGATCTGATTGGGTGGAGTTTGCCATCAACCTGCCGCCGACCGAGAAACTGATTGGATCGGGCAGTTCAGTCATCCAGTTGGTTTTGGGCGGGTTGATCGGAGTCAAGATTTGAGATCCCGGCGAGAAAACGGCGAAAAGTCAGTGAGATTTTGCCAAATCTGGAAGAAATCTCACTTGATTCGATGAGATTGCACTAGATTTGGACGAAATATCACTATATCTACTTGGTAAGTTGCCGAAATATGAAAATTTGTTGCCAGAATCTGAAAATTTGAAGTCGAAATCTAGAAATTTGAGGTCGGAATTTGGAAAATCTCGCCGGATTTTGGAAAATCCACTAGAATCAGGGAAAAATCACTAGAATTTGGAAATTTTGGCTGGAAATTCTTAAACATCGATTGTATTGGGTTTTTCGAGTTTTGGGGGGAGGAAAACCGAGACCGACCCGCCTGAGTCGGTTTTTGGAACAAATGACCCTCCGCCGACCGGTGACTTGATTGGGTTGGCCGGTTTTGGATCGGTTGCTGGTTGGATCCTCCGGGTGGGTCGAGTTTTGGGTGGGTCTGGACAGGCCTATTCTTGGCAATGAGAGATTTTCTGACAAATCTAGCCCAAGCGGGGTAATTTTCACCCCCAATCAGTGGCTGAGAAGTGAGAACACCTGGATTCTCTCCATGATGCAAAGAACAGAGGATCATTTGGATTGTATGAATCTTGCGAAGAAGATGAAGGTTCAAAGGAAGAAACACTCGCTATACTCGTTGCCATTGAAAGGCTATAGGAACCTTGAAATAAATCAATAATGGTGATGAAGAACCTCGAGAAAAATCAACAATGGTGATGAACTTGATATGCCTTGTGGAATGGCAGTAATCAAAGAAGAAGAAGAAGAAGAAGAAGAAGAAGAAGAAAATCAACTAAATCCCCAAATTCAATGAACCCTAGAATTTTAGAAAACTCTAGAAGGTTTGCTTTGATACCATGTCAAAGATCGAATTTGGGTAAAAATTGATTTCACAATCTTTATTAATTAGCAACGAATCCTTATATACAATCTGGGGCAAGCTTATCAAGTCCTGTAACTAACTTAACAAACAGAATATGCTCAAAACTGAAATAACCAACTCAGCCACGTGTGGCATGTGTAAGCAAGACTAAAAATACAAAGACCACATGTTGTTCACTGTACAAGACTAAGCTACTGAGTAAAACTACACTGTTGTTTATGCAGCTTCTTATTCTTCTTGTTTTAGCTTTACTCCTTTGCTTCTGCAGCTCGAGGCTTCAGTGCCTGAAGCTTGTGTCGGCACTTGTTCAACAGCTACTTGCTCAACTTGCTTAGCTGCTGTTTTAATTCTATCATAACCTTGATATAAACTAACTCTTTATTTCTCTAATTTTGCAGCTCTAATTCAAATGGATAAGAAATCCCACATGGTAAAAAATAAAAATCACCCCCTTCATAAAAGTAGTAGTTATTTTTAAGCTCATTGAACGTTCTTTATATACAAACTAACCCTTTCTAAAGTTGTTGAATACTTTGGTGAAGCTTGCTGACCTTTTTTTATTTGTGTGTATTTGGTGTTTGAAATCTCAAGTGTATTAGGAACTTGGAGGATCATATGAGTCAGTTGCCAGATGAAATGCTCATCTATATATTGTCTTTCTTGAAAATGAAAGAAGCAATCAAAACTGGTGTTCTTTCTCATAGATGGAAATATTTTTGGCCATTCACGAATACTTTGGACTTTGACGATCCGGATACAATGCAGGACATTGAGGCCCAAAAGAAAAAATTGAAAATTGAAACGGAAGAGTTTGTTACGAGGGTGAACCATATTCTAGAATTACATCAAGCCTCAACTATCGACAAGTTCAGAGTTTGTTTTGAGTTAGGCAAAAATTCTGCACGTCACATTGATAGATGGATTGGCTTCGCAATCTCGAAGAGAGTCAAAAAGCTTGAATTGGATTTTACGCCATGGGAAAGTATGAGGCATTATTATACATTTTCACACAAGCGGCTTACAAGGATTATAAGTAAAATTGGAGTACCTTGTATCAATTTTCTGACATCCCTCACTCTAATGTACATTAATGTAACCGGTGAGCTTCTTGACCATTGCCTTTCCAATTGTCCTGTGCTTGAAAAGTTACATGTTGCCCATTCTCAATCTCTAGTGAGACTGAAGATTTCCGGTCCGTCACTGCAGTTGAAGTACTTACACATCATAAATTGTACACAAATTAAAAGTATTGACATTTTTGCTCCAAATCTTGAGTCTTTTGGATTTGTTGGTCCAAGAATAGAGTTGTATGTTAATTATGCACCCTGTCTCGTAGATGTACTTATTGGTGGAATATATCTTGTACGAATGAGTTACTTATTTTGCCCTCTGTCAGACTACTTGCCTCAGCTACAGCGTTTGATGCTCGACATTTGCAATTACAATGATGTAAACACTTAAAATTCTCTTGCAATCTCTTGCATGTATGTTTATTCTGTTTTATGCACTGTTCTCTCATCTCTAGTTTGTTCATTTTCAGGATAACTTGGAATTCCCTAAATTACAAAGCTTGCCTAATCTTAGACGCCTTGGAGTGAGAGTTGCTGCATGTGATGATGGAAGCCTCCTTGGCTTAATACCTTTAATTGAAGCGACACATGTTTTACATAAATTTTCCTTGGAGGTGACTATTCGCACTTCATAACTTGCCGCTTAAACATACTAATAGCTTTTATTCTTTAATTTAGATGATGCAATTTGCACATTAATTGTTGGCTCGTGGTTTTCCTTCTTTTTATCTATTGAAGAGATATTCCTTGAATTTCCATGGGCATTTATATTATTGGATAAAGCTTCCCACCAAGCTGGTTGGGAGGAATCTCCTCCAACTCATTAAGTAAATCATGTGCTAAAATTACACGGATGGTTTTTGGTTTTTTGAGTCCCTTTGTAGTGGGTTGGAGGAATTTTCCTCTTAACCCTCCTGGAGGTAAACTCTGTTCTACATTATTTTTTCTAAGCAATGAGTGTTGAACGGAATGTTGAGTTATATTAAAGTCATTATCTTCACTTTCCATACTGTAGCAGTTTCTCACATACGATTATTATACCACTATTTATTTATTTATTTATTGGATGAAGAAGAAATACAGAAAACATTATTCTCCACAACCACATAACAATCAATTGTGAATAGAATTCTTTACTTTCTTACAGCCTCTGACCTTGCTCTAACATCCTCTCTAATTGTTCTAAATATTGTTTCACTACTATCTGTTTTGAAGTTCCTCTCTTTTTCCCAATTGCATGCATGATACGATCCTTATTTTCTCTTTTTCAATTGCAGTTGTCATGTTTTGCATGGTCCAAACCCCTAAAAGAAAGAAAATTAGAGAAGGTGATGAAATGTCCCAATGAACACATCAAGGTGGTGGAAATAGTGGGATTTGTGGGGCGTGCAATAGACATTGAACTTACGGTTTATTTACTTGAAAGTGCAATTAAACTTGAGAAGATTTGTATTAATCCTCGTGCTCCACATTTAGTGGGAACTCCTTGGGAGACCGAGAATGAAGGTGCCAGAGAAAGTGCCAAGCAGCTAAAGAAACATCTACCCCTAGGAGCTGAGTTAGTCATACTGTAATCATCGTCATTAACATTAGTGAGTGTGATTATGTGTGCGAGTTACTACATATCTATATGGAGAGATTTTAATATTATTAAATACTAGCTTTTAACCCGCGCAACGTGCGGGATCATTTTATGTATTAATAAACTTTATATTCAATACAATCTTAGTTCTCATGCTTCCACTGCTGTATCCAAGTATAAATGTTGCATTTATAATTTGTTCTGATATTAAATTTCTGTGGCCAACAATGCTTAGCTTCATTTAAAGTCACACATAACCAAGTATATATGTTGAAGGAATATTTTTTAAGGACCTTTCCCAACAAATAGATTGAGCATATCTTCCGCAAAACCAATTGTTTTGTGGACATTTGCAAGATTTCGATAGTTTAAGACTTATTACTTTATTAACCCTTGGAATTTTTTTTTTTTTTTTGAGAAGTTTGGATGACATTTAAAGAATAAAAATTACAAAAATTACACCATAGTGTTCCATTAAGCAATTGAACATGCATTCAACTACTCATAAGATTTTCTCAAAAAAAAAATACTCAATAGATGATGAGAAGAAAGCAATAGCCTATATAATATGACATGCAATACCAAAACAACTTGTATAAGATTATCGAACTTTTATATCAAGATTGTGCTTTACTGCTTTAAAAATTTACCTTGAAAATATGAAAAAACTGGTGAACCATATTTGACATCATTACATTATAGTCATGATACAAATTCTTATGCAAAATTCAATAGATAGCATAAGGAAAATTTTGATGCATTCAAGCAGATATATAATTGATCCAAATAGCCACAATACAATTAAATACACTATATTTACTTAGTCGAAAATTAAAATAACTAAAAACTTAGTAATCAAAGATGAAATAAATCCATCCACTTTCAAGCTACAAATTCCCTCTCAAATTTTGATTTTGACAGTAAATACTGAGTTTGGCATCAGGATGAAGCTGCAAACAAAGAAAAGAAGAAGTTCAATATTGTTTACTCAAGGAAGAAGAAAAAAAAAGAAGCTTATATTGGGAAAACAATTCCAAAGGATAGATTAAACATTCTACATATTGAAGTAATCCAATATTAAATCCTAATTTATGGTCAAGTGCAAATTTCTTCTTGGCATTCTCTATTCTTTAAAAATACTTTTGAGAGAGGGCTTGGTTTTTTGTTCTTTTGAGTCAAAGTAGTGTAAATATCATTCACAACTCTAATTTGAGTCTAATTGACAACAATAATCAAACACATTCAAGGCAATTCATCAAATGACAAAACACCCAACTCACATTTGCACCAAATCTAAGCAGCCTAACTCACTGGCTTGAAGAAAGAAAAATCCAAAACCTTAGTTGATATTTTTTTACTACAAAGAGGCAAGTACTTTTAGCTGAAAATAAAAATGCAAGTCTAAAACTCCTCCTTAACCTATATAAAAAAGAGAAATAAAAAAAATGAAAGAAACGATCATCAAAGTATCCTTGACTGTAAGTCCAAAACCTCCGTTAGAATCATAAACTCAAATAAACTTTTAAGAAACAGAAAAACCAATTTGTGTTCCTAAATTTTAAGCTGCAGATGTTTTGAAAATTAAATAAAAAGCTCAACAAAAGTAATTCAAAACCTTTTTTCAAGTTACCAAAAAAAATATAAATAAAAGGCTAATTAAAATTAGTTTTCCCAGCGCAAAATATTGCTTTCTTGATTCCATAAGACCAAAAAAATAAAACATAAAAACTTTTAAACCTCAGTTCTATTTTGCTCCAACATTTTCCTAATAACCAAATACAGCTTAAATGAAAACCATGTTAAATTTTTTTTAAAGAAAACTTAAATGCAAGGAGTTCAAAAGAAAAGATGAAGTATATTACTTGTCCAATGCCTCCAAAAAGCTCCCTTAATTCTTCAGTTGTCACTTCTAGGGCCTTAGCAGAATCACCACCATAACACTACGCCCACCATTATATCCACTTGATGGGTCAGATAATGATAAGGTGCAACCACAAATGGAGTCAGCCTACTCAAATTCAAAGACTACATGATCACAATCATTTTCAAATAGAAGAGATAAGATAGAAAGTAACTGAAGCTATATTCTAGGAGTTTTGTTTATGTTGATCTTGTAGTTTAAATTTAAACATCTATATTGTAGTTATCCAAATCTGTAAATCGAATCTATCGTATAATATCTATATAGAAACCTTAACCATTATTTTGGTAAGGCAGAACATTACCTCAGTGACTATGCTGCTGCTGCCAGTATATTTCAGAAAGTCCTAGAATTGTGGTATGTTTGTGGAAACTTGCACGGTGCCATTATAAGCTGTTCAATGGGCATTAGACAGAAGGGTATGTACATAGTGTGTGATTTATTGCCATAAACTTGCATTAAAATCATGGTAAAGCATATAAATTAAGATTAGCTAGTGCTCCCTGTACGGCTCCCTGGTGTTTTATTTATTTCTAATTAATTTGAAGATATGGTAATGTAAAGGAATAGATACCTACAAATTATATTCTTTAGTTTATAATTGGCAATTTAGGTATTAGAAAACTGATTTTGATGCTCCAAGTGCTTGTTTCTTTTCGTAGAGTTGTAGTCTTGTAATTTAACTTAGGTTAGGACTCTGTGCTGCTATCTTGTGCGACAAAGCTTATGATCTGCCCTTGTATTGTGGCCTATCATATGTATGGCTGACTACTGATCACTGGGTCTTTTTGTAAACTTCCTCTGTACTCGAGGTCTCTTCTTTTTCTATTAAAATTTACTTTTGAAAGAAGGTTTTCTTATCATTTAATCATGTCAAATTGTTCTTAAATGCACATTTCATTTGCTAGTTAGACCTCCCTTCTCCCCCTTCTCCCTCTTTTTTCCTGTCCTTGTTTTCACCTGTGAAGGTTTTTCTTTTGTTTGTTACTATTACCATGGAGTTTGAAATGGCTTGTTTTCTTCTTTTTCAGTGCATTGCTAATTGAGTTGAAACTTCTAGTACATCTTGTCTCAAATTTATTCTTCAAATAATCTCCACTTGTCTATATTTGGTAGTATGGATTGCAATTCTGACATGTTTCTCTCCGCTGGCAGCCCTAATGTTCAATATCACACATGGTTTTCTTTGAAAAATAAAATCCAGCTTTACTTGTCACCAAGTACCTAAATCATATACGGATCTAAGAAAATTCTAGAAATATATAGGAGAATCAAATATGGCGTGCTGAGAGCTGGGAAAAAAATCTGGCATCTACAATCTTAAGCTACAGGAGGGACAGCTTAATCCCTTTGAGAGATCAGCCTTTTCCTTCATTCCAAATGCTCCACATCAAACACATTATGACTGTAGCCCATCAATAGTACTCTTTCCTTTCCCAACAACCCTTTTTCACATTCCTAAAGGTCCAATATGGTTTTGAATGTGCAGAACAAAGCAAAGATCATAATCTATACAATTTCCATAGAAAAATAATAGTAAATTGTTGATTTTAAAAACAAAGAAATAAGGTGTAATTTATAAAAAACCTATGCTTGCTTGGTAAAGTTTCTACATGCCACACATAATTAATAGAGCTTCAAACACACAAAGTCAGAAATATCAAATTGATGTGTCCCCTCCTCCATATAAATAAGTGTTAAATTATAAATAACTTACACCCACATCAATCTCAATTGTCCCCTGCTCCAGATCATCATTGTTTTTGCATTGGTTTAGAGCTTCAAATAGACAAAGTCACAAATATAAATCCTCACCAGCCAAATTAAATTGCAATGGTTTGGATTGTGGATAATATATAGAAGGGAGAATGAGAGGTGAGAAAAGAAAGTCGGCATTATGAAGATTGAAGATATCAAAGGAATTGCCATCCTAAAAAATAAAACGATTCAGTAGAAAACATTGCTCTGTTCTAATTTTTTTGTGATGAAGTCATGAAATAACTTCTGCCAAAAGTTACAACTAACATTTTGTCATTTCTAAAGAAGGATAAACCTCTGTAATAATCATGCAGCAAACGGAAAGGAAAAAAATGAAATAAAAAAGCTTGAGCAACGATTAGAAACCCCACAATTTCAATCCCGCTTACCCATAACAGAACAGAACACAGAAGAAAAAGGCGTAATTTCAAAACCTAGCAACTTAAAAAAAAAAAAGAAAAAAAAAGAAAAAGGGAAAGGAAATTATAAAATAAGCAGAGTAGTTGATAATTCTTAAATAGCATTAATTCAAAAGGGTGAGACAAAACATTGGCAACCATGCAATTGGAATGTGACACACCTTCATAATTCTCTTCTACCTTCCCCAATTTCGTCCAGCCAGCCATCTTTATTGAATAATATTGATAATACTCTTTGTTGTGGAAAACCAACTCTCTCTCTCTCTCTGCCCTGGATTTACAGTTTCAACTCCAAACAATCAGACACAGTAATCAAATCCAACCAAAAAAAAAAAAAGAACCAAACAATTTTAGAGGAAAGACCCGTAAAGTTGCGTCAAACGGTGGTTGACGCAATCAAAACCAAGATGAAAAGCCAGAACTAAAATCAATTTCTTTTTCTTTTTTTTTTTGTAATGTCTGTAAGTTATAAAAAAGAAAAAGAAAAAGAAAATCCTATCAAAGAATTAAAAAAAAAAAAAATCAAATTTCATACCTAAATGTTAAAAAAAAATTTCATACCTAAATCAAAAAAGGGCGAAAGAATGTACCGGCGCTAGTTCTGATAATCTGATGGTGACAGTTGGTTTTTGAAACACAGAATGATTGAGATTTGAGAGAGATACAGAGATAATGTTTGTGAATCGCCTGATAATCTGTTTCTTTCTCCATGTCCCTGGATCGCCTCTCTCTTTCTCTGCTTCTTTCCCCGTTTCCTCGTCACCTCTCTCACTCTCGTCGCCTCTTTCTCTATTTCTCTCCGTGTCTCAGGTTTGTCTTAAGGCTTGCGGTTTATTTATTTATTTATAAATAAACGTTTAACGAAAGTGAATCAAAAACGTTTAATGAAAGTGAGTGGGTCGGACGCACCGTACGGCTTTTTCTGGCGTACGTGTCAACATCTCCGTAGTTATAGCAAAAGGCCTCCCAAACAGTATTTTAACGTATAGTGAAACATTGCACCCTACGGTTTTTTTTTTTGCTTACATGTCAACGCCCCCTGAGTTGTAGCAAAAGTCTTCTGCTCTAAATTAGAATTCTAATTTTGTGTCATGTGTCAAGATTAACGTGGTTTCATTTGTCTAAATTTAAGTGGATCAATTGTAATTTTGATGTGTTCTTTTTTTTTTTTCCACACCTGCATATTTCAAGGTTCATCACACCTGTATGTTTCAAGGTTCATCTCCCCACATCTGCATATTTCAAGGTTCATCACACCTGGGTGTTTCAAGGTTCATCTCCCCACATCTGCATATTTCAAGGTTCATCACACCTGGGTGTTTCAAGGTTCATCTCCCCACATCTGCATATTTCAAGGTTTATCTCCCCATCTCCAGTATAACTCTCCTATATAAGAAGAGATTTTCCATAGATTCCTATTGTAATTTTTTTATTTAACCCATGCTACCGCACGGGAATGAATATAATTTAATAAAACAATGGAAATAAATATATTGTATTTTATTATTTAAGTGATACTATTGGTTTTTTTTTTTTAATTTTATTAATCATAAGTTTAGTCATGTTTAAAAGACTAAGTTTATTCATGTTTAATAAATCTTAGTATTATGTAATTTTTTAATAAATATTTTTATCATACAAAATTCTAAAGAAAGAATGCTACATAGACATATATATTCAAGGTTGATAGCTATGATTAAGTTGCTTTATCACAAGCCATTTTTAGCAAAATATTTTAATCAATTAAATGTGAATCTCATAACATGCATCTCATAACAATATATAACAATAAAATAACATGAATCTCATTAAAAAAAATTTAATCAATTAAAAATCACTAAAATTATGAGCATAAAACATAAAAACAATCAAATAGGATAAGTTCTAATTGTATATATAATCTGAAAAACAGCTTGAGTTCATGTTTTCGCCAATTGTATATAAGTCTGAGTTTTGAGATCCAAGATTTATGAGTAAAGATTTAAGAAGACTGTGGTTCAATCTTAAGAAGCTTCTCATATTTAATAATTAAAAAAAAAACTATACATCCAAAGTCTACCTTTACAGTAAACACTATATATCTTTTTAACACTCCAAAGAAAAAAAAAAGAGCCCATCATCAATCCTTTAAATCAAAAATTCTTGAGAGAAAGAGATTGAGAACATAGGACGAAAATAAATAGATCTAATGAAAATAGAGAGTGAGAGCTAGATTATAAACCCCATAAAACTTGGAAACAAAGAATAATAATAATAAAAAAAATCATATATAATTAACAAGTACCTTGCATATGAAGCTTGCCTCTGTAAAGGAGATCTATAATTGATATGCAAAACAGAGCGAGAGAAAGAGAGATTAGACTGAATTTTGC